>CM065696.1:11177457-11179957 GCA_017654935.2 Phymorhynchus buccinoides
TACACGTTGTTAGTTTGCACTCTTTCCCCATGGCAGCACAGTGAAGCTCTAGACATTGTTAGTTTTCACTCTTTCCCCATGGCAGCACAGTGATGCTCTACACGTTGTTAGTTTTCACTCTTTCCCCATGGCAGCACAGTAATGCTCTACACGTTGTTAGTTTTCACTCTTTCAGCATGGCAGCACAGTGAAGCTCTAGACATTGTTAGTTTTCACTCTTTCCCCATGGCAGCACAGTGATGCTCTACACGTTGTTAGTTTTCACTCTTTCCCCATGGCAGCACAGGGATACTCTACACGTTGTTAGTTTTCACTCTTTCCCCATGGCAGCACAGGGATACTACTCTACACGTTGTTAGTTTTCACTCTGTCACCATGGCAGCACAGTGATACTCTACACGTTGTTAGTTTTCACTCTTTCCCCATGGCAGCACAGGGATACTACTCTACACGTTGTTAGTTTTCACTCTGTCACCATGGCAGCACAGTGATACTCTACACGTTGTTAGTTTTCACTCTTTCCCCATGGCAGCACAGGGATACTACTCTACACGTTGTTAGTTTTCACTCTGTCACCATGGCAGCACAGTGATACTCTACACGTTGTTAGTTTTCACTCTTTGCCCATAGCAGCACAGTGATACTCTACACGTAGTTAGTTTTCACTCTTTCCCCATGGCAGCACAGTGAAGCTCTACACGTTGTTAGTTTTCGCTCTTTCCCCATGGCAGCACAGTGAAGCTCTACACGTTGTTTGTTTTTGCTCTTTCCCCATGGCAGCACAGTGATACTCTACACGTTGTTAGTTTGCACTCTTTCCCCATGGCAGCACAGTGATACTCTACACGTTGTTAGTTTTCACTCTTTCCCCATGGCAGCACAGGGATACTACTCTACACGTTGTTAGTTTTCACTCTGTCACCATGGCAGCACAGTGATACTCTACACGTTGTTAGTTTTCACTCTTTCCCCATGGCAGCACAGTGATACTACTCTACACGTTGTTAGTTTTCACTCTTTCCCCATGGCAGCACAGTGATGCTCTACACGTTGTTAGTTTTCACTCTTTCCCCATGGCAGCACAGTGATACTCTACACGTTGTTAGTTTTCACTCTTTCCCCATGGCAGCACTTTGATGCTCTACACGTTGTTAGTTTTCACTCTTTCCCCATGGCAGCACAGTGATACTCTACACGTTGTTAGTTTTCACTCTGTCACCATGACAGCACAGTGATACTCTACACGTTGTTAGTTTTCACTCTTTCCCCATGGCAGCACAGTGATGCTCTACACGTTGTTAGTTTTCACTCTTTCCCCATGGCAGCACAGTGATACTCTACACGTTGTTTGTTTTCACTCTTTCCCCATGGCAGCACAGTGATACTACTCTACACGTTGTTAGTTTTCACTCTTTCCACATGGCAGCACAGTGATGCTCTACACGTTGTTAGTTTTCACTCTTTCCCCATGGCAGCACAGTGATACTCTACACGTTGTTAGTTTTCACTCTTTCCCCATGGCAGCACTTTGATGCTCTACACGTTGTTAGTTTTCACTCTTTCCCCATGGCAGCACAGTGATACTCTACACGTTGTTAGTTTTCAATCTGTCACCATGGCAGCACAGTGATACTCTACACGTTGTTAGTTTTCACTCTTTCCCCATGGCAGCACAGTGATGCTCTACACGTTGTTAGTTTTCACTCTTTCCCCATGGCAGCACAGTGATACTCTACACGTTGTTTGTTTTCACTCTTTCCCCATGGCAGCACAGTGATACTACTCTACACGTTGTTAGTTTTCACTCTTTGCCCATGGCAGCACAGTGATACTCTACACGTTGTTAGTTTTCACTCTTTCCCCATGGCAGCACAGTGATGCTCTACACGTTGTTAGTTTTCACTCTTTGCCCATGGCAGCACAGTGATACTCTACACGTTGTTTGTTTTCACTCTTTCCCCATGGCAGCACAGTGATACTCTACACGTTGTTAGTTTTCACTCTGTCCCCATGGCAGCACAGTGATACTCTACACGTTGTTAGTTTTCACTCTTTGCCCATGGCAGCACAGTGATAATCTACACGTAGTTAGTTTTCACTCTTTCCCCATGGCAGCACAGTGAAGCTCTACACGTTGTTAGTTTTCGCTCTTTCCCCATGGCAGCACAGTGATACTCTACACGTTGTTAGTTTTCACTCTTTCCCCATGGCAGCACAGGGATACTCTACACGTTGTTTGTTTTCACTCTTTCCCCATGGCAGCACAGTGACACTCTACACGTTGTTTGTTTTCGCTCTTTCCCCATGGCAGCACAGTGAAGCTCTACACGTTGTTAGTTTTCACTCTTTCCCCATGGCAGCACAGGGATACTACTCTACACGTTGTTAGTTTTCACTATGTCACCATGGCAGCACAGTGATACTCTACACGTTGTTAGTTTTCGCTATTTCCCCATGGCAGCACAGTGAAGCTCTACACGTTGTTAGTTTTCACTCTTTC
>CM065696.1:11184957-11187457 GCA_017654935.2 Phymorhynchus buccinoides
GATTATACAATATTGGCTGCCACAAGTAATAAGAGACTGGAACAGAACATGATAATGAAAATGATAACATACACAATGTGCACGAACAAACAAGCAACAACAAGAACAACAATAACATATAAATTGAAATTGAAATTGAAATGAGAGACTTAGTGCGATTTTTCTCACGCCAGAGGGCATGACGCTCGTGTGGGGCTAATCCTCTCTATATTATTAGTTGGGGATAAAGAAAGAGAGAGAGACAGTGAGTGGTCCTACCATCACTCTCTCTCTCACTACGCCCAAGTAAGAAAATCGCGTGATAAGCCCCTAGTGCATTGACTGCCCTCTGGCGTGAAAAATATCGCCATAGGTTGACCATTGAGGGGGCAAGAGGCATTTAACTCCCAAAAGTGTAAAACCATTTGTGATTCAGTGTCAAGACAATCAATTATTTAAAGGACATTCTCAGCATATTTTCAGCCAGGACCACAAGTCCACGTGACCTCGAATAAATCAAATTGGCATAAAGCTGATCACAGGGAAGTAATTAAGTCACCACGATGACCTTTGAACCGAGGGGGCTGACATTGTGCCTGCCGCATGTAGTTAGGATCTAGGCCAAGTTCGAAAACGAAGGTCATTGGTCAAAGGTCAAGGTCACGGGAGCAGAAAATGTACCGCGCGGCTGGCGATCCAGCGTCTTCACGCCCCAGTTGTTAGTAGTTTGAGTGAGAAGCAGGGGGGGGGGGGGGGGGGGCACAGAAGGATAAGGCCAGGATCAGATTAGACGCGTAAGTTCCTCACGTACGGAAAACCCAAAATAAGTGGGAGAAAGAAGGATAAAAGTTTACGCATATTATAGGGAAAAATCGGACACGCGCGCAAATCTTTTCCCTTCTTCGTTTCACTTATTTATGGATTGCGCACGGGTTTCCGCACGGAATATCCGCACGGAATATCCGCTTATGTGTGTACACGGCCTAAAGCCTGAACAAAACTGCTTATCGATCATAGAGAAATATGCCGACACGCGAATAACCGTTTGGAATGATGTATGGCCATGTAAGGGACTGCCCTGATGGATTGTCTGGGCGCCATTTGTATTCTGAGGACGGCCAATTAGCGACCGTTAACAGCTCGGAATGGTCTCCCCTGTAGGCCTACTGCTGATGCATGCTGATTATCACTCCGCGCATCCACTACCTGTCTCCCTCCCTCTCCGTCTGTGTTCCAGCCACCTAACCAGGCTCCTCTGTTTTACATGTGTGGGGTCGTTGAGTTGTATGTAGGCTATGTATGTATGTATGTATGTATGTATGTATGTATGTATGTATGTATGTATGTATGTATGTATGTATGTATGTATGTATGTATGTATGTATGTATGCATGTATGTATGCATGCATGCATGTATGTATGTATGTATGTATGTATGTATGTATGCATGTATGCATGCATGCATGCATGCATGCATGCATACATGTATGTATGTATGTATGTATGTATGTATGTATGTATGTATGTATGTATGTATGTATGTATGTATGTATGTATGTATGTATGTATGTATGTATGTATGTATGTATGTATGTATGCATGTATGTATGTATGTATGTATGTATGTATGTATGTATGTATGTATGTATGTATGCATGCATGTATGTATGTATGTATGTATGTATGCATGCATGTATGTATGTATGCATGCATGCATGCATGCATGCATGTATGTATGTATGTATGTATGTATGTATGTATGTATGTATGTATGTATGTGTGTATGTATGTATGTATGTAGTTATCGTGATTTCGTTTCGTGTTGTTCCTTATGATTAGTAGCGTTCTTTTTATAATATTTGCTCAGATATTTGACTTCTTTGTGAAGCTCTTAGAGCCCCGTAAGGAGAATAAGCGCTATGAAAATGGTCATTATTTATTATTATTATTATTATTATTATTATTATCAATATTATTATTATTATTATTATTATTATTATTATTATTATTATTATCATTATTATTATTATTATTATTATTATTATTATTATTATTATATAATCAGAGGGAAGACAGCAGCTTATGTCAGGCCCTTTCTGCCTAATTAATGATTTTTTTTTTCTTTTTCTTTTGTTTGTTTGAGTTTTGTTTCTTTTCTGTTCATTTTCTTCTTCTTCTCTCTCTTTTTTCTCTCTCCCCCATGTACCCCCAAGAGGCTTTCGGAAATAAACCTTGAAACCTTGGACCTCTTTTTTGGCTTTGTACGTGCGTCCGTTTGTCCGTGCGGACCTTAACCGCGAGGGAACATTACACCCGCTCAGCCCTGTTTCAATGTTATCATCTTTTGGGTAGTGTCTAGGAGTTGGTTGAAATGATCTTGACTTTACTTGCTGTCAGAATTGTGAAAATGAGACCACCTACTATCCTTCATTGACCATCGGCGAAGAAAAAGCTGGTTAATGTTTTCAGAGCAATCTGTTCCTCACTGACTGACTGACTGGCTGGCTGGCTATTTTACCAC
>CM065696.1:11199957-11204957 GCA_017654935.2 Phymorhynchus buccinoides
ATAGTCCACAGCTGTTTATTATCAATCATCATTCTCGCGGTTCACAGGCTTCCAGCGTATTAAAAATATTATTTTTAAAAAATATACTATTATTATGTAATGATCACAAAGCAATGTCTCATTACTTACAGTATCACCGCACATTGAGCACCGATGTGGACTTCATGAATTGTTCATTTTAGATATTTTTAGAGTACAGCTCACCATGTCCGTTGGCTAAATTTCCCAGATTCATTCAGAGGGATACATCACTTTTCGCCCAATCACCTTTTGCCCAAGTCTTTGTTCTCGTTGCGTATCAGTGAGTACCTCCGAGTCGAAGCTCAGCAAACGGAATGTGCCACGGTTCGCCCCAATTGCTCTAGCACTGTTCGCCCAAAATGGTTTCCTAAGCGCGAACAGTGAGAACAGTAATCAAACCCTAACCCTAACCCGATTTCTTTCTTTTTTAAATATCTGTTTGATTCAACCATTACATTATTGATTCAATTCCCTGATTTCCTTGCATGATTTTTGGGCGGAACGTGATGGATGTAAACCGGTATAATTTCCAATTGGGCGAAAGGTGATTGGGCAAAACGTGATTGGGCGAAAGGTGATTTGGCGAAAGGTGATTGGGCAAAACGTGATGCACCGAATCAGAGTGTTACTCACCTTCATTCATTGTTGGTAGTTTTCTTTGGTGCGGATCAGTCGAAAAGAGCGCACCGCTAATAAGCGCGCGCCTAAAAGAGCGCATTTTGCATGCTAATAAGAGCGCGTGTTCATGCCAAAAAGAGCGCACGTGAATGTGTGGTTTTCGTGCTAATAAGCGCGCATAGGTGAAATCGTTCTCACCAGACATTTACCATTTGCACTCGTCTGTTTGCTAAACTTCAGTCGTCTTGCTGTTTTGGAGAAAGAAACTTTCGATATGTCCACGATTCAACACATCACCACGTTAGGGATAGGGTTCGGGACAGGGTTAGGGTTTCACATCACATTTTACAACGCGCTCTTTTTGACATCCTCGATCTTTCTGAGGTTCCAAAGATGCGCGCTTATTGGACAAAACATTGCGCTCTTTCTAGCTTCATTTTTTGGACACGCGCTTTTCTTACAGTATCAGAAAACAACTTTGCACAGGTTCAGCCACGGAGATTATAACTACTAACTATATTTGTTTTCAATGTTGGCTAAATGTCCCTCCTGAAAAAGTTGGCTAAATGGCCGTTGGCTAAGTGTCCATTGGCGAAATGTCCGTTAGCTAAGTGTCCGTTGGCTAAATGTCCGGATACCTTGTAGATAATGCATTGTTTCTCTTCCAGTGAATAAGCTACCAATATATACCATGCACGTGTCACAATAATACCATTTATAATGGGAACCAACAATTATTGTGCCCTTGTCTCTATGTATCCCCATTTTCGTCTCTATGTATCCTCGTCTCTATGTACCCTCGTCTCTATGTGTCCCCATTTTCGTCTCTATGCATCCTCGTCTCTATGTGTCCCATTTTCGTCTCTATGTATCCTTGTCTCTATGTATCCTCGTCTCTATGTGTCCCCATTTTCGTCTCTAGCTCTATGTATCCTCGTCTCTACGTGTTCCCGTCTTATATATCTCCGTATCTTTGTTAATTCTAACCCTATCCCTATTCCTCACCTAAGCTTAACCCTTAACCTTTCACACTTACCCTAAATCCGCGGGAACACATAGAGAAAGGAACATATAGAGAGGGGACACATAAATACGGGGACATATAGAGAAGAGACACATAGAGACGGGGACATATAGAGATGGGGACACATAGAGACGGGGATATATAGAGATGGGGACACATAGAGACGGGGACACATAGAGACGGGACATATAGAGAAGGGGACACATAGAGACGGGGACACATAGAGATGGGGACACATAGAGAAGGGGACACATAGAGAAGGGGACACATAGAGAAGGGGACACATAGAGACGTGGACACATAGAGACGTGGACACATAGAGACGTGGACACATAGAGAAGGGGACACATAGAGACGTGGACGCATAGAGAAGGGGACACATAGAGAAGGGGACATATAGAGACGGAGACACATAGAGATGGGGACATATAGAAACGGGGGTACATCACACTGATCCTGTCTCTGCACTGGCTGCCTGCTGCAGACGGAATAGATCGTGCTGTCTGCTGTCTTTGTTTTCAGACAGAACCAACTTGGATCACAGCACTTCATTTTCTGCACTGGCTGCCTGCTGCAGACAGAATAGATCGTGCTGTCTGCTGTCTTTGTTTTCAGACAGAACCAAGTTCGATCACAGAGCTTTCTCCTTCGTTCTCTGCACCGGTCGCTTGCTTTATTATTATTAGGTACTTTATTGTCACAGAGGCGTCTCTGTGAATTTCGGGTTGCTCCCACCTGGAGAGCGCATCGCAGGCAGAGGCGCGCCACCCATTTTTTTTTCATGCGATTTTTGTATGACTGATGAGGAAAGAAAGGGGGCGGGGGGGCGTAAATTTGGACCATAATATAACAACTGTTTCGTTGCCTCTGGGTTTAACGTGTGCTAAGTGTATGGGCACACGGTGCCTCGGTTTATCGTCTCATCCGAAAGACTCCACTTTCAGACCGTAAGGCCTAGTGCAAAGTGAGAGGAAAAATCCCCTGTACCCAGGTTCGAACTCGGGTTTACTTGACACGAGGCGAACGCGATACCTCTGTGCCACTCTACACTGTTTCTCCAGCGACAACAAAAGATACTATGTGACCCAGCACCACGAAAGGGACATTAGGTCGCTGAGCTAGTTTCTCAACAGCCTTGGAAAGTCAAAAATCTCATTTTTTGCCAATTTTGAGTTTGGGGTATTTTCGTGTTTTCTAACATCTTATCTTTCATATTTATAAAGGACAATCTTTAATACAGTCTCTAAATGGTCTTATACGTGTTTTTAAACGAGTAGGTCAATGCATTTTCTTCAGCTAGGCCAGACTTTAGACTGTGTTTTCTCATGATGGCCAATGCTCACCATACTAACTTTAAATGCTTATAACACTGGAATGGAAAAAGTTACAAGTATAATTCTTGTATCATTAGAAAAAGAAGGGTGCAGAGTTGGCAAATATATAATTTTCTCAGAATGGTCAGTTTGACACTTAATGTCCCTTTCGTGGTGCTGGGTCACATATTACTGACTATTATCGATGGGTCTGCATTTCATTGAACACTTTCGTTGGGGATTCTTACGCTGCCAGGCACCTTCCCCCTCCCTCTCTCCCACCCCTCAAGTACCTTTTCCGCTGTCTTTTATTGAATGTTTTATAATGAACTAGATAAACCCGTGCTCCGCACGGCAGCACCCATCCCTTCCGCCCACTCACCCGTGCTCCGCATGGCAGCATGAAGCATCTGCGCTTCCTAGCTTCGCTTGGGATTTCCCCTATCCTGCTTTCCCCCTCCCCGTGTCCCCCCTCCCGTCCGCCCCCCCCCCAGCTTTCCCCCTCCCTGGGCTGCGCCCCCCCCTCCCTTCCGCCCACTCCCCTCTCCTTTAAAAACAATGATGAAAAGCCTCCCCCACAAAAAAATATTAAAAAAAAATTGTGGCGAGGGGCAGACTCGAACCCGCGACCTACACGACCTACGGATTTGTGACGCAGCGTCCTAACCTATCGAGCTATTAAGGCTTCGTCTAAAGTAGCTGCAAAAATTTCATTGTATGAGGAAGAAGGGCAAGCAGTCAAGTCGGACTAATTGACGCAGCTTCAAAATAATGCCAATTGACACGCGAGCAACATTTTGCCTTCAAAATCAACTTTCAAAATAAAATGTTTTAATACGACCTAGCGGAATAAATAGACGAAGCGCGTATGTTGACCTGCATCGCGAGCTAAAGTCCGACATTTACGCGGTACTCGAGTTTTTAGGGTCCCCTCCTCGGATCCTTAGCGCATTGTAATATAGACTAGCGCAACGCGGAGTACCGGTAACGCCAAGTACCGGTAATGCGAAATATTATATTATCATTTTTGTCTCTCTCCCTCCTTCCATCTTCTTCTCTCATCCCGTTCCACCCCCACTCCCCACCCCCACCCCATACACACACACGCACGCGTTAACCTCATACTCAACATCAATGAGCTGGAAGACAATAGCAGTGAATAGCGCGATATTGTACCTCGCTAAAGTAATCTCTGCTCTCCAACCCTTTTGTTGGCCGCGTGCTTGCAGTACTGTGTTGTTTCTGTGTAAAGTGTTTGTTGTGGCGGCTTGAAATTTGCGCGTTCCAAATTTCGAGTCAGATTTGGGTCCTGTTTCGCACCGGTTTGTAAAAAGGTGAAGCGGCGCATATCGCGCGCGTTTATAAATCGATTCACTTCCAATTTGGCACACAGATCGTCACTGTTCCCGGTCATCTACCTTCCAAATTTGAAGGCAATCCGTCCAGACATACCGGAGATACGGGCGCCGAGAGGCCGGTGGATACGCGTTTCGCGCATTTGCCAAACCGCGCAAATGACACGGCCGCCTTGGTTGCCGTTGCCATCGCCACGTTAGGGCTGATAGCTAATTTGAAGCGATTCGGTCCAAAAACGGCGGAGTTATAAGGCCCGTTTTGTGTTTCGGCCGGCCGGCCGGCTGGACAGTTGCCGTTTAATAATATGATGATATTTGTGTGTCTAACTACATTCAAGTGTTACACTAGTGTAATATATTCGAAGTTTTGATGTTTTACCCAGATTTATTGTTTGTGGCACAAGCCACAAACCTATAACTCACTTTGTCGGTCTGTCTGTCTGTCTGTCGGTCGGTCAGTCGAAAATTGTCGCACTTCAAATCGAGGCTGCACTTCAAATTGAGGCCGCTCTTTAAAATGATGCATTTTAAAGCGTACAAAATAATAAACATACGTAATACAGACAATACAACAGACACGACGAGTATGCGGTGCTTCTTTTGATGAGTATAAGTAGGATACATAGTTTTAAATGTTTTCCAAAAGATATAAAAAGTTACGAAATGGTG
>CM065696.1:11209957-11212457 GCA_017654935.2 Phymorhynchus buccinoides
GCCGTTTCACAAGGGCTAACGTTACGTAGGGTGAGCGCAAATCGGCAAAAACGGTACTAAGAAACATTTTGCCGACGTTTGCCGAAAACTTTTTTTGCTACTCCCAAAGTATCTCTTGGCGACCTATCACGTGGCTTGCACGGGGTGAATACATTCTTGTTGTTGATTGGTCCATTACAGTTTGGTTAAAATAATACTTTTGTTTTACCAATCAGACAAGAGCTTGTAATATTCTTCCGCAAACGTTTTCTAAAGTGTTTCTTAGACCCCTTTTGGTGTAGCAGTTGTGCACGCGGCGACCGTCGTCTAGAGAAACTCGACCCTGGAAAACTTCATGAGGCAAGTTGGTGCATACAAAACAGGGGAGACAATGCTGCCTGATTAGTTTCTCACTTTGTCCTTGTCCACCCTGAGTGACTGCCCTTGGCTGGCGCTGACGGTCTAGGTGGCGCGATTTCACTGTCACTTGTCGTCTGCCTCGCTTTGTTTGCTGCTTCCGGAAGAAGGGAAGAGTTTGGATGCAAAATAGGAAAGTATGTAGGTAAGTCAAACTGCGTACAAAATGGCAAAGTATATAAGCGAAATTGCCTACAAAATAGCAAAGCATATAAACAAAGCTGCGTACAAAATGTCAAACGAAACTGCATACAAAATGTCAAAGTATATAAACGAAACTTGTACAAAATGTCAAAGTATATAAACGAAACTGCATACAAAATAGCAAAGTATATAAACGAAACTGCGTACAAAATAGCAAAGTATATAAACGAAACTGCCTACAAAATAGCAAAGTATATAAACAAAGCTGCGTACAAAATGGCAAAGTATATAAACGAAACTGCGTACACAACAGCAAAGTATATAAGCGAAACTGCGTACAAAATTGCAAATTATATGAACGATACTGTCTACAAAATAGCAAAGTATATAGACGAACCTGCGTATAAAATAGCAAAGTATATGAACGAAACTGCCTAAAAAATAACAAAGTGTATAAACGAAACTTGTACAAAATAGCAAAGTATATAAAGAAACTGCGTACACAATAGCAAAGTACATAAACGAAACTGCGTACAAAATAGCAAAGTATATAAACGAAACTGCGTACAAAATAGCAAAGTATATAAACGAAACTGCGTACAAAATAGCAAAGTATATAAACGAAACTTGTACAAAATAGCAAAGTATATAAACGAAACTGCGTACAAAATAGCAAAGTATATAAACGAAACTGCGTACAAAATAGCAAAGTATATAAACGAAACTGCGTACAAAATAGCAAAGTATATAAACGAAACTGCGTACAAAATAATTCACTGGCACGTTCTTTCCGAAGAGGTATACATCCCTTTTTACACTCAGTATGCCGTATCATTTAAGAAATTGATCACAGTGGTTACTGGTAGTAGAACATTTACATGATTGGCATTTCGGGTAAACTGAGACCACACGCATCAAATTTCGGGATCTGTATGTTGGGTATTTCTTGTAATTTTCACTTAGATCTGTTCGGTATCTTTGATTTCCAAGAAATCCATTTCATGAGGAATATCAACCTTTCTGTATGGGGTGAGCTTAAGCAAGAAGACAGACAGACAGACAGACAGACAGATAGACAGAAATAAAGAAAGAAAAGTAAATCAAAGCTAATCAAATGTGAAATAAGCATAGGTCTACAATCTTAAGTGCAGATGAACCTAAATTATGCCGATTGCGAGCGTGTGTATTATTATTATTATTATTATTATTATTATTATTATTATTATTATTATTATTATTATTATTATTATTATTATTATTATTATTATTATTATTATTATTATTATTATTATTATTATTATTATTATTATTATTATTATTATTATTATTATTATTATTATTATTATTATTATTATTATTATTCTACTTTGGTCACTCATGAATTCTTAGCAATAGCGTGCGCAACGAATTAACAAACAGAAATGTAGGCATCATAATGCCTGTTGTTTCCTTGCAGATAAAACTGATATCAAATTGGCTATTTACGCAAAAGTGTAATTTAAAATTAAAAAAAGCAAGCAAACCGTGTTTGGAAACTCTCTCTCTCTCTCTCTCTCTCTCTCTCTCTCTCTCTCTCTCTCTCTCTCTCTCTCTCTCTCTCTCTCTCTCTCTCTCTCTCTCTCTCTCTCTCTCTCTCTCTCTCTCTCTCTCTCTCTCTCTCTCCTCTCCCTCCCTCTCTCTCTCTCTCTCTCTCTGGATTTTTTTTTTAAATTTCGAGTTCGAGTTCTCTCTCTCTCGTCTGTCAATCTGTCTCCTGTGTGCTAACATACGTGTGTACGCGCGGCGCGAATGACTCACTGTGGTGTGTGCTTAGTGTGTGGGGGCACACGTCTTTTCCCCCTCTCTCTGTTTTCTGATCTATTTATTAGCTCTGAGCAGGACGTTTATGACCTACTTCACCCCGTGTTTGTTTCAGATGACCCAGACCTAACATGGATGACACCTTGGAACCACGAACCCT
>CM065696.1:11222457-11224957 GCA_017654935.2 Phymorhynchus buccinoides
CACCGTCTGTCTTTCTGTCTCCGTCTGTCTGTCTGTCTGTCTGTCTGTCTGTCTGTCTGTCTGTCTCCCCCCCCCCCTCTCTCTCTCTCGCTCTCTCTCGCGTGTCTGTCTCTGAGTCTATCTGTCTCACCGTCTTGCTCTCTCGCTCCGTCTGTCTGTCTGTCTGTCTGTCTGTCTGTCCCCTCCCTCTCTCTCTCGCTCTCTCTCGCGTGTCTGTCTCTGAGTCTATCTGTCTCACCGTCTTGCTCTCTCTCGCTCCGTCTGTCTGTCTGTCTGTCTGTCTCTCCCCCCCCCTCTCTCTCTCTCTCTCGCTCTCTCTCGCGTGTCTGTCTCTGAGTCTATCTGTCTCACCGTCTTGCTCTCTCGCTCCGTCTGTCTGTCTGTCTGTCTGTCTGTCTCCCTCCCCCCCCCCTCTCTCTCTCTCGCGTGTCTGTCTCTGAGTCTATCTGTCTCACCGTCTTGCTCTCTCGCTCCGTCTGTCTGTCTGTCCCCTCCCCTCTCTCTCTCTCGCTCTCTCTCACGTGTCTGTTTCGGTATGTTTGTCTCTAACGGCATGTCTCTACCCCTCTTTGTTTCTGGCTTAAACAAATCTTTACTATTTCCAAACAAAACACATACTACAGAAAGCAAAGAGAGCATCAGCAAACTAGCGCTTATGGCGTGCTCCTGAAATATTTCATGAAAAAATATTTGATGACTGACAGACTGTGTAAGTGCAAAAAGGACATCATTTATGCCTGATAATTGAGAAAAAGAAAATGGAAAAAAATCATTAAAAAAATCAAACACACACAAAGAACATTTATGTGCAATCAATTTAGAGACACACAGTCAAAAGAGAAAATATGAAGAAGGAAAAAGCAAAGCATTTGATGAAAAAAGCTTCTCTCTGTCTCTGTGTCTTTGCTTTTTTCTGTATCTATATGTCTGTGTTTCTGTCTGTCTCTCTCTGTCTCTGTCTGTCTGTCTCTGTCTCTCTCTCTATATATATATCTCTGTCTGTGTATCTGTCGCTCTCTCTCTCTCTCTCTCTCTCTCTCTCTCTCTCTCTCTCTCTCTCTCTCCCTCTCTCTCTCTCTCTCTCTCTCTCCCTCCCTCTCTCTCTCTCTCCCTCCCTCTCCCTCCCTCCCTCTCCCTCCCTCCCTCTCTCTCCCTCCCTCCCTCTCCCTCTCTCTCTCTCTCTCTCTCTCTCTCTCTCCCTCTCCCTCCCCCCTCTCTCTCTCTCTCTCTCTCTCTCTCTCTCTCTCTCTCTCTCTCTCTCTCTCTCTCTCTCCTCTCTCTCTCTCTCTCTCTCTCTCTCTCTGTCTCTGTCTCTGTCTCTGTCTCTCTCTCTCTCTCTCTCTCTCTCTCTCTCTCTCTCTCTCTCTCTCTCTCTCTCTCTCTCTCTCTCTCTCTCTCTCTCTCATTTACACTCCAGTTTTATCTCATTGTTCATTTTGGATGACCTTTAAAGAAACCGAAAAGTATCTTAATGGAAATAACCTTATGTTCAAGCTATTTATCTATCAAGATCTATCTATCTATCTATCTATCTATCTATCTATCTATCTATCTATCTATCTATCTATCTATCTATCTATCTATCTATGTATCTATCTATCTATCTATCTATCTATCTATCTATATATCTATCTATCTATCTATCTATCTATCTATCTATCTATCTATCTATCTATCTATCTATCTATCTATCTATCTCCATCTATCCATCCATCCATCCATCCATCTATCTATCTATCTATCTATCTATCTATCTATCTATCTATCTATCTATCTATCTATGTTAACACGATAGCGTTTTAACAGAGGCATGTAAGAGGCTCACATTTCAAATGCGGATAGTAAGTTAGGATATCGTGACCTAGCTCCAAAATCAAGGTCATTGATGAAAGGTCAAGGTCACCGGAGCCGTAAATGCTACCGCACGGCTGTTTGACTTAGCGCTTTCACGCTCTCGTTACAGTAATAATGCGGTGATAGAGTTTTAGTAATTATTATTATTATTATTATTATTGTATTGTGTCTTTCAGTCTGTTTTGGTTCTGTTTTGGAAATTGCGAGTTTACTCAGAAGATGATTAATTATTTATTTCACTCAGTTTTACTTTACCGGTTGTTGTGTTCTTACGTTTATGAAATGGGCAGTTTTTGAAGGTGGACCCTGACGGATGAGTTTTGCAGGAAACACGTCTTGGCGGAGATGCCGGAGAGAGAAGCCATTTTGGACGGGGTGGGTGGAGGCCACTCATTGTGGTTGAAGCTTTTTCTTCTCTGTAGTGCAGTAAAAAACAATATTGGAGCTATTTCTTTTGTTGTGAGCGAAACTCCTTTAGGTAAACTGTATTAAAAAAAATAAAACAAAATAGAATAAAAAGGCTTGTATTGGGGAAATTCCGTGTAAGCGATTTGGTCTAAACTCAGGCGGCCATTAGAAAAGACTATCTGCCTTCTTTCATTGAAAGAATTTGACCTCCAGCACCTCCGCCAAGGAGGAATCGCCG
>CM065696.1:11229957-11232457 GCA_017654935.2 Phymorhynchus buccinoides
TGGTCAGCAGGCGTGATGTTCCAACTCGCAGGCTCTGCGGACGCTTTGGCATTCGGTCTGATCCTTGTCAAGTTTCAGGAGTTAGAAAACCACACACACATGCAGGCACGTAGGTACGCAGGCACGTAGGTACGCAGGTACGCACGCACGCACGCACGCACACACGCACGTTACACACACACACACACGTACACACACACACACACACGTACACACACACACACGTACACACCACTGGCACTACACACACACCACACACACACACACACATACACACACACGCATGCTGTACACAACACTGGCGCGCATGCGCACACATACAAACATATACACACATACACCACACGCACACACACATACACACACACACCACACACACACTACACGCACACGCACATAAGGCGCGCGCGTGGCTTTCTACGCTGCATTGACCGCACACACTCTGACCCCCGCAAACGCACACACACTTTTCTTCCACAACTGTCTGTAGACACAGTCACACGAACACATACACTGTCCTGTCCACAATGTGTCCTGTGTTCATGTCATCTCTGACTCTAGCGCTATTGTGTTCCATGCGAGATCTGTTGTTGCCCTCCTCATAAACTGTTCTTATAGTTCCTGTTCCTCTTCAATCTTGTTCCTGTTCTTGTTCTACTTGTTCTCTTCTTGTTTTTGACTTGTTCTCGTAGTCTTCTGGAACCTGTTCTTGCAATGATGATCGGAGAGAGCGACTTGGTCAACGATATCACTCGTGTCTGAGGTGGTGTTTGTTTGTATGTTTGTATCTATCCTCTTTAGCGTTCGAACGGATGGACGTTGTGCTCAGGTATTGTGGAGAGCAGAGTAGGTAGTCTCAGGGTCTGTGAGAGCATGGTCTCATTTGTTGTATCGTGTGTTGATGTAATCTGATAGGTCACTGTCTGTCCTCTGCGTCTATTTTTTCGTAATGAGATTGAATCTGGGATCTCCTGTCTTCCTCCTGTGCTCCCTAGAGCGCTCTAGTTCTTTCTTAATTGTTCTTCTTGTTGGAGTTCTTCTTGTTGTTCTTCAGGTTCTCTTTTCTTCTATAATCTTTGTGTTCCACTGGCTCTTCTCTGTTCTTTGTTCTCTTTATAAACTGTGTTGTCTTCTTGTTCCTGTTGTTCTTGTTGTTCTTTCTTGTTCCTGTGTCGTTGTATTCTTCTTGTTCCTCATTCTTGTTCTTCTTTGTTGTTCTTCTTCTTTGTTCTTCTTTCTTGTTCCTGTTCTTGTTACCAACCGTCGATCGTAGAGTCTTCGGATTGGTAATGTTTTCACTCGTGTCTGAGGTGTTTGTTTCCTTCTAAAAGTTCTTGTTCTTCCCCTTCTTATTCGTCCCTCCTGTCTTTCTTCTTCCTTTCTCTTCCCCTCTAGCGTTTGAACGGATAGACTTTGGGTGCTCAAATTCTTGCATTGCGGGTAGGTAGTCTGAGAGATCTTCTTGCCAAGTTCGATAATGAAGGTTATGGTCAAAGGTCAAGGTCACCTGTTCTTGTTTCCGAATAACGCTGCTCTTCTTGTTCTTCTTGTTCGCGGCTGGTGATTTAACGTCTTAAGGCTCTAGTTGTTGTTGTTCTTGTTCTTCTTTTTCTCCCTCTCTTTCTTTTTGTTGTTCTTCTTGTTCTTCTTCTGGTTGTTGTCTTGTTTTTGTTCACTTCTTGTCGTTGTTGTTGTTGTTGTTCTCCCTCCCTTTGTTGTTGTTTGCTCTTGTTGTTGTTCTTGTTGTTGTTCTCTTTCTTGTTGTTGTTCTTCTTCTTCTGCTTCTTTCTTTCTCCCTCTGTTTGTCGTCGTTTGTTGTTGTTTTTTCTTCTTCTCCCCTCTTCTTTCTTCTTTTTTATTCTTCTTGTCGTTGTTTTTCCCTTGTTTTGTCGTTGTTTGTTGCCTGTCGTTGTTGTTGTTGTTGTTGTTGTTTGTTGTTGTTGTTTGTTGTTGTTTGTTGTTGCTTTGTTGTTGTCGTCGTTGTTGTAGTTGTTGTTGTTTCATCTTCCTCCCTCTTCTTCTTCTTCTTTCTCCCTCTCTTTCTTCTTCTTTCTCCCTCTCTTTCTTTTGTTGTTGTTCTTGTTGTTCTTCTTCTTCTTCTTCTTACCCCCCTTCTTCTCCTCCCCCCCCCCCCCCCTTCTTCTTCTTCTTTCTCCCTCTCTTTCTTCTTTTTTTTCTTCTTGTTCTTGTTCTTCTTCTACTTTCTCCTTCTCTTTCTTCTTTTTCTTCTTCTTGTTAATTGTTCTTCTTGTTCTTGTTCTCCCCTTCTCCGCTCTCTTCCTCTTCTTGTTTCTTCTTGTTCTTGTTCTTGTTTCTTCTTCTTTTCCTTCCTCCTTATGCTCTGTGTTGTTGTGTGTTCTGCTTCTTCTTTCAGTCCGCTCTTTTTCTTTTTTTTTTTCTTCTTGTTCTTGTTCTTGGGTCTTCTTCTTCATTTCTCCATCTCTTTCTTGTTGTTGTTCTTGTTGTTCATCTTCTTCTTCTTTCTAACTCTCTTTCTGGT
>CM065696.1:11237457-11260563 GCA_017654935.2 Phymorhynchus buccinoides
TGTGAGTGTACTTTATGTATTGTGTGTGGTGTGTTTTTATGTGTGGTTGTGTCTGTAAAGAGAGGAGAGAGAGACTCAGAGAGAGAGAGAGAGAGAGAGGAGAGAGAGAAGAGAGAGCGGGAGAGAGAAGGAGAGAGAGAATAGATAGAGAGAGAGAGCGAGAGAGAGAGAGAGAGAGAGAGGTAGAGAGAGAGTTGGGGGGGGGGGGAGAAAGAGCGAGGAAGGACATATGAAAATAATGTTTACCACAGTTGTGTGGTGGTGCGTTCCTGCGCCGCGAGCGGCGCCTCGTGTGGCGGGTCCTGTCCTGTCCCTCTCTGTGTTTGTGTTTCTCTATGGGTTACCCTGTTTCTGTTTCTTCTCAATCTGTAACTATTACCACTGGTATCTGTCACACATCCTCGCACCCCTAAACTGCTTGCGCAATCATAGCTCTGCGGGAACATCTTCTAGTTCTCTTATCCACTGTTTTGACATCGCAGCCAACGTGGTAGTCCACCACTTTCAGCTTTTTGTTTGCCATTCCCTTTTGAGCAGTCCAGCTTTGCTCTTCTTGGGAACAGTAACGATTGTTGCACCAGTCCTCTATTTGTGTCCCCATCATTCTGTCCCCGTCTCTATGTTCCCCGCTCTATGCCTGCATGTCCACGTTTCTAGTTGTCCCCCGTCTCTAGGTAAACCTGTCCTCCTATAAATGTCCCCTGCAGATTGATGTAAGGGTTTTTTAGGGATAGGGTTAGGGTTAAATTTTTAGTGTTGGAGTTAGGGGGTTGGTTAGGGTTTAGGGTTTAGGATAGGGGTCCCCGTCTCTATGTGTCCCCCTCCGTCTTCTATGTAGCCCTGTCCCTCTAATGTCCCGCATAGTTTATTTAGGTTTAGGATAGGGGTCCCCAGGGGTGAAAGTGGTTGGAGTTAGAGGTTTGGGTTAGGGGTTAGGTTAGGATAGGGGTCCCGTCTCTATTGTCCCCGTCTCTATGTAACCCCTGTTCTCTATTATGTCCTTGCAGATTAATGTAAGGGTTTTTATAGGGATAGGGTTAGGGGTGAAATGTAGTTGTTGGAGTTAGGACAGGATTAGGGTTAGGATAAACAAAAAAAGATGGTATACATATATATAGGGAAGAGGACACACAGAACGGGACACATGGAGACGGGAAACATTATAGAGACGGGACACATAAGACGGCGACACATAGAGACGGGACACATAGAACGGGGGGACACATAGAGACGGGGACACATAGAGACGGGTACACATAGAGACTGGACACATAGAGACGGGGAACACACAGAGACGGGACCAAATAGATGACGGGTGCTACCTAGATACGGGGAAAAAGAAACATATAGAGACGGTGGCAACACTAGACGGGACACATAGAGACGGGGACACATAGAGACGGGGACACATTAAGACGGAACATATAGAAGACGGTACACATAAGCGGGAGACTATATAGAGACGGTGAAACACTAGAAGACGAAAACTCCTTGGACACAAATGGAACGGGACACACGAGAGGGGGCCACATAAAGACGGACACTTATAGAGGACCGGGGACACCATAGAAACTGGACATATATTGGGACGGGACACGTAAGAAAAATTTGGGGGGCCATATGAGTACGGGAACACTAGAGACGGGGACCTAGAGGAATGGGACACATAGGACGAAAAAATTGGGGTGCACATAGAGACGGGGCATAATACCACGACCCTTTTTCTTGCCACTCGCCCTACGCTGTCATTAACAGTCTATTTCCAACCTCTTACTCAATGTTCCCGCTACACGTACAATCCGATTCCTCATGGATACGAACTGACATTAGTGAGGCATGTTTTTTGTTAAGTATAAAATGTGTACAATTATCTTAATTTTGCTGAGAGTTTTTTATGGGGGGGGATATGTTTCTTATTAATATTTTTATGTTTTACGTGCAATGCCAGACAAAGATTTTTCTTTAATCTGTTTTTTTAATTTAACCCCTTTCAACGCTAGCCATTCCTCAGCCAAAAATTTACCATTGACTTTAGAACACTTATAAACTGTTTGGGGTCTGCAATATTTGGGGGATTCCTTTGTGACATGCATAAACTAGGGCCCTGTCCTTAACTCCCGAAAAATGAAAGAACATAGTCCTGTTACCAGACCCTCATTTGATGCTTGTTCCAGTGACATGGTTTGTCAAATCATTTGTGGTAGCAAGAGGCGACAGTGGGCGAAAGAAAAGGGTTTGAAAAGACAATAATTTTTGATTGATTTGATTTGATGATTTGATTGATCTGATGAACTCTACTCCAATTTATGCTCACTTGGGTAAAACGTGGTAAAACGCCCATGGGCGGTAAGAAACCCATGAAAATTATCTCATGACATGAAGCAATTTTCAGTCACATTTTGCCCATGAGACGAGTTGTTTTAATGTTTAGCGGATTTCGTCTCATGGGTTTAAATTTTGACACATTAGCTTTCATTTTTCATGGATATTGGGCATGGGCTTCGTAACCCGCCCATCGGGCTTTTTTTGCCCCCGTCTTCCCCCTAATTATTGTCCCGTGCCCCGTACACGACAATCTAAATGGAATATATGTATTTTTTCGGCATCAGACTTATTTTACTTTGATTCGTGTGTTGAGGCATACTGATATACAGAGAGAAATGTAGAATTATTTTTTTAGGAATCGAAGTATTTCACGTGAATCACGTCCTCACAGACAATCGTTCCACAGTCTTGCAATCGTATCACGATCGTATGTATGTGTCAGACCCTTAAAACCCTAAAATGCCACCAGATGTTCGCATTTAGCACCACAAATGATTTAAGGTGGACCCTGACGGATGAGTGTTTTGCATGAAAACCGTCGAGATCACAGAAAGAAGCCTTTCAAGGATCGGAACATTCAACTTTGCTTTGGTTTTCTTAGAAAATTAAAACCGTCAAAACGGGATTTTTTACTTGGCGGAGATGCCGGAGAGAGAAGCCATTTGGATGGGTGGGTGAGGGTCACTCATTGTGGTTGCGGGCCGGTTTTTTTCTTTTTTTTGTAGTGCAGTAAAAAAAAACCAGGCGCTATGTCCTGTGTTGTGAGGCGAAAACTCCCTTAGATAAACCGCAATAAAAACTTAAAATAACATAAAATAATAAGCCTTGTATTATCGAAAATTTTCGTTCAAACGATTTTTTGGTCTAAACAAGCCCGGCCATTCAAAAGAGGACGGAAACGCCTTCTCTTTTGGGTGGAAAGATTTGACTTCCACCAGCACCTCCCCCGCCAAGGAGGAATCGCCTTTTTGACGGCTTGATTTCTTTTCTGGAAACCACGCAAGTGGAGTGTGTTTGCGATCTCTGTAAAGGTGTTTTTCCTGCTGATCTGACGTGGTTTTCCTTGCAAAACTTCATCCGTCAGGGTGCCCTTTTAATGCCCATGTCACAAAAGGCCTCAACCAGGGTTCCTGTTATCCAAAGACCAACTATTTTCATAATTTGGGGCGGTAAGGACGGCCTAACTTTATACATGGTCTCAGAGGAATCCCCAATATTTGCAGATGAATGGGTTTTTTTTCTGCCCAGTTTAAGTTTAATATAGATTTTTTTTGGCTGACATGGCTGCGGGGCGAAAGGGTTAATGAGACGAGGAGCCGCCGACCCTCGGTTGCCGACAGATTTTGCAAACAGAATATATTGAAAGCAATTCAATTCGGGAAAGCTGAAGGGAAATGCAAAAAAACAAAAGCTTTCACGTATTTGATATGTCAATTGTATCTTTTTTCCCTTTAGAAATGACTTCGGGTGGTATTTGAATGCTTTAAAAACATCATAAGAACAATGGCGAACAATAGTGATTGTCTGTGTGTGTGTGTAGCTCTTTATTAGATTTGGTTTTTGCCATAGGCCAACGCAATATTGACTTCAACGGGAATATAAATAATAATAATAATAATAAAATGAATAATAATAATAACAACCAGGTATGACCTTGACCTTGACACCAAAGACCCACATCTACAGTACCTAGCCTACATGCAACATCAGTTCCATCTTTCCTATCTTTATTCCTTCATGTGTTTTTTTTCTGTGGGCGAAACATTGCACGGATAGGTAGACGTGCAGCCCAGAGGCAGCCATTTAGTGGTATGGGAATAGAGGTTATTGCGAGAGTTTATTCCCTGGTTTGTCACCCATACTTCATCAGCACCAGGCAATTCCCCCTAGCAAAACCATGGTCGTTTGCAGTGTGCCACTGGAAGGTTCCCACTGGTACAACCAGGCCAAGCATGCAGAAGAACAAACGGGGGTACATCGATTATTTTCACAAAGGCCAATTATAGTCAACCCTTTCACCGCCAATGTCCGCATTTTAGCACACAGTGGTTTTGCAACCCATGTCACTAAAAATGCTCACAGGGCCCGGCCTGTCCCAAGCCCTATGTTGTTCTTAATTTTTGAAGGCAAAGGATAGGCCTAATGCTATATTTTTCACAGAGGAATTCTCAATATTGCAGATTTTTGTTGTGGCTCAGCCACAACTCTATAACTCCTTTGTCGGTCTGGTCGGTCTGTCCCTGTCTGCTGTCCTGGTCTGTCGGTCGGTTCGTCCAAAAAATTTCACATCCATGTTTGACTAAAATTGTCGCACTCATTCGAGGCTACACTCAAATTGCGGCCGCTCCTTTAAAATGATGGTATTTTTTAAAGCGTACAAAAATAATAAACATACGTAATACACACTACAACATACACGAACGAGTATGCAGTGCTTCTTTTTTGATTGAGCAAAGTAGGATACATAGTTTTTAAATGTTTTCCAAAAAGATGCTAAAAAGTTTACGAAATGTTGGCAGAGTATTAACATTATGGTTTAACGATTAAAAATTTTGAAAAGCCAGTGAGGTTACTCAATGGTTTGGAGTTGGTAAAATAGACGCGTGCCACAAACTATTGCGAAACGGCAACGGCCAAAGTCACCCGGCACCGGTCGCGGCACCCGGCGAACGGGCTGGCAAGGAGTGTTCGGAGCATGGAGCGAATTCGGCGTTTCCTCACGAATAGTGAAAACGGGCACCATGAACAATCTGATGGAAAAAATGCCTCGTCAGCTATGAAAAGGGGGGGTCGGTGGGCGGGTTGTTTTTTCGGGTCAAGGCCAGGTCGTTTATGGATAGGTAGGTCATCTCTCTTTCCAACAGAAAAGGCGTCGTGCCGTTTTTCCCGTCTGGATTGGATTTCAAAACTTTCCGGGTTTTCGTTCACGGAACCCCTAGAGCCAACGACAAAAAAGCGCCGTTGCCGTCAGAAAACGTTTTTAAGGCCACAGTACACGTGTGTGTATCATCCTAGCTCCTTATCAGTTTTTACCCACAGAGAGCTATTGTTTCCAAGTTATTTCTTTATCAGAGGCAAATATTTCCTTATCATTTGATTGTGTTAGAATAGGAAAAGACCTTGCAAGTGGCAATGGGAAGACGGTTATAAAAAGCGGCATGTCGGTAAGAAGCCCACCCCAATTAGCTCATGAAATAAAGAAAATTGGTCAGTCCAAATTTGGCCCATGATACGAATGGCTAGACTTAACCGCTCGTCTCATGGCAAAAATGCAAGACGATTTGCTTCATTTCATGAGATATTGAAGGTGGGCTTCTTACCCCCCATGCGCTTTTTTACCCCGTCTTCCCCTACACAATAAAACCATTGTAACCTAATGGGACTAAACACTTTTAAAATTGGTTTATTGCTTGTGAACGAGTGTTTTAACAAAAGGCCATTGACTGGAAAGGAATGAGAAAAGCTACTGTGTAAAGGATTTCCAGCTTGGGCGACCCTGATCAAAGAACCGTTGGGCACAACACTGTCCCCACAACCTCAGTACAAACCCCAACCCACATGATTCAAAGGGCCTTGAAACAGAGAACCCTGACCAAGATACAGTAGGGAAATTGCTTTTAAGGTCCCGCAATACACTTTAACAATTTTCACCTCTTTCCCCATGTCCTTACAGTGATAGCCACCATAGGATTACGTTCATTCGTTGTGTTGCCACGGGGAAGAGTGAATCCAATGTTGCCGTGTACGCACAGACAGATCTCCTTTTCATACAGCACAAACCACGCGAGGTTTGCAACCAATGCGTTGTTTTTTTTTGACAAATGCCAATCAGAGACAAGGCAACTGGGCCCAGGAGCCAAAACAATGCAGGAGACAATCTTCGGATATAACCCCACGATTGATCTTCCCCCTCTCCCCCCCCCCCACCCCTCCTTTTTTCCTTTCCCCCCTTGCCACTGGCGTCTTGTCCAAACTTTCACCCGCGCTCACAAATGCTGTATGAAAAATGACACAAAAGTTTTATGAACCGAGGTAGGGATGAAAATTCCAATTTTGCCTGTCAGAAACCCAGAAAATACATCAATCCAGTCCCCTATCCGAAGAGCTAGGCTGGGCCGGAAACGACATGCAAAAGCGCTCTGTCCGTTGTCTCGTCTTTAATCATGGCGCGCAAGACACCAAATTGCCCAACATCACCTAACTCGTTTTCTGCAGTGGGGTCAAAAACCTGCATGATTACTCCCCTTGTTCATCCATATTTGCGGAATTAGTCTCGCGCCCTTTTTTATGCCAGTCTCCCGTGAGTGGGGGGGTTGCCTTTCCCTCCCCCCCCCCCTAACCCCCTGCGTGGGTCTTTTTGGGAAAGTTTGGGTAGTCCAAGCGATGCTCCCTTGTCTCTCACTTTCTGTCATAAAGAAATTCCGCACAGTCGCCAAAGCGGAAAACGCATGTCAAAATACTGTTTCTGTTTTTTTAGAAATTAAAAAATAATGAAAAGAAGTAGAAATATTGTATTTGGCAACAACTTATTATGAGACAACTCCAATAGTTTTTTAAGTCGCTTTTGGTGATGATGATATTTTTTACGATTGCGAAAAGAAGTCTCGGATGATGTCAAGAGAAAACGGCTTTGTTGCGAGCACCACTACATTTTAAAGTTATGTTGAATTTTCTTATTAATAGCTTCATAAATGCCCCCCACTGGCCGAATCATTGTTTTTGAGTTTGTGTAAAAAAACAAAGCGCGAAATCGCAATAGTTTGTGCACGCGGTCTATTTTTAACCACTCCCATCATGGTCACCTCCCATGGCCTTTTTCAATACTTTTAATCTGTAACGAATGTTACTCTCTGCATCATTTCGTAACTTTTTATATCCTTTTGGAAACCATTTTTAAAACTGCTGTATCCTACTTATCCTTACTCAAGAAGCACCGCTACTCGTCGGTGTCTGTTGTCGTGTTCTGTATTACTATGTTTTGTTTATTTTGTCGCTTTAAAATACGAATCATTTTTTTAAAGAGCGGCCGTCAATTTGAAGTTGTATACTCGATTTGAGTGCGGAACACTTTTTGTTCAGAAATGTGCGAAACAATTTTGGACCGAAACGACCGACCGAACGGGGGAAAGTGAGTTAGATGTTGTGCTTTGAGCCACAAACCCAAAAACACCTGCTGAAGAAGCGAATTCTTTGTTCGTTCGGTGAATCTCCATTGAAAGACATGTTTTTGCCCGTTTAAGAGTCGTTGATAGAAACTGTCTTCTGCTAGATCACCACTCACTATTTACGTTTCGTCTAATAGTACGTGCATGTGGACTAAAAACTGCATTGATACTACTACTACTCTACTACGACTACTACTTACTAACTAATTTACTATTACTACTACTACTACGACTACTACTACTACTACTAATTATTATTATTATTATTATAATTATCAGTTATATAAGCGCCATATCTGAAATTCCTATTCATGGCGCTTTACAAAGATACAATACAAGAATTCCCATTAACATAACACACGCACGCACCATCGCACGTGGCGTGCGCGCATCCCATACAACACACACCCACCCCGCGCAACGCACGCAATGCATAGCCACGCAGGCACAACACACACTACATACAATACCACAACCACACACATGACCACGCACGCACACCATGCCCAACCACATACACCACATTGCCAAGACTGATGCACAAGAATGTTTGAGGTAGAAGCGTATCAATGACCAACAAACTATAGCGTTAAGACGCTTAGATCACCAGCCGCGCGCAGCACCATTTTCATCCCTCAGTGAGACACGAAGTGAGATACCTTTTCCACCAATGACCTTCATCCTGTGGAATTTGGGCCCTAGAATATCCTAAACTACCTATCCACATACACAATTTTTGAGCCCTCCCTAAGGGTTCTGCATTTCAACGATATCGTCGAACCTACATACACACATACATTCCATAACATACATATTACATACAAATACATATCAATTCCTTTTATGCAACTATTTGTAAAATCTACAATATGCTTCAATTTGTCTTGAACATAGTACAACATCTCGTACTCTTGTATCCCCCATCTCCTCTCTCTCTCTCTCTCTCTCTCTCTCTCTCGGTCTCTCTCACTCTCTCTCTCCTCTCTCTTTCTCCACCTTTCCCATCTTTCTCTCCTCTCTCTCTCTCTCTCTCTTGCTCTCTCTCTCTACTCCTTCTATCGTCTCCTCTCTCCTCTCATCTTTCCGCTCTCTCTCTCTCTTAACTCTCATTGCGCTCTCTCTTTCTCTCTCCCT
This sequence comes from Phymorhynchus buccinoides, assembly GCA_017654935.2. NCBI lineage: Eukaryota > Metazoa > Mollusca > Gastropoda > Neogastropoda > Raphitomidae > Phymorhynchus > Phymorhynchus buccinoides. The sequence continues at coordinate 11,246,082 of CM065696.1, forward strand.
CTCTCCTCTCTCTCTCTCTCTCCATCCTTTCTCTCTCATCTCTCATCTTCATCTCATCGTCCTCAAATCTCCAATTCATCTCTCCGTCTCGCCTCTCTCTCCTCTCCTCTCCTCTCGCCTCTCCTCTCTCTTACATTCCTTCAGTCTCGCCTCTGTCCAGCTCTCTCGCCGTAAACTCTACTCTCTTTCAACCTGCACAAATCTCTCCCTCTCCTCCCCCTACCCTCTCTCCTCGCCCTCTCTCCTCTCCTCCCTCTGCGAACTAACTAATCTCCCATCTCCGCTCTATCCCATCGCCGGCCCCCCCTCTATCTCCCTCCCTCTCTCAAATCGCTCAAGATCTCTTCCTCTCCTCATCTCAATCTCAACTCTCTCTCCTCCTCATCCGTCTCTCTCTCTCATCCCCACTCGTCTCTCTCACTCATCTTCTCTCTCATCGCGTCCTCGTCGGTCCTCTCTCCTCTCTCTCAGCATCTCTCCAGATCGTCTCGTCTCCTACTCATCTCCCTTCTCTCAGGTCCTCTTCCTATCTCCCCCCTCTCTCTTCAGTCCCTCTCATATCTCTCCGCTCCGTGCTTCATCGTCTCCGTCTCAGCCGTCGCTGTCTCTCCTCCTCTTCTCACATCTCTCCTCTCCTCTCAAAACTCCAATCTTCCCCCCACGTCGCTCCATCCTCCTCTCTTCCTCGCTCCTCCCTCTCCTCTCTCTCTCGTCTCCTGGTCTCTTCACTCTACTCTCCTCTCTCTCTCAATCTCTCCTAATCTCTCCTCTCTCTACGTCTCATCCTCTCCATCTAACGTCTCAGCAAATAATCCGTCTCTCTAAATCCTTCCTCCTCTTCACTCTCTAAATCCCCCTCTCTCCTCACTCCTCTCTCGCTCTCTCGTCACTTCTCCTCCTGTCCTTTCGTCTCTTCCTCATCACTCATCCTCATCTCCCTCCGTCCGTCTCTCTCTCTCGTCCATCTCTCAGCATCCCTCTCAGTCCTCTCCTCTCCTCTCTCTCTCATTCTCTCTCTCTCCCTCCTCCTCTCTCTCCCTCCATCCCTGTCTCTCTCTCTCTCCCTCCTCCTCTCTCCCTCTCTCTCTCTCCCCCATCTCTCCATCTCTCTCGTCTCCTCTCTCTCTCTCTCTCTCTCTCTTTTCTCTCTCTCTCTCACTCTTCTCTCTCTCTTTCTCTCTCTTCTTCTCCTCTCACTCTCTCTCTCTTTCACGCCCTCTTCTCTCTCTCTCTCAGTCTCTCCTCTCCTCTCTCTCCTCTCTTTTCTCTCTCTCCTCACTCTCTCCTCTCTCTCTTTCTCCCCGTCTCTCACACTACTCTCTCTCTCTTTCTATCTCTCTCTCTTCTCTCTCTCTCTCAAGTCTCTCTCCTCTTCTTGCTCCTCTCTCTCTCTCTCTCTCCTCTCTCTCCTCTCTCTTCTCTTTCTCCTCTCTTCCTCACCATCTCTCTCTCTCCCTCTCTCTTTCTCTCTCTTTTCCTATCTCTCTCTCTCTCCTCTCTTCTCTCTTTCTCTCTCTCTCTTCTCTCTCCTCGCTCTCTCTCTCACTCTCTCTCATCCCTCTCTCTCCTCTCCTCTTCTCTTCTCTCTCTCTTGCTCTCTCTCTCTCTCTCTCTCTCTCTCTCTCTCTTTCTCTCTTCTCTCTCACGGTCTCTCTCCTCTCTCTTTCTCTCTCTCTCTCTCTCTCTCCCTTTTCTCCTCTCTCTCTCTCCTCTCGGTCTCTCCCTCTCTCTTCTCTCTCTCTCTCTCTCCATCACCTCCTCTCCCTATATATCTCTTCTCAACTTAATCCTTGCACCGAACCTCAACTGCCCTCGTTCTCTCCTCTTTTAGTTTGACACGTTGGGTTTGGAGGGGGTGTGGTGCGGCGTGCTTGTGGGTGGCGTGCGTGGTGTTTGTAATTTACAATAACACACCAGCCGTAGTCCCAGAAAATGTGTCAAACACTTTTAAACAGTATTAGTATTATTGTTTCCATGTTTCGGGTTTCTCTTTCCCCCCTCTCTATCCTATCTCCTATCTGCCTGCTGTCTCCTCTCGCTCTTCCTCCTCTTCTCTCGCTTCTCAGTCTCATCTCCCGGCCCATCTCTCTCTCGTCTCTCTCTCTCTCTCTCTCCTGTGTCGCTCTCCCTCTCAAGTGAGTGCCCTTTTTTTCTCTTCTGTCCTTTTACGTAGACAATTTCAGGCTCTTGTCTGTTTCATAAGATGTGACGTCCTGACCACCCACTCTCGAACCAACTGACTGACATACCTCAAGTACTTTGCAGCTTCCTTGCTTTTGAAATTGGATAAACCTAGTAGGCAAAGTGGCCTTGAACAACTGTTTGTGAACAATGCCTAGTGACCCCACAATGATGAAAACTCAATTTTTTGCCACAACCCTGCTTCTGTCAATGAAAAGCAAGTGGCATGTGTGGCAGTGCAAAATGTTACCACGCCGGCAAAAATGTTTACAATTGACGCCTTGTACATTTTGCGCGGACATCCTGCGGCAAATTGCCGTGGGTATAAAAACATTTTGCGCGGAAAGCCTGCGCCTGAAAATGTTTCAATTTTGTTACAAATGTAACTTTTTTTGCGGCGAGGACCCCCGGCGCCAAGCGCCAGTTTGTTACAATTGGTAGCATTTTGCCGAGGCAAAACCCACCTTTGATTGAAGTTTTTTTGAACTTTTGTTGAAGATTATACACATTTAAAACAAATTGCGCCGAGGAGCCCGGGCGCCTCACACAAAATGTTTGCAATTCTAACAAAAATGTAAACATTTTGCCGCCAGGGCTTGTCCGTGCAAAATGTTTTTTACAATTGAACATTTTGCGCTAGGAGCCCCGGCACTTCAGCAATTTTTTTACGTTTGTAACATTTTGACGCTTTTGTTAGCTTTTGCGATGCCACGCAATGTACTTTTAAAATTATGCCTCATAACATATTTGGCCATAAACGGGTCCAAAGGGGGGTTTGGATACTTCCCACAGAAGCGTTTTGGAGAGCCATATCAATGAGACATACTGCCATACATGCATAACATACATCATACGATACATACATATATAGTAAAATCATACTTTCATCACAAACGTTTGTCACCACTCCTTGCGACGAGCTTTGAGGTGGACCCAATACATTCAGGAAAATAACAACAAAGTCGAATAATGTTCGTTTTAAGCACTTGTATTAAAAGTTGACAATATCTTTTCGGCTGTAGTCCTACAGAGCTTTGAGCGAGTCCCCCCACCAAACTTCCACTGACAAACCAAGGAAAAGAAAAACTGGGGGGAGCAAATAAACGTGAGCCTATGATCAAGTAGGCAAAGTGGGACCCATTTCAAGGCGTGGGGCAGTATAGTGTTCACAAACAAGCGAAGTCTTCACCGCACACACTCAAACACCAATAATACACGCAACACACTATTATGCAGATGCACACTATACGCACACTAGGCACACACACATGTGTGTGGTTTTCCAATTTTTCGTTTGGGGCAGGGGGTTTGATGACAGTCCCTTTTTCCCTCCGACTAGGAGACCTGGTTCCTGTCCTCTTGTTCCGCTGCCCTTCCCTCCTTTGTCCCTCCTTTGCCATCCTGCCCGCTTCCCTCGTTTCCATGGACCCACAAGTGTACTGTGGGCCCCACTGCAGTATCAATGTGGTTTGTGCCGAGAATGAAAGAAAAATAACATTACATACATACATTCCATACATACATACATACATACATACTACATACAATTGCATGCAGCATGCATGGCATGCCTGCATGCATGCATGCATCATACATACATACATACATACATACCAATGCATGCATGCCATGCATGCATGCATCATGGCATACATGCCATGCATGCAATGCATGCATGCATACATTACAGTGCATGCATGCATGCATGCAAGGCAATGCATGCATGCATGATACCATAGCATACATACAATATCAACTACATACATAGCAATACTACATGCATGCACGCATTACATGCAATTGTCCTGCTGCAAATGCATTCATGCATGCATGCATGCCTGCCATGCATACATCATACATAAATACATACATACATAACATAACATACATACATACATACATACTGCATGCATTGCATGCATGCATACATACATACATCAATACAGACATACATACATCAGACAGACAAACTCCACTAGAACATTACAGCTTCGCTTCTCGGACTGTGAATAATAAACCGTGCTAGATGTTTGTGGCTGCGGCCTTTGATGAATTTGTGTACTGTACAATCATAAGTCTTTTCCTTCCCGTTAGGATATTGAAATATGGATCTTTATCTTTTTTAAAAACATGTTTTTTTCTTAGGAAGGAAATCCGTTTTAATGAACGTCTTTCCGACATGGAAAACCTGTGGTAACAGGGTGTGAACATTTTTAAAAATAAAGATAGTTTCGACGCATCTCCCCGTGGGAATTACCGGGGGTGGGGTGGGTGGGGTCGTTTGTGAAAAAATAGTGTTCCCCCCACACTGCTTGAAGCTCTGTGCTTGTAACTTTCCTCGAATCTGCCACTCTCTTTTCCCGTTGCTTTCTCTATCTCTACTATATTTCTGACTTATTGGCCCATTCTCCTGCCTTTTTTTTCAAAAACATTTTCCAAATTAATGTTTTCTCCTTTAGCTCCTCGAAATCGGAATGTTGTCGTCCTGTACTCAGCGGGGAGACCAGTGGAAACTGGGAAACACCGGACACATACGTACCATTACCATTATGGCCACATGGGGACTGGGAAACGCAATCGAAGAAAGAAGAGAGAAAAAAGAAGAAGAAGAGAAGAAGAAAGAAAAGATTTGATCCTGGGGGTACTGCAAATACACGGGGGGGGGGGGGGGAAGGGTCCAATAATTTTTAATGGATACATAAATTATGGTCCAGTTTGCAACCTCAAATGATGTTGCTACTAAACGAATACAGCATAGCACGTTTTCTTGTTTCTTAAATACTTTATTTGAGATTTTACATAGCACTCGCACCTCTCAATTCTATGAGTACTTATTTAGTCACGCGGCTCCCTTCTGTGAAATTCCGCATTGTCCCCCACCTGAGAGCGTGTCGGCAGCTAGAGACGCGCCCATTCTTAATTTTGTTTTGCTTGAGACTTCCGTGGTGACTGATGAGTAAATGGAAACGAGTGGGGGTGGGTGTATAATTTTGGACAAAATGACAACATTTTTCGTTGCCACTGGTTTTAACTTGTTGCTAATGCATGGGCCACTGGGACCTCCGGGTATCCCGTCTTCCATCCGAAAGACTCCACGTTCAGACCATAAGGCCTAGTGCAGAGTGAGAGGAAAAAAAACCGTACCTGTCGAAGTCTAATCAAACCTTGTTTAATTAAGGCCAGCCACCGTCCCAACTAAAATCGCCGTCTGTACGATTAAATTTAGATCACGTGGTTCCCCTCGGATGCACCAGTCGTAATTTGTTTTCTTAAGAGACCAGTTTGATCGTAACGTATGTCTGCGATTTTTTAAGTGGACGTGCTGCTGGCCCTTTGGGCAACCAGCCAAGCTGGAGTATTTCCATGTACTTTCGGAACTTGCCCAAGAAACCCTCTCTAATGTGTTTGTTTTTATTTAAGAAATTCGTTTTTTAGCAAAAATACCATAAATGTCGGCGAAATACCATCTTCTGATCTTATCCTTTTGTCTTGGCGTAGCCTGAATGGTTTACATCCCCTTATTCAATTCAATTTTATTAAATTACCCCCCTTTCAGTCTGCCTCCTGAGAGCCAGCGGCGTGTAGTGGGAAAAGTTAAGTTTTCAGCCGTCCACAAGGAGTAGTCGCCCCTGCCATCTTTCCTGCCACCGCCGGGCACCTCGTGGGAAAAATTAGGAGTAACTGTTTTACTGATTGGTCCCAATTGTTGTAAGTGGGGAGAAGTGAGGGGGGGGGGGGTATGCATGTGTGTGGTGAGCGGGGGGTTGTGGGTCTGAACGTGATAGAAGTGTATCGAATAATCGTGCGAGTTTTTCAATCATGTTGAATCACTATTTGAACAAACACAAAGTTATTTAGATTGGACATTTCTTCGTCCCTCGTCCCCGATTAATCCAGATGGAGATGCCAGCAGCCCCGCACGAATGCCCCAGTCCGCCTGAGATTGGTTTAGGTTGAGGTGCGCGTTTCCCTGAATGGGGGTTTTGGGAACTGGACCATTTTTCTTATTGGTCTGGGGACATTGTGGGTGGGCAATGTTTGAAGAACATGCTACTACATGCATGATGTCTGCTCCGCATGGGCATACTTCGGTCGCTTCCAATCTACATTTTGGCTGAAAGGTGGCACGAATTCTGTTTGGTGCCCTTTTTCTCAGCCTGTTCAATTCAATTCAATTCAATTCAATACCAACTTTATTTCATCCCTTGTGTGGAAATTTTAAATTTGGTGCGATCACAGGCTCGTAACATACGAAAACATTCAGATTACATAAATCGACAACCACAGTGTAAGACAATAGATCTTTAACATCATCAGGAATTAATAAAGAGGGAGATAATTTGATTAGAATTATGTGAAAAAAACAGATAACGTACACTCATAACACCTCACAAATATTACCTACCAATAGATGACAATTAAGATTAAGATTAAGATTACAGGCCATGCCAGGAGCTATCACCACCGTTAAACTTCACCACAATTAATAACAATATAAATCATATATAATATATACATAAGTATCACAAATAAAAACAACAGCAGCAACAAACATAAGCATGAAGTTGGTTGTATCTACCCCCACCCCCTCCCCACACACACACACGGCGCGCTGCGCGCACGCGCGGCGCACCCCCCCCCCCCCAATGACACGTTAAACGCTGGCCTACATTTCGATTATACAGACTGAATGGCAGAGGGAATGAATAAGAGTGTAAGTGCCTTGAATGTTCCTTGCCCGTTGGGGCCCTCGCAGTACCCTGTACCGCTTCTGTCCGATCGCTGCCCTGTCAATGTCGTCAGGTACGGGGTGTTGTCTCGTCGGTCCATGAATCGTCCTCAGTTTTGTCCCCATCAGTGGTTCTGTTGTACATGTCCGGTTCAAAAGGTTTTTGTGTTTTGCCGCGCACACCCACCCGCTTTTCTTATGACTTTTCTAGTCGACTTTTGTCTTGTTTTGGAAAAATGTTCCTCCCAACACACAGCACCAACAAGGATTAAAACACTACAGATCCACAGAAATAATAAACAATTTTGAAAGGATTTCAGTACGAAAACGTTAAAAAGATCTCCTTCCTATCCAGAAGACAGTACATACGAAACTGGTTTTGAGTTTCTTAAAAGAGCACTTTAGAAATGTTCACGACCAGATAGGTTTTTTGTTTATCTATATTCACCAGATATTTGTAGTAATTCACCTGTTTCAAACAATTTTCATTTTTTTATCGTGTCCGACTTAGTACTGGGGAACTTTTTCTGAAATCAATACAATTTTTCTTTCGTTTTCTTACATTATGGTACAGTCATTATTGTTCCCCATTGGACAAATGGGGGGTTGTTTTTTTTGTTCCGACTTCGTTTTCCTGTGTCGTGTCGTGTGGTCGCGTTAGTAGTCAGTCCTGTCAAAGCCGAGTCATCTGCCGAATTTTTTTGCAAGGGGACAGTTTTGTCAACAAGCATTTCTCCATCCATTCTGTTGTGTGATATGGAAAACAAGAAAAGTGACAGACTGGTACCTTGTGGGCGCACCAGTGGTTTCGTGCCAAAACATTTAGAAATGGAAATTGTTTAAGTTTGCATGAACTGAGGCCTGTTTGGTCAATAGTCAAGTACCCCTAAGTGTGAAAGGCAGTTTTCATGCCATTATGTCTTGCTAAATGTGAGGCCTGGAATGTATATTAAAGCACTAGAAAAATCCAAGACAGAACCACAACAGAGGTGTTTGCTTTGTCAGGTGGTGCATCAACTGTTGGGTTCAGGAGACAAAAGAATGTCATCATCCACCATCTGTTTTTCTTTCTGTAGGCAAACTGCATGGGGTACCACAAAGGTTTAACAAATTCATGCCAAATGGACAAGTACAAGCTTCCTTCAAACACTTTCCATGACTGCGGAAGTTAATGCTACAGAAACGGCATCATTCATACATGTTCACAGGCGTTTTTTTTTTCTTTGGCACCGGTTATAATACATGAAGTTTTGGAAATGACGGAATTTTTGCACTGAACTAGTAGACCTGAATTTACAAGGATGTTAAGATCTGATATAAGTTGGGCAGCGCAGTATTTCAGTGTGGTTTGTTCGAATCCCATCAGGCCCCATGCGCTATTGCCTTTCATCTTTTTTTCCCAAGTGCGACAGAAACTTCAATATTTCAGAAAGACAATTGCTAGTGGTTAGCTTATCGGATTAGGATGACCTGGTCCGATTTCTGCTGAAGCTTGGGGGGTAGGGATCACCCGGGGTTAACTTTGATGCGCCTTGTTTTCCATTTCGTTTTTGGTGCAGGGCTTTTGAATGACGTCTTTCCTCAGAATGGAGACCTGTCCCCCTGTCCTCTGTTTGTTTCCAGCTGCCCTCGCTCCTTGCCAGCCTGTCCGCTTCCCGCGTTGCCATGGACCTCCCACAGTGTGCTGGGCCCACTGCAGGAAACCAAATGCGTTTTGTGCCGAGAGTCCCATCAGTTGATGTCGACCAACCTCCCGTTTAGATCTTTCCTGAGGGGTTGCGAAGTGCCTCAGGCTGAAATGAACGTCTGTGAAGTGAACCACTGTGGATTTGGTTTCGGTGTCCAAGTTTGGCTCTGATTTCTGCTGCTCTGGGTGCTTCGGTTCGCTTTGAAACGTGTGGATTTATTTTCCATTGCTTATTTGGGGAGGTGTTGTTTCTCCATCTTTGTACTGATGTACACTCCACCCCTTCCATCTCGGAACGCTCAGTCGCAGATCCATCGTCTGAAGCATAGGTCTATTTGCTCCCCTCTGGGTACTTGATGTTGATGGCACTCCGCGTCAGTGACTTCCCTCTCTGCTCTGGTTGAAAGAATCTCTGCCCACTAGCCCCTGAACTTTCACAGAAGATTGGGGCAGCTGTTCTCGTTGTAAGGAGGGAGAGTCGTGACTGAGTGGGTATAGCCTTTGGGCCAATGGGGTGCAACATTTTCTGGTCTCTCCCTTTCCAGGATCCCTGCTTTTGCACACATGGAGGAAGTAAGATCTTTGAATCCCCCACCCCCCCCCCCTTTGTTGGGGTTGATTCTGCGGTTTGTACATTGGATGGTCCTGAGTCTTTTTGACCTTTGGCGGCTTGAGTCAGCACCTTGAATGTTCCGTCCTCTCTTCGATGGACTGTAAAAATCTGTAGTTTTGTTTCCATTAAGATAGTGGTGCTTCTCATGCGCTCCAGTCATCCTCCTCATGCCTGGTTTTTCTGTATTCCTGCTTCCAGCTCTCTGTGTTGGATTTTGGCAGCTGTAGCATGTTTTTTGCAGCCATTCCTTACTCGAGACGGGGCGAATCCTTCCCACATAGAACTTTTTTCTTAGCCCCTGGTCCGCACCCCCACTGATTTCCAAACAGCTTCTCCATCCAGTGTCCATCACTGATCTTTGCCCTGGTCTGGTTCTTCTGGATCTGATTCTTCAGTGAGTCCCTGCGATTCCATAGTGACTCCAAGGTAGTGGGGTGGTGTGTCAATTCACCCTAAGCTCCTTTTTTGTTCCATTCAGTTTTCAGTAACTCTCTGCGGCCTCTGTTGTCTTTCCTTTTTCATGGACCTTTGACAAGCCATGACTGGTCCCATTCTTTCCTATCTCCCTGAGATTTACACTCACGGGAAACTTGCTGTACCTATTTCGTAACAGTAACGTTACGGGGACGCAATATAATCCCACATTTCTTTCTGTTTTTTTGTCAATGATTCATCAGGAAGACGGGGTAAAGCCATGGCGGGTAAGAAGCCCTACCCAATTATCTCCATGACATGAAAGCACAAATTTCAGTCTCATTTTGACCCATGAGACGAGCGTTTTAATGTCCTAGCATTCGTCTCAGGCAAATTTGACTGAAATTTTCCTTTTATGTCATGATAATACTGGGGGTGGTCTTCTTACCCTCCCATGCTTCTTTTTCCCGTCTTCCCCTATGACCCATTTCTTCTTTTCGTTCTGTGCACGTTTTAGGCTAATGGATGGCTTCCTCTATTTTACTTAATTTCCAGTTGTCTTGCTCTCCCTCTCCCCTCTCTCTGAGTTTTCCAGACTTATTACGGATAATGAGAACGGAAAATTGGAACGAAAAAGAAAAAAAAATTACGAAAAAAATAAATTATAATTGTAATAAAAGTACATAAGAAAAACAAGAACAAAAAAATCTCCCCTTTGCCTTTCTCTCTGTTTCTTTTTGTCTTTATATGTGTATCTGAAAGTTTGTCAGTTATTCTCTCTCTCCCTGTATTCCTGCCGTTCAACTTTTAGTGTCTATCTCATGTCTCTCTGTCTCTACTCCTCTCTCTTCTACTCTCTCTCTTCTCTCTTCTCTCTCTATCTCTCTCTCCGCTGGATTCTGTCGAGCGTATATGATCGTTTATCTCTGCTATAATCGACCTTCGTCTCATCTATCTATCTCTCGGGTGTTGGTACAGGAGAAGCGTAGCGATATATCTATAGCAGAGCGCTGAGATAGGTAGAGTGTCGAAATAGAAGATCTATTAGAGCGGGGCGAGATAGAGATAGACAGCTCGATCTCTATAGCAGAAGAGAGCGAGAGTAAGCAACGCGATCGAATAAAGTACACGCTCTATCCCCCTCTCGATATAGCTAGATCATAGTAAAAATGTGAATCTCTCTCTTTATTTTTTTATATAATTATTGTCTCCTGTATTGATGTTTGTTGTTTTTTTACGTTATATGTTTTTGTATGCGAATGTTTAGAATCATGTTTTGTATGTGTCATTATAACAACCTAAAACAGAGATATTTATCTCCTATGATAGGGCAGAAGAACCTAAAAGCAGAAGGTCTATTCACGTTAGAGAATTGTGAGAAATTGTTTGAATTTTGATTGAAATTGACTCTCTCTCGTTCTCTAAGGTATATGTACTCGTTATATGTTAATATATATATATATATATATATATTATATATATATATAATAATTATATAATATCTATATATATCTCTCTCTCTCTCTCTCTCTCTCTATCTATCCCCCTATCTGTATATCTCTCTCTCTCTCTCTCTCTCTCTCTCTCTCTATATTTCTCTATATCTCTCTCTCTCTCTATCAATCTCTCTCTTACAACATCCACTCTTCTCTCTATTTCTCTCTCTAAGTCTATTTCTTTCTCTATCTATCTGATGGATGTTAGTTTATAGTTTTTTATGCGAATGTTAGAGTGTAATTATAACCCCTCCCCCCAGCCTCCCTATGATAAGGGCAGAATGCCTATTCATTAAAATTGTTTGAATTTGAATTGAATTGAATCTCTCTCTGTTTGTTACGTCTCTCTCTCCTCTCTCTCTCTCTCTTCTCTCTCTCCTCTCTCTCTCTCTCTCTCTCTCTCTATCTCTCTCTCTCTCTCTCTCTCTCTCCTCTCTCTCTCTCTATATCTGTTATGTCTCTCCTCTCTCTCTCTCTCTCTCTCTCTCTCTCAATCCCCCCCCCCTCTCTCTCTCTCTCCCTCTCTCTCTCTCTCTCTCTGCTCTCTATCTCTCTCTCTCGTCTCTCTTCTCTCTTCTCCCCCCCCCCCCCCCTCCCGCTCTCGTTCTCTCTCCCTCTCGTTTTCTCTCTCCCTCTTTGTGTATTTGGTCGTCTCCTCTCTGTCTCTGTCTCTCTCCCTCTCTCCCCACCCCCTCTCTCTCTCTCCCTCCCTCCCTATCGCTTCTCCCACCCCGGCTCTCTCTGTGCTTCTCCTATATCTCTCTCTCCCTCCCCTCTCTCCCTCCCTCTCTCTTTCCCCCACCCTCTCTCTGTGCACCGTGTCGCTTCCTGTAACTCCACAGTGTTGCTTTCATCACTTCGGTCTTCTGAACAGAAACCGCAGTGCCAGACAAAGGCGATCGGACAGGACTCACCGCTTCGGTTACTTTCAACGCAAACTAAAACCAAGGCTACAAACAACTTCCATATGTTTCCACTACAGTGGAAACCTCCCTTAAACAAGACCTCCCATTATAAGACTCCATCCCACATAAGACCTACTTCTCTGAGACATTGCCCTTTTGGTAAGCATTAGAATTACCTTCTCTTATAAGACCCCTGCCTTATAAGCCCCATGTTGGTGATCGGGAAAGTCTTATCAGCGAGGTTTCACTGTACACCCCCCCATTTTTAGCCATAGTATTCATGAAACCCCCCAACGACATACAAATAAGCGGTCACGGTATCACGTGCCCTACACATACTTACACACACATCACACACACACACACACACACACACACCACATTACACCATTTCACACACACACACACACACACACCACACAAACACACACACACACATCACACACACACCATACACGCACACGCACCACAAACACACACAAAACACACACACACGCACACGCACACGCAACGCGCACGCACCGCACGCCGCACACACACACACACACCAAATACACAAACCACAACACACACACACACACAACACAAACCCACGACAAGACGCGTAGGCGCACCATAGCGTGTGTGGCTAAGGAAGGGTGGTGGGTAGGTAAGTGGGAGTGTTTTTCATGGTATGGGCATGCATATACTTCGGTTTTTTCCTAAATTAATGGATATGTACATTAATTATAATGTGATACATGACAAGTTGGGTCTTATGCATGCATGTTGTCTTAAAATGAAATTGTTTATAAATATTGCATTGTGTGTGTTTATGTGAAGTTGATGATTTTACTTTAAACATTAGTTTGATAAATTGTTCTATGTCACTTTTTAATTGCCGAAGTCGAGGGTGTTCCAAATTCACTTATGAGTAATAAAGTTTTGTAGAAGAAGTTGAAATGAGGACTCACGATACATACGCACGCACACGCACCGCACACGCACAAGACACGCACGCACATTAAACACACCACACCACACACACACAAACACACCACACACACACACACACACAAACAACACCACACACACACACACACAAAACACTGACACCAAGACACTCACACACACGATGTGGGGGGTGGGGGGTATGGAAAGACTGTCGGAAAAGCTAGGTTTCCAGGTTTTTTAAAATGCAAAAGACTGATTATGTCTGCAGCATAGGGCAATGAATTTCCAAGGTTGAGTGCTGATGATGTAAAAGTTCTACCCCGTGTCCTTCACGTTTACACTGTTTTAATCGAAAACTCTGTATTCATTATTTTGCTGAGCGGGGGTGATCGAGACGGAACATTATTGTGTCCATGTATCGATGGGTCTCGTCTTTATATGTCCCTGTATCTAGTGTCCATGTCTCATGTGTCTTCGTCTTTATATGTCCCTGTCTCTATGTGTCCATGTCTCATGTATCTTCGTCTTATATGTCCCTGTCTCTATGGTCAATGTCTCTATGGTCTCGGTTTATATGTCCCTGTCTTATGGGTCCCGTCTCTATGAGTACTTCGTCTTTATATGTCCCTTGTACCTATGTGTCCAGGTCTTCTATTCGTCTTCTGGTTATATTTGTCCCTGTCTCTATGTGTCCCTGTCTCTATGTGTCTCGTATCTATATGGCCCTGTCTCTATGTGACCCCGCGGATATAGGGTTATGGTTAAGGTTAGAGATGGGTTAGGGTTTAAGTCAGTGGTTGGGTTAGAACAGGGTTAGGGATACAATAAACAATGAGACGGAGAGAGATATAAAAGACACATAGAGACTAACCGGGGGCATTTTTTCGAGAATAGACGGGATATACAGAGACGGGGGCATATATAGAGACGGGGGCATATAGACGACGGGAGCATATCGAGAATAGACGGGGATATACAGAGACGGGGGCATATAGAGACGGGGGCATAAGAGACGGGGGCAGGGCATATAGCAGGGGTCTACAGAAGACGGGGTCATATAGATACGGGGTTCATATAGAGAATCGACGGGGATGAGTAGAGACGGGGGGCATCTAGAGACGGGGGGCCCCCATATAGAGAGGGGTCATATAGAGAATAGACGGAAGATAGAGTGACGGGGGCATATAGAGCGGGGGCATATAGAGACGAGGCATATAGGACGGGGCATATAGAGACGGGGCATATGGAGAAAGAGACGGGGATAGTACAGAGACGGTGATCATATAGAGACCGGGGTCATATAAGAGGCGGGTATATAGAGACGGGGTCCTACAGAAGACGGGGTCAATGAGACGGGGTCAATAGAGAATATACGGGGATAGATAGAGACGGGGACATCAAAGCCGGGGACACATAGAGACGGGGTCATATAGAGACGGGCACATAGAGACGGGGTTCATATAGAGACGGGGGGACACAGAGAAACGGGGAAATATAGACACGGCGGACACAATCATAGAGACT
>CM065696.1:11266063-11278563 GCA_017654935.2 Phymorhynchus buccinoides
TCATGCTAAGTCTCATGACTAAGATCTCAACATGAATACAGGCCCAGGCAATCAATTGGTGGTTTTTTTTAGCGAAGGCACTAAAAGTGAAACTAAGCTTGAAGCAGACGACAGGCAATTATCCCCCAATTATAAACCCATTTTCAAAAGAAAGTAAATTGATTGAAACTGGCGTGGAAGCACAATTTTTATCTCATGCGAGTAATCTTGCAAGAAATAATACGAGCAGACCCGTTATGAAAACAAACGCACAATGATAGTTTTTTTTGCTTGCTTGACACTTTCCTCGAGCTAAAGGCTATTAAAGGGGCACCCTGACGGATGCGTTTTTGCAAGAAACACGTCGAGATCACCAGGAAAACACTCTTTACAGAGATCGCAACACTCACTTTGCTCTCTGGTTTCCTAGAAATCAAACCGTCAAATCGGCGATTCCTCCTTGACGGAGGTGCTGGAGGTCAAATTCTTTCAATGAAAACAGATAGTCTTTTTCTAATGGCCGCCTGAGTTTAGACCAAATCGCTTACACAAAATTTCCACAATACAAGCCTTTAATTCTATTTTTATTTTTATATTTTATACAGTTTACCTAAAGTAGTTTCGCTCACAACAAAAGAAATAGCTCCAATATTGTTTACTGCACTACAGAGAAGAAAAAGGTTCAACCAAATGAGTGGCCTCCACCCACCCTCACGTCCAAAATGGCTTCTCTCTCCGGCATCTCCGCCAAGACGTGTTTCTTGCAAAAAAGTCATCCGTCAGGGTCCACCTTCAAAAACTGCCCATTTCATAAACGTAAGAACACAACAACCGGTAAAGTAAAACTGAGTGAAATAAATAATTAATCATCTTCTGAGTAAACTCGCAATTTCCAAAACAGAACCAAAACAGGACTGAAAGACACAATACAATAATAATAATAATAATAATAATTACTAAAACTCTATCACCGCATTATTACTGTAACGAGAGCGTGAAAGCGCTAAGTCAAACAGCCGTGCGGTAGCATTTACGGCTCCGGTGACCTTGACCTTTCATCAATGACCTTGATTTTGGAGCTAGGTCACGATATCCTAACTTACTATCCGCATTTGAAATGTGAGCCTCTTACATGCCTCTGTTAAAACGCTATCGTGTTAACAAGATAGATAGATAGATAGATAGATAGATAGATAGATAGATAGATATTAGATGGATGGATGGAGGATGGATGGATAGATAGATAGATAGCATAGATAGACTAGATAGATAGATCGAGATAGTAGATAGATAGAGTGAGATAGATAGATAGATAGATAGTGTGTTTGATAGATAGATAGAATTGATAGATAGATACATAGATTAGATACAAATAGATAGATACATAGATAGATAGATAGATAGATAGATAGATAGATAGATAGAAGATATAAGCAATAGATAGATAGATCTTGATAGATAAATAGCTTGAACATAAGGTTATTTCCATTAAGATACTTTTCGGTTTCTTTAAAGGTCATCCAAAATGAACAATGAGATAAAACTGGAGTGTAAATGAGAGAGAGAGAGAGAGAGAGAGAGGAGAGGAGAGAGAGAGAGACGAGAGAGAGAGGAGACACAGAGAGAGAGACAGAGAGAGACAGAGAGAGATAGAGACAGAGTTACAGAGAGAGAGAGAGAGAGAGAGAGAGAGAGAGAGAGAGGAGAGAGAGAGGAGAGAGAGAGAGACAGAGAGAGAGAGAGAGAGAGGCGAGAGAGAGAGAGGGGGGAGGGAGAGGAGAGAGAGAGAGAGAGAGAGAGAGAGAGAGAGGGGGTAGAGAGGTAGGGAGCAGAGAGGGAGGGAGGGAGAAGGGAGGGATGGAGACAGAGGGAGAGAGAGAGAGAGTGGGAGGAGAGAGAAAGAGAGAGAGAGAGGAAGGAGAGAGAGAGAGACAGAGAGAGAGAGAGGAGAGAGAGCAGAGAGAGAGAGAGAGACACAAGCAACTACAGACAGAGTACTAGAATATATAGAGAGAGAGAGACAGAGACAGACAGACAGAGACAGAGGAGACCGACAAGAAACACAGACATATAGATACAGAAAAAAGCAAAGACAAGAGACAGAGAGAAGCTTTTTTCATCAAATGCTTTGCTTTTTCCTTCTTCGTATTTTCTCTTTTGACTGTGTGTCTCCTAAATTGATTGCGCAAAATGTTCTTTGTGTGTGTTTGATTTTGTTAATGATTTTTTGCCATTTTCTTTTTGCTCAATTATCAAGCATAAATGATGTATTTTTGCACTTACACAGTCTGTCATTCATCAAATAGTTTTTCATGAAATATTTCAGGAGCACGCCATAAGCGCTAGCTTTGCTGCATGCTCTCTTTGCTTTCTGTTAAGTATGTGTGTTTTGTTTGGAAATAGTAAAGATTTGTTTAAGCCAGAAACAAAGAGGGGTAGAGACATGCCGTTAGAGACAAACATACCGAAACAGACACGTGGAGAGAGAGCGAGAGAGAGAGAGGGGAGGGGGACAGACAGACAGACGGAGCGAGAGAGCAAGACGGTGAGACAGATAGACTCAGAGCTGACAGACACGCGAGAGAGAGAGAGGGGGGGGGGGGGGAGAGAGACAGACACAGACAGACAGACGGAGCGAGGAAGCAAGACGGAGAGAAGAGAGAAACAGAGACAGGAAGAGAGTGAGAGAGAGCGACGAGAGAGAGAGAGAGGGGGGGGGAGACAGACTGACAGACAGACAGGACCTCTCTCGGAGAGGAGAGACTCGGGAGAGAGAGAGACTCTTCTTCCTCAGGACAAACACCCCCTAGAGAAGAGACGAGTGAGAGAGGGAGGGGGACAAGACAGACAGACAGACCAGACAGGGACAGACGGAATCTCGAGAGAGCAAGACGGTGAGACAGATAGACTCAGAGACAGACACGCGAGAGAGAGCGAGAGAGAGATGAGGGGGGGGGGGGACAGACAGACAGCTCTCAGGACAGAACTGACAGACAGACCAGACAGACAGAAGGATGACCAGATAGATTCAGACCATAGGAGAGACAGATAGAAGCTCAGAGACAGACCGTGGCATGCAACGAGAAGAGAGCAAGGAGAAATACAGCAGTCCTAGGGGTTGCGGCTTAGTGTGCACTTACGACATCAATAGTTTAGAATTGGAACAGTCTCTGTGACACGTCATACATGACCCTTAACCCTTGCCCTACAACTGGCAACTAGCCATTTTACCCCGCCCCAAAAAAAGCAAAGATTAAGCTTAACCTGGGATGGAGAGAAAAAGTATTTACAATATTGGGGATTCCTCTGTGACATTTTTAGCATTAGGCCTATCCTTACCTCCCAACATAAGAGAAATAGGGTCTTTGGATAACAGACCCCGATTTGATGACTTTTCGTGACATGGGTGTTAAACCACTGTGGTGCTAGAATGCGACATTGGCGGTGAAAGGGTTAATTCGTTGACTTGCCTATAAAAGGTCCTTCCACGTTACGTGTCACATTCCATCTTACGCTAGGTGGGTGATTTCTTAAAGATCCACCAGGTCATGTGTCACGATCCCGGGTTTTTCCTCTTATAGCTGGAACGAAACCTTGCTGTGACCAGGTTTGAGCCAGGCACAAATGCTCCCCCCCCCCAATTCACCCCGAAACCTCGTTTTAAAGAGCAGCCTCATATTTGAAGTGGGGGCACATTTTGTATGTGGACCACAGCTACCCAGAACAAACAAAACAAGGCACTTACTCGTGGTGGGTCCGGTTTACTTTAAATCGGACCCACCAGGTCACTGCGTCAAAATCATAGGTTTCATGATGTTTTCCACAATCTTTATAGCTGGTAAGAAATCTTAAGAAACCTGCTTCAAACTAAAAGAGGAAATGCAAGGGGTACACGTGACGTGGGGGGGTCTTGCTCCCCTTACTGCCAGAGAGATCACCAGATAACATTTCTTATTACAAAAATATAACAGAGATCTGCTAGACTCAATCTGAAGAAAATGGTCTACAGGGCTGTTCCTAACTAAACACAGAATTTGATTTTGTGCTTGAATTTTGTGAGTTAGTATATGGTTATATATCCTTCCTGAAGTTTCTAAACCAAAAAACCCAGCATCCCAGAACTACATGACATCAAATGTTATGACATCATCAATGACATCACACACCCCGTCGTAACGACATTTTGCAGCAGGGCTAACCGCGCAAAATGTCGCAACGACGCAAAAGTTTGCATCCAGGATAGCCACGCAACATGTCGCAATCAATACTGATGACTTTTATCCCATTCTGTCTCTCTCTCTGTCTCTCTGTCTAGTCTCTGTCTCTCTCTGTCTCTCTCTGTCTCTCTTTCTCTCTCTGTCTGTCTTTCTTGATCGTCTCTCTGTCTGTCTCTGTCTCCGTCTCTCTCTACCTCACTCTCTCTCTATCTCTGCTCTCTCTCCTCCTCTGATCGTCTCTTTTCTCTGATCGATCTTCTCTGTTTCTTACATACCAGCTCTCTCTTCCCCTAACCTGGTCCCACTTTATCTCTTTATTAGCGGTAATATCAAGACAGTGTGAGTGCAAAGATGCTTCAGATAAAGCAAAGAATTGTTGCGTTTGTACTCACCAGATTACTTTTTTGTGTAATTTGCCGGATTTTTGCGTTAGGCACTGTGAATTGTTTTATGATTGGTTGTTCACGTTTGTGCGTGTAAACACTTTTCAAAACATAGACTGGTTTTCAAAAAACAACTCTCAGAGTCTTTTTCGCGTGGACCTGAACGCCTACAATATTCTCACGACTCAAAAGAACTCTAGCAGTCTTTTTCGCGTGGACACACGCTGAAAAGACTAGTATCGCCAGGATGGACTCTCTGTACGCGAACATAATGACTCTAGGGGAAGACGGGAAATAACCAGCATTTCCCTATTAAGAGCCCACCGGAATTATATCATGAAAATCCTTTTCACTGTGTTCTATGTATGCCCATCAGACGCCCCCCCCCCCTTCCCCCCAACCCCGTGACCGAGATTTGACTGACCCTAGTATTCCACTTCATGAGATTAATTGTATTGGGCTTGATATCCTCAAATGCGTTCCGAGGTTACCCCGTCTTCACCAATACATGACAGACAAAAAAACAGATCAGACAGCTGGATTTTTGTTTCGTTCGTTCGTTAGCACTGAAAACATAACATTTGATGCCATTTTGCACCGAAATATGAATTTTCAGCAAACCCAGAACACAGACGGACGGACGGATTTGGAACTAGAAAACAATGGTCGACTTATGGCGATTTTTTTTCACGCCAGAGGGCAGTCAAAGCACTATCTTTACTTAATGACATCGCGATAAATCTTAGTTGGGCGTAGTAAAAGAGAGAGAGATGGTAGAACTACTCACTCTCTCTCTCATTTTCTTTATCCCCAAAGTAAGAATATAGATGAGGATTAAGCCCCACACGTTGCGTCAATGTAAGGTCTGAAAAAAAAGAAACCACACTGCTCAACTGGTGGAAAATACTGTTTTCAGACCATGTCCGTTTCACAGCTGTTTCTGGAGGAACATTTAGTTTATCTATATTTTCATAAGTTTTTTTAAGCAAACTTTAGTTAACTATAAGTAACTTTTCATAAATAACAGGCGAGAATATGTTGTAGTATGTGACAAGATTACTTATAGTCAGTGAATATTGCTAGATTTTCACTCATAGGCAATCTTATTTATGTTTGTGATACTAAGTATATTATTTCTACTAGATATGTTGATTGATACTGCTCACAAAAATCAGTTTTTACCATAAATCTGAGGGAAAGAAGAAATATATTTGAAATACTATGTAGAACATACAGCCAAAATATCTTTACCGACAAATGCTTGGTGCAGTTTTTTATCTAAGATTTCTAGATTCAGGCTTTTAACTAAATAGCTTGATTTTGTGTGGGACGGAACAGCTGTGCTCCTGGCATTGCAGCCAGATTTGTTCCACTGGTCTTTTTTTTATTTACAAATGTCCCATATGTGTCTGTGACCGAGAGGACGTTAAAACACCATTTTGCATTCATTCTCTACCTTGTAGTCGTTTGCTAGTTTGTTTGGGATGTTGTTGCTGTTTATGTTATTTGTTTGTTTCCTTGTTGTTGTTATTGTTGTTTTGTTCGTTTGCTCTTTTTGTTGCTTGATGGTGGTCTTTTCGGTGTCATTTTTGCGTTTTCCTTTTTCTTTTTTTTGGTCATTGTCAAAATGTATTAGTTTTGTCATGTTGAACTTCATTGGTATTTCTATTTAGTCATTATGTATCAGGCGTGCGCGCGTGTGCGTGTGCGTGTGCGTGTGTGTGTGTGTGTGTGTGTGTGTGTGCGCGTGCGTGTGTGTGTGTGTGAAAGCGTTTGTGGTTTGCTTTCTTGTTCTTGTTTGATTTCGTGTTTGTTGATTTTGCTGGTTGGTTGGTTGCTTGCTTTTACATTCCGCAAGGTAACATCATTGTGTTCACACTATGTTAAAGGGCCCGCTACACTACATACGATTCGATGTCCATGCGATGCGATTGTGACGACGTGAGTCATGGTTCAACGAGAAATTCGTGTATTGGGTCTACTTGAGTATAATATAGAGCGAAATTAGTTGAAAACTATTTTTAGACGGAAGTATTTCACGTGACTCGTTGACTGTCGCATCGTCACAACTCGCATATCCGTCGCATATAGGGCATTGAACAGCGATTTCCGTATGCAGTGTAGAGGGGGGGGCCCATAAGAGCCAGCCACACAAGACCTGTCCCTAAAAACGCACGGAACGTGTACGATACCCCGAAAATATGGAGGGGGAATGAATAACGGGGAAAAACACGGCAAGACGTACGAATCACGTTTGGTGTCACCAGTTCGACTTTCAGGTGTTTCAATAGCTGTTTCTGTTCGATCGGGCATTTCTCTGATCAGAGTTACTTGGACGCGTACCAAATGATCACTATGACGCGGAAAATATAAGGGGCGGGATCAGATGTGCGTCTTGCAGCGCAACTGATCCCCCTCGTATCGTACAGTCGTGCAGATTCGTAAATGTCCGTTGTTTGGCTTATGATTATTCCATTTTTGTTTCTAATGATAAACTCAAATTACGTATACACATAAAAAGCACATTTACAGACGCATGTAAATGCACACGCGCGCTTGTACGCACAATCACATTGTACACACTGTAACACGGCACACGCACGCATATCGCGCGCACACAAAATAAAATGGAACGCAATTACGCACTTTCACACGATGTTAAACTGACAATTACGTGATGCAATAACAGTACAAGAAAAGCACGGGTATGTTGTTTTAAGTACACTAAATATTTACATACACACACCCCCACTACACCACATACACCATTCCTCACCACACCACATTTTTTTCATGCATTGAGTAAAATTCAAACACAAATTCACATATTTTTAAAACTTTTTTCAGAAGAAAACACAAGCATGTTTATTACTTACTTCGTTATTGCATCGTTGTTGTTGTTGTTGTTGTTTATCAGACCCACTTTCCTGCAGTAATGGAAAATCTCGAGAGAGAGAGAGAGAGGAGAGATGAGATCACACATGAGAGAGAGAGAGAAGATAGAGAGAGAAGAATACATATAGAGAGAGAGAGAGAGAGAGAGAGAGAGAGGGGGGCCGCATGAAATGTTGGTCAAAAATAAAAAAGAGGACCATAAAATGTGTGAAAGCTTGAGGTGACATCGGAGAACAAGCACGTGCCCCAACAGTGTAATAATATAATGCGGCTCATAGAACGATCTTTTGGTAAAAAAAAGAAAGATGGTTCGCTCTGTATCGAAGTGAAAACTGTCCAATAGTCTAGCGAAGGGACATGCTTCTGTTGTCCACATGGTCTCGTAGGAAAAGAATAGGGGGAGGGAGAGAATGAGACAGAAATGTGTTTGAGAGTTGTTTGTATTGAGAGACCCACCAGGCCCGTGAGAGAGAGAGTATTTTTGACTTCTGACTTTGACACCCGCCCCCCAAAAACACACACACACCTCCGATTATCCGTCCCCTTCAACCACCCACCCCCCGCCCCCGCCCCCTTATGCTCCAATTCAACCTTATGCTTTTCTTGCTAACCTCCGAAATCCCCTCGAATATCCCTCAGAAAGATCTGTTAGAAAACTAACATATAATGCAATTATGCCCAGCCAACTGTTTCTTCATCGCGACACTAAGTTATTATTTTCACCAGGTCAAAAAACATGCCATAATTCTTTTCTAACTTGACCCTTTAATAACAATTCAGGATAACGTGAAGCTGTCTTCTGACACTAAACCAAAGAAAACCAGTTAATGAACTGAACTGTGACAAAGCTCACAAACGTGAACAACCAATCATTAAGAGATTCACAGTACCCCACAAAAATCCTGCAAATTACACAAAAAAGTAATCTGAGTGATTAAAACGCAACAATTATTTGCAGTGAGATTCTGAGAGCATCTTTGCAGACAGGACTGTCTTGAGAACGATAATAAAGAGAGAGAGAGGGAGAGAGGCGAGGGAGAGAGTAGATTGAGAGAGAGAGAGATAAAGAGAGAGTGAGTGAGAGAGAGAGAGAGAGAGAGAGGAGAGAGAGTGTGAGAGAGAGAGAGAGAGAGATAGAGAGAGAGCGAGAGAGAGGAGAACATAGAGAGTGAGTGAGTGAGAGTGAGAGACAGGGAGATAGAGAGAGACACACAGAGATATATAGAGAGAAAGAGAGAGAGACAGAGACAGAGAATGAGAGAGAGAGACAGAGAGAGAGACAAAGAGGGATAAAAGTCATCAGTATTGATTGCGACATGTTTGCGTGGCTATCCTGGATGCAAACTTTTGCGCTCGTTGCGACATTTTGCGCGGTTAGCCCTGCTGCAAAATGTCGTTACGACGGGGTGTGTGATGTCATTGATGATGTCATAACATTTGATGTCATGTAGTTCTGGGATGCTGGGTTTTTGGTTTAGACACTTCAGGAAGGATATATAACAATATACTACTCACAAAAAAAGTCAAGCAACAGAATCAAATTGGTGTTTAGTCAGCCCTGTAGACCATGTTCTCAGATTGAGTCTAGCAGATCTCTGTTATATTTTGTAATAAGAAATTTATCTTTTT
This sequence comes from Phymorhynchus buccinoides, assembly GCA_017654935.2. Lineage (NCBI taxonomy): Eukaryota > Metazoa > Mollusca > Gastropoda > Neogastropoda > Raphitomidae > Phymorhynchus > Phymorhynchus buccinoides. The sequence continues at coordinate 11,275,167 of CM065696.1, forward strand.
TCTCTCTGGCAGTAAGGGGATAAAGACCCCCCACGTCACGTGTTGCATTTCCTCTTATGTTTGGAAGGTTTCTTAAGATTTCTTACCAGCTATAAGAGGAGAAAACACATGAAAACTATGATTTTTACGCATGACGTGGTGGGTCTTTAAAGACCCACTGACGCACCACGATTAAATCCCTTGTTTTTTTCTTTCTGGGTAGCTGTGATCCACATACAAATGTCCCCCACTTCAAATTGAGGCTGCTCTTTAAAACGATGTTTCGTTTTGAATTTGGGGGGGGGGGGGGCATTTGTATGGGAGTCAAACCTGGTCAAAGCAAGATTTCTTACCAGCTATAAGAGAGAAAACAAAAAACCCGTGATTTTGACACGTGACGTGGTGGGTCTTTAAGGAATCTCCCTAGCGTAAGAGGGAATGTGACACGTGACGTGGGGGGTCTTTAAGGCTTAACGGCTTAAGCCCTTTCACCGCCAATGTCTCATTTTCGCACCACAATGGTTTAACGCCCATGTCACTAAAAGGCATCAAATCAGGGAAGAGAGAATCCGAAGACCCCTATTTTCTTAATTTTGGGAGGTAAGGATAGGCCTAATGTTAAGCGCAACACAGGGGAATCCCCAATATTGTAATTACTTTTTTTCTCCTCCCAGGTGTAAGCTTAATGGTATTTTTTGGCTGAAAAAAAAAAAATGGCTGGCGGCGAAGAGGTTAAGGGTCACTCTGACGTGTCAAAGAGACTGTTCCACTATAGATGTGAAGTCACACTAAGCCGCGGCCCCTAGGACTCTGTATTTCTATTTCTCTCTTCTCAGTGCATGCCACGGTCTGTCTCTGAGTCTATCTGTCTCACCTTCTTGCTCTCTCGCTCCGTCTGTCTGTCTGTCTGTCTGTCTGTCTGACCCCCCCCCCCTCTCTCTCTCGCTCTCTCTCACGTGTCTGTTTCGGTATGTTTGTCTCTAACGGCATGTCTCTACCCCTCTTTGTTTCTGGCTTAAACAAATCTTTACTATTTCCAAACAAAACACATATTACAGAAAGCAAAAGAGAGCATCAGCAAGCTAGCGCTTATGGCGTGCTCCTGAAATATTTCATGAAAAAATATTTGATGACTGACAGACTGTGTAAGTGCAAAAAGGACATCATTTATGCCTGATAATTGAGAAAAAGAAAATGGAAAAAAATCATTAAAAAAATCAAACACACACAAAGAACATTTTGCGCAATCAATTAGGAGACACACAGTCAAAAGAGAAAATATGAAGAAGGAAAAAGCAAAGCATTTGATGAAAAAAGCTTCTCTCTGTCTCTGTGTCTTTGCTTTTTTCTGTATCTATATGTCTGTGTTTCTGTCTGTCTCTCTCTGTCTCTGTCTCTGTCTGTCTCTGTCTCTCTCTCTATATATATATCTCTCTCTCTGTGTATCTGTCGCTCTCTCTCTCTCTCTCTCTCTCTCTCTCTCTCTCTCTCCCTCTCCTTCCCTCTCTCTCTCTCTCTCCCTCCCTCTCTCTCTCTCTCTCCCTCCCTCTCCCTCCCTCCCTCTCCCTCCCTCCCTCTCTCTCCCTCCCTCTCCCCCTCTCTCTCTCTCTCTCTCTCTCCCTCTTCTCTCTCCCCTCTCCCTCTCTCTCTCTCTCTCTCTCTCTTTTTCTCTCTCTCTTTCTCTCTCTCTCTCTCTCTCTCTGTCTCTGTCTCTGTCTCTCTCTCTCTCTCTTCTCTCTCTCTCTCTCTCTCTCTCTCTCTCTCTCTCAGACTCTCTCTCTCTCTCTCTCTTCTCTCTCGTCTCGTCTCTCTCTCTCTCTCTCTCTCTCCTCTCTCTCTCTCTCTCTCATTTACACTCCAGTTTTATCTCATTGTTCATTTTGGATGACCTTTAAAGAAACCGAAAAGTATCTTAATGGAAATAACCTTATGTTCAAGCTATTTATCTATCAAGATCTATCTATCTATCTATCTATCTATCTATCTATCTATCTATCTATCTATCTATCTATCTATCTATCTATGTATCTATCTATGTATCTATCTATCTAATCTATCTATCTATCAATATATCTATCTATCTATCTATCTATCTATCTATCTATCTATCTATCTATCTATCTATCTATCTATCTATCTATCTATCCATCCATCCATCCATCCATCTATCTATCTATCTATCTATCTATCTATCTATCTATCTATCTATCTATCTATCTATCTATCTATCTATCTATCTATCTATCTATCTATGTTAACACGATAGCGTTTTAACAGAGGCATGTAAGAGGCTCACATTTCAAATGCGGATAGTAAGTTAGGATATCGTGACCTAGCTCCAAAATCAAGGTCATTGATGAAAGGTCAAGGTCACCGGAGCCGTAAATGCTACCGCACGGCTGTTTGACTTAGCGCTTTCACGCTCTCGTTACAGTAATAATGCGGTGATAGAGTTTTAGTAATTATTATTATTATTATTATTATTGTATTGTGTCTTTCAGTCTGTTTTGGTTCTGTTTTGGAAATTGCGAGTTTACTCAGAAGATGATTAATTATTTATTTCACTCAGTTTTACTTTACCGGTTGTTGTGTTCTTACGTTTATGAAATGGGCAGTTTTTGAAGGTGGACCCTGACGGATGAGTTTTGCAGGAAACACGTCTTGGCGGAGATGCCGGAGAGAGAAGCCATTTTGGACGGGGTGGGTGGAGGCCACTCATTGTGGTTGAAGCTTTTTCTTCTCTGTAGTGCAGTAAACAATATTGGAGCTATTTCTTTTGTTGTGAGCGAAACTCCTTTAGGTAAACTGTATTAAAAAAATAAAACAAAATAGAATAAAAAGGCTTGTATTGGGGAAATTCCGTGTAAGCGATTTGGTCTAAACTCAGGCGGCCATTAGAAAAGACTATCTGTTTCATTGAAAGAATTTGACCTCCAGCACCTCCGTCAAGGAGGAATCGCCGATTTGACGGTTTGATTTCTAGGAAACCAGAGCAAAGTGAGTGTTGCGATCTCTGTAAAGAGTGTTTTCCTGGTGATATCGACGTGTTTCTTGCAAAAACGCATCCGTCAGGGTGCCCCTTTAATAGCTTTTAGCTCGAGGAAAGTGTCAAGCAAGCAAAAAAACCTATCATTGTGCGTTTGTTTTCATAACGGGTCTGCTCGTATTATTTCTTGCAAGATTACTCGCATGAGATAAAAATTGTGCTTCCACGCCAGTTTCAATCAATTTACTTTCTTTTGAAAATGGGTTTATAATTGGGGGATAATTGCCTGTCGTCTGCTTCAAGCTTAGTTTCACTTTTAGTGCCTTCGCTAAAAAAAACCCACCAATTGATTGCCTGGGCCTGTATTCATGTTGAGATAGCATGAGACTTAGCATGATGCTAACTTAGAAGCTCTTCCAATGTCCTTTAGGT
>CM065696.1:11288563-11296063 GCA_017654935.2 Phymorhynchus buccinoides
ACATACACGCACGCACGCACGCACACACACACACACACACACACACACACACACACACACACACACACAGACACACAGACACACACACAGACACACACACACACACACACACACACACACACACACACACACACACACACACACACACACACACACACACATACACACACACACACAACCAGCCAACCAACCAACCAACCAACCAACCAACCAACAAACAGAAAACCCCCAGAAACAAATCGCAAGCAGGAAAGATACCCCAAAGAACAAAACAATATTGGATCAGTTGCAGACTCGATTATAGAGGGGAAGTATTGTGTTGATAATTTCCTGATTGATTTTGGTCGAAATATGGCTGAAAAAGCAGCAGAAGAGGGAGAGATGGGGTGGGGGAGGGAGGGCGTGGGTGGGGGAAGCCTTCCATGTTTGCTCAGAAAGGCAAACATAAGCCCCCCCGCCCCCCCCTATTTTTTAATTTTTTGGAAGGAACAATACTTTGTTTAGTACTGACCTCTTCGGTGCAAACCATCTGCTTGTCCAGCTCTCTCATTAGCTTCTTTCCAGTTCAAGTTAAGCACAAAATCGGTGTTGAAGCGAAGGAAAAGATTAAGGTATGAACCGATCTCTAATCATATAATAAAAAGACAAGTGTGTGTCTGTGTGTGTGTGTGTGTGAAACACAAAACGGGCCTTATAACTCCGCCGTTTTTGGACCGAATCGCTTCACATTTGCTATGAGCCCTAACGGGGCGATGGCAACGGCAACCGAGGCGGCCGTGTCATTTGCGCGGTTTGGCAAATGCGCGAAACGCGTATCCACGGCGCCTGTATCTCCGGTGTTTCTAGACGGATTGCCTTCGAATTTGGAAGATAGATGACCGGGGACGGTGACTATCTGTGTGCCTAACCGGAAGCGAATCGATTCATAAATGCGCGCGATATACGCCGCTTCACCTTTTCACAAATAACGGGGCCTTATAACTCCACCGTTTCTTAACCGAATCGCTTCAAATTTGCTGTCAGGCTTGCTGTGGCTGGGACAAAGCCTGGCAGCAAATTTGAAGAGAATCGGGAGAGCGTATCACTCTCAGAGCAGCGCCAACGGGAAACGGGGGCCTTATAACTCCGCCGTTTCTTAACCAAATCGCTTCAAATTTGCTGTACTCAGCGTTAGCAGTACTTGGCGTTACCGTTACTAGGCGTTACCGTTACTAGGGAGAGCGCGTCACTCTCAGAGCAGCGCCAACAGGAAACGGGGCCTTATAACTCCGCCGTTTCTTAACCGAATCGCTTCAAATTTGCTGTACTCAGCGTTACCAGTACTTGGCGTTACCGTTACTAGGCGTTACCGGTACTCAGCGTTGCGCTAGTCTTTGTAAAATGAGTCGCATAAGCACGCAGTAAATATCGCTTATCTGGCTTTATCGTTGTAATTTAGTTAATTAATGTTTTGTTCTGTGCTGTTTGTTTTGGAGCTCAGGTGGCTAATTCATTTTCGTTTAATGTTTGAACAAGATTTGTGGACAGAAAACAAATCTTAATTCAATTTTTTTTTAAACAACATGTAAGGAAATATTAAAGTCAACATCATTTGAGGCTTAATATTGAAATAAGATATGTTATGTTCTCTTTTGCATCATCAGCCGGTGTGTGTGTGTGTGTGTGTGTGTGTGTGTGTGTGTGTGTGTGTGTGTGTGTGTGTGTGTGTGTGTGTGTGTGTGTGTGTGTGTGTGTGTATGTATGTATGTGTGTGCGTGTGCGTGTATGTGTGTGTGTGTGTGTGTGTGTGTGTGTTTGTGTGTGCGTGTGTGTGTGTTATTTAATGTCTACCCACCACTTGTGATATTAGACATGGAAAAAGCTGTCAGAATACATTGATGTCTGCACATGTGAGTGTACTTTATGTATGTGTGTGTGTGTGTGTTTATGTGTGTGTGTCTGTAAGAGAGAGAGAGAGAGAGAGAGAGAGAGAGAGAGAGAGAGAGAGAGAGAGAGAGAGAGAGAGAGAGAGAGAGAGAGAGAGAGAGAGAGAGAGAGAGAGAGAGAGAGAGAGAGAGAGAGAGAGAGAGAGAGAGAGAGAGAGAGAGAGAGTTGGGGGGGGGGGGGAGAAAGAGCGAAGAAGGACATATGAAAATAATGTTACCAGCAGTTGTGTGTGTGCGTGCTTGCGCGCGCGCGCGCGTGTGCGTGGTCTGTCTGTCTCTCTGTGTTTGTGTTTCTCTATGTGTTACCCTGTTTCTGTTTCTTCTCAATCTGACTACCACTGTATCTGTCACACATCCTCGCACACTAACTGCTGCGCAATCAATAGCTGCGTGAACATCTATTCTCTTATCCAACTGTTTGACATCGCAGCAACGTGGAGTCCCACTTTCAGCTTTTGTTTTGCCATGCCTTTTGAAGCAGCCAGCCTTTGGCTCTTCTTGGGAACAGTACGATGTGCCCCCGTCTCTATGTGTGTCCCCATCATTGTGTCCCCGTCTCTATGTGTCCCCGTCTCTATGACTGCATGTCCACGTTTCTAGGTGTCCCCGTCTCTATGTAACCCTGTCTCTATATGTCCCTGCAGATTGATGTAAGGGTTTTAGGGATAGGGTTAGGGGTGAAAGTTAGTGTTGGAGTTAGGGTTTGGGTTAGGGTTAGGGTTAGGATAGGGGTCCCCGTCTCTATGTGTCCCCGTCTCTATGTAACCCTGTCTCTATATGTCCCTGCAGATTAATGTAAGGGTTTTAGGGATAGGGTCAGGGGTGAAAGTGTTGGAGTTAGGGTTTGGGTTAGGGTTAGGGTTAGGATAGGGGTCCCGTCTCTATGTGTCCCCGTCTCTATGTAACCCTGTCTCTATATGTCCCTGCAGATTAATGTAAGGGTTTTAGGGATAGGGTTAGGGGTGAAATGTAGTGTTGGAGTTAGGGACAGGATTAGGGTTAGGATAAACAAAAAAGATGGATATACATATATATAAGAAGAGGACACACAGAGACGGGGACACATGGAGACGGGAACATATAGAGACGGGGACACATAGAGACGGCGACACATAGAGACGGGGACACATAGAGACGGGGACACATAGAGACGGGGACACATAGAGACGGGGACACATAGAGACGGGGACACATAGAGACGGGGACACACAGAGACGGGGACACATAGAGACGGTGATACATAGAGACGGGAACATATAGAGACGGGGGCACACATAGACGGGGACACATAGAGACGGGGACACATAGAGACGGGGACACATAAAGACGGGAACATATAGAGACGGGGACACATAGAGACGGAGACATATAGAGACGGGAACACATAGAGACGAAAACTTGGGGACACATGGAGACGGGGACACACAGAGAGGGGGACACATAAAGACGGAAACTTATAGAGACGGGGACACATAGAGACGGGGACATATAGTGACGGGAACACGTAGACGAAAAATTGGGGGCATATAGAGACGGGGACACATAGAGACGGGGACACATAGAGAAGGGGACACATAGAGACGAAAAATTGGGGTGCACATAGAGACGGGGGCATAATACTACATGACCCTTTTCTTGGCCACTCGCCCTACGCTTCATTAAACAGTCTATTTCCAAACACTCTTACTCAATGGTCCGCTAAACAACGTACAATTCGATCTCAATGCGATACGACCTGACATTAGTGAGGCATGTTTTTTGTTAAAGTATAATGTGTACATTAGCTTAATTTTGGATGAGAGTTTCTAAATGATATGTTTCTTATTATATTTATGTTTTACGTGCATGCCAGACAAAGATTTTCTTTATCTGTTTTAATTTAACCCTTTCAACGCTAGCCATTCCTCAGCCAAAATTTACCATTGAACTTAGAAAACTTATAAACTGTTTTGTCTGCAATATTGGGGATTCCTTTGTGACATGCATAAACTAGGGCCTGTCCTTACCTCCCGAAATGAAGAACATAAGGTCACTGGATACCAGACCCTCATTTGATGCCTTTCAGTGACATGGGTGTCAAATCATTGTGGTGCCAAGAGGCGACAGTGGCGAAGAAAGGGTTTGAAAGACAATACATTTTGATTGATTGATTGATTGATTGATTGATCTGATGAACTCCTACTACAATTTATGCTCACTTGGGTAAGACGGGGTAAAACGCCCATGGGCGGGTAAGAAACCCATGCCAATTATCTCATGACATGAAGCAAATTTCAGTCACATTTTGCCCATGAGACGAGTGTTAATGTTTAGCGTTCGTCTCATGGGTTAAATTTGACTGACATTAGCTTCATTTCATGAGATAATTGGCATGGGCTTCGTACCCGCCCATGGGCTTTTTGCCCCGTCTTCCCCTATTATTGTCGTGCCCCGTACACGAATCTAATGAAATATATGTATTTTTCGCATCAGACATTAATTTTACTTGATTCGTGTGTTGAGGCCTACCTGAGTATACAGAGAGAAAATAGTAGAATTATTTTTAGACGGAAGTATTTCACGTGAATCACGTCTCACAGACATCGTCACAGTCTTGCAATCGTATCACATCGTATGTACTGTGTCAGACCCTTTAACCCTATGACCACCAATGTCGCATTTTAGCACCACAATGATTTAAAGGTGGACCCTGACGGATGAGTTTTTGCAGGAAACACGTCGAGATCACCAGAAAGACAGCCTTTTCAAGGATCGGAACATTCACTTTGCTTTGGTTTCTTAGAAATTAAACCGTCAAAACGGCGATTTTTCCTTGGCGGAGATGCCGGAGAGAGAAGCCATTTTGGATGGGGTGGGTGGAGGTCACTCATTGTGGTTGAGGCGTTTTCTTTTTTTGTAGTGCAGTAAAAAAAAACCAGGAGCTATTTCCTTTGTTGTGAGCGAAACTCCTTTAGATAAACTGCATAAAATTAAAAATAATAAAATAATAAGGCTTGTATTGCGAAAATTTCGTGCAAACGATTTGGTCTAAACACAGGCGGCCATTCAAAAAGAGACGAAACGCCTTCTCTTTGGGTGAAAGAATTTGACTTCCAGCACCTCCGCCAAGGAGGAATCGCCTTTTTGACGGCTTGATTTCTGGGAAACCACAGCAAAGTGAGTGTTGCGATCTCTGTAAAGGGTGTTTTCCTGCTGATCTGGACGTGTTTCTTGCAAAACTTCATCCGTCAGGGTGCCCCTTTAATGCCCATGTCACAAAAAGGCCTCAAACCAGGGTCTGTTATCCAAAGACCCTATTTTCATAATTTGGGGAGGTAAGGACAGGCCTTACTTTATACATGTCTCAGAGGAATCCCCAATATTGCAGATGAATGGGTTTTTTCTACCCAGTTAAGTTTAATATAATTTTTTTGGCTGAACAATGGCTGGCGGCGAAAGGGTTAATGAGACGAGGACGCGCCGACCTCGGTTGCAGAACAGATTTCAAACAGAATATATGAAGCAATTCATTAGGGAAAGATGAAGGGAAATGCAAAAAAACAAAAGTCTTTCACGTATTGATATGTCATTGTATCTTTTTCCCCCTTTAGAAATGACTTCGGGTGGATTTGAATGCTTTTAAAAACATCAATGAGACAATGGCGAATACAATAGTGATTGTCTGTGTGTGTGTGTGTAGCTCTTATACTAGGTTTGGTTTGCCATAGGCAACGCAATATTGACATTCAACGGGAATATAATAATAATAATAATAATAATAATAATAATAATAATAACAACAAGGTCATGACCTTGACCTTGACACCAAAAGGCACATCTACAGTACCTAGCCTACATGCACATCAAGTTTCATCTTCCTATCTTTATTCCTTCATGGATGGGTTTCTGTGCGAACATTGCACGTATAGGTACGTGCAGCCAGAGGCAGCCATTTAGTGGTATGGAATAGGGTTATGGGCGAGAGTTATTCCCTTGTTTGGTCAGTACTCAATCAGCTACCAAGGGCATTCCCCCTAGCAAAACATGGTCGTTGCAGTGGCCACTGGGGAGGTTCCACTGTAACAACAAGGCAAGCAGCAGAAGAACAACGTACATCGATTATTTCACAAAGGCAATTATATTAACCCTTTCACCGCCAATGTCGCATTTTAGCACCACAGTGGTTTAGCACCCATGTCACTAAAAGGCATCAAACCAGGGCCTGCTGTCCAAAGACCCTATGTTCTTAATTTTTGAAGGCAAGGATAGGCCTAATGCTATATATTTCACAGAGGAATTCGCAATATTGCAGAATTTTTTGTTTGTGGCTCAAGCCACAAATCTATAACTCACTTTGTCGGTCTGTCGGTCTGTCTGTCTGTCTGTCTGTCGGTCGGTCGGTCCAAAATTGTCACACATTTTGACAAAATTGTCGCACTTCAAATCGAGGCTACACTTCAAATTGAGGCCGCTCTTTAAAATGATGTAAATTTAAAAGCGTACAAAATAATAAACATAACATTCTGGTTTACAGATAAAACAGACACTACAACAGACACGACGAGTATGCAGTGCTTCTTTTGATGAGCATAAGTAGGATACATAGTTTTAAATGTTTTCCAAAAGATATAAAAAGTTACGAAATGGTGCAGAGATAACATTCTGGTTTACAGATTAAAATTATTGAAAAAAAGGCCAGGGGAGGTTACTCATGAAATGAAGCAAATTGGAGTGGTAAAAAATAGACCGCGTGCCACAAACTATTGCGAAACGGCAACGGCAAGTCACCGGCACCGTCGACGGCACCGGCACGGCTGGCAGGAGTGTTCGGAGCATGTAGCGAATTCTGCCGTTGCCGTCCACGAAATAGGGACGGCACCATGAAATCTGAGGAAAAAAATGCCTCGGTCAGCTATGGAAAGGGGGTCGGGTGGCGGGTGTTCGGTCAAGGTCGTGTTTGGATAGGTAGGGCAGCATCTCTTTCAAACAGAAAAGGCGTCGTGCCGTTTTCCGTCTGGATGGATTCAAAACTTCGGGTTTCGTCACGGAACCTAGGACGCCAACGACAAAAAAGCTGCCGTGCCGTCGAGAAAACGTTTTTAAGGCACAGTACACGGATCATCCTAGCTCCTTTCAGTTTTCCCACAGAGAGCTATTTGTTTCAAGTTATTTCTTTTAACAGAGGCAAATATTCTTATCATTGATTGTGGTTAGGAATAGGAAAAGACCTTGCAAGTGGCATAGGGGAAGACGGGGTAAAAAGCGCATGGGCGGGTAAGAAGCCCACCCCAATTATCTCATGAAATAAAGAAAATGTCAGTCAAATTTGCCCATGAGACGAATGCTAGACATTAACGCTCGTCTCATGGGCAAAATGAGACTGAAATTTGCTTCATTTCATGAGATAATTGGGGTGGGCTTCTTACCCGCCCATGCGCTTTTTACCCCGTCTTCCCCTACAACCATAACACATTGTAAGCCTAATGGATAAAACACTTTAAATTGGTTTATGCTGGTGACGAGTGTTAACAAAAGGCATGAACTGAAAGGAGATGAGAAAAGCTACTGTGTTAAAGGATTTCCAGCTTGCGACCTG
>CM065696.1:11301063-11306063 GCA_017654935.2 Phymorhynchus buccinoides
CCTAGTGACCCCACAATGATGACAACCACTTTTGCATCAAAACCTGCTTCTGTCAATGAAAAGCAAAGTGGCATGTGTGGCAGTGCAAAATGTTACAACGCGGCAAAATGTTACATTTGACGCCTTGTAACATTTTGCGCGGACAGTCCTGCGGCAAAATTGCCGTGTTATAAAACATTTTGCGCGGAAAGCCTGCGGCGAAATGTTTCAATTTTGTTACAAATGTAACATTTTGCGCGAGGCCCCCCGGGCGCCAAGCGCAGTTTGTTACAATTGTAGCATTTTGCGCGAGGCACCCACCTTTGATTGAAAGTTTTGAACGTTGTTGAAAATATTACAATTTAAACAAATTGCGCGAGGAGCCCGGGGCGCCTCACGCAAAATGTTGCAATTCTAACAAAATTGTAACATTTTGCCGCAGGCTTTCCGTGCAAAATGTTACAATTGTAACATTTTGCGCTAGGAGCCCCGGGCACCTCACGCAATTTGTTACAGTTGTAACATTTTGACGCGTTGTAGCATTTTGCGATGCCACAGCATGTACTTTTAAAATTATGCCTCATAACATATTTGCATAAACGGGTCAAAGGGGTTGGATACTTCCACAATGAAAGCGTTTGAGTAGCCATGATCAATGAGACATACATGCATACATGCATACATACATACATACATACATACATACATACATATATAGTAAAATCATACTTTCACAACGTTTGGCACCACTCCTTGCAGACGAGCTTTGAGGTAGGACACAATACATTCAGGAAATAACAACAAAGTCGATAATGTCGTTTAAAGCACTTGTATTAAAAGTTGACAATATCTTTCGCTGTAGTCTACAGCTTTAGCGAGTCACCAAACTTCAACTGACAAACCAAGGAAAAGAAAAACTGGGGGAGCAAATAAAACGTGAGCTCTGATCAGTAGGCAAAGTGACCCATTTCAAGGCGTGGCCAGTATAGTGTTCACAAACAAGCAAGTCTCACACGCACACACTCACACACAATATACACGCACACACTATTATGCAGATGCACATATACGCACAACTAGGCACACACACATGTGTGTGATTTCCATTTCGTTTGGGGCAGGGCGTTGATGACAGTCTTTTCCTCAGAATAGGAGACCTGTCTGTCCTCTTGTTCCAGCTGCCTTCCCTCCTTTGCCAGCCTGCCCGCTTCCTCGTTGCCATGGACCCCACAGTGTACTGTGGCCCACTGCAGGATCAAATGTGTTTGTGCCGAGAAGAAGAAGAAATACATACATACATACATACATACATACATACATACATACATACATACATACATACATACATACATACATACATGCATGCATGCATGCATGCATGCATGCATACATACATACATATACATACATACATACATACATACATACATACATACATACATGCATGCATGCATGCATGCATGCATGCATGCATGCATGCATACATGCATACATGCATGCATGCATGCATGCATGCATGCATGCATGCATGCATGCATACATACATGCATGCATACATACATACATGCATGCATGCATACATACATGCATGCATGCATGCATGCATGCATACATACATACATACATACATGCATGCATGCATGCATACATACATACATACATACATGCATGCATGCATATACATACATACATACATACATACATACATACATACATACATACATGCATGCATGCATGCATACATGCATGCATGCATGCATGCATGCATGCATGCATACATACATACATACATACATACATACATACATACATACATACATACATACATACATACATACATACATACATACATGCATGCATGCATGCATGCATACATACATACATACATACATACATACAGACAGACAGACAGACAAACTCCACTAAGAACATTACAGCTTCGCTTCTCGACTGGTGAATATAAACGTGCAGATGTTGTGGCCTGCGGCCTTGAATGAAGTTTTGTACTTGTACAATCATAGTCTTTCCTTCCGTTAGGATATTGAAATATGAATCTTTATCTTTTTTTAAAAATGTTCTAGGAAGGAAAATCCGTTTAACGTCTTCCGACATGGAACATGTTGGTACATGTGTGACATTTTTAAAAAGTAAAGATAGTTCGACGATCTCCCCGTGGGAATACCGGGGGGTGGGTGGGGGGGGTCGTTTGTGAAAAAAATAGTTCCCCCACCTTCTTGAAGCTCTGTGCTTGTAACTTCCTCTAATCTGCCACTCTCTTTTCCCGTTGCTTTCTATCATCTACTATATTTCTGACTTATTGGCCCATTCTCCTGCCTTTTTTTTCAAAAAAAATTTTCCAAATAATGTTTCTCCTTTGAGCTCCTCCGAAATCGGAATGTGTCGGCTGTACGCAGCGGGGAGACCAGTGAAAACTGAAAACCGGACACATACGTACCTTACCCATTATGGCCATATGGACTGGGAACGCATAAGAAGAAGAAGAAGAAGAAAAAGGATGATCCTGGGGGTACTGCAATACCGGGAAAGGTCCAGAATTTTTAATGGATACATAATTATGTCAGTTGCAACCTTCAAAAGTGATTGTGCTACTAAACGAATACAGCATAGCACGTTCTTGTTTCTTAAATAATTATTTGGGATTTACAATAGCTACTCGAACCTGCTCAATTCTATTAGGTACTTTATAGTCACAGAGGCGTCTCTGTGAAATTCGCATTGTCCCACCTGGAGAGCGTGTCGCAGCTAGAGACGCGCCATTCTTAATTTTTGTTTGCTTGAGACTTTCGTGTGACTGATGAGGAAGGAAACGGAGTGGGGGTGGGGGTGGTAATTTTGGACCAAAATGACAACATTTTCGTTGCCACTGGGTTTAACGTGTGCTAAGTGCATGGGCACACGGGACCTCGGTTTATCGTCTCATCCGAAAGACTCCACGTTCAGACCATAAGGCCTAGTGCAGAGTGAGAGGAAAAAAACCCTGTACCTGTCGAAAAGTCTATCAAACTTGTTAATTAAGGGCCAGCCACACGTCCACTAAAATCGCACGACTGTACGATAAGATTAGATCACGTGGTCTCGATGCACCAGTCGTATTTGTTCTTAAGAGACCACGTGATCGAATCGTAACGTATAGTCGTGCGATTTTAGTGGACGTGCGGCTGGCCCTTTGCACCAGCAAGCTGGAGTATTCCATGTACTTTAGGAAACTTGCAAAAACACTCTCTAATATGTTGCTTTATTTAAGAAATACGTTTTAGCAAAAATTACAATAATGTCGGAGAAATACCATCTTCTGATCTGATCCCTTTTGTCGTGCGTAGCCTGAAGGGTTACATCCCTTATCAATTCAATTTATGAAATTACCCCCCTTTCAGTCTGCCTCTGAGAGCCAGCGGCGTGTAGTGGGAAAGTTAAGTTTCAGCCGTCACAAGGAGTAGTCGCCCCTGCCAGTCATTTCCTGCCACCCGGGCACCTCGTGGGAAATTAAGGAGTAACTGTTTACTGATTGGTCAATTGTTGTAAGTGGGGAGAAGTGAGGGGGGGGGGGGGGGTATGCATGTGTGTGTGTGTGGAGGGGGGGGGGGGGGGGTCTGAACGTGATAGAGTGTAATCGAATAATCTGTGCGAGTTTTCAATCATGTTGAATCACAACTATTTGAACAAACAAAAAAGTTATTTAGATTGGACATTTCTTCGTCCTCGTCGATTACATCAGATGGAGATGCCAGCAGCCCGCACGAATGCCCCAGTCGCCTGGAGATTGGTTAGGTTTATGTGCAGCTTTTCCCTGAATGGTGTTGGGTCTGGACACATTTCTTATTGTCTGGGGACATTGTGGAGTGGGCAATGTTGAAGAACATGCTCTACATTCATGAGGTCTGCTCCGCATGGGCATACTTCGGTCTCTCCAATTCTACATTTGCTGAAAAGGTGGGCACGAAGTCTGTTGTGCCCTGTTCTCAGCCTGATTCAATTCAATTCAATTCAATTCAATACAACTTTATTCATCCTTGTGTGGAAATTAAATTGTGCGATCACAGGCTCGATAAACAATACTAAAAACATTCAGATTACATAAATCGAAACACCACAGTTAAGACAATAAGATGCATATAACATCATCAAGGAATTAAATAAAAGAGGGAGAGAATTTGATTAGAATTATGTGAAAAACATGAAGAACGTACACTCATAAAAACTACTAATATTTACCTAAAATAGATGAACCAATTAAGATTAATATTAAGATTACAAGGCCATGCCAGGGCTATCACCACGTTAAACTTCACCACAAATTAATAAACAATATAAATCAATTAATATAATATATACATAAGTATCACAAATTAAAAACAACAGCAGCAACAAAACATAGCACCGAAGTCGGTTTATACACCCCCCCCCCCCCCCACCCACCACACACACACACACGCGCGCGCGCGCACGCGCGCGCACGCCCCCCCACACCCCCCAATGACACGTTAAGACAGCTGGCCTACATTCGAATTATACAGACGGATGGCAGAGGGAATGAAAGAGTTTAAGTGCCTTGATGTTCTTGCACGTGGGGCTCGCAGTCTGTCGCTTCTGTCCGATCGTCTGCTGTCAATGTCGTCATGTAAGGGGTGTGTCTCGTCGGTCATGATCGTCCTCAGTTTGTCAGTCAGTGTTCTGTTGTACATGTCGTCAAAAGGTTTTTGTGTTTTGCCCACCACCCCACCCGCTTTCTTTATAACTTTATCTAGTCGACCTTTGTCTTGTTTTGAAATGTTCCCTCCCCAACACACAGCACCAAAGGATAAAACACTACAGATCACAGAATAATAAAACATTTGAAGGATTTCAGTACGAACGTTAAAAGATCTCATTCTACGAAGACAGTACATACGACTGTTGAGTTTTCTTAAAAGAGCACTAGAATGTTCACACCAAGAGAGGTTTTTTATCTATAGTCACACCAAGATATTTGTAGGTATCAACCTGTTCAACAATTTCATTTT
>CM065696.1:11326063-11328563 GCA_017654935.2 Phymorhynchus buccinoides
ACCACTCAGACAATAATAATAATAATAATAATAACAGTACATTTATATAGCGCTTTACCTCAGATGAGCCCAAAGCGCTTTACAATCAATTATTCATCAACAGATAACAAAAAACAACATTCAAGAGTGACACCAACCACCAACAGTGCATATGCAAAGCAACTCTCTCTCTCTCTCTCTCTAACACACACGCACACACACACACACGCACACGCACGCACACACACACACACACACACACACACACACACGCACACGCCACACGCACACACACACACACACACACACACACACACACACATAAAACACACAATTATTGACGCCAACTCGTTCATACCCCATTCGGTAAGTCACAGCAACTGAGCCGCATGGACTGACCACATACACCAACATGCAGACACAAACACCCTCACACACAACGTACGCATGCAGACAGACACACAGACACGCACACAAACACACCTGCAATCACACATGCGTGCACACACAACCCACAAAACCAAAATACACACAAGCACACATTCATGCTCACACACACACACACAACACACACACTCACACACACACACACACACACACAACACACACACACACACACACACACACACACACACACACACACACACACACACACGCACGCACACACACGCACCACAAAACACAGCACAAAACTCTTAAATCAATCTTCCCTCACGTGCACACAACGATAGACAACTGATCAAATATTTAGGGCGCAGCAGGAAAAAGATGGGTTTTAAGAGAGGTTTTGAATGAGGAGACTGAGTTGGAGTGTCGGAGAGGAGAAGGCAGAGAATTCCAAAGAGATGGTGCTTGACAGGAAAAAGAACGTTGGCCAGCAGATTTGAGACGGATGGAGGGAATGGAAAGGAGACGAGAATCAGAAGACGAACGTAGTTGGCGAGCTGGGACATAGAGATGAAGAAGATCAGAGAGATACAGGGGAGCTTGATCATTCAGTGACTTGAAGGCAAGGAGGAGAATTTTGTAGTCAATACGGGATTGAACTGGGAGCCAATGTAGGGAACGAAGAACCGGAGTGATGTGATCGTACCTAGGGGAGCGAGAAATGAGACGAGCAGCATTATTCTGGACCCGTTGGAGCTTAGAGATGAGAATTGATGGACAGCCAGCAAGAAGTGAGTTACAGTAGTCAAGGCGAGACAGGACAAAAGCACATACTAGAGTCTTCAGGGCATCTTGAGAGAGGAAACGGCGGATTGAACTAATTCTTCGAAGTTCTAGATAGCAAGCCTTGCAAACATTGGAAACATGCTGTTTGAAAGAAAGGGTTTGGTCCAAAGTAACACCTAGATTGCGGACGGATTCCCTGCCATATTAGCGCAGATGCGTCATATTGCCGTTATGCGCCTATAGAAGAAACAGTTAGGACCACCAGCCTGTGGCTGGAGAACATCTGTGTAAGAATGTCTGGAACAAAGGCAGGAGCATGGAGTAGTAAGTCAGAAAGATAGTAAGTAGACGACAGTAAGCAAAGGGAAAGGACAATCAAAGATAGTGACAGATTAGATAAAGTAACAAGCACAGAAGGTGGGGGAACTATTTGCGCGAAAGTCGCCCCCCCCCCCCCCCCCCCCCCCCCCCAGTATTCCAATGGGGAGTTAAGGCCATGATGAGTAACGCAAAGTTCACCAAAGTTCAGAAAATGTGTTCTTGTTTGTTTGGTTGTTTTGTGTTTCTGTTCTTAGATTTATATATGTTACAGTAAATTCATCAAATCAGTAAATTTATAAATTTCCTAGAATTTTCAGTACATTTATGAAGTTACTGTTTCACTCGGGGAATTTACAAATTTCCTAAAAAATTTAGGAAATTTATAAATTTCCTGAATTTTGTGGGCAGGAAATGTATAAATTTACTAAAGCCTTGCAAGCCAGAGACAGCACACTTTAAGTAAGACCACATAATGTTTTATTAACGAAACAACATATGATAAAATAAAATGAACATTAAAGTGTGTGTGAATTACCTGTGCACACATACCGACTTTAAGAACATATCAACAATTTTGGTACCGTTGGAAAGGTCTTGTCACACCCCCACACATGCATAACAGTAAACACACACACACACACACACACACACACACACACACACACACACACACACACACACACACACACACACACATACACACACAGAGTAAACACCCCCCATACACTCGTTCATACACCCCCACACATGCATGACCGTAAACACACACAACCCCCCCCCCCCCCCCCCCCCCCCACTACGTTCATACAACACACAATCAATCCCCCAGACACACATCCACAACACACAAACACTTACAACGCATCCCCCCCCCCCCCCCCGCCCCGCCCCCCTCCATGCTCACATAAGAGAAAAGGATTATGCTTACTTTCTGAGCAGATAGTAGTCCTTTTGACTTCTTGTTGAATTGTTGCCAGTTGCACACTTCACTTCATTCAGAGTCTTGCTGTATTCCGATTTTGGGAGG
>CM065696.1:11346063-11348563 GCA_017654935.2 Phymorhynchus buccinoides
CGATTAATTATTTAACAAAGATAATTAGCTAAAAACAAAAGTTGATAAGATACAGCTTAATGTTTGGTAAGAAAGGCAGGTGTGAAAATGTGGGAAGAGCTGAGACATGTAAGAGTGGAGGGGTGGGGTGGGGGGACACATCTTTACCTTTACCTCGATTTCTCTGCAAAGATGTAGATTAACACCCTGTGACGTAATGTGACACGCGCTTCCCACTTTCGATGTCTACCCCCCCCCCCCCCCCCTACTATTCCGGCCCGCCACTCTAATTGCAATCGCGTGACATCAAACAATTCACTGGTTCCAAGCCGCGTTTCTTTGATCTCCGTATCCTTTCCCGATCACGAGAGTTTGGCACATTTCTAGTATGAGGCATGTGATGTTGACGTAATACGCTTGTGACTATAGCGTCGTCTACTAATACTACTAACCAATCATAGGCCCATATGGATTTAAAATCAAGTATGGAAAGGAATAGTGAGAGACAAACGCCTAACATTCTCTTGCTCACAAGCAAGCTAAACCTGGATGAGTCAACACTGTAGGAACTGCTGCTACCTGCCAGTCATACTATTACTAGTAGTATTAGCCCAACTCGTGAGTACTATTGAATGTGGCTGGAGTGTAAAATACTTGATTGATAGTTATTTTTGTTTGATTTTATTTTTGATCCTTGATCTATTGAATAAGTAGTAGAGGTGTCAGTGAAAAGAATTGGTAAACATGCTCTTGTGTTTGATTTGGACTTTAACTCTTTTGGTACAAGAACCGGATTTTATGCCTACTTTTTGCTTGCATTTCTACAGTCAGGTGTGTGTGTGTGTCAAACTTGCAGTCTTAACTATATTTTTGCTGCATCTAAGTTTGTTCCTTGTACATTCCTTTCCAAGTGTTGGATTGAGAGTGATGGTGGCTTGATCATAGATTTTGATCTAGCCTCTTACTGAATCATACCAGTTGATTCCAGTACACCTTTTATGTTTTACTGATTTCAGTTTGGTAACTGAAATTCAGGTTATTTGTCATAGTGCTATTGTACAAGGGCAGCCTTCTAGCCAGTTGGGATCCACTAATTCCCTGCTGGCTGAAGCCCATATCTCTAATCTATAGAGATCTACACCCATATTCTCCTGTGATAGTCAGCAGGGCATTGTGGTCAGGACGCTTTATCCCTGACTCACAAGCAAGAAGACGGGGCCGCCGCCAAGACACCACCGCACCCAGAATCCGCGAGGAGACCACGCCTGTGCTGTGCCATCCCGCGATGCCTCAACCAGAACGACTGGGAGCTACTCGCCACTGAAGAGCAAGCCTAGTCACCCCAGCACCCGCTGCTCCCGACAGAGGAACCTTACACCAGATAAGTCATCCGGACAGTGAAAAGAACACTAATTTACCCCTGGACACTTGATAATATTAGTGACCCTTCCGGCTTGGGGCTATCCTTCTAGAAAGACAAAAGTCTTGTATAATCCTTTCGGATTTCATTGTTTTTCATTCATATTTTGTTTGGGTGCCATTGAGCTGCTTTTCGTATTGCTGCATACTTTGTTATGCAGATTTGTGAGTAAATAAAATACAAGTGTACAATTAATTCTGAACCCTTTGGTCAGACTGATGAGAGTAGAAGTTTTGTAAATTTCATGCAAAAACCTACTTCTCTTTGTCTGTCATTTCGAGCAAATCTAGCACTTTTATTTCTTTCATTCATACGAGCCAGAACCCGGGCAAAAATATAAATTTATCAGATGAAAAGGGGCCGGGAAATTTGCTCATCTCCCACACCCTAGAGAAGTGGGCTAAAGGAAAATTTTCTAATTCAAAATGTAACACTCTAAAAGTCTTCCCCTAGAGACTTAGCCTTTAGCTCATTCCCTCGTCACACACCCTCCCGCTCAATTTCTCGGTTCTTTCCGTGTAGATTGAGGACTTAAAACCCCAATCCCCCCCCCCCCCCCCCCCATTAATTAACGTTACGGTTGTGGCGCGCATGCGTATTACGGGTGACCGGGACTTAATTCACACCATGACATATTTTTCGCGACACCGGAACTGTGCACAGCTTTTGCAAGGGAGACTACTGTTTATCTTTGACAATGTACATGTTTCAGGACGTTTTGGCGATTGTCTTCTTAACATTTAAAAAAACCTCAGACTGCGGAGGGAATTTAAAAGGGTAATATTGAATAAGTGCCCTTTCACCGCCAAAGTCGCATTTTAGCACCACAGTGATTTAACACCTATGTCACTAAAAGGCATCAAACTGGGGTCTATTACCCAAAGACCCTATTGACTTAGTTTTGGGACGTAATGGTAGACCTTATTTTACATATGTCACATAAGAATCCCCAATACTGCAGACAGATTCTGTTCTCTACCCAAGTAAGTTTAATGGACATTTTTGTCTGAAATATGGATGGCGGTGAAAGGGTTTAAAGGTAGTGAAAGCTATCTTCTCCGTTAATTTAATCGCTCCTACTATAATTGTATTGCCCTTCTA
>CM065696.1:11353563-11356063 GCA_017654935.2 Phymorhynchus buccinoides
TGTGTGTGTGTGTGTGCGTGCGTGCGTGCGTGTGTGTGTGTGTGTGTGTGTTGCGTCCGTGGTCTAATCTCCCAACTTTAACGTTGGCATTTTCTCGGGAAATAGAAGGCGCACATTGTTCAAACTTTCAATACGCATTGCAAGCTTTCAAACAATAATGATTTGAATAATTAAATACTTAAAACAACACTAAGCAGATAACAAACAGATACCATTTTAGATTAGTGGGTTAGAGAGTATTCAACAAGCAACATGAGTTAAGAAACTCATCAACACTGAAAGCCTCGATAGCTCATTGGTAGAGTGTCTGTCTGTTCCGGGTTCGATTCTCGGCACGGGCACTTTTTTTTATTTTATTTTTTATTTTTTAGTTGTATCCATTAACGATAGTTTCATTGTACTTTAAAATTGTATTGGCCATCTTGTACTTTAGACACCCCCCTCAATCTTTGTTGTTGTCCCACATGTGCCTGTTCGAGTGAGCCTTGAAGGCTTTGCCTCTTGTTTTATTAGATTATTTACATCCGTGTTTGCACGTAGTCAATGTTCTCTTTATTTCTTGCCTTATGGTGTTTTTTTAAAATTTGTTTTTGCTTAAATCAAATGAGGAATTCTTTTGTAATAAAATTGACAGCCATGTTTTTTGCATATTGCCGGAAGAAATCTAATGCACGGTTTCGCAACAACATTCGGTTTAGTTGTTTGTCGTGCGGAGCAAGTTGAATAAAAACTGCCTTGCCCTTTCCTTCCAGAGCCACTGAATATTGGAGGGAAATAGAGACAGACAGACAGACAGACAGATGCGCACACGCGCGCGCACGCACACACATGCTCACACATACACACATAAACACACACACACGCACGCGCGCGCGCATGCACGCACGCACACACATATACACACACACTCGCACGCGCCTATGCATATACGCACGTGCACGGATGCACACACGCACAACTCTCTCTCACATACACAACACACGCATACACACACACACACACACACACACACACACACACACACACACACGCACGCACGCACGTACACACACACACACGCACACACACACACACACACACACACACGCACTCACGCACACACACGCGCGCGCACGCACTCACTAGCCATCTTCTTCTTTGATAGTGCTGTGTAAGAAATGGAACAAGTAATGATTCTTGTCGGTGTGTGTTGACAAATATGTCGACACATATATATATATATGTTTACACCTTTGTTGCGAATGTTCAAATATCTTTGTCTTTTGGGTTTATTCACTCACCACCCACTTGCCACGTGTCCAGCCCCCCCCCCCCCCCCCCTCCCCCAGTCCTTTGTTATCGCATTGTGGCCTAAGGCCGAAATACAACACTTTAATTTAATTTAATTTCATTTCATCTTCTTTGTGACAGCTTCATACTGGGGGCCGTTTCACAAGGGCTAACGTTACGTTGCGCTCGCTCAAAATCGGCAAAAACGGTCTAAGAAACACCCTTCGTTTGCCGATAGTTCGCGTGACGTTTTGTTCTTGCCAAACACAGAGTAAGCGGCGAACTATCCGGAACTAGTAGGGGGTGAATACGTTTCTTGTTGTTGATTGGTCCATTGAAGTTTGTTTAAAATATGAAAAAATGACCAATCAGACAAGAGCTTGTAATATTTTTCCGCAAACGTTTTCTAAAGTGTTTCTTAGGCCCCGTTTGGCGTAAGCGTTATTCGCGCGGCGACCGTTATCTAGAGAAACTCAACCCAGGTGTGCCGTCAGCATACAAAGACGTGTGATTGGCATGGAAAACGACACAACAGTGGAATTGCAAGAAGTCAAACAGAAGAAAAAAACCCACTGGTGTTCAATTTTTCGTTTGGAATTTTTGCATTATATTTTCTACTTGATGCCTTTTTTCTTAGGCTTGCGCGCTTGTGTGTGTGTGTGTGTGTGTGTGTGTGTGTGTGTGTGTGTGTGTGTGTGTGTGTGTGTGCGTGTGCGTGCGTGTGCGTGTGCGTGTGTGTGCGTGTGTGCGTGTGTGCGTGCGTGCGTGTGCGTGTGCGTGTGCGTGCGCGCGTGTGCGTGTCGTGTATGTGTACATGCATATACGTGTACTTTTAAATAACATAAGGCCTGGTTCACATTAGACGTGTAAGTTCTGTACGGAAAACCCTAAATAAGTGGAAGAAAGAAGGATAACAGTGTACGCGTATAGGGGAAATTCGGACGCGTGCGCAAATCTGTTCCCTTCTTTGTTTCACTTATTTATGGATTGCGCACGGGTTTCCGCATGGAATATCCGCTTATGTGTGTACACGGCCTAAACCATAAAGCAAACGCAGAAAACAACAAGTGCAACGCCGAGCGGCTGCAAAGTCCCCTCGCAGCATCGCCGAGCTACTCCGAAATCGGAATGTGTCGGCTGTACACATACATAAAAACGCATCAAAACAGCACGTAACTACATAAAAACGGATCAAAACAGCACGTAACTGAATAGTTTTTTTTATATATAG
>CM065696.1:11363563-11366063 GCA_017654935.2 Phymorhynchus buccinoides
TCTCTCTCTCTCTCTCTCTCTCTCTCTCTCTCTCTCTCTCTCTCTCTCTCTCTCTCTCTCTCTCTCTCTCTCTCTCTCTCTCCTCTCTCTCTCTCTCTCTCTCTCTCTCTCTCTCTCTCTCTCTCTCTCTCTCTCTCTCTCTCTCTCTCAACATTAACATTCGTCACATGGGCAAAATGTGACCGATATTTGCTTTGGTTTTTGTGGGATAATTGACATGGGCTTCTTACCCGCCCATGGGCTTTTTGCCCTGTCTTACACTAGTAGTAGTAATGGTAGTAGAAGAAGTAAATTGTAGTGAAAGAGGTGTTTTTCATCTATTTATTTGTTTATTTGGTTGGTTAGTTCTCTATTCTGTGTTTTGTTGTTGCTGATGTTGATGCTCTGCCTACCATGTCGTTGCTATATTACTGTTAGTTGTTTGGGTTTTTTGGGCGATTGTCCTGTGTCTCAATGGTCATTCATAGTAGTAGTTATGTATTGCATGCTTAGAATCAAGGACAGAATGGAAGACTAGGCCCAGCCTAAATTCTTTTCTTGTAAAATAAAGTTTCTGAGTCTGAGTGTGAGTCTCTCTCTCTCTCTCTCTCTCTCTCTCTCTCTCTCTCTCTCTCTCTCTCTCTCTCTCTCTCTCTCTCTCTCTCTCTCTCTCTCTCTCTCTCTCTCTCTCTCTCTCTCTCTCTCTCTCTCTCTCTCTCTCTCTCTCACTCTCTCTCTCTCTCTCTCACTCTCTCTCTCTCCCAATGCCCTGCAGTCGCATGTAGATTCTATTACCCGCTCTCTCCACGTCCCTGCCACTTAGACACGCACATCTTTCTTTTACTGTCTTTCAAAGAAAGACAAAAAGAGGGAGACCTGCAACAGAAACACAGCATTTTGAAAACCAGAAAAAGCTCGATAGAAAATATAAGTAAAACGAAAACACAATTCGGATGCGTAGCGCGGAATGGAGAACAAAGATAAAGCCAACGAAAACACAAAGACAAACCCAACGAAAAAAGAAAGATAAAGCCAACGAAAAAAGAAAGATAAACCCAGGGGAAAAAAGAAAGATAAACCCAACGAAAAAAGAAAGATAAACCCAGGGAAAAAAGAAAGATAAACCCAGGGGGAAAAGAAAGATAAACCCAACGAAAAAAGAAAGATAAACCCAACGAAAAAAGAAAGATAAACCCAGGGGAAAAAGAAAGATAAACCCAACGAAAAAAGAAAGATAAACCCAGGGGGAAAAGAAAGATAAACCCAACGAAAAAAGAAAGATAAACCCAGGGGGAAAAGAAAGATAAACCCAGGGGAAAAAGAAAGATAAACCCAACGAAAAAAGAAAGATAAACCCAGGGGAAAAAGAAAGATAAACCCAGGGGAAAAAGAAAGATAAACCCAGGGGAAAAAGAAAGATAAACCCAACGAAAAAAGAAAGATAAACCCAGGGGGAAAAGAAAGATAAACCCAGGGGAAAAAGAAAGATAAACCCAACGAAAAAAGAAAGATAAACCCAACGAAAAAAGAAAGATAAACCCAACGAAAAAAGAAAGATAAACCCAGGGGAAAAAGAAAGATAAACCCAGGGGAAAAAGAAAGATAAACCCAACGAAGAAAGAAAGATAAACCCAGGGGAAAAAGAAAGATAAACCCAGGGGGAAAAGAAAGATAAACCCAGGGGAAAAAGAAAGATAAACCCAACGAAGAAAGAAAGATAAACCCAGGGGAAAAAGAAAGATAAACCCAGGGGAAAAAGAAAGATAAACCCAGGGGAAAAAGAAAGATAAACCCAACGAAAAAAGAAAGATAAACCCAACGAAAAAAGAAAGATAAACCCAGGGGAAAAAGAAAGATAAACCCAGGGGAAAAAGAAAGATAAACCCAACGAAAAAAGAAAGATAAACCCAACGAAAAAAGAAAGATAAACCCAGGGGGAAAAGAAAGATAAACCCAGGGGAAAAAGAAAGATAAACCCAGGGGGAAAAGAAAGATAAACCCAGGGGAAAAAGAAAGATAAACCCAGGGGGAAAAGAAAGATAAACCCAACGAAAAAAGAAAGATAAACCCAACGAAAAAAGAAAGATAAACCCAGGGGAAAAAGAAAGATAAACCCAGGGGAAAAAGAAAGATAAACCCAGGGGAAAAAGAAAGATAAACCCAACGAAAAAAGAAAGATAAACCCAGGGGAAAAAGAAAGATAAACCCAGGGGAAAAAGAAAGATAAACCCAGGGGAAAAAGAAAGATAAACCCAACGAAAAAAGAAAGATAAACCCAGGGGAAAAAGAAAGATAAACCCAACGAAAAAAGAAAGATAAACCCAGGGGAAAAAGAAAGATAAACCCAACGAAAAAAGAAAGATAAACCCAGGGGAAAAAGAAAGATAAACCCAACGAAAAAAGAAAGATAAACCCAACGAAGAAAGAAAGATAAACCCAGGGGAAAAAGAAAGATAAACCCAACGAAAAAAGAAAGATAAACCCAGGGGGAAAAGAAAGATAAACCCAGGGGAAAAAGAAA
>CM065696.1:11373563-11378563 GCA_017654935.2 Phymorhynchus buccinoides
GAAAAAAATAATCATACTTACATGCATGCAACATAGAAAAACATAACCAATATAATATTAAAGCATAAATTACCAAGAAAAAAATAATCATACTTACATGCATGCAACATAGAAAAACATAACCAATATAATATTAAAGGATAAATTACATGCTCAAAATGAACTAAACATATATGTATAATGATCGTGAATAACACGATCATTATATTTATACTGTCAATGACAGACAAGAAGGAAACAGAAAAAGAAATGAAGTGGATGTGAGAGAGCGAGAGAGAGAGAGAGAGAGGGGAGGGAGGGAGATGGAGGGAGAGAGAGAGAGAGAGAGAGAGAGAGAGAGAGAGAGAGAGAGAGAGAGAGAGAGAGAGAGAGAGAGAGAGAGAGAGAGAGAGAGAGAGAGAGAGAGAGAGAGAGAGAGAGAGAGAAAACTTGAAACTTGAATACTTTAACTTATTTTTCAAGGATAAAGATTTTAGGCAACGCCTAGTCTTCCAATCTGTCCTTGGTACATAATATACGAACATAGAATACAAACATGGCAAGGCATGATATTGCACATACAGATTTGAACATAAAGGTAGCACCTTTGTACATATTATACGAACATAGAATACAAACATGGCAAGGCATAAAATTACACATTCATAATTGAACATAAAGGTAGCAAAGCAGGTATTATGATAAAGACAGGTTGAAATACGAATTTATATAATTACATACGCACATGTATAATTGTTAATACTTGTGCGGGGCATGCATGCGTGTAACCATACACGCACACACCTGCACGTACGCGCGCACACGCAAGAATACATGCACATACGCACAGATATATGTTGAAGCACGTATAAAAGAACTATACATTTTAGAACAGGGCAAACTAATGCAGCCTATGGTATGAAACCGGTAACAATTAGCAATAAAATGCGGACAATTTAAACATTGATTTTAGTATTTTAGCATTGATTTTAGCTTATTGTTGGAGAATAGTAAACAAACAGAGTGATGTGAATACATGACATCGTAATTAGCAATATAGCGTATCGGGATATATGAAGAAAAAGAAAAAAAAAGAAAAATAATAAAAAAAAAGAATGGAGGGTCAAATGCAAGTCTCTCTCTCTCTCTCTCTCTCTCTCTCTCTCTCTCTCTCTCTCTCTCTCTCTCTCTCTCTCTCTCTCTCTCTCTCTCTCTCTCTCTCTCTCTCTCTCTCTCTCTCTCTCTCTCTCTCTCTCTCTCTCTCTCTCTCTCTCTCTCTCTCAACAAAGAATGGAAAAAATGATTAGACCGCATATACACTCAGGGTCGAGAGAGAGAGAGAGAGAGAGAGAGAGAGAGAGAGAGAGAGAGAGAGAGAGAGAGAGAGGGGGGGGGGGAGGGGGGGGGGGGGGCTGTAATTCAGTCCTTGAGACTGTCATACAAAGTTAATTCTGCATAGCACAAACCATACACAGGCTTTGAATGCATTAATAGAAGAAGAAAAACAAGCAAACTATCGGACCCTGAGTGAATATGCGGTCTAATCATTTGTTTCCATTCTTTGTTGAATGCAGACAAATGCATTCAATCAAAAGTAAAGTTTAACATATCTTGAAATGTTCGCATGAGATCAAGCAAAGGTTTGTAAACTAGCCACTTAGCAGATAAAGATCTCTACACGTTTCAACTGAGCATGCGCAATGTACTCCTCAATTTTATAACGACTCTTCAGCTTAATCAGAAGTCTCGCTAGAACTTTGTCTTTCTTTCCTTCTTTCTTTCTTTCTTTTTTTCTTTCTTCATTTTCTTCTCTCCTTCCATGTCCGACTTCTTGATTGTAAAAACGAGTTTGATGGAATGCTATTTTTATGAAAATGAGACGACTTTGGGACATTTTGATATCCAGGGATGTTCATGTGTGCGGAGTTCCCATTGGAAGCAGATTACTTGTCTGATTTATTTTGTTGCTATTAGTTGGCCCGCAACCTAAAGACAAAAAGCCCTTCAAATTGCGGTCTGTCTGGTTTGGTTTCCTTTTCTCTCTTTGCATCTCATGTGTTTTCTCTCTCTCTCTTTCTCTCTCTTTCTCTGTCTCTGTCTGTCTGTCTCTCTCTCTCTCTCTCTCTCTCTCTCTCCTCTCTCTCTCTCTCTCTCTCTCTCTCTCTCTCTCTCTCTCTCTCTCTCTCTCTCTCTCTCTCTCTCTCTCTCTCTCTCTCTCTCTCTCTCTCTCTCTCTCTCTCTCTCTCTCTCAAATTTAAGTTTTCTAGTTTTCAAGTTATCTCTCTCTCTCTCTCTCTCTCTCTCTCTCTCTCTCTCTCTCTCTCTCTCTCTCTCTCTCTCTCTCTCTCTCTCTCTCTCTCTCTCTCTCTTTCTGCGTATCTCTCTCTTCTGTCTATCTTTTTGTCTGTTTTTTTCTGTCTCTCTCTCCCCTCACTCACTCACTCTCTCTCTCTCTCTCTCTCTCTCTCTCTCTCTCTCTCTCTCTCTCTCTCTCTCTCTCTCTCTCTCTCTCTCTCTCTCTCTCTCTCTCTCTCTCTCTCTCTCTCTCTCTTTTCTGCGTGTCTCTCTCTTCTGTCTATTTTGTTGGTCTGTTTGTCTGTCTCTCTCTCCCCTCACTCCCTCTCTCTCTCTCTCTCTCTCTCTCTCTCTCTCTCTCTCTCTCTCTCTCTCTCTCTCTCTCTCTCTCTCTCTCTCTCTCTCTCTGTTTGTCTGTCGCCCTCTTCTCTCCTCTCTCTCTCTCTCTCTCTTTCTCTCTCTGCCTCTGTCTCTTTCTGTGTCTGTCTTTATCTCTCTCTATCTTTTTGTCTGTCTGTCTGTCTCCTCACGCCCCCCTTTCTCTCTCTCTCTCTCTCTCTCTCTCTCTCTCTCTCTCTCTCTCTCTCTCTCTCTCTCTCTCTCTCTCTCTCTCTCTCTCAATAACATATCGTTCGTTCATCCGTTCGTTTGTTCTCTCTCTCTCTCTCTCTCTCTCTCTCTCTCTCTCTCTCTCTCTCTCTCTCTCTCTCTCTCTCTCTCTCTCTCCCTCTCTCTCTCTCCCTCTCTCCCTCTCTCTCTCTCTCTCCCCCCCCCTCTCTCTCTCTCTCTCTCTCTCCCTCTCTGTCTGTCTCCGTCTCTCTCTATGTATTGTTGTCTGTCTGTCCCTCTCTTCCCCCCTCCCTCCCTCTCTCTATCTCTTAATAAAATATCGTTCGTTCATCCGTTCGTTTGTTCTCTCTCTCTCTCTCTCTTCTCTCTCTCTCTCTCTCTCTCTCTCTCTCTCTCTCTCTCTCTCTCTCTCTCTCTCTCTCTCTCTCTCTCTCTCTCTCTCTCTCTCTCTCTCTCTCTCTGTCTCTGTCTCTTTCTTTCTCTTTCTCTCTGTCTTTCTCTCTGTCTCTCTCTCTGTCTCTCTCTGTCTCTCTCTCTCTCTCTCTCTCTCTCTCTCTCTCTCTCTCTCTCTCTCTCTCTCTCTCTCTCTCTCTCTCTCTCAATAACATATCGTTCGTTCATCCGCTCGATTGCTCTCTCTCTCTCTCTCTCTCTCTCTCTCTCTCTCTCTCTCTCTCTCTCTCTCTCTCTCTCTCTCTCTCTCTCTCTCTCTCTCTCTCTCTCTCTCTCTCTCTCTCTCTCTCTCTCTCTCTCTCTCTCTCTCTCTCTCTCTCTCTCTCTCTCTCTGTTTCTGTCTCTCTTTCTGCGTGTCTCTCTCTTCTGTCTATCTTTTTGTCTGTTTGTCTGTCTCTCTCTCCCCTCACTCCTCTCTCTCTCTCTCTCTCTCTCTCTCTCTCTCTCTCTCTCTCTCTCTCTCTCTCTCTCTCTCTGTTTGTCTGTCGCCCTCTTCCTCTCTGTCTCTCTCTCTTTCTCTCTCTGCCTCTGTCTCTCTTTCTGTGTCTGTCTTTGTCTCTCTCTATCTTTTGTCTGTCTGTCTGTCTCCCTCTCCCCCCCCCCCCCTCTCTCTCTCTCTCTCTCTCTCTCTCTCTCTCTCTCTCTCTCTCTCTCTCTCTCTCTCTCAATAACATATCGTTCGTTCATCCGCTCGATTGCTCTCTCTCTCTCTCTCTCTCTCTCTCTCTCTCTCTCTCTCTCTCTCTCTCTCTCTCTCTCTCTCTCTCTCTCTCTCTCTCTCTCTCTCTCTCTCTCTCTCTCTCTCTCTCTCTCTCTCTCTGAGCACGTCTTGCACCTTTCTTCATGTCTTCTTGCTCTCATTGATAATGCCTTAGGCAAGAGCATGTTGCATGTTGCATGCATTAACGTTCTCCTCACCCTCTTCTACTGGTCCACGAGATGGCTTCCATACTACCCCTACCCCCCAATAAAAAAGGATGCAACATGCCAATACGAGAAAATACATATGTGCTTAGCACACGACACCCTTCTTCAGCTCTGTGGTAAAGGACTCTCCTAGCAGCCAGAGTCCTTGTGCAGTATGAAGTATGTGAGATTAGCGTCCATTCGGTCGGAGACCCTTATGGACGGTCTTCCTGAAGACGGTGAGGTCTTCCCGGGGATGGATACGATGCAATGGCAATGAGGGAAGGTCGTGGAAGAAGGCGGATCATAAATCATAATTTATCAATACCATGCCCGTATATTAGAAACTGTGATTGTTTTGGGGGTGTTACTATTTCATTTCTGAAAAAAAGAAAAAAAGTCACTGATCATGCGGCTCTCGTTCTCACTTTAGCAATGGCCTAACCTAAGTGTATATATAAGCATTTTGCTGGTTGTATTCCAACTACTATTATTGTACTGTGCAAGTTTTGAAGAAAGTCTTGTGTACACCATCCTCGAGAGTAAATAGCAACCACTGATGGAAATCGGGGGAGGGAGGGGGGGGGGGGGGGGGGGTAAAGCGTGGAACTATAGCTGTACTGTAACCGTTTCGGACTGTTTAATGTGACTCCTTTGGTGTTCCTTTCTGTGTCGCAGGGTTACCTAGCATTGTGTTCCCGTCTCTATGTGTGTCCCCAATATCACCTCTGTATATGTCCCCGTCTCTATGTGTGTCCCCAATATCACCTCTGTATATGTCCCCGTCTCTATGTGTT
>CM065696.1:11388563-11398563 GCA_017654935.2 Phymorhynchus buccinoides
TCTCTCTCTCTCCTCTCTCTCTCTCTCTCTCTCTCTCTCTCTCTCTCTCTCTCTCTCTCTCTCTCTCTCTCTCTCTCTCTCTCTCTCCATCTCTCTCTCTCTCTCTCCTCCTCTCTCTCTCTCTCTCTCTCTCTCTCTCTCTCTCTCTCTCTCTCTCTCCCTCTCTCCTCTCTCCTCTCTCTCTCTCTCTCTCTCTCTCTCTCTCTCTCTCTCTCTCTCTCTTTCAGGGTCTCTCTCTCTCTCTCTCTCTCTCTCTCTCTCTCTCTATCTATCTATCTATCTATCTCTGTGTTGTTCCTTGTATAATTAATTTGTATGTTTAATCTGGGGGGTTTTCGTTCTATTTTGTGCACCCATCCCCACCCACCCCTATCCGATTTTTGAAATGTATCTTGATATAAAATATCAACTCATGATATGGGCCAAGGCCTGAATCATTAAACCATTCGCATTCGCTCTGTCTCTCTCTCTCTCTCTCTCTCTCTCTCTCTCTCTCTCTCTCTCTCTCTCTCTCTCTCTCTCTCTCTCTCTCTCTCTCTCTCTCTCTCTCTCTGTCTGTCCGTCTGTCTGTCTGTCTCTCTTTCTCTCTCCGTCCTCTCTCTCAGTCTCTCTCTCTCTGTCTGTCTGTCTCTCTCTCTCTCATTCATAAATAGTGGTAATTGTTTTCTACAAAAGAGTTTTGTGTGTGTGTGTGTGTGCGTGTGTGGATACATCTACTGTAATATTACCCCCCTGTGATAACCCCCCATCACAACGTTCTAATGTTTCAACAATTTCCTCTGGACCGTTTGATCATAGACACGAGACAGTGACATATTACTCAGACAGGCCAGGGACGGTATTCATGTCGAGATAGCATGAGACTTAGCATGATGCTAACTTAGAAGCTCTTCCAAAAGTCCTATTAAATCCTAAGTTAGCATCATGCTAAGTCTCATGCTATCTCAACGTGAATACCGTCCCAGGTTCGCTCTGCGCTCTGTCTGCCCCCCCCCCCCCCCCTCTCTCTCTCTCTCTTTCTCTCTCACTCTTACACACACACACGCGCGTAAACACACGCACGCACGCACACACACGCACATACTCTCTCTCTCTCTCTCTCTCTCTCTCTCGCCTCTCCACTCAATCTCCTCCTCTCTCCTCTCTCTCACCTCTCTCTCTCTGCGTGTGTGTACATGTGTGTGAATGTGTGTGTGTGTGTGTGTGTGTGTGTGTGTGTGTGTGTGTGTGTGTGTGTGTGTGTGTGTGTGTGTGTGTGTGTGTTTGTGTCTGTGTCTGTGTGTGTATGTATGGGTGTGTGTATGTATGGGTGTTTGTTGATAATTTGTAATTATTCATCTGCTGTGTCTTCATATATGGATAACTTTGTTATTTTGTATTTTTTCATATTTTCTTGACATTTGTTAACTGTTGGCAAGATGAAAAGCAGCGTGCTTGATATGCTTATTCTTTTCCAACAATAAAAAAGATTCATTCATTCATTCATTCATTCTCTCTTACCCACAAAACGCTAGCTTTCTTAGAATTCACAAAACAGCAGATATGTCGCCCCAAGAGACCCCAGATTTGTCGAGAGAGAGGGAGGGAGAGACAGACAGACTGACAGACTGACAGAAGGAAGGGTTTTTAAAAAAATAGAAAATATGGGTTGAAATAAAAGAAACAAATGTGATTAGAGGGCTTACGTTTGCCTTTCAGAGCAAAAACAGGACAGGATTCTTCCCTCCACCAAACGTTATCTTCCCACTTTCGGTTGGTGCTTGGGATTTATAATAATGGAAGTGTTGCAACATTGCTCTTTAACCCTTTCACCGCCAATGTCGCATTTTTGCACCACAATGATTCATTGTCATTAAAACCCTTGAAATCAGGGTCTGTTATTCAATGACATTGTGTTCCTACATAGTGGGCAGTGAGGATTCACCCTATTGTAAATGTGTTACAGAGAACCCCCACAATATTGCAGACAAAATCTTTTTTTGTATCCAAGTAAGTTTAATGGAAGTTTTTGGCTCAAAGATGGCTGGCGGTGAAAGGGTTAAAACATACTAAAACTAAGAACACAGTCCGTGCAGCGGTTGTTGTTTGTCTTAGTTAATAAAGATTAAAATGTGGCCATGTTGGTCTCCACTTCCGGTTGGTTCTTCTGCTTTGGTCTATGCTGGAAGTGTCGCAATGTTACTCGTTAATAAACACTGAAATTATGAATGTATTCCGTGCAGCTGTTTTCGAGTTTTTCAATATTGAAATTTGGCCCAAATTTGGCCGTTTTCGGCCATATTTCGGCCAATGTTTGGCCAATCGGTCTAATATTGCCAATTTGACATTAGGATATTATCATTCAAGCTTCTTGCAAATGTCAGCGAAATCGGGTAAATATCCCAAAAATAGAAATCAGCTAGTGAATATGACGCACCACAACTTACATAAATTTGAATAACTTCCAAACTTTTAGCATACCATCACCAAACGTTTTTCCGACCTGGGCCAGACTATCCACTAGTTAGCTTAGTGACGTCGCTTCCGGTTGGGCTATTCCGTGAAACAAATGAAAGCTGCCTGACCCTAGCCAGTGCACTTCCGGTTCGCTTTTATACAGGAAGTGTTGCACAATCTAATTCGTACCTAATACTGAAAATGTGAACGAATTTCGTTCAGCAATTTTAAAGTTATTCAAGAGTGAAATTTCGCCGATTTAGCGTTTTTTTCGGCCATATTTAATCGATTTTTCGGCGAAATCCTTTAACATTGCAAATTGGACAATGTATTAGTGACCCGCAACTTTCCTGAAATGTTCAGCCAACTCATATGACAAAAAAAAGGGTAAGGAAAAGAAAAAGAACAAAAAAGAAGAATGTGAGTATTCTCCCTTAGGGAGATCGAGAATCCTAATAATGTTAAGAAAAGAGTGGAGTAGGAGGGGGAGCGGAGAGGGAGGTGGGGGTGTGGGGTGGACCCAATATAACAATTCGGACAGAGCGCATCAATAAATCAGATAAGATTTTGAGAAAATGCCCTGAAAACCATTCGCAGCTTTCGTCAGCCCCGATGCCATTTTTTGGGGGGTACCCCCTTTTTTAACATTTACTAGATTTTGGGGGAACATCCCGCTATCGCTACGTATCGATAACACTACCAAGATAAATCAGTACGGCTATCACTACGTATCGATAACACTACCGGGCTAAATCACTACGGCAACTAAGGGTTAGGGTTAAAATAGGGTTAAACGTAGGTAAGGAATAGGGTTAGGTTAGGAAAAGGGTTTGGGTTAGGGTTAGGAATAGCG
Source organism: Phymorhynchus buccinoides (assembly GCA_017654935.2). Taxonomy (NCBI): domain Eukaryota; kingdom Metazoa; phylum Mollusca; class Gastropoda; order Neogastropoda; family Raphitomidae; genus Phymorhynchus; species Phymorhynchus buccinoides. The sequence continues at coordinate 11,391,853 of CM065696.1, forward strand.
TTAGGGTTTAGTCTGTCAGAACTCAAACTGACAGATTGGCACAGTCATTTATGTTTCTCTATGGATCGTAGTGGTAGCAACATGGTTGTTCTCGCACTCTCCTAGCAAAAGTGGAACCCCCTCCTGTGGTGTGTGTGTGTGTTGCTGTTGTGTGTGTGATACGTACATCAGAGAGAGCGAAGAGAGGAGAGAGAGAGAGAGAGAGAGAGAGAGAGCGAGGAGAGAGAGAGATACGAGAGAGAGAAGAGTAGAGAAGAGAGCGATAACACAAAAAACACTTACCACACTTCAAATTTTTTGTCATTACATTCATGGCTTCTGATGGCAATCTTTGTACTCTGCATGGGTCCACTTTGCTTAGGGTAGTCTACTACCTTTCTTTTTTCTGAACTTGCCTTTTCTTCAAGAAGAGGTTCTTCTTGAAATAATGGTGTATTGAGATAGACTTGAGCGGAAGAGTTCGAAACTCAAAACGTAGTAATCTGTAAACTAAAAAAGAAATAGTGGATCAAAAATGGACAATAAGTATCTTAAAATTATGAAATGGCCCGAAAACGTTAAGAAGAAGAAGAAGTGGTTAATTCAATGCAGAAGCGAAGACCAATTTGGCGTCAGCGAGTTTCTTCAGAAGAACGACACTGGGGAGTTCAAAAAAGAATATGAAGAAACAAGACTCTCTACTGAGTTTTGTATGTAATAAGTTTGTCTGACGTCAGGAGTTTGTGTCTTTTTTATTGCTGGTGCACGCTCTCTGCGAGGTCGCGCGTAATCGAGAGGCGGGTTGTGTGTATGTTAATAGCAAGGAGACGTATAAAGTTTTGGAAGCATTTCTGTTTTGTTCCTGGGGAATCATTTTCTCCCTATACGTTTTTGCCTTCTCTATGCCATTTTTGAAACGAAATAAGGGACCTAACTCAAACGGAGTTAGACGGTAAGATACGATTAATCTACTCATTTCAAGAACTAATGATTTTTCCTTAACGCACTTAGCGATGGGGCGAAAGTCGTGCCATTCGGTTAGTTTATAAGAGTATATGCATAAAGTGCACAACAAATAGGTTAACAGAATGCATGACGAACGCATGGGTAAGTGTACAACACCCCTGGCCGCATTTTGGAAGCACTGTAGGGGTGTACGCATAGACCATGCACACCCCCGGGTGTATTGGTGATGCGTACCGTGTAGATCCAATAAACACACAATATGTCAAAATATTGCTGTCCTGCAACCCCAACTCACTTTCTCTGGCTTAGGAAGGGTTATGCGGATTCGCTCCTATTCCACCCACACCCCCCAAAGCTCATTTTAGCACCACAGTGATTTTTTCACCTATGTCAGAAAACGGGCATGAACTCGCGGTCTATTAAGAAACGAAAGGGCACAATAGTCTCAGCCCTTTCACTACACATTGCTGTCATGGACTGCTGGTACTGCATCAAAGATGGATTTGAGGGGGGTTACATAGGTTCCACCCCCTCAGACAAAAAAATGGAAAGAAAAAGAGGAAGACAAATTGTAGTTCCATGCTACAGTTATTCTCTCACGAGAAGCCTTGATTTCATATTTTACATTCAAATTATCATCAGCTTCTGGGAGGCAATCCCCCCAGACCCATCACCCCACCCCAACTGACCACTTGGAACTACCCCCTCCCCTCTTCCATGACTGGCTGATCCGCCCCACAAACATGGTTGTATTTTTATGCTTTTTTGTTGTCTCCTTTGACAATTCACATCATGTTTTATTTCATTCATAGAATTTTTTTATATAATTGATTATGATTATGCTTAAAAATAACAATAATAAAGTATTTTTGTAGGATTTACTAAGTCATGTAATTTAACCTATCCATCTATTCGTGTTGTCCGTGCGCTTGTAAAGCGAGGGAAAGAGGTTTACAGAGTAATGATCACATACAACAATAAAACATTCCCTATTAGTACAGTTTGTAATTAGTCTGTAATTAGTCTGTGGTGTGTGACTCGGTTGACTTTCAAACTAAATAGGATTGGCACTCAGGGGGCGGACTATGGGGGGTTTCCTGGTTGCATGGAACCCCTCCCCCCTCCCCCCCACCTTTCCCTCGGTTCCCTAACCAAACACAAACTCGGTTCCATACAAACACAAACTCACATACACGCACACATGCACGCACGCGCGCGCACGCGCGCGCGCACACACACACGCACGCACACACACGCACACGCACACACGCACACGCGCACACGCACGCACGCACACGCACACACGCACACGCACACGCACAATAACTATCATACTATAGACGAGTGAGTCAAAAACGATGTCATCGTTTTGATGCGTTTAATAGTGTAAGTAGACTAGAATGTCAGCTGTATAACTGTTCATGTTGTTGGTCACTGACTTCCTCAGTTCCAGGCTCTGTTTGTGGCACGGACTTTTCGTATGACGGCTTAAGACAGACCTACCTTATATTATCTCTAGAATTTAAATGACGTAATTAAAAGGTTTTACTTTGTGACGTGGATGTTTGAAGCTTTGGAATTTTACCAAAAGGCATACGTATAAGTAGGTAAAACATAGTCGGTAAGTTTGAAACGGCGTTTTGATGATAATTATTTTATTTTATTCTTGTTGTCTACTCATGGACAAAGTTGTACTTTACACAGACACACACACACCCTCATGTTTACGATCCTCAATCTCAAAGCCTACTTCTTTCAGTCTTATTCAAATGTTCTCCTTTGCTGATCATGTGCCACCCCCCCTGCATTTCTCGGTTAATTCTATTGTTCCGTTTTTGCCTTTCTTACCATACATAAAGCTGTATTTTAGGAACATTTTTAGCTAATAACCTTTTTGGAATACTAACCCTATCCCTAACCCTAGGACCTCTAAACCTAACCCTACCCCCCACTATGTACTCAGTACACCGCGATTTGTCACAGTTGTGGTTCGTTGCGTTTTTCCGTCTTATAGGGTTAGGGCTAGGGGTAGGGTTAGTATTCCAAAAAGGTTATTAGCTAAACATGTTCCTAAAATAGTATGTATGGTAAGAAAGGCAAAAACGGAAAAATACAATTAACCGAGAAATGTAGGGGTGGTGGGGTGCACATCTTGACCTTTACCCCCCCCCCAATAATTATTCATCATAGTCTAGCAGCAGAGCTTCAGAATGATTGTTCCCAAACTTCATAACCCATGATTACAGAAAATGATGTTATGTAGGGTCGTCTTCCGAAATAATGGACCAATACGAGCGCCCAAACAAAAAAAATGAAAAGATTTGATCAAAGATTCACCAAGAAAAGAGAGAGAGAGAGGAGAGGGGGGGGGGGAGGAGGGGGGGGAGGGATGAGATAGAGATTGAGAAAGAAGTCATTATTGTTTAATTGTTCTTATGTACCATTTAAAGGGTTTTTTGCACTTTATGTGTGTGTGTGTGTGTGTGTGTGTGTGCTGTGTGCGTGTGCGTGCGTGCGTGCGTGTGTGCAGTGACTCTCAGCATTGTTGCTGCCACCTACTGTCAGATCCTTGGGGTGTGGGTGTGTTGTGGTAGGACGCAGCATGCTGGGGGTGTGGCTGTGCATAGTGGGGTCAGTCCTCTGTCTGCGGGGGCTCTCTCTCTGCGAAAACCGTAAGTTTATGTAAGCCTTCGCTTATGTCTGTCTGTCTGTCTCGCTCTGTCTGTGGTCTCTCTGTTACATCTCTGTCTGTCATACTCTGTATCGCATAACGTCTGAACTGTCTGTCCTCGTCTCTCTCGTCTCTCTCTCTCTTCTCTCTCTCTCTCTCTCTCTCTCTCTCTCTCTCTTCTCTCTCTCTCTCTCTCTCTCAAAATAAAAAAATCTCTCTCTCTCTCTCTCTCTCTCTCCTTACAACTCTCTCTCATCTTCTGATCACTCGGCATACATGAACATTGATCCAAGTTCTCCGTTCTCTCTCTCTCTCGTCCTCTCACACCGCGTGTTTTATCACACCAACACAGGTCTTCACGTGCACTATCACCCCACATACTCACACACACTTCTCACACCCTACACACACACGCAGCATACACATGAAACATTGACGTGATCAGATCTCTACCTCATGATGTCCCAACTCGACTCTCTCTTCATCTCTCCCTCTTCCGTCGTCTCTGAGTTAGTGAGTGTCACAGTGTGCACACAGGTTTTCACCACCTCACATCTCTTCACACACTACTCTCCTCTATATCACATGAACACGCATCACACATGAACATTGATCATGTTCCCTCGTTTTGACCTCTCTCTCGCTGCCGTTCCGTCTCTCTAGTCTCTCCTTCACAAGACGACAAGAGAAAGACACACAAACCCTTCAAGAGACCTCAGAACTCATCGCATCGCTCTCCCCAACCTCCTCACTCTCTCTCTTCGCTGCCTCACTCCTCATCTCCCTCAGTCTCCACTCTCTCTCTCTCTCTCTCTCCTCTCAACTCTCTCTCTCATCATGACGACACCTCTCTCTCATCTCAAAATGCTCTCACATCCTCATAGGTCAGGCTCTCCACCGCACTCACACTACTCTCTCAAGAACCCTCTCGTCTCTCCTCGTCTTCCCTCTCACTCCAATCTCTCACTCTTCTCCCCGCCTCCACTCCACTCGCACTCTCCTCCTCCTCCTCCAAGACTTCTTACCACTCCCTCTCTCTCTCTCCTCTCCTCCTCTCGAGATCCGTATCTCCTCTCTCTCCCGTCCCTCCAGCTCTCTCTCGTCTTCCTTCTCTCCTCCCCTCCTCTCCCTCTCCACTCCCTCATCTCACTCCTCTCGCTCTCTCTCTCTCTCCGTCTCATCTTTCCGAATCCCTCTCTCTCTCTCCTCTCTCTCCTCCGTCTCTCTCTCTCTATCATCTCTCTCTCTCCGTCATCTCTCCCTCTCTCTCGCCCAACTCTTCAATCTCCTCTCACTCTCCTCTCTCATCTCCTCTCTCTCCTCATCTCTCTCCCTCTCATCTCCTCCTCTCCTCATCTCCTCTCTCTCTTCTCTCTCTCGTCGCTCCTATCCCCTCCTCACCCGAACTCCGCTCTCCTCCTTCATCTCCCTCTCTCTCTCTCTCCTCCTCTCTCTCTCCCATCCGTCCTCTCACTCTCCTCTCTCCTCGTCTCACTTCCTCTCTCTCTCTCTCTCTCTCTCCCTCTCTTCTCCCTCTCTCTCTCTCTCTCTCTCTCCTCTCTCCCTCTCTCAATCTCTCTCTCTCCCTCTCTCTCTATCTCCTCTCTCTCAACTCTCTCTCTCCTCATCTCTCTCTCCGCCTCATCTCCGTCTCTCTCTCTCTCTCTCCTCTCAATCCTCTCTCTCTCTCCTCTCCTCCTCTCTCTCTCTCTCTCTCTCTCTCTCTCCTCCCTCTCTCTCTCTCTCCTCTCTCTCCTCTCTCTCTCTCTCTCTCTCTCTCTCCGTCCTTCTTCTCTCGTCTCTCTCTCCTCTTCTTCTTCTCTCTCTCTCTCCTCCTCTCCTATCTCGCTCTCTCTCTCTCTCCTCTCTCCATCCTCTCACTCTCTCTCTCTCTCTCTCCTCTCTCTCTCTCTCTCTCCTCTCTCTCTCCCTCTCTCTCTCTCCCTCTCCTCTCTCTCTCTCTCTCTCTCTCTCTCTCTCCCTCTCTTCTCTCGTCTCTCGCTCTCCTCTCTCTCTCCTCCCTCTCTCTCCTCATCTCCCATCTTCTCTCTCTCTCTCTTCATCTCTCTCTCCTCTCTCACTCATCTCTCTCTCTCTCTCTCTGCTCTCTCCTCTCTCTCTCTCTCTCTCGTCTCTCCATCTCATCTCTCTCTCCGCTCCTCTCTCTCTCTCTCTCTCTCTCTCTCTCTCTCTCCTCCTCTCGCCTCTCTCTCATCTCCTCTCATTCTCTCTCTCTCCTCCTCTCTCATCCTCTCTCTCTCTCTCTCTCTCTCTCTCTCTCTCTTCTCCTTCTCTCCTCTCTCACTCTCCTTCTCCTCTCTCTCTCTTCCTCTCTCTCCTCCTCGTCTCCTCTCCTCTCTCCTACTCTCTCTCTCTCTCCCTCTCCCTCTCTCTCTCTCTCTCTCTCCCTCGTCTCAGTCTCCTCTCTCTCTCCCTCTCTCTCTCTCTCCGTCTCTCTCTCTCCTCCTCACTCTCCTCCTCTCTCTCTCATCTCTCCTCTCCAGCTCTCTCTCTCTCTCTCATCCTCTCCTCTCCATCTCTCTCCGCTCTCTCATCTCGTCTCTCTATCTCTCCTCTCCTCCGTTCTCTCTCGCTCTCCTCTCTCTCTCTCCTCTCTCTTCTCTCCTCTCTCTCTCAATCCTCTCTCCTTCCGCTCTCTTCTCTCCTCTCCCTCTCTCCTCTCTCCTCTCTCTCACTCTCTCTCTCATCTCTCTACCGTCTCCTCTCTCTCTCTCCTCTCTCTCTCTCCTCTCTCTCGTCTCTCCTTCTCTCTCTCTCTCGTTCTCTCCCTCTCTCGATCTCTCCCTCTCTCTCTCTCTCCCTCTTCTCTCTCTCCTCTCTCTCTCTCTCTTCCTCTCTCTCTCTCTCACTTCTCATCTCTCTCCCCTCTCTCCTCTCTCTCTCTCCTCCTCATCTCGTCTCTCGTCAGTCTCTCCTCTCTCTCTCTCTCCCTCTCTCCTCTCTCTCTCTCTCTCTCCTCTCTCTCTCCTCCTTCTCTCCTCTCTCTTCCTCTCTCCCTCTCTCTCCCGTCTCTCCTCCTCTCTCTCTCTCTCCTCTCCTCTCTCTCTCTCCTCTCTCTCTCTCTCTCTCCTCGT
>CM065696.1:11412069-11414569 GCA_017654935.2 Phymorhynchus buccinoides
GTGTGAACATAAGAATGTTCCAAAATTAAAAATATGAAAAAATAAGCGACACGACCAGAGAGGGCCGGCAACTGAAATAGTATCCAAAGGGATGTATGTATGTATGTATGTATGTATGTATGTATGTATGTATGTATGTATGTATGTATGTATGTATGTATGTATGTATGTATGTATGTATGTATGTATGTGTGTATGTATGTATGTATATATGTATGTATGTATGTATGTCTGTCTGTGTGTATGCATGTGTGATTAGCCTACAGTGAGAGGTCCAGACTCACTAGCTTGTATAATGTGATCATGAGTGTCTGTATTACTCTGTGACTGTCCGTCTATCTACATATCTCTCTGTCTGTCTGTGTGTCTGTATCTCTGTATGTCTGTCTGTCTGCCTGTGTGTATGTATGTGTGATTAGCCTACAACGAGAGGAGCAGAATCACTGGCCTGTATAATGTGAGCATGTGTGTCTGCATTAGTGTCTCTGTGACTGTCCATCTATCTACACATCTATCAGTCTATCTGTCTGTCTGTCTGTATGTATGTCTGTATGTCTATCTGTCTGTCGGTCTGTCTGTCTGTCTGTCCATCTGTCTGCCTGTGTGTATGCATGTGTGATTAGCCTACAAGGAGAGGTCCAGACTCACTAGTATATACATATCATGAGTGTCTGCATTAGTGTATCTGTGACTGTCCATCTATCTGTCTGTCTATCAGTCTACCTGTCTGTCGGTCTGTCTCTCCGTATGCCTGTCTGTCTGTATGTGTGTATGTATGTGTAATTAGCCTAAAGTGAGAGGCACAAAATCACTGACTTGTATAATGCGATCATGTGTAGACGTCTGTATTGGTGTCTCTGTGACTGTCCATATATCTGCCCATCTATCAGTCTGTCTGTATGTCTGTCTGTGTGTATGTGTGTGTGATTAGCATAAACATGAGAGGAGCAGAATCACTGGCTTGTATAATGCGATTACGTGTGTCTGTATTGGTGTCTCTGAGACTGTCCGTCTATCTACACATCTATCAGTCTGTCTGTCTGTCTGTCTATATGTCTTCGTGTATGTATGTGTGATTAGCCTACAAGGAGAGGTACAGAATCATTGGTGTATACATGTCATGAGTGTCTGTATTAGTGTCTGTGTGACTGTCCATCTATCTGTCTGTCTGCCTGTTTATCTTTCTGTATATATGTCTTCTGTCTGTCTGTCTGTCTGTCTGTCTGTCTGTCTGTCTGCCTGCCTGTGTGCATGTATGTGTGATTAGCCTACAATGAGAGGTCCAGAATAACTGGTATATACATATCATGCGTGTCTGTATTAGTGTCTCTGGCGTATTATAATGTGATCATGTGTGTATGTGTATTAGTGTCTCCGGGTCTGTCTGTCTGTCTCTCTGTATGCCTGTCTGTCTGCCTGTGTGTATGTATGTGTGATTAGCCTACAACGAGAGGCACATAATCACTGGCCTATTATAATGTGATCATGTGTGTCTGCATTAGTGTCTCTGTGACTGTCCATCCATCTACCTGTCTGTCTGTCCAGCTGTCTGTCTGTCTGTCTGTCTGTATGTATGTATGTATGTATATGTGATTAGCCTACAAGGAGAGGTCCAGAATCACTGGTATATACATGTCATGAGTGTCTGCATTAGTGTCTCTGTGACTGTCCATCCATCTATATGTCTGTCTGTCCAGCTGTCTGCCTGTCTGTCTGTCTGTATGTATGTATGTATGTATGTATATGTGATTAGCCTACAAGGAGAGGTCCAGAATCACTGGTATATACATGTCATGGGTGTTTGTATTAGTGTCTCTGTGACTGTCCATCCATCTATATGTCTGTCTATCCAGCTGTCTGCCTGTCTGTCTGTCTGTCTGTCTGTATGTATGTATGTATGTATGTATATGTGATTAGCCTACAAGGAGAGGTCCAGAATCACTGGTATATACATGTCATGAGTGTTTGTGTTAGTGTCTCTGTGACTGTCCATCCATCTATATGTCTGTCTATCCAGCTGTCTGCCTGTCTGTCTGTCTGTCTGTATGTATGTATGTATGTATGTGTGATTAGCCTACAAGGAGAGGTCCAGAATCACTGGTATATACATGTCATGAGTGTCTGCATTAGTGTCTCTGTGACTGTCCATCTATCTGTCCGTCTATCAGTCTGTCTGCATGTGTTTCTTTCTGTCTGTCTGCCTGTGTCATGTGTGATTAGCCTACAAGGAGAGGCACCGAATCACTGGCTTGTATAATGCGATCATGTGTGTATGTGTATTAGTGTCTCTGTGACTGTGTCTGTATTTCTGTCTGTCTGTCTGTCTGCCTGTGTGTGTATGTATGTGTGATTAGCCTACAAGGAGAGGTCCAGGCTCACTTGTATATACATGTCATGTGTGTCTGTATTGGTGTCTCTGTGACTGTCCATCTATCTGTCCGTCTATCTGTCTGTCTGTGTGTCTATCTCTCTCTCTGTCTCTCTGTCTGTCTGTCTGCCT
>CM065696.1:11419569-11422069 GCA_017654935.2 Phymorhynchus buccinoides
CTTCTTTTATGTACATTGTATTTACTATGCATTATTTTTCCTGCATATATTGCTTCATTTCTTCCATTTTATTCTGTTCTTTTATTTTGACCTCCCTCTCTCTGTATCTGTCTGTCTGTCTGTCTGTCTGTCTGTCTGTCTGTCCTTGTCTCAGTCTCGTTAATTGATGTAATTTATTTTATTTATATGCCTTGCACGGTGCGTCCGTTTGCGACCTTGATTGAAGGTTGAGGTTTTTTCTTGTATTTTGCGATGTCTTTTTTGTCTATTTGTATTTTTTTAATTTATTTTCTTTTGGTTCTGAGGGCCGGATGAAAAAAAGCCGGTTATTGTGCTTATTCCGCTTTCCCTCAATAAAAAACATTCGTTCGTTCGTTCGTTCGTTCGTTCGTTCTCTCTCTCTCTCTCTCTCTCTCTCTCTCTCTCTCTCTTCTCTCTCTCTCTCTCTCTCTCTCTCTCTCTCTCTCTCCTCTCTCTCTCTCTCTCTCTCTCTCTCTCTCTCTCTCTCTCTCTCTCTCTCTCTCTCTCCTCTCTCTCTCTCTCTCTCTCTCTCTCTCTCTCTCTCTCTCTCTCTCTCTCTCTCTCTCTCTCTCTCTCTCTCTCTCTCTCTCTCTCTCTCCTCTCTCTCTCTCTCTCTCTCTCTCTCTCTCTCTCTCTCTCTCTCGTCCTCTCTCTCTCTCTCTCTCTCTCTCGCTCTCTCTCTCTCTCTCTCTCTCTCTCTCTCTCTCTCTCTCCCTCTCTCTCTCTCTCTCTTTCTCTCTCTCTCTCTCTCTATCTCTCTCTCTCCTCTCTCTCTCTCTCTCTCTCTCTCTTTCCATGTTTGTATTCTATGTTCGTATATGTACCAAGGACAGATTGGAAGACTAGGCGTAGCCTAAAATCTTTATCCTTGAAAAATAAAGTTAAAGTTTTCAAAAGTTTTCAAAGTTTTCTCTCTCTCTCTCTCTCTCTCTCTCTCTCTCTCTCTCTCTCTCTCTCTCTCTCTCTCTCTCTCTCTCTCTCTCTCTCTCTCTCTCTCTCTCTCTCTCTCTCTCTCTCTCTCTCTCTCTCTCTCTCTCTCTCTCTCTCTCTCTCTCTCTCTCTCTCTCTCTCTAACAAAATGTATGATAGTAACATCACGACAAAAACGACAAAACTTAACCTTTCCTTTGCCTCCAATATATATTCACAATAAACAAATTGAAGTAGTCAGTTCTCACAAAGTGTTAGGGGTTACCTTAGACAATAATCTTTCTTGGTCTCCCCATATTAGTAGTTTGAGCAAACGTGTCTCACAAAAAGTCTTCCTCCTCTCTAAAATTAAAACCTTCCTTAATCTCGATGCCCGTAAGCACTTCTTTTATGCATGTATTCAATCACACATAGATTACGCCACTACACTCTTCGATTCAAGTAGTGCCAACACATTAAAGCCATTAATCAATGTTCATAAGCGAGCCCTTAAAGCAGTCCTCCTAAAATCGTCTTCTCTAACTTTTCAAGATTACATCGCAATAAAAATGTTACCTCTTACAGACAAACTTCAATACAACAAAGCTGTCATGATGTTTAGAATAATCAATGGTTTTGCACCTCCAACATTAATTAAAAAGTTTCCAATCAACCAATCTAGATATACTAACAATATTGTTATTCCAAAACCTAGAACTGATCTTTTCAAAACAAGCTTAACATACTCAGGTGGTACTCTTTGGAATTCCTTAACAACTAATCTTAAGCAGAAAAGCAGCATTACTTCTTTCAAGAACGCGTATCAAAATATTATATTTCAGAGATTAAAAGAAAACATGTGAATGATGATATTTATGATTGCTGATTTTGTTATAAAATGTGATAACATATATGTGTTTGATACTTTTGTATGATATAACTTGATTTGTTTATTACTATCTTACTATTACTGATAATGATGAGGAGTGTTATCCTTTGCTGTTTTTATGTTTGCATGATGTGATTTTTTATTTTTTTTCCCTGTACTTTAAATTCCAGAATTTCCCCATCCCTATCCCCCTCTGTGCCTCTTCCCCCCATCCTCCCTCCCTTTTATTCTCATTTCTGCATGTACATATATTATTTAGCTTTCTTGTTTGATTTATTTCATTTTTCCCCAGGGCTGGGTGGAAAAAAAAAAAAAAAAAAAAAAAAAAAAAAAAAAAAAAAAAAAAAAAAAAAAAAAAAAAAAAAAAAAAAAAAAAAAAAAAAAAAAAAAAGCATGTAACTTGCTTATCTCATGTTCCCTGGTTTAAATAAAATTTCGTTTTCGTTTTCGTTTTCTCTCTCTCTCTCTCTCTCTCTCGTCTCTCTCCTCTCTCTCTCATCTCTCCTCTTCTCTCTCTCTTCTCTCTCTCACTCTCTCTCTCTCTTCTCCACTCTCTCTCTCTCTCTCTCTCTCTCTCTCTCTCTCTTCTCTCTTCTCTATCTCTCTCTCTCTCTCTCTCTCTCTCTCTCTCTCTCTCTGTTTGTCTGTGTCTTTACTCTCTCTCTCTCTCTGTGCTTTTGC
>CM065696.1:11429569-11432069 GCA_017654935.2 Phymorhynchus buccinoides
GGCGAGGCCGGGATTCGAACCCGGGTCACTCACGCTGCAGTCACGCATTACATTTGGCAGGCGAACGTCTTAACCACTCTGCCACCTCTCTCCCTGCCACAGTGTAGTACAGTTTCCTTGTGACTTGTCCAAATAAAAAACATATTTTTCAATTTCAAGTCTTCTCTTTAATTAGTTTATATAGTTTTGAACCTGTGGATTTTTTGCCATTGATGTGACTTTGTATTCTACGAACTCCCCTGTGTTCAAATTCGATTTGTTTTATTCATTTGCATACAGAGTGTCACTTAATTTGCGATTATGTTGCTAGTAACAAAGATAATTATGACAGAAAGGAAACAATCAAACAAAAACCCACTTTAACCCTTTCGCCGCCAGCTATTTGTCCACAAAAAAATTCTGTCAAACTTACCTGGGTAGAGAAAAAATATTGTCTGCAATATTCAGGATTCCTCTGTGACTTTTATAAAGTAAGGTCTATACTTATCTCCCAAAATTCAGAAAATGGGGTCTTTGGACAACATCTGTTGATTTGATGCCTTTTAGTGAGATGTGTGTAAAATCATTGTGGTGCATAAATGCGACATTGGCGGTGAAAGGGTTAATATGCTTGTCATTTTTGTTTTTAAACTTGCGAATTCGTGATTGTAAATCATTGAATAAACATGAGACAGATCTGAGGGGGGAAGAAGCAAAACAAAAAAGCATAGGGGAAGACGGGGTAAAAAGCGCATCAAGAAGCCCACCCCAATTATCTCATGAAGCAAATTTCAGTCTCATTTTGCCCATGAGACGAGCGTTAATGTCTAGCATTCGTCTTGGGCAAATTTGACTGAAATTTTCTTTATTTCATGAGATAATTGGGGTGGGCTTCACCCGCCCATGCGCTTTTTACCCCGTCTTCCCCTACAACATTTCGATTTATTAATCCAAGACTTCCAGAATCAGTCACACTCCCATCACTAATGTTACACAAACCAACAGTGAACTAACAGCAGGAAAACAAACAACAGAATTATAAACAAAAATTCTCATATCAAATTATTCTTAAAAGTAATATTGTTAATTTGTTCATGAAGCACGTGGTAAAGAGAAGAAGAGATGGAGAGGAAAGGGAAGAGAGAAGGAGATAGAGAAGAGAGGGGGGGGGGGAGAGAGATTAAAAAAAAAGGAGACAGAAGGGGAGGGGGGGAGAGAGAGGGGAGAGAGAGAGAGAGAGAGAGAGAGAGAGAGAGAGAGAGAGAGAGAGAGAGAGAGAGAGAGAGAGAGAGAGAGAGAGAGAGAGAGAGAGAGAGAGAGAGAGAGAGAGAGAGAGAGAGAGAGAGAGAGAAATAAAGAGAGAGAGAGAGAGAGAGAGACAGAGAGAGAGAGAGAGAGAGAGGAGAAATAAGAGGGAATAAGGGATGAAGGAGGGAAGTGGATTGATAAATAAATGTATGGATAGACAGACAGACAGAAAAAAGGGGGAATGATGGGTAGATAGGTGGATGGATAGGAATTGAGAGAGGGTACAGACAAAGAGAAGAGAGAGAAGAGAGAACATACGATTGAATAAGAGGTACTGAATAAACATGAGGGAGAGAAGAGGGGTGAGGGTGGGGGTGAGGGAGAGAAGAGGTGAATAAAGGTACTGAATAAACATGAGAGAAGGTACAGACAAAGAGAAGAGAGAGAAGAGAGAACATACGATTGAATAAGAGGTACTGAATAAACATGAGAGAAGGTACAGACAGAGAGAAGAGAGAGAAGAGAGAACATACGATTGAATAAGAGGTACTGAATAAACATGAGAGAAGGTACAGACAAAGAGAAGAGAGAGAAGAGAGAACATACGATTGAATAAGAGGTACTGAATAAACATGAGAGAAGGTACAGACAAAGAGAAGAGAGAGAAGAGAGAACATACGATTGAATAAGAGGTACTGAATAAACATGAGAGAAGGTACAGACAAAGAGAAGAGAGAGAAGAGAGAACATACGATTGAATAAGAGGTACTGAATAAACATGAGAGAAGGTACAGACAAAGGAGAAGAGAGAGAAGAGAGAACATACGATTGAATCAGAGGTACTGAGAGGTACTGAATAAACATGAGAGAAGAAGAGCTGGAACATACGATTGAATAAGAAACGAATAAACATGAGAGAAGCCGAAGAGAAGAGAGAGAAGAGAGAACAAGATTTTTTTTTTTTTTTTTTTAAACAGAGATTCTAAGCATACGGAACAAACAAACGGCTAATTATTGCTTGGTTTGTTTGATCATACTGACAGATATAATGTTTCATCATCAGTCACGATGTTCTAGATGCCAGTTGACTTCTCGTCGTCAAATAGTTTGTGTAGTTTAGTGGGGCACTCAACGGTTATAACGTGTCCACATACCCAGGTGCTCATGCAAGATTTCATCAAGGCTCCCTGATGAAATGCTCATTATGTTTTCCATCTCATCAGCACTTATCCAGATATTATTTTCGACAAGAGGTTTTTGCACTGGCTATGGT
>CM065696.1:11439569-11444569 GCA_017654935.2 Phymorhynchus buccinoides
ATCATCCTCTCTCCCTCTCTCGCTCGTCTCGTCTCTCTCTTCTCCTCCTCTCTCTCGTTCATCTATCTCTCTTCGTTTCCTCTCGCTACTCACCCTATGTCTCATCTCTCTCTCTCTCCATCTTTCATCTCGCTCTCCCTCTCGCCAATCTCTCCTGGTCTCCCAACTCTCGGCGCCCCCACTCAATCATCGCTCTCAGATCTCGTCATCTCTCTCTCTCCTCTCTAATCTCTCTCTATTATCCCCCCCCCGCGGTCCTCTCTCTCTCTCTACTCTCTCTCTCCTCTCTCTCTCTGCTCTATCTCTCTCTCTCTCCCCCCTCTCTCTCTCTTTCTCTCTCTTTCTCCCTCTTTCTCCCTCTTTCTGTCTCTCTCTCAGTAGTCTCTCTCCCTCCCTCTCTGTCTCCCCCTCATCACATTCTCTCTCTCTCTCTCTTCTCTCTCGTCTCTCTCTCTCTCTTCCCTATCTCGCTACTCATCCTATGTCTGGTCTCTCGCTCTCGTCTTCTATTCTCTCTCTCCCCCCCTCTCTCTTCTCTCTCTCTCTCCCTCACTCTCTAACTCTCTCTCTCTCTAACTATATATCTATATCTCTCTCTCTCTATCTCTCTCGCCTCTCTCTTTTCCCCTCTCCTCTAAGGATAGCCCTCTCCATTCTCTCGTCTCTTCTCATCTCGCCTCTCTTTCTCTCTCTCCCTCCTCCCTCTCTCTCCTTCCCCCCCCTCTCCTCTCTCTCCCCCCTCCCCCCCTCTCTCTCTCTCTCTCTTCCTCTCTCTCTGTCCGCCCCTCTCTCTCTCACTCTCTCATCTCCCTCCCCCTCTCTCTCTCTCTATCTCGTCTCCTCTCCTCTTCCTTTGTTTCTCCTCACCACCCCCTCTATGTTTCGTCTCTGTGTGTGTGTTGTGTGTCTCTCTGTCTCTCTCTCTCTCTCTGTTTCTCACTCTCTCCCTGTCTCTCTCTCTCTCTCCGTCTGTGTCTGTCTCTCTCTCTCACCCTCTCTCTCTCTCTCTCTCTCTCCCTCTCTCTCTCTCTCCCTGTCTCTCTCTCTCTTCCTCTCTCTCTCTCGTCTGTGTCTCTCTCTCTCTCTCTCTCTCTCCGTCTGTGTCAGTCTCTCTATCTCTCTCTCCCTCTCTCTCTCTCTCTATCTCTCTCCTCTCCTCTCTATCCTCCGCCCCGCCCTCTCTCTCTCTCGCTCTCCGTCTCTCTCGTCTCGACCCTCTCCTCTCTCTTCTATCCTCTCTCTCTCTTCTCGTCTTCTCTCTCTCTCTCAGCTCTCTCTCTCTCTCTCTCTCCGTCTCGCTGTCTCTCTCTCTCCATGCCCCTCTCTCTCTCTCTCTCTCCGTCTGTGTCAGTCTGCTTCTCTCTCTCATCTCTCTCATCTCTCTCTCTCCTCTCTCCTCTCTCTCCCTCCTTCTCTCTCTCTCTTTCTCAAATCTCCCGTCTCTCTCTCTCTCTCTCACCTCTCTCTCTCTCTCTCTCTCCCCCCCCTCTCTCTCTCTCTCTCCTCTCTCTCTCTCTCTCTCCCTCTCTCTTCTCTCTCTCTCTCTCTCTCCCCACCGCTCTCTCTCTCTCTCTCTCTCTCTCTCTCCCTCTCTCACATTCTCTCTATCTCTCTCTTTACGTATGAACGCGCATGGTGAGGGGTGTTTTGGGGCTGTTTCTGTTCACCTCATTTGTCCTGAGCGGCAGAGAATCGAGGTCTTGGGGGCAGACAAAAACAGCTGTCAACTGTCTTTTCATTGCCCGCCCGCCCACTGCTACAATTACTGTCAGCTACTGGTCTACATCTCTTTATGTCTGTCTCTCCTCTCTTATCTCTTCTCTGTCTGGTCTTTCCTGATCGTCTGCCTCTCTCTCATCTCCTCTCCTCTCTCTTCTATCTCTACGCCTCTGTTCTCTCTGTGTTGTGTGTGGTGTGTGTGTCATCACTCTCTCTCCCTCTCTCCTCCTCTCTCTATCCTATCTCAATCTCATCTCTCATCTCTCTCCTCTCTCATCTCTGCCGGATCTCCTAACAAGTCGCTCTGTCTCTGCCTCGCCTCGTCTCGCTCTCCATCCTCTTCCAAAACCGTAGCCCACCCTCTCTCCCCTTCCTCCCTCGTCCTACTCCGCTCACTTCTCCTCGCTCCTCGCTCCCTATCACATCGATCTCTCTCTCCTCTCCTGAGCGACTGCAGAAGTCCCGTGCTCGATCATCCTCTCCTCTCATCTGTCGTCCTATCCTCTCTCCTCTCTCGTCTCTGCCTTCTCTTGCTGTGTGTCCTGCTCCTCTCTCCTCCGTGTGTGAACCTTCTCTCCTCCTCTCTCTAGTCTCCCCCTCTCTCTCACTCGTCCTCTCTCTCCTCCTCCCCATCTCAACGCTCTTCTCTCTCTCGCTCTCTCGACTACCTCGGTCTGTTCTCCTACCACGTTCACTTCGCTCCCGCTCGTCCAACTCATTCTTTCTTGCCTTCTCTCCTCTCTCGCACTCTCACATCCCTCTCTCCTCGAGTCGCACGAGATGACGGTTCTCTCTCCACTCTTTCTCTCCTCTCTCCTCTCATCTTTACTCGATCCTCTCCCACCTCTCATTGTGTGTCGGTGTGTGTGTGTGTGTGTGTGTGTGTGTGTGTCCCCCCCATCTCTCTTTTTATTCCAGTGTTCTACGTGCAATGAACTTCGTGCAAAAAAAAAGAAGTTTAATTTAAGTTGGAAATTGCCAATAGACAAGATATGTCGGCTGCATTATCCTCTACGGATGATCAGGTTATTCAATGAATCGCAAAGTACATTGCAGAGGCAACGAACATTATAAATAGGTCAACTCCCATAAATATGTTTGTCCAGAATTAAAAGTTTTTGACTAATATATGTCATCAGGTGGTGAATACCATCGAGGGGAGAGAGAGGGGGAGTGTGTGTGTGTGTGTGTGTGTGTGTGTGTGTGTGTGTGTGTGTGTGTGTGTGTGTGTGTGTGTGTGTGTGTGTGTGTGTGTGTGAAAAAATACCTCACGCCAGCCAGATACACAAAACACAGCATTCTAATCAAATACAAACATAAAGTGTTGTTATTTCAGGGTTTCATAAAGAAAAACTTTGAATTAATGAAAGATATTATTCATCCTGAGGAAAACAGAATACTAACTTTAGAAGAAGTTCATAACATAATTGAACAAAACAGAGCATGCACACTCTTCCAATACAATGCTTTGATTAACTCGATACCCAAACAATGGATTCAGTGGATTCAAATGGGAGAAAGAGAAAGATTCACTCAACATTGTGACGCTAGAGTATTCAATACTAAACCAAAGCAAATTAAAAAGATACTATCTGCAAACAAAGAAAACATAACTCCAACATCTTGTTTCTTCTGGAAAAGAAAATTTGATTTAGACATTGACAAACATACATGGTGCAGAGCGAAATCAGTTACCAAAGAAACAAGGATCAGGGTTCTCCACTGGAAAATTCTGCACAACATCTATCCAACAAACATTATGCTGAATAAAATGAAAGTTAAGGAAACAAACAAATGTTCATACTGCATTGATACAGTTGATTTTATAGAACACTTCTTTTGTGAATGCCCAGTCGTATGGAATTTTTGGAGATTTATAGAACAAGTAATTAAAACAAAGACTGACACGCATATTAACTTATGCAACACAGACATATTGTTTGGCACTGACAAAACAGCTTTTAGTAGCAATGATAGACAGTGTATTAACTATCTCATCTTGACTGGGGAAAATGTGCATCAGCATTTACAAGAAAACAAACTCATCTATTCCATTAAAAATACCATTTTTGAACGAGAATTATGTATTAGAGAAATGGTTGCAAATTAGAATCTTTCTAACCTCTTTGTATGCATTTTCTCTAGTTGTTGCATCTTTCTGTATGCACTTTTTCTTGTTCTCAACAAATCTATTTTGTGTGTGAGTGCAGGATTGGTCACACCAATGGGCGTGAATTTAGGTGCACTCCTGCGTGTGTGTCAGTGTGTGATTGTAAATGTAGTATTATGCTTCTGAGCACGCGAGTGGTTTTGTTTCTTGCGTGTCTTTCAATTTATCGTGATTTATTCGTTCGGACGTTGTGGTGAATCTTTTTTCTTGATGATCATGTAAATATTTCGAAATAAACATTTGCAGTATCTGCAGCTTGTTGGAACCTTAAAAAAAAATAAAAAAAAATAAAAAAAAGATAATAATAATAATAATCAAAAAATAAAAATAAAATCTTAATAAAACAAACAAACAAAAACGTTGCAATATTTGGCAATTATTATCACCACTGTTGACACTTCCGGTTCGAATTTAGTATTGCAATGTTACTCTTTAGTAAACACTGAAAAAATGAATGTATTCTATGAAGCCGTTTTTAAGTTATTGAAGATATGGTTGATGGTGTATTAATTAAATGTCAATGGTTGATATTACGTGCATAATTGTTTGATGCTGCATATACGTGCGCGCGTGCGCGTGCGCTCGCGTGTAAACACGCACACAGAATGAAAGGTCAGTACACCAAACTCTAAGTCATACAGAAACCCAGACACTTATGTATCGGACTAAAACTCTAAACTATGCCGAAGAAAAATGTCCATCTTAGCTCACCACACAGATATATGTATGAGAGAAGCAAAGGGGAAAAAAGAGAAGAAGAAAAGAAAAAAAAAGAAGAAAAAAAGAAGAAGAAAAAAAAAGACAATAAAAAAAAAAAAATGAAAGAAAGGCGGGGGACAGTGGAGGGTAAAAAAAAAAAAAAAAAAAAAAAAAAAAGTAAATACAAACTTGTTAATAATTTAACAACAACAAAGTTGATAATATGCATACATGTCAACATATCAAAAGTGGAAACATATTTGAAACTAAGAATGGGGTTAAACAACATTGCTTGTATGTTTCAACATAAGATACTTATGGTACTCTTTTTTAAAAACATTAATGCCCGAGTACACATTAAAGGAAGATGAAATAGTATTCCATAAGCAGCCACCTGAATATACAAGACTAG
>CM065696.1:11457069-11462069 GCA_017654935.2 Phymorhynchus buccinoides
AGAAAAGAAAAGAGAAAGAAGAAGAAGAAGAGAAGAAGAAAGAAAAAGAGAGAAAGAAGAAGAAGAAGAAAGAAAGAAGAAGAAGAAGAAAGAAGAGAAAGAGGAAGAGAAGAAGAAGAGAGAAAAAGAAGAAAGAAGAAGAAGAAGAAGAAGAAGAAGAAGAAGAAGAAGAAAAGAAGAAGAAGAAGAAGAAAAGAAGAAGAAGAAAAGAAGAAGAAGAAGAAGAAGAAGAAGAAGAAGAAGAAGAAAGAAAGGAGAAGAAGAAAAGAAGAAGAAGAAGAAGAGAAGAAGAGAAGAAGAAGAAGAAGAAAGAAGAAGAAGAAGAAGAAGAAGAAGAAAGAAGAAGAGAGAAGAAGAAGAAGAAGAAGAAGAAGAAGAGAAGAAGAAGAAGAGAGAAGAAGAAGAAGAAGAGTGAAGAAGAAGAAGAAGAAGAAGAAGAAAGAGAAGAAGAGAAGAAGAAGAGAAGAAGAAGAAAAAGAAGAAGAAGAAGAAGAAGAAGAGAAGAAGAAAGAAAGAAGAAGAAAGAAGAAGAAAGAAGAAGAGGAAGAGGAAGAAGAGAAGAAGAAGAAAGAGAAGAAGAAGAAGAAGAAGAGAAAGAGAGAAAAAGAAGAAAGAGAGAAGAAGAGAGAAGAAGAAGAAAGAAGAAGTAGGAAGAAGAGAAAGAGAAGAAAGAAGAAGAAGAAGAAGAAAGAAGAAGAAAGAGAAGAAGAAGAAGAAGAAGAAGAAAGAAGAAGAAGAAGAGAAGAAGAAGAAGAAGAAGAAGAAAAGAAGAAGAAGAAGAAGAAGAAAAGAAAGAAGGAGGAAGAAGAAAGAAGAAGAAAGAAGAAGAAGAAGAAGAAGAAGAGAAAGAAGAAGAGAGAAGAAGAAGAAGAAGAAGAAGAAGAAGAAGAAGAAGAAGAAGAGAAGAGAAGGAAGAAGAAGAAGAGAGAGGAGGAGGAGAGAGAAGAAAGAAGAAGAAGAAGAAAGATGAAGAAAAGAAGAAGAAGAAGAAAAGAAGAGAAAAAGAAGAGAAGAAGAAGAAAAAGAAGAAGAAGAAGAAGAAGAAGAAGAAGAAGAAGAAGAAGAGGAAGAAGAAGAAGAAGAGGAGGAGGAGAAGAAGAAGAAGAAGAAAGAGAAGAAGAAGAAAGAGAAGAAGAAGAAAAGAGGAGAAGACGAAGAAGACAAAGAAGAAGAAGAAGAAGAAGAAGAAAAGAAAAAAGAATTAGATCATGAGAAAAGAAAATATAGAAAACTAAGAATTAAAGATATGAGACACAGAAGAACAAATTTTCCAAACCATGAGACAGACAAAACAAGACAAAAAAGTAGACAACAGTGAATAAGAATACACAAATGCAATAGCTAAAGAGAAGATGAAATGTTTAAAGCATCAATCTAGAAGAAAGAGGACTTGAGAGGGAGATGAAGAAATTTATGTACAGAAGAAATAAAGATAAGAAACAAATCAGAGGAAGAGTATAAATGAAGAGCAGGCATGAAACACACTCCAACCACCATAGGAGAAAGACCCGAGAGGAGAAGGAACACGCAAAAAGCGCCCACGCAAAGAAGAGAGATAGAGAGAAAGAAGAAGAAGAAGAACTAAGAAAGAGGAGAGGAGAGAAAGCGCACGGAAGATCCCCCCCCCAAGGAAAGAAAAGACAGAAGACACAGAAGACAAGGAGAAGAAACACAAAAGAAAGAAGAAGAAGAAGAAGACAGAAAAGAAGAAAGAATTAAGAAAAGACACAACAGAGACACAAAAGAGGCAGAAACACACCTGAGAAAGAAGGAAAAGCAAGAAGAAGAAGAGAGATTGAAGAAGAAGAAGAAGAAAAGAAAAAGAAGAAAGAAGAAGAAGAAAAAGAGAAGAAAGAAAAAGAAGAAGAAGAAGAAAGAAGAAGAGGAGAAGAAGAGGAGGAGAAGAAAGAGAGAAAAGAGAAGAGAGAAGAAGAAACAGAAGAAGAAGAAAGAAGAGAGGAGAAGAAGAAGAAGAAGAAGAAGAAGAAGAAGAAGAAGAAGAAGAAGAAGAAGAAGAAGAAGAAGAAGAAGAAGAAGAGAAAGAGAGGAGATGCCCTTGGAGAAGAGCGGAGAAAAGAGGAGTGAGCAGAGCGGAAGAAGAAAGGAGAAGACGAGAGGAAGAAGAGAGAGAAGAAGAAGAAGAGAAAGCAGAAGAGAGAAGAAAGGAAAGAAGAAGAAGAAGAAGAGAGAAGAAGAGAGAGAAGAGAAGAGCTGAGAAGAAGAAGAAGGAGGAGGAAAAAGAAGAAGAAGAGGAGAAGGAGGAAAAAGAAGAAGCAGAAGAAGAAGAAGAAGATATGATTGCAGAAAGAAAAGAAATACGTTTCAAACTTGTTGCTTTCAGGGATTGCTTTGTAAGGAGAAAGCAGTTTTCGAAAGGATATCAGCCATACATATAATAAAGATCCCTTACCACACCAAGACGCAAGTTCATCGCTTGGTGTGTCTCGATACTGTTCAAACATAAAACATCAGACGAAGCCAGCTAAAGAAAAACGCTGTATTGCGTTTCAGTTTTCACCAAATAGTATTATTTTTAAAAACACCATAACAACAACAACAACAACAAAAACACACCAAGAGACTTAATTCTTCGAATAATGTGTATAATTGAGATGCATAAATACAATACTTATTGTCGCCTCTTTAAACGGTAGTTGTTGCTTGTTGCGTTTTAGATTCATTTTCATCAATGATAATCGTCGATTTTTTCTGATGCGTTAAATGTGTGTTCTGTTTGCTTGAAATTTGTTTTTAAGCGCTTTCTTCCATTAAGCGCTTCTTTATCCCGTTATTTCTGAACGAACATCATTGAAAGTCAATTGAAATGTTACAATCAGAGCAGCACATTAACGCACCCGCGCACGCAGAGAGAGAGAGAGAGAGAGAGAGAGAGAGAGAGAAGAGAGAGAGAGAGAGAGAGAGAGAGAGAGAGAGAGAGAGAGAGAGAAGAGAGAGAGAGAGATAGAGAGAGAGAGAGAGAGTGAGAGAGAGAGAGAGAGAGAGAGAGAGGAGAGATAGAGAGAGATTGGGGGGGGAGGAGAAGTATAGTCAAAACGTTTTCTTTGCATAGGCTTTTCTGTCGGTATCAAAGTGGGCAACATAGCAGGGGAGGGGGTAGCATGGCAACGAGAGAGAGACAGAGAATGCGAATGCGAGAGCAGGGGAGGGGGTTATATTAGGAGGCAGAGAGAGAGAGATAGAGAAGGGAGGGAGATCAAAGAGGAGACAGAGACAGAGAGAGAGAGAGAGAGAGAGAGGGAGAGAGAGAGGGGATGAGAGAGGAGAGAGAGTGGGATGAGAGAGAGGGGAGGGGAGGTAGGAAGTAGAGACCCGGAGAGGGAGGAGAGAGAGAGAGAGAGAGAGAGGGAGGAGAGAGGGACGCGAACATAGCAGGAGGGAGACAGGGGAGAGAGGAGGGAGGGGAGGGATGAGGAAGGAGGGAGGGTGGGGAGGGAGGGGAGGAGGGGAGGCGAGAGTAGGAGTCGATAGGGCAGATGGCAGATTATAGATGTAGAGACATCTGGTAGTATTACTGATAGAGAAGACGACGGAGAGCAATGGTGAGAGATGGATGTAGAGAGAGAGAGACGGGGGAGGAGAGTATAGGTCAAACGTTTTGTGCATAGGCTTGTTTCTGTTCCTTCTGCTGGTCGGTAGCAAGCGGGTGGGGCAAACCATAGAGACAGAAGTGATGGGGGTAGGCAATTATAGGAAGGAAACCGAAGAGGGGCTTCTATCTCTCTCTTCTCTCTGCTTCTCATCTCTCAAAACGTTTTCTTTGCATAGGCTTTTCTGTCGTATCTCTCTATAGCTCGGGGAACGAGAGAGATATAGGACGAGTGAGATGGCGAAGAGACAGAAGAAGAGAGGAAGGACGGCGGGGAACGAGCTATGGACGTGAGATAAGGCAAGAGGGAGGAAGGAGACGAGGTTAGAATCTACGGGTGAGGAGAGGATTAAGCGGAGAGGGGAGGAGATTGGATGAGACGAGAGAGATGAGAGGGAGAGAGAGAGGAGATGAGGAGAGGAGAGAGAGGACTAGACGGAGAGATAGAGAGCAAAGAGAGAGAGAGAGAGAGAGAGAGAGAGAGATTCTCTCTCTTCGAGAGAGAGTGAGATGGGGGAGATTCTCTCTCTCGACGGCTGGAGAGAGAGAGAGAGAGCATCATCACCCAACACCATTCACAGGAAACGGAAGTACTGTGACGTGTCCTTTTGTTCACCCCTGATTGGGTGGTGTACTGTGCCCGGAAGTGGCGTGATTTAATACCGCGAAGCACGTGACAAGGACATAATGGCCGCCGTGGGAATGACGGGAAGTGGGAGGTGACGACATACGAAGAGATCAAAGAAGGGAGGAGAGAGAAAGTGAAGGAAGGGGAGAGGGGGGGGGGGGCAGTGGAACCTATGATTAGACTGAATGGGCTGGTAATTTGTTGGCAGCTAAACGTCTCTGTACACGTGAACATTTTTCATTCTTTCCCCATGACAACACAGTGATAGTGACTTGCCTATGACTGTCTATACCATGGGGAAAGAGAGAACATTGTTCGCGTGTACATAGACCTTTAAGGCTGCGACTGAGACACCTCGCTTTTGATTGTGTCTCATGCATGCGCGCTTTGGGGGGACTTATTCCTCATTCGTATAGGTGTTACCATTGACTCCATGAAGGCAACGAAGGCAACAAGCTCTCTCTCAAGCTCGCTCTCTCTCTCTCTCTCTCTCTCTCTCTCTCTCTCTCTCTCTCTCTCTCTCTCTCTCTCTCTCTCTCTCTCTCTCTCTCTCTCTCTCTCTCTCTCTCTCTCTCTCTCTCTCTCTCTCTCTCTCTCTCTCTCTCTCTCTTTGCCTCAGAAGTGTCTGCTTTTTTTCGTAATCAATTCAAACCACCAATTCAAATTCAGCATGGCTCGTTATTATCCATGTTTGCTTTTTTTCCCGATTTGATTTTCTGTCAATTATTTCATGTGCCAATTTTTGTTTCATTTTCTTGACTTGAT
>CM065696.1:11472069-11477069 GCA_017654935.2 Phymorhynchus buccinoides
GTTTGCCGCAATCAAGGTGACCGTCAGTGAAGACACTCTCTGTTGTCTGGAATCCTGGCTGGCTCGTTGTTGTATAGAAAGACGTTGGTTCACTCTGACAGATCTGACCAGCGTCCACAGCAAAGCGCTGTTGCTGACAGCCAACAACGTGAAAGGGAGCAAAGAGATGAAAAGCTGGCGCACCCAGGGCCACACAAAAAAGACGAACCTTCCGTAGGTTTTCGACCTGATTGTATAACATCTTCCCCTGTAGTGGAACACTCCCAACAAATAATGACCGTTGATCAGAGCGAAAAAGACGACCAGCGTAGCGGCAGCAGCTCGTGACTGTCTCTTGGTCCACACGGCGTTGACCTTAAGCGGCCACAGCACAGCGGCAGCTCTGAGCACAGTGAGGGACACCAGCATCCAGGCAGGCACGGCTTCCCGGGCCCGTCTGACGAAGGTGTCCAGCCTGCACAGCCAGCCTGCCCAGTCCTGCAGGAAGGGGACTCTCCAGTGGACGTAGAGCGCCATGGGCAGGGGACCCGTCACCAGCACCAGCAGATCAGCCACGGCCAGCACCTTGAAGAACACGCTGGAGGTGGAGGGGGGCAGGCGCGCCATGATCAGCAGGGCCATCAAGTTCCCGGGCAACCCCAAAGCCAGCACCGCAGGGTAGCCGATCTTCCTCATGAGATCCGCCGCGCTTCTTAAAGATCGGTACACAGCGTACGGGGTACTGCTGTTCGTCATTGTTTACCAAGTGTCACAATCACGGACTATAAAAGCCGCTTCGTTATTTAAGCCGCACACCCTATTATTTTTCAAAAAGTGTTTTCAAGCAACGTTTAAACCGCTTTATTGTATAAGCCTAGTCAACATTCGTCATTCTCTTCAAGCATAATTTATTGTCTTAAAGCGTTGAAATTCTTTCCATACAGCAATGTAGGATAAAACCTGAAAGCATATATCATCATCCAATTCATTTTTTTTAAATAAACGTTTTCGCATTTGGGGAATGCCAAGTGTGTAACGTTTTAGTGTAATGACGTCAACTTATGAATGTATAACCGAACCATGCGTTTGTTACATTGTCACGGTATATTATATTGATACCCGCACGCGCAGTACTGTATCATTCTGGGATACAATGACTGCAAACTTACCACAGAACACCAATGGTCTCTGAGTTCTGTATCATTTTGGGATACACTAGTGTTTTCAAGATACTTTCCAGTTTTTAATTATTTACTTGAAACATAGTGAAACGAATAAGGGGAAGGAACTTCTCATAATGAAGTCCCTTTTACCAAAGTTATTGATGGCACTTATTCGCCTAGCAAAGTGAAAGTAGTTGCCACAACAATACAGACCCAAGTTCATCATCACAAAATGATGACCCAGATCTGCTTATTATGCTTTTTTGAGGATGAACTTGGGTCTGTATTGTTATGGCAACAACTTTTGTTAATTATGAGAAGTTCCTTCCCCTTATTCATTTCACTATATTCTCTCTCTTAGCCTCACTATTTCATATTTACTTGAAACAGCTGCAGAATTCATAAGGTTCTTTTGTTTCATTTTCACTGTGCCACATTTGTCCATATTAATCAACCAATCTTTGCTTAGATTTACACAGAAAACTGTTAGCACCCCCCACCCCTTTTCTATTTTTGTATTTGCTGCCAAACATCTCGGAACTAATTTGTACAGTATCGTACAGTACCACTGTTTGACCAGAAAGCTCTTCATTTTCCTCTTGTTCTTGTAGACGGTTTAACATAATACCGTACCACAATGGAGAGGGGAAAAGAGAGCTTCACTATTCCAATACTTTATTGTCATCGCATACGGATGAAACGTTTAAAAGTCCCTTTCACCACCAAAGTCGCATTTTAGCACCACAGTGATTTAACACCTACGTCACTAAAAGGCATCAAATTGGGGTCTATTATCCAAAGACCCTATTGTCTTAGTTTTGGAAAGTAAGGATAGACCTTATTTTATATTATGTCACAGAAGAATCCCCAATATTGCAGATGGATTTTGTTCTCTATCCAGGTAAATTTAATGGACATTTTTGGATGGAATATGGCTTGCGGTAAAGCGGGAGACAGACTATGCGACTACCTCATATGACTCGATCAGGTCGTGACGTTATCCAAATGTTGTTTCCCGCACAGAAGAGGTCACAAGCCATCTGACTCGATCAGACTCGATCAGCGAAATTTAGAACCCGCCCGTCACCTGACTGGGTCCGACTGAGTCAGACTGATCGAGCAGGATGGTATGCAAATGAGGTGAAACGTCACGACCTGATCGAGTCACATGAGGCAGTCACATAGTCTGTCGCCGGCTTAAAAAGGTTTTAAGGATGAGCCAAATGTGTTCTGCCACACGCATGCGGTTTCGATCCAACTGCGATCCAACTGTGACGACGTCTGTGAAGCATGATTCCGGCTTAAAACAATGTTACTATTAGTCCGAGCGATAACATTATTTTGTAAAAACGGGAGGAGGTTGTTTTTGTATATATATTAAGTTTTTTAACGGATTTTAAATGTTTAATATGTCCTTGTTTCAAATCCGTCGGAGGCCAAGTTTAAAATAGCGGGCAACTTTCAGTAGAAAGTGATCTTTGTAGGTACCATGGCTTGTTTTCACATTCGCCTCCATAGCATAAATTTAGCCCATAAGTACAATGACGTCACTTGGATCAGGCCAAAGATATGACGCGCAGGGGTACCTGGTATATAAAAACTAAAATTCAAGTTCAAACTCTTTTATTATGTCGTAAAATCATCTTAAAAACTATGGGCACAAGAACACTAAATAAAGGCAACGAAATAAAAAAATATACTTAAAATAAATTGAAGTAAAAGTAGCAAAGTTAGCTAGCACGCTTTGCAGCCAAGTAACCCGTGAGAAATGGACTCACCCTTGCGGGAAAGACCCACAGGGATGTTAACATTTATTTAACCTTAGCAACACGTGTGTTCTGGTTATATTGTCTTTCCCTGTACTCATATAGACCCGAATATATTATTTTTTTAAAGGGATTCCTCAGTAAATTATGTATACTGGTCTCCAAAAGTTAAGGGCCGGCTTCTGTTTTCAGTAGCTTGATATCTATTTATTGTACACTAAGACAACAGTGAAGAAAATGGCAAAACTTAGGCTACTCAATAACTTTCCTTCCTGTTGCACGTGCCTGAACCAGCTTTGCAGACATTGCAGTACAGCAACAGCGTTTTCAGGTACGCTTAAAATGTGGCAAATTCACGAGAATTTCACGAAAGTTTGGTCTCTTTTCGCTGAAGAATCAGGGCTGATGCAGGTTTCTTGCCTATTGCACGTGCAAGGCATGACTGTAGTGAACACTGCTGAGTAAAAGTTAGACACGAATGTGTATTTAAGGGCGGCAACCAGAGCTCTCAATAAGCATGCCTCCAAGACAGAAGAGAGAAGATCGTTCTTCCGGCCCTTAAATTTTGGAGACCAGTATATATTTTGAAAGAAATGTAAACATACACCCAAGGCGCCATACAAAACAATGTTTCATTTCTTTAAGGGCCATCCACACGTCCACTAAAATCGCACGACTGTACGATACGATTCGATCACGTGGTCTCCAAGAACAAGTGTGATTGGCCCATCGAGACCACGTGATCGAGTCGTATCGTACATTCGTGCGATTTTAGAGGCAGTGTACAGAGAGAGAGAGAGAGAGAGAGAGAGAGAGAGAGAGAGAGAGAGAGAGAGAGAGAGAGAGAGAGAGAGAGAGAGAGAGAGAGAGAGAGAGAGAGCTTGAAAACTTGAAAACTTAAAACTTTATTTTCCAAGGGTAAAGATTTTAGGCAACGCCTAGTCTTCCAATCTGTCCTTGATGCACTAAGCAAACATAGAACACAAACGTGGCAAGGCATAGCATTCCACATACAGATTTAAACATAAAGGTAGCAAAGTAGGTGGCATTATGATACAAAGATAGGTTGAAACTTGCATACGCCCATGCATCATTTTTAATACTCGCGCGTGCATACATGCGTGCAACCATACACGCCCACGCCCGCATGCACGCATGCACGCACGCACGCACACGCACACGCACGCACGCACACACGCACACACACACACACACACACACACACACACACACACACACACACACACACACACACGCGCGCGCGCGCGCGCGCGCGCGCACACGCACGCACGCACGCACGAAAGCATACATGCACATATATGTTGAAGCACGTATAAAAGAAATATACATTATATAACAAGGCAAACAAATGCACAGAGAGAGAGAGAGAGAGAGAGAGAGAGAGAGAGAGAGAGAGAGAGAGAGAGAGAGAGAGAGAGAGAGAGAGAGAGAGAGAGAGAGAGAGAGAGAGAGAGAGAGAGAGAGAGAGAGAGAGAGAGAGAGAGAGAGAGAGAGAGAGAGAGAGTCAGTCTGATATATTACCAAATCAGAAACGATCAGTTTGTCTTGTTCCACCCGCTGTTCGGTGATCACACGGTGATTTATTAGTGGGGTCATATTTGTTTCACTGTCATGATCAGGAAGCAAAAGTTCACCCAACCCGCATACAAAGCTTACTACCACGCGTCTCACAGTTTGCAAATGAAGCAACGCTAACAGACAACACGGAATCCATTATACTACGGCAAATTCAAAATCCAATAACTTTATCAAATCCCAGATAGAGAGGAAATTGAGGAGCGCAATTGCAGGCTTGATAAACCATATAAACATGTACGGTATATATAAATAATACACCATAGATAGAGAGAGTAATAAACATATAACATTATTTAGCAATTAAAATAAGAGGTAAATTAAATCTACGTGTACCCCCCCCCCCCCCCCCCCCCCCCCCCCCCCCCACCCCCCCCCCCCCCCCCCCCCCCCCCCCCGTGGGGATACTGGGGGGTCTTTTGTATAAATAGTTCCCCCACCTTCTGGAAGTTCTGTGCTTGTAACTTCCTCTAATCTGTCACTCTCTTTGACTCTG
>CM065696.1:11489569-11494569 GCA_017654935.2 Phymorhynchus buccinoides
AAAAGAATGTTTAGAAATGAAAACATAAACGTTCAAGTTATTTTAAAACTATTTGATAGTCTCATCTCGCCAATATTAACTTATGGTGCAGATGTTTGGCTGCCATTTACCATAAAATTAGATGACAACTTTAACTTAGAAAAGTTATTCACCCAATGCCTTTCAAATAAATTACAGCATGAACATATCCAGCACAATTTTTTCAAACAAATTTTAGGGGTTCATAAAAAAGCTATAAATTTAGCGGTTATTGGAGAGCTAGGTAGTTTTCCTGTTAGTTTAGCATCAATTTGTCAAATTATAAAATTCTGGCATCATATCTTAGAATCCAAACAAGACTCTTACATTAATGTCATTTACAACGAAATGTTAAAGAATGAAACTAGTCAGTCACCATGGGTTAAATTCGTCAAATCTATTTTAAACGCCCTTGGATTGACACATGTATGGAACAACCAACACACGTTTAACATAAATAAATTATGTCATGTAATACAAAATAAACTAAAAGAAGAATATATTTCATTTTGGAGAAAAAGAAAATCTGAGACAAAATCAAAGCTAAACTTTTATAACAAGATTACAAATGAATACAGAACTGAACCATATTTGACAAATCCTTTAATACACTTTAACAAAAAACAGACGTTATGCAAACTAAGAACTTCATGCCATGAGCTTAAAATAGAAAAAGGTAGACATTCTAATATGCCTAGAGAGAAAAGGCTATGTTTACAATGCAAGGAAATAGAAGATGAAACTCATTTTTTAGACAATTGTACAAAGCATACGGAAATAAGAACACAATTTATAAAACTTGTTGAAGAAAAATACGATATACATAATGTTACACCTAGCAAATTAATTACAAATGACGCCCTTGTAAGTGAGCTTGCAAAATATATACACAGTTGTCTCAATCAATAGCCTCAATTACCTGAAACAGTAACGCAACTAGCACAAAGAAAGAAGGGGGAAAAAACCCAGAAGTATTTAGCAAAAAAACAAAAAAAACAAAAAAAGTTCCGTAACTGAACTTTATAAATTGTTATTATTACGTTATTGTTATTTTATCAGTGTCATATAAAACCTTGTATTGGTTTTAAAGGACAATAAACTTTGATTCTGATTCTGATTCTGATTCTGATTTCACACACACACACACACACACACACACACACACACACACACACACACACACACACACACACACACACACACACACACACACACACACACACACACACACATGTATTTTCCCCATGATTTTGATTGTGGTTGATTTTTCTCCAGTATATGCTGTATTTATTTGCGTTAATTGTTTTTCTTATTTATTTATGACGACAGGATGTAAAAAAGCTTTATCAAGCTTACTCTTTTATCGTCAATAAAGATCATTTTTTGACTTGACTTGACACACACACACACACACACACACTAACACACACACACACACACACACACACACACACACACTAAACACACACACACACACACACACACAACACACACACACACACACACTAACACACACACACACACACACACACACACACACACACACACACACACACACACACACACACACACACACACACACACACACACACACACACACACACACAACCAGACATGGGAATGAGAATTGTGAAAAAAGCGAAAAGGCGTGTCTGTGGAGACACAATCGCCAATGCAAGTACGCATCCAACCAACAAAATAAGGGTCTCTCAACACAATATGGGTGCTCTCGCTGCGTTATGTCCTAAATTGGGACATAACACGGGGGGGGGGGGGGGGGGGGGGGGGGGCCACGCATAATGTCCCATAATGCGCCCATGGGGATGCAACGTGTAATACCAAATGGGACATTACACGGGATTGGGACATTACGAGGCGTCACAGCGTGCACAAACACAAACACACGCGCGCGCGCGCGCGTGAAAATGAAATTTGAAATCTCGACACATGCAACAAAGGGCCGTCACTAACAAAAGAGATCCTCTCTGCATGACAGTAACCTCCCTTGGGTGGTCGTCAGGAAATGCTGTGTCATCGTGCCCCTGTTGGCTATCGAGTAAAAGATGGAAGAAATCAAAATACACGTTGACAAAACTAAATTAGATCATTCAAAATGCAAAATAAAGGAGGGTGAAATGAAACAAATATCGGGGAGGATGTTTCCGAAGGCACATGTTTCCAATTTACCGGTTTTGCGATCAAGCGCTTAACGCATTTTGATTCTGTGTGAAGACAACATCACTTCTGCTCCAATGTAATATTTGTGCTTTGTTTGTTTGTTTGTTTCTTTGTCTGTCTGTCTGTCTGTTTCATTGGTAACCATGCACGCGAATAGACCTGTATAATATGCAAGCTTATGCATCAGGCAACAGACACAAAAACAAACGCGCGCGCACATGCAAGCACGCGCGTACGAGAGAAAGAGAGAGAGAGAGAATGAATAACGGGAGAATATAATCAGGAGAGGAAAAGTGAAGACTGAAGTGAAAGATAAATTATCAAAGACAGACAGACAGAGAAAGACGGAAAGAGACAGACAGAGAAAGAGAGAAACAGACAGACAGACAGAGAAAGAGACAGGCAGACAAAGAAAGACAGAAAGAGACAGGCAGACAGAGAAAGACAGACAGACAGAGAAAGACAGAAAGAGACAGGCAGACAGAGAAAGACAGACAGACAGACAGAGAAAGACAGAAAGAGACAGAGAAAGACAGAAAGAGACGGACAGACAGAGAAAGACAGAAAGAGACAGGCAGACAGAGAAAGACAGAAAGAGACAGACAGACAGAGAAAGACAGAAAGAGACAGGCAGACAGAGAAAGACAGAAAGAGGCAGGCAGACAGAGAAAGACAGAAAGAGACAGGCAGACAGAGAAAGACAGAAAGAGACAGGCAGACAGAGAAAGACAGAAAGAGACAAACAGACAGAGAAAGACAGAAAGAGACAGACCGACAGAGAAAGACAGAAAGAGACAGGCAGACAGAGAAAGACAGACAGAGACAGAGACAGACAGAAAAAGACAGAAAGAGACAGACAGACAGAGAAAGACAGAACGAGACAGACAGACAGAGAAAGACAGAAAGAGACAGGCAGACAGAGAAAGACAGAAAGAGACAGGCAGACAGAGAAAGACAGAAAGAGACAGACAGACAGAGACAGACAGAAAGAGACAGACAGAGAAAGACAGACAGAGAAAGAGACAGACAGAGACAAATCTAGCTTTTTTAAAATTTGATACAGCTTTTGGACAATATTTGTACAATGGTAACTTTGAGGACATGACACCAATTCACTCAAAAAAAGATTAAACCATCCAATATTATGTTTTATAAAGGAACTCGGATAATAATAATAATAATAATATAATAATAATGATAATGATAATAATAATAATAATAATAATAATAATAATAATAATAATAATAATAAACTAGAGCATTTATGTTTGCCTTTCAGAGCAAACATCACAGGATTCTCCTCCTAAACAGCCATTTGCAAAATATTCAATATTAAAATGTGGCTTATATTTGCCATTTTTAGTTCCCGGTTGACACTTCCGGTTCGCATTTATGACGAAAGTATTGCAATGCTACTGTTTAGTAAACACTGAATATATGAAAGTATTCCGTACAGTCGTTTTCCAGTTATTCAAGATTAAAGTTTTGCAAAAGTGTTGCCAAAATTTTCTATTTCTTGCCATATTTCGGTCACATTTTTTTTTATTATCTGGAATCGTTTTTCGCTTCGTGTCAAGACCATGTATGTTTTATCAGAATGCCTTTTTTTATTGGTTTAATAAAACAACTTTATTGAAATACCAATACAAGGAATTAAACAGTAATGATGATGAGGGGGTAACAACAAGAAAACGCTTCTTTCACTTGTATGAAATTAGTTCTAGGCTGATCCTACACCAATCCTACACCAATACATGGCAGATTGCTGCTTCTCAGTAAACATTTTCAATGCGAAAAGTTGAGAAAGGGTATGTGTGTGTGACCAAAGTACAAGATAGACGAAACGTTAGCAAAGATATTCTAAAAGGGTAAGATGGATCACTTAAAAGCTCGGCGAACCGGGCTGATAGTTATCGTTAGTGGGGACAGTACACTATTCACAGGTGGAGGTTATCCAAAAACTCGGACTGGAACTTGAACGGAGAATTCAACTGGCCTATCGATGTGTAAAATGTGTCACGTTTCAAAGGGACATAACCAGTGTTTCTGTCCTCACTACTCATATAGGGAAAAGAGACCGGATGTTTATCTTCCCCTGTACAGTCTTTGACGTTAGGTAGGACTACAGTGGAACCTCCCATTATAACACTCCCTCCCATATAAGACCCGCTTCTCTGAGACATTGCCCTTCTTTGTAAGTATTAAAATCACCTCCCTTATAAGACCCCTCCCTTACAAGACCTCATTTGGATGATTTCTTATAAGGGAGGTTTGATTGGTTTAATAAAACAACTTTATTCAAATACCATTACAAGGAATTAAACAGTAATGATGATAAGACCCGCTTCTCTGAGACATTGCCCTTCTTTGTAAGTATTAAAATTACCTCCCTTATAAGACCCCTCCCTTACAAGACCTCATTTTGGATGATTTCTTATAAGGGAGGTTTGATTGGTTTAATAAAACAACTTTATTCAAATACCATTACAAGGAATTAAACAGTAATGATGATAAGACCGCTTCTCTGAGACATTGCCCTTCTTTGTAAGTATTAAAATTACCTCCTTTATAAGACCCCTCCCTTACAAGACCTCATTTTGGATGATTTCTTATAAGGGAGGTTTGATTGGTTTAATAAAACAACTTTATTCAAATACCATTACAAGGAATTAAACAGTAATGATGATAAGACCCGCTTCTCTGAGACATTGCCCTTCTTTGTAAGTATTAACATTACCTCCCTTATAAGACCCCTCCCTTACAAGACCTCATTTTGGATGATTTCTTATAAGGGAGGTTTGATT
>CM065696.1:11509569-11517069 GCA_017654935.2 Phymorhynchus buccinoides
ACACACACACACGCGCACTGCGCGACGCACACCACCACGGCACACGCACACGCACACACGCACACGCACACGCACGCACACGTACCACACACACACACACACAGCACACGACACCACACACACACACACACACACACACACACACACACACACACACAGAGGACATCCTTAACTCCTACATATCACTTACTCATTTCCACTATGTCATTCTTTAAAGAAAACCGAAAAAAAACCCGAGGTCTTTTAAGTACGCTGCAATCTCAAGTTAAGAACATCTCCCCTTTTTTCACTTAGCTTCTGAATACAATCAACGAAACGAACTCGTATATACCAGAATAGGATAGTCAAATCAAAGTCCTAGTCTGTATGTTCAATCCCTTCACTAGCCAGACCTTTTGTTGTTTCTTCCATTCACGCCCCACAGACGACTCCAAATCCCTTGCCCGAGACGGAAGGGTCGCATTTCAGGCCCTCTTGTTCTTCTCCGTGTGGATCTACTAGGGATCTGATTTGAAATCCGCCCCCCCCCCCCCTTTTTTTCTGTATGAACCCCCACCCACCACCCTCCTACATAACCTTCTTCTTCTTCTTCTTCTTCTTCTTCTTCTTGTTCTTGTTCTTGTTCTTCTTCATCTTCTTCTTCTTCTTCTTCAGCCCATTTTACCTACTGTTCAAATTCAAACAGTTGATTACGTTCAACGGAAAAAGCCATGCTTAGGCTAATGGTGCTCCTTCAAAAACTCGGGCATACCCAAACACTATACATGATACTGCTAATACTGCCATTAAACTATTCAATGTGTTGTAATTTATAAAATGATTTGATACCAGGGCTTCGGGTTGTCAGGTTGACCCGGGTCGATGCCAAACAACCCGTACTGAACCCCTCACTATTTGTCGCAGCCAGGGCTCACAGACGTTTGACCCCATGAAATCTGCGCGAAAAGTCAAGTTTTAGTATTTTACACACATACAGTGGCACACATACTATTTGGACAATTGACAACATCATTTTCTGTAATCCTGGGGACACTGAAGTTTGAAGACAATCTGAAGCTCTGCTGTCTATGGTGGGACTTAAGAGTTTCACAGAACACAGACAACACACCACACAAACTCTAGGGCAACCAACACAGCAATTGACACACCTTTGCACAACACAGACACAGACACACACACATCGGTTGATCACACACACACGACACACACACACACACACACACACACACACATCACACAACAGACACACACACACAAATCAACACGACACACACACACACACACACACATGACACAGAATTACACAGACACACACACACGACACACACACACACACAAATACAAGACACACAGACAACACACACACAGCCAATACACAAACACAGACACACTCACACATTCTAACACAGAAACACACACACACACACACACACACACAGTTGTCGACACACACACACAAACACACACACACACACAGACACAGACACAGACACACACACACACACACACTGGCAATTGAAGAATTGTGTGGGGGTAAGCTTACCTCCCTGTCGCTGCTTCATAACTCAATATGAACTGGGGGGGTGCGCTTCTGATGAGTCAATGGGACATATCCCTAATGGCTTATTAATTGTACTTCTTAGTTCAAGTAGAAGACCCCCGCCTTCTGAAAGTTCTGTGCTTGTATCTTTCTCTAATCCGTCACTCCCTTTGACTCTGCCTTTTCCCTTTGCTTACTGTCACCTACTATCTTTAAAATAATAATAATAATTAATAGCATTTCTATAGCGCCTTTCTATAAATTATGTTATACTCAAGGCGCTTCCATTCACTGATACACCCGCAGTCACACAAAACATTATTACCCAACCATTCACCCAGGTACAAGATCAAGAAGCAAACATTTACAAACCGAATGAGCTTTGAAAGTAGTGTGTCTTGAGTTTAGCTTTGAAAGTAGAAATAGTTGGCTCATGACGGAGATCGACTGGGAGGGAATTCCAAACAGCAGGGGCACTGAAACTGAAACTGCGGTCACCAAATGATTTTAGATTTGTTTCTGGAACTTTCAGAAGTTTTGTGTTTGAGGACCTGAGTGAGCGGGAAGGGGTGTAGGTGTGAATAGCACTGGCGAGGTAAGGCGGAAGGGTCTGTTCACAGTGACGGAAGGATAGGACAGCCAGCTTATACTGCCTTACTGCCTTACTGGTCCATTCTCCTGCCTTTTTTCACGAAACACTTTCAACAAGATTTCCTCCAGCTGAAGTCGGACATGCTGGGACAAACTATTTCTTAATTAGGCGCATAACGGCAGCATGACGCATCTGCGCTCATAATTGACTGGAAACTGAGCGATCGAAGAAGAAAAAGAAGAAATAGAAAGACAAATCTACTATTTTTGCCCCTAGCGCGTTCACAGAAAGAGAGACAGACACAGAGAAAAGGAGAGAATGAGTTTGCACGTTGCTGATAAACTGACTTCACATGGAACGTCACCTGGCTTTAAGGGCTAAAGACCACAAGTCCACTTAAACTGCTCATTGAGCATAGATATAAATAGATTAAATCACCAGCGACACTACCGCCTTATTGACGGCATGTCGCGAAACAAGGCTATCGGAAACTGGTCTCGCAGCTAAGTTTTGCGACTTGGAAGAAAGAAGGAAAATAAGAAAGGGAAGAAGGAAGGGAGGAAGGAAGGAAGAAAGAAGACGACGACGAAGAAGAAGCTTTATTGACGGCATGTCGCGAAACAAGGATATCGGAAACTGGTCTCATAGCTTAGTTTTACGACTTGGAAGAAACAAGGAAAGTAAGATAAGGAAGAAGGAAGGAAGAAGAAGAAGGAAGAAAAAAGAGAAGGAAGAAGAAGAAGAAGAAGAAGAAGAAGAAGAAGAAGAAGAAGAAGAAGAATGAAGGAAAGAAGAAGAAGAAGAAGAAGAAGAAAAGGGAAGAAGAAGAAGAAGAAGAAAAGAAGAAGAAGAAGAAGAATAGAAAGAAGAAGAAGAAGAAGAAGAAGAAGAAGAAGAAGAAGAAGAGAGAAGAAGAAGAAAGAAGAAGAAGAAGAAGAAGAAGAAGAGAAGAAGAAGAAGAAGAAGAAGAAGAAGAAGAAGAAGAAGAAGAAGAAGAAGAAGAAGAAGAAGAAGAAGAAGAAGAAGAAGAAGAAGAAGAAGAAGAAGAAAGCCTTTCCATGCCAGCAACGTGTCGTACCTTCACTCAATCTTCATCCATTGCGGTGTTGTACCACTTTCTGCACTCTGCCTGTGCTGGCTACTGCGGGGCTTTTAAGATAATCTGATAGCAATGTTTCTTCTTCTTTTTCCCCCTTTCCTTGACAATATCTATTTTCTGTATGCCTCCATTTTTATTTTTCTGTCTCTGACCCCTCTCTACCACTCTTACGTCATATTATCTTCGTTCCACCTTTTTCGTCTGGTCTTGTTCTCTGTTTGCCCTTCCCTTTAAAGAGAACCGTTTTTCCAAAACACTAACACAGCTTTCTCCTTATACACGAAAAGTGTTTCACAGAAACGCAGAAGCACTTAAAGACACACTGACGCACCACGATTGAGTCCCTTGTTGTTGTTTTCCGGGTAGCTGTGACCCACATACAAATGTCCCCAACTTCAAATTGAGGCTGCTCTTTAAAATGATGTTTCGTTTTCAATTTGGGGACATTTGTATGGGAGTCGAATCCGGTCAAAACAAAATTTCTTGCCAGCTATAAGAGGGAAAACACGTGAAACCCGTGATTTTGACACGTGACCTGGTGGATCTTTAAAGACGGAAAAGTATTTTTTCACAGAAAGGGATGGGTCAGAATTTGAAGAACGAAAAGGGAATCATAAAAAGCCCCAATCTCATGCTTCTTAAAACATAAATAAGTTTTACTTTTAGGCCGGGTTCACATTAGACGCGTAAGTTCCGTACGGAAAACCCTAAATAAGTGGAAGAAAGAAGGGGGAGAAAAATAGGGCTTTACGCCCTCTTCGGCCTTTGGGCCATGTGGGGCATTAGTAAATATAAAGATGGTGGGAACAATACTGGAGGCAATACCCGGAGGCAGTGCTTAACCAGTAAAGTCCCGATCTTTTTTTTAAAATACAGATATGTGCAGCAGTAACCACGCCTCGGATAAACCTCATCGGCTGCCACAATAATTTAAAGTAATAAACATTAAGGAAGAAAGAAGGATAAAAGTTTACGCATATAGGGGAAATTCGGACACGTGCGCAAATCTTTTCCCTTCTTTGTTTCACTTATTTATGAATTGCGCACGGGTTTCTGCATGGAATATCCGCTTATGTGTGTACACGGCCTTAGCATGAAGAAAACTCACATTTGAATGGCTAAGTTTATCATACGAAGAAAAATTAAAAGTAATCACATCTGGATTTCACCACAATTGGAGCAAATGAACTACTGTATATTTAGTCCAATATAACAAGCATAATAGACTTTTTTTTTAAATGTCAGTATAAAACAGGGGTAACATTCCAAACTATATCAAGAAAGAAAAAGCAAGAACAAAAAAAGGTTAACATGTACTTTAGACCCACTTCAAATGTTCGCATTGAACATGTTCACTCAGAGGCAACATGCTGCCATTATTGGAAAAGGGAGAGAGCTAGGATCAGCTTAGAGTCGTTGTCATGAAACTGAAAAAAAATCAGACTTTGAGATTGAGAGTCGTAAACATGAGGGTGGGGTCTAAACCACAACTTTGCACCAGCCTTTGAGATTGAGAGTCGTAAACATGAGGGTGGGATCTAGACCACAACTTTGCACCAGCCTTTGAGATTGAGAGTCGTAAACATGAGGGTGGGTCTAAGCCACAACTTTGCACCAGCCTTTGAGATTGAGAGTCGTAAACATGAGGGTGGGTCTAAGCCACAACTTTGCACCAGCCTTTGAGATTGAGAGTCGTAAACATGAGGGTGGGATCTAGACCACAACTTTGCACCAGCCTTTGAGATTGAGAGTCGTAAACATGAGGGTGGGGTCTAAACCACAACTTTGCACCAGCCTTTGAGATTGAGAGTCGTAAACATGAGGGTGGGATCTAGACCACAACTTTGCACCAGCCTTTGAGATTGAGAGTCGTAAACATGAGGGTGGGTCTAAACCGCAACTTTGCACCAGCCTTTGAGATTGAGAGTCGTAAACATGAGGGTGGGATCTAGACCACAACTTTGCACCAGCCTTTGAGATTGAGAGTCGTAAACATGAGGGTGGGATCTAGACCACAACTTTGCACCAGCCTTTGAAATTGAGAGTCGTAAACATGAGGGTGGGGATCTAGACCACAACTTTGCACCAGCCTTTGAGATTGAGAGTCGTAAACATGAGAGGGGGTCTAAACGACAACTTTGCACCAGCCTTTGAGATTGAGAGTCGTAAACATGAGGGTGGTATCTAGACCACAACTTTGCACCAGCCTTTGAGATTGAGAGTCGTAAACATGAGGGTGGGATCTAGACCACAACTTTGCACCAGCCTTTGAGATTGAGAGTCGTAAACATGAGGGTGGGATCTAGACCACAACTTTGCACCAGCCTTTGAGATTGAGAGTCGTAAACATGAGGGTGGGATCTAAACCACAACTTTGCACCAGCCTTTGAGATTGAGAGTCGTAAACATGAGGGTGGGATCTAGACCACAACTTTGCACCAGCCTTTGAGATTGAGAGTCGTAAACATGAGGGTGGGATCTAGACCACAACTTTGCACCAGCCTTTGAGATTGAGAGTCGTAAACATGAGGGTGGGATCTAAACCACAACTTTGCACCAGCCTTTGAGATTGAGAGTCGTAAACATGAGGGTGGGATCTAGACCACAACTTTGCACCAGCCTTTGAGATTGAGAGTCGTAAACATGAGGGTGGGTCTAAGCCACAACTTTGCACCAGCCTTTGAGATTGAGAGTCGTAAACATGAGGGTGGGTCTAAGCCACAACTTTGCACCAGCCTTTGAGATTGAGAGTCGTAAACATGAGGGTGGGTCTAAGCCACAACTTTGCACCAGCCTTTGAGATTGAGAGTCGTAAACATGAGGGTGGGATCTAGACCACAACTTTGCACCAGCCTTTGAGATTGAGAGTCGTAAACATGAGGGTGGTATCTAAACCACAACTTTGCACCAGCCTTTGAGATTGAGAGTCGTAAACATGAGGGTGGGATCTAGACCACAACTTTGCTCCAGCCTTTGAGATTGAGAGTCGTAAACATGAGGGTGGGGTCTAAACCGCAACTTTGCACCAGCCTTGAGATTGATTGAGAGTCGTAAACATGAGGGTGGGATCTAGACCACAACTTTGCAGCCCCAGCCTTTGAGATTGAGAGTCGTAAACAATGAGGGTGGGATCTAGACCACAACTTTGCACCAGCCTTTGAAATTGAGAGTCGTAAACATGAGAGTGGGTCCCTCTAAACGACAACTTTGCACCAGCCTTTGATATTGAGAGTCGTAAACATGAGGGTGGTATCTAGACCACAACTTTGCACCAGCCTTTGAGATTGAGAGTCGTAAACATGAGGGTGGGATCTAGACCACAACTTTGCACCAGCCTTTGAGATTGAGAGTCGTAAACATGAGGGTGGGATCTAGACCACAACTTTGCACCAGCCTTTGAGATTGAGAGTCGTAAACATGAGGGTAGGTCTAAATCACAACTTTGCACCAGCCTTTGAGATTGAGAGTCGTAAACATGAGGGTGGGATCTAGACCACAACTTTGCACCAGCCTTTGAGATTGAGAGTCGTAAACATGAGGGTGGGATCTAGACCACAACTTTGCACCAGCCTTTGAGATTGAGAGTCGTAAACATGAGGGTGGGATCTAGACCACAACTTTGCACCAGCCTTTGAGATTGAGAGTCGTAAAACATTGAGGGTGGGTTTTTCTAAACCACAACTTTGCATGCCCAGCCTTTGAGATTGAGAGTCGTAAACATGAAAGGGGTGATCTAAACCACAACTTTGCACCAGCCTTTGAGATTGAGAGTCGTAAACATGAGGGTGGGATCTAAACCACAACTTTGCACCAGCCTTTGAGATTGAGAGTCGTAAACATGAGGGTGGGATCTAGACCACAACTTTGCACCAGCCTTGAGATTGAGAGTCGTAAACATGAGGGGTGGGATCTAGACCACAACTTTGCACCAGCCTTTGAGATTGAGAGTCGTAAACATGAGGGTGGGTCTAAATCACAACTTTGCACCAGCCTTTGAGATTGAGAGTCGTAAACATGAGGGTGGGTCTAAACCACAACTTTGCACCAGCCTTTGAGATTGAGAGTCGTAAACATGAGGGTGGGATCTAGACCGCAACTTTGCACCAGCCTTTGAGATTGAGAGTCGTAAACATGAGGGTGGGATCTAGACCACAACTTTGCTCCAAACAGTGGTTTTTCCCCCAAAAGGTATCGTGTCTTTTCTAAAGACATGCTTCCAAAATAATGTTTGTTTAACGTACACCATTATACACGACAGCAGCTCCTATC
>CM065696.1:11527069-11529160 GCA_017654935.2 Phymorhynchus buccinoides
ATACTGTAAAGGTTTGGATACAGGGAGGGGAAGGGATACTGTAAAGGTTTGGATACAGGAAGGGGAAGGGATACTGTAAAGGTTTGGATACAGGAAGGGGAAGGGATACTGTAAAGGTTTGGATACAGGGAGGGGAAGGGATACTGTAAAGGTTTGGATACAGGATGGGGAAGGGATACTGTAAAGGTTTGGATACAGGGAGGGGAAGGGATACTGTAAAGGTTTGGATACAGGATGGGGAAGGGATACTGTAAAGGTTTGGATACAGGGAGGGGAAGGGATACTGTAAAGGTTTGGATACAGGGAGGGGAAGGGATACTGTAAAGGTTTGGATACAGGGAGGGGAAGGGATACTGTAAAGGTTTGGATACAGGAAGGGGAATGGATACTGTAAAGGTTTGGATACAGGAAGGGGAAGGGATACTGTAAAGGTTTGGATACAGGAAGGGGAAGGGATACTGTAAAGGTTTGGATACAGGATGGGGAAGGGATACTGTAAAGGTTTGGATACAGGAAGTGGAAGGGATATTGTAAAGGTTTGGATACAGGAAGTGGAAGGGATACTGTAAAGGTTTGGATACAGGATGGGGAAGGGATACTGTAAAGGTTGGATACAGGGAGGGGAAGGGATACTGTAAAGGTTTGGATACAGGATGGGGAAGGGATACTGTAAAGGTTTGGATACAGGGAGGGGAAGGGATACTGTAAAGGTTTGGATACAGGAAGTGGAAGGGATACTGTAAAGGTTTGGATACAGGAAGGGGAAGGGATACTGTAAAGGTTTGGATACAGGAAGGGGAAGGGATACTGTAAAGGTTTGGATACAGGGAGGGGAAGGGATATTGTAAAGGTTTGGATACAGGAAGGGGAAGGGATACTGTAAAGGTTTGGATACAGGGAGGGGAAGGGATACTGTAAAGGTTTGGATACAGGGAGGGGAAGGGATATTGTAAAGGTTTGGATACAGGAAGTGGAAGGGATACTGATTTCTTGCTCTCTCGTTCTCGCTTCTCTCTCTCTCTCTACTTCTCTCTCTCTGGATACTCTCTCTCTCTCTCTCTCTATCTCTCTCTCCTCTCTCTCACTTCTCTCGATCTCTCTCTCTCTCTCTCTCTCTCTCTCCCTGTCTCTCTCTGGTACAGGGAGAGGAAGGGATAACTGTACGCTGGATACAGGATCTGTAAAGGTTTGGATACAGGGAGGGGAAGGGATACTGTAAAGGTTTGGATACAGGAAGGGGAATGGATACTGTAAAGGTTTGGATACAGGAAGTGGATACTGTAAAGGTGTGGATACAGGGAGGGGAATGGATACTGTAAAGGTTTGGATACAGGGAGGGGAATGGATACTGTAAAGGTTTGGCTACAGTAAAGGATACTGTAAAGGTTT
Organism: Phymorhynchus buccinoides; assembly: GCA_017654935.2. Lineage (NCBI taxonomy): Eukaryota > Metazoa > Mollusca > Gastropoda > Neogastropoda > Raphitomidae > Phymorhynchus > Phymorhynchus buccinoides. The sequence continues at coordinate 11,528,459 of CM065696.1, forward strand.
GGATACAGGAAGTGGAAGGGATACTGTAAAGGTTTGGATACAGGGAGGGGAAGGGATACTGTAAAGGTTTGGATACAGGAGGGGGGGGGAAGGATACTGTAAAGGTTTGGATACAGGAAGGGGAAGGGATACTGTAAAGGTTTGGATACAGGAAGGGGAAGGGATACTGTAAAGGTTTGGATACAGGAAGGGGAAGGGATACTGTAAAGGTTTGGATACAGGAAGGGGAAGGGATACTGTAAAGGTTTGGATACAGGAAGGGGAAGGGATACTGTAAAGGTTTGGATACAGGGAGGGGAAGGGATACTGTAAAGGTTTGGATACTGTAAAGGTTTTGGATACAGGAAGTGGAAGTGATACTGTAAAGGTTTGGATACAGGATGGGGATTTAATACTGTAAAGTTTTTTGGATACAGGGAGGGGAAGGGATACTGTAAAGGTTTGGATACAGGGTAAAAAGGTTTGGGGAAGGGATACTGTAAAGGTTTGGATACATGGATACTGTAAAGGTTTGGATACAGGAAGAGAAATGGAAGGTTGGATACAGGAAGGGGAATGGATACTGTAAAGGTTTGGCTACAGGAAGGGGGGATACTGTAAAGGTTTGGATACAGGAAGTGGAAGGGATACTGTAAAGGTTTGGATACAGGATACAGGAGGGGAAGATACTGTAAACGTTTGGATACTGTAAAGGTTTGGATA
>CM065696.1:11542160-11549660 GCA_017654935.2 Phymorhynchus buccinoides
AGGAAGGGATACTGTAAAGGTTTGGATACAGGAAGGGAAATGGATAGCGTAAAGGTTTGGATACAGGAAGGGGAATGGATACTGTAAAGGTTTGGATACAGGGAGAGGAAGGGATACTGTAAAGGTTTTGATACAGGAAGAGGAAGGGACACTGTAAAGGTTTGGATACAGGAAGAGAAATGGATAGCGTAAAGGCTTGGATACAGGAAGGGGAATGGATACTGTAAAGGTTTGGATACAGGAAGAGGAAGGGATACTGTAAAGGTTTGGATACAGGAAGGGAAATGGATACTGTAAAGGTTGTGATGCAGGAAGTGGAAGGGATACTGTAAAGGTGTGGATATATGAAGGGATACTGTAAATGTTTGGATACAGGAAGAGGAAGGGATACTGTAGACGTTTGGATACAGGAAATGAAGTGGATACTCTAAATGTTTGGATACAGAAGAAGGCGGGTCGAGGGGGGGGTGGGTGGGATGGAGGGGGGGGGGGTGCACAATAGACATTCACGTGAGTGTGCCAAAGTCTGAAGCTGATATTGAGCGGAGGTAACGCAGGCAACTTGTTTCTAAGTAATGGAAAAGGTAATCACAAAAGGCATTTATTCCTCTCTGTGTGACAGTAATCAGTAATTGGTTCTTACAGTTTGAAAGCAAGACGGAGTACATTCGGGGGGAATGTCTGTTAATGGAATAAAATGTGAGGTAAATTGCAAATTATGGTTAAGGCATGCCCTTTGGCACACATGTAATTCAGACCCTCCTCTAACATAAAATGATGGGAAACACCTTTGCAGGTGGTGGTTTCTGTGAGAAACAGGCCCCTTTGTGACGTCACACTAAGACTGCTATTACCATTGATGAATCCAACTACATTAGCTTTCACTGGTTATCTAGATTGCATTGTAATCCACTTCGCCTGGGTGGATTTCTGTAGGATGCTTTTCGTTCACTTTTGAAATAGTTTAGGCTTCTAATTACAGAGAACCCAACATAGGAAAAATCAAGTGACAGAAGAATGTTTTCATACCACGTTCTATCCATCTCTTAGATTCATGATTCATTTTACTCTCTCTCTCTCTTTCTCTCTCTCTCTCTCTCTCTCTCTCTCTCTCTCTCTCTCTCTCTCTCTCTCTCTCTCACTCACCTCTCTCCCTTGTAAAATAAAGTTTCTGAACTCTCTCTCTCTCTCTCTCTCTCTCTCTCTCTCTCTCTCTCTCTCTCTCTCTCTCTCTCTCTCTCTCTCTCTCTCATTCTCTGTCCTTCTTCTATCTTGTTCTGATTGAATATTAACAGCTATCGGATTGCAGTAATTGTAATGTGTGGAGATAATGATTATTATCATATGTATTGATTGTTGATGACGAGATGCATTCCAAATTTTGTTATTTGATTGACTGGTGTGGAGATAATATTATCATGTGTATTGATTGTTGATGACGAGATGTATTCCAAAATTTTGTTATTTGATTGACTGCTATAAGTTAATAATGGTTATTGATCTCTCTCTCTCTCTCTCTCTCTCTCTCTCTCTCTCTCTCTCTCTCTCTCTCTCTCTCTCTCTCTCTCTCTCTCTCTCTCTCTCTCTCTCTCTCTCTCTCTCTCTCTCTCTCTCTCTCTCTCTCTCTCTCTCTCTCTCTCTGATTTAAATGTGCACATTTCTAAGTTGATGTAATGAATTTTAATGAAAATTATTTGGTTAGTATAATTTTGTTTCATACGTTTGATTAATGTTCTTTCAGTTATGTTGTATCTCTGTCATGTTGTTGCACCTAACCTGAATTTCTCTTTTGGAGATATTAAAGTATACTTGAAATTGAACTATTTGAATCAGGTTGACTGATGTCATTGTTGCGGCACAATAAAAAACATGTTCTCATTTTTGTGTGAATTGTATGTGTACTTTTATTAAATACTAGCGCAACACCGAGTACCGGTAACGCCTAGTAACGGTAACGCCAAGTACTGGTAACGCTGAGTACAGCAAATTTGAAGCGATTCAGTTGAGAAACGGCAGAGTTATAAGGCCCCGTTTCCCGTTGGCGCTGCTGTGAGAGTGACGCGCTCTCCCTAGTAACGGTAACGCCAAGTACTGGTAACGCTGAGTACAGCAAATTTGAAGCGATTCGGTTAAGAAAAGGCGGAGTTATAAGGCCCCGTTTCCCGTTGGCGCTGCTCTGAGAGTGACGCGCTCTCCCTAGTAACGGTAACGCCTAGTAACGGTAACGCCAAGTACTGGTAACGCTGAGTACAGCAAATTTGAAGCGATTCGGTTAAGAAAAGGCGGAGTTATAAGGCCCTGTTTCCCGTTGGCGCTGCTCTGAGAGTGATGCGCTCTCCCTAGTAACGGTAACGCCTAGTAACGGTAACGCCAAGTACTGGTAACGCTGAGTACAGCAAATTTGAAGCGATTCGGTTACGAAACGGCGGAGTTATAAGGCCCCGTTTCCCGTTGGCGCTGCTCTGAGAGTGACACGCTCTCCCGATTCTCTTCAACTTTGCTGCCAGGCTTTGCCCCAGCCACAGCAAGCCTGACCGCAAATTTGAAGCGATTGGGTTAAGAAACGGCGGAGTTATTTGTGAAAAGGTGAAGCGGCGTATATCGCGCGCGTTTCTTAATTGATTCGCTTCCGGTTTGGCACATCGATAGTCGCCGTCCCCGGTCATCTACCTGCCAAATTTGAAGGCAATCGGTTTAGAAATACTGGAGATACGGGCGCCGAGAGGCCGGCGGATACGCGTTTTGCGCATTTACCAAACCGCACAAATGACACGGCCGCCTCGGTTGCCATTGCCATCGCCCCGTTAGGGCTCACAGCAAATTTGAAGCGATTCGGTCGAAAAACGGCGGAGTTATAAGGCCCGTTTTGTGTTTCAGACAGACAGACACACACACGGACACTTGCCAAATGGTCAACCTATGGCGATATTTTTCACGCCAGAGGGCAGTCAATGCACTAGGGGCTTATCACGCGATTTTCTTATTTGGGCGTAGTGAGAGAGAAAGTGATGGTAGGACCACTCACTGTCTCTCTCTCTTTCTTTATCCCCAACTAATAATATAGAGAGGATTAGCCCCACACGAGCGTCATGCCCTCTGGCGTGAGAAAAATCGCACTAAGTCTCTCATTATTATATGATAAAATGTTATTCTATAATTAATTATACATCAGCCCTATATGTGATATTCAACGCAGACGTACCCCCATATTGATGCTACGTTTTGGGGCAGTGGGCCAGTGGATGCCTCGTGCCTCCATTCGGGGAGCTGGTTGACCCCGCACCCTCCACGAGTCTCTCCCCGTGGGGACACGGGGGGGGGGGGGGGTGTCTTTCAGTACTTGTAGTTCCCCCACCTTCTGGAAGTTCTGAGCCAGCAACTTCCTCTAATCTATTACTCTTTGACTCTGCCTTTTCCTCTTCTATCATCTACTATCTGTCTGTCTTAGTGGTCCAATCTCCTGTCCGTTTTCTTTTAATCATCGAAATCATGTTCTCATTTGGGCTCCTTCGAAATCGGAGTGTGTGGACTGCTCGCAGCGGGGAGACCAGTGAAAACTGAAAACCGGGCACACACGTACCTCTCGTACCTCACCCATTATGGCCATAAGTATGGCCTGGGAACGCAGAAGAAGAAGAAACGATGCTACGGATTGCATCTTATTTAAGACAATTTATATAGCCCTTCACCTTTAAGCTCTAAGCGCTTCTCTTCAACCCTTCTTTAAAAATGCGTATCGTCAGAAATTGTTATGACAAACATCCAAACCTGTATCCAAATCTTTACAGAAATGTGATTTGCTGTGTATCTTTTTTAATACCTATTGATGTTTTCGTCTAAAATTGGTTTGCAATTTATAGACCATGCAAACTCAGAGAAAAAAGTAAAAAGAAATCGTCGTAAAAACGCCTTTCATCTAATTATTTATTGGTCGTAACCTAAGCAACGATGAATCCATTTCTACTGACATGTTTCGCTTTTGTTTGTTTGTTTGTTTGCTAGTTTGTTTGTTGTTTATTTTTGAGGGGTGAGCACACGGGGTAGGATTTTCAAGCGTTATTTTCATCGCAAACACTATCATATTAACCACACATCAAGGGATGGGAAATGGAAGCCAAGAAATACCCATCGTATGATATTAACACATTTTGTGTCTATATTCTGCTTGTGTATTCTTTTCTTTTTTTCCCGATTTCTGTAGATGAAGTGGGTTGGGCTGAAAGCGCGTAATTTAATCAGCTCTTCTGACGGGCCACCTTTCCCAAGGAGATTTTGTAATGTCGTTTCTCCATCTTCAGTTTCATTTTTACTGTTATCCATCTTCCTGCAAAACATATTTATTGCAGACTGCTGTAGAAGAAACAAAAGAGAGAGAGAATACGAATACGAATATACGAATACGAATACGAATACGAATGTTTTTTAATGAGGGTAAACAGATAAGCTTTCGCTTCTTTACACCATGCCCTCAAGTTAAGAGAGAGAGAGAGAGAGAGAGAGAGAGAGAGAGAGAGAGAGAGAGAGAGAGAGAGAGAGAGAGAGAGAGAGAGAGAGAGAGAGAGGAGAGAGAGAGAGAGAGAGAGAAACTTGAACTTGAAACTTGAAATCTTTAATGAGGAATAGCTCAATAAGCATAAAATGCTTCTTTTCATGAGGTCCTCAAACAAAAGGAATCCATAAACAAGCGAAAACACAAGGCCAAGGGCAAAATGTAAGAGAGAGAGAGAGAGAGAGAGAGATAGACAGAGAGAGAGAGAGAGAGAGAGAGAGAGAGAGAGAGAGAGAGAGAGAAACTTGAACTTGAAACTTGAAATCTTTAATGAGGAATAGCTCAATAAGCATAAAATGCTTCTTTTCATGAGGTCCTCAAACAAAAGGAATCCATAAACAAGCGAAAACACAAGGCCAAGGGCAAAATGTAAGAGAGAGAGAGAGAGAGAGAGAGAGAGAGAGAGAGAGAGAGAGAGATAGACACAGAGAGAGAGAGAGAGAGAGAGAGAGAGAGAGAGAGAGAGAGAGAGAGAGAGAGAGAGAGAGAGAGAGAGAGAGAGAGAGAGAGAGAGAGAGAGAAACTTGAACTTGAAACTTGAAATCTTTAATGAGGAATAGCTCAATAAGCATAAAATGCTTCTTTTCATGAGGTCCTCAAACAAAAGGAATCCATAAACAAGCGAAAACACAAGGCCAAGGGCAAAATGTAAGAGAGAGAGAGAGACAGAGAGAGAGAGAGAGAGAGAGAGAGAGAGAGAGAGAGAGAGAGAGAGAGAGAGAGAGAGAGAGAGAGAGAGAGGAGAGAGAGAGAGAGAGAGAGAGAGAGAGAGAGAGAGAGAGAGAGAGAGAGAGAGAGAGAGAGAGAGAGAGAGAGAGAGAGAGAGAGAGAGAGAGAGAGGGGGGAGAGAGAGAGAGATGAATTCAAATGAAATAAATCTTTTCTTTTTTCAACAGCGAAAGTATTGCCCTGGAGTGGCCATCACATTTTCTTCATACGTGCCTTTATTACAAACAAAATAAACAAAAATAAATCGAATTATTAAGAATTCATTAGAGAGAGGGAGGGGTGGTGGTGGACAGAGAGAGACTATGTGCATGTTGTTAGCACGTTCGTCTGGCTAATACTGATTAGCATTCACATCTATTACAAACTTTCCAAACTGAATGTCGGAATGTTCCTGCATTTGTTTTAGAGTCGGTCTTCATTTAGCTTTAAAAAAAACAAATGTTATTCCGTTTGTCTTGAGTTAAAACATTATAATCCGAACACACTTTTGTTTCTGTTTGTATTGTGTCTTTGCATTTCAACATGTTAATTCCCCATTGTCATCGTCCTTATCAAATACGTTGTTCTCAACAAAACAAGAGCGTCAAAACTCTATATCACCAGCCGCGTGGGGGCATTTTTGACTAGTATTATTTTTATTTTTTTGATTAGGCAATTTATAGTCACGGAGGCATCTCTGTGAATTTCGGGTTGCTCCTACATGGAGAGCGCGTCGCAGCCAGAGGCGCGCCACCCAATTGTGACCTTGACCTTTGACCAATGACCTTCATTGTTAGCTTGGCCTACATATCCTAACTACCTATCAGAGTGGAACAATTGAGGATCCTACGTCCCTCCGTTCAAACTTTATCGTGTTAACAGAGAGAGAGAGAGAGAGAGAGAGAGAGAGAGAGAGAGAGAGAGAGAGAGAGAGAGAGAGAGAGAGAGAGAGAGAGAGAGAGAGAGAGAGAGAGAGAGAGAGAGGGAGGGGAGAGAGAGAGAGGAGAGGGAGGGAGGGAGAGAGAGAGGAGAGAGAGGAGGAGGGAGAGAGAGAGAGAGAGAGAGAGAGAGAGAGAGAGAGAGAGGGAGAGAGAGAGAGAGGGGGGGGAGGGAGGGAGAGAGGGAGAGGGAGGGAGAGAGAGAGAGAGGGAGAGGGAGGAGAGAGAGAGAGGGAGGGAGAGAGAGAGAGAGGGAGGGAGAGAGAGATAATAGATAGATAGATGGATGGATGGATAGATGGACAGATGGATAGATGGATAGATGGATAGATAGATAGATAGATAGATAGATAGATAGATAGATAGATAGATAGATAGATAGATAGATAGATAGATAGATAGATAGAGAGATAGAGAGATATAGAGAGATATAGAGAGAGATAGAGAGAGGTAAAGAGACAAATGGCCAGTCAGCCGGGAACAAACAAACATCCCTGAAGACATTCACCAGCTTTCGCTTTGCGGTGGATTAATCAAGACAAAGGGTGATTGTCCTTCGGTGCTGTAGTAAGGAAGAAGAAAAGCTGCATTATTATCGAACAGAAGACAACGATGCTTCGGTTTGACCCCCCATTCTGCCTGTTAATGAGCTTTCGCATCATTTACAATCCTTCTGCTGCTGTAGCTGTTTTGGACATTTTGCTGATGTTCGTTTTGGGCAACCGTTCAAATTGAACATTTTGTGTGTGAAAACGTATGTTTGTCGTAACAAGTTCTGACGATACGCATTTTTTAAAGAAGGGTTAACCCTTTCACCGCCAGACATTTTTCGCAAATCCAAAAATTCATTAAAATTACCAGGGTAGAGAAGAAAAAAACAATCTGCAATATTGGGGATTCCTCTATGACATGCATAACGTTAGACCTGCTCTTACCTCCCAAGATTAAGGGGAAAAAAGGCTCTTTGGATAACAGACCCTGCTTTGATGCCTTTTAGTGACATGGGTGTTATGTCATTGTGGTGCAAAAATGCGACATTGGCGGTGAAAGGGTTAAAGTTATTTCTATTTTTTTCTTCTCGTGAAGCGTAATTTGTCTCTTTTTTTGTTTGTTTACCGAAACATGGTCTGTGTGTGTCCATATTATATCTGTCTGTCTGTTTGTCGATCTGTCTTCTTTATTTTACCCCCACTACGCCTTCTCACGCCTTCTTGCCCGCATGTAACATGTCAATATTTGCCATTGCTGCAGGAGGAGAGCGCTATATAAATGATTCACTATTATTATTATTATTATTATTCCCCA
>CM065696.1:11552160-11567160 GCA_017654935.2 Phymorhynchus buccinoides
AACGCTCTAGTTTATCATGTTTGAGATCACATATTTTGATGATTACAAGGTTTTTTCCCATACATAAATTTGGAATCTTCTAGTTCTAATTATTTATTAATGCTTTTAACGTTTTTGTAATGTTTTCTTCTTTTCTTGATATTTTTGCTTTCGCAATAATTGTAAAGCGCTCTGAAGATGATTTTTTTTCCCATAAATAAATTTGGATTCTTCTAGTTCTTCTAATTATCTTTTTCAATGCTTCTTAACGTGTTTGCAATAATGTTTTCTTCTTTTCTTGATATTTTTGCTTTCAAAATAATTGTAAAGCGCTCCGAGGATGATTGTTTTTTCATCGAAGAGCGCTATATAAGCTTTATGTATTCTTATTCTTATTTTGTGGTGGTGACAAACTTCTTTATATAGAAGTAATTGTAAACACTTTATTATTTTTTATTATTATTATTATATTATTGAAATTGAACAAAGGGTAATTACTCTCTTTGTTCAATTTCGTCATATCCTCTCTTGGCCTCACTATTTCATTCTTCTATTATTATTATTAATTTTTTTTTATTTTTTTTTAAAATTTAAATTATTATTGTTATTATAAAGTAGTCTTGTGTCTTAAGTCTTTTCGTGTCTCCTACTTTTCCCTCAATCTTCTTTTATTTCCTTTCCATGGACGTTTACATATTTTGACTTTGTTCTTCCCCACCCCCACCCCCCACACCTAAATGTCCGTTCGCTTTTGTTGTCGTTTTCCTCCCACACATCATCTCATTCGCTGTCCTCCTTTCACGTTTCCTTTCTTTCAGTGCCTTTCATTTCATTTCTGTTCCCGTGTTGTTGTTTTCTTTCCTGATGTCTTCCGGCCTTGTGGGTTGTCTCCACTTGTTGCTTAGGTTTCATTTCCGATTGCCGGCAGATTAACTTCACCAGGAAACAATTCCTTCATCTTGAGTTTTTGCGTATTTTTTCCCCTCTATTTTTTTGCTTCAGTGTTGCCTTGTTGTTGTTTTTTCCATTCAGTGTCAAAAGAACTGAAAACTCAGGAAAGAAAATCCAACTAGGTAAGAATTAGCAGAGATTGTTAATTGACGTAGCTCACAAAACTGGCAGGGATAATTATGTGACAATAGTCTACGTTTCCACCCAGTGTTTTTCCCCGCGATTTGCTTCTCTTTGTTTGCGGGAAGGTATTCAACGCCTTACAAATATAAGGGTAGAACAAGGGCATCGCTGAGCGGCAGCAACGCATTGTGACAATGCAAACCCGGCCAGAGTTATGTCCTCTCCCCCCCCCCACCCCCCCAATAAACCCCCCATCCCCCCAATAAACACACCACTTTCCACCCTTACAGAACGCATAAAATACATAGCCCAAAATTTGAAGCGATTCTGTTCAGTAGTTCACGAGATACAGCTGAACTTTTATACAAACTTCCTTGCACCATGTTCTCTCCCCCGCCCCCCCCCCCCCCCCCCCCCCCCCCCCCCCCCCCCCCAATAAACACACCACTTTCCACCCTTACAGAACGCATAAAATACATAGCCCAAAATTTGAAGCGATTCTGTTCAGTAGTTCATGAGATACAGGGTCCTCTCCCCACCCCCACCCCCCACCCCCCCACAATAAACGCACCACTTTCCACCCTTACAGAACGCATAAAATACATAGCCCAAAATTTGAAGCGATTCTGTTCAGTAGTTCACGAGATACAGCTGAACTTTTATACAAACGTCCTTGCACCATGGTACACCACCACACAAAATTTGAAGCGATTCTGTTCACTAGTTTACGAAATAAAGCTGTGGGGAAATTACATAGCCCAAAGAAGGAAATGTCGGTTTTCAAGGTCAAACTTCAAGGTCAAGGTCAGCACGGTGTTGATTAACGAAAAGAAGCTTCCTTTTCAAGCTGTCTACCCCTCTGCCAATTTTAATCAAAGTCCAAACAGTAGTTTTTTAAGATAATCGATACACAGACACACAGACACACACACAGACACACACACACACACACAAACCAATCGCAAAATCCCGGCCTCTGGCCGGGTAATCAGTGCGAAAACTTGAGAGGGATAGTGTATAAAGTACACAAACCATCAAATCTTGTTTTAACGTCCTCCGACCTGCACACAGACACATATGGGACATTTGTTAATATTCGATAGGGGGACGAAAAAAAATGGGGAAGGGGGTCATAATAAGGGAATGATTGTTTTAAAATATGGATTTGGGTAGTTAAAACACATAGGGATAACAATCAATAAAAGTCAGTATAAAAGTTGCTTGTTGTGTTCGACAAATCGTAAAGTACACAAGAAGAAAAATCTGTTTAACGTCCTCCGGTCTGAAACAGACACATATGGGGCATTAGTAGATATAAAGATGGTGGAAACGATCCTGGAGGCAATGCCCGGAGGCAGTGCAACACCAGGAAAGTCCCGAATTTTTAACAATGCATATATTACTGTTATGTGAAGTACACAAGATAGCCTTGCAGATTGTATATGTTCCGTGAAAGCGCTTAGGCCTCTCTGATTACATCAAACTCAACGTCAGTTTGTGCTATCACTTGTAGGCTAACATCAGTTTGTACTGTTTCACGGTTTAAGTCATTGACAGAACGTTCACAGTCTCTGAGATTTCCTAGAGCAAGTTTTCAATGTGGTCGATACGCCCAAAACTTCAATGAATTTGAAGTTTTAAAGACACACTGACGCACCACGATTAAGTCCCTTGGTTTTTTCTGGGTAGCTGTGGCCCACATACAAATGTCCCCTACTTCAAATTGAGGCTGCTTTTTCAAATTATGTTTCGGTTTGAATTTGGGGGCATTTATATGGGAGTCAGACCTGGTCAGAACAAGATGTCCTTTTAGCTATAAGAGGGAAAACACGTGAAACCCGTGACTTTGACATGTGATCTGTTGGATCTTTAAGGCTGTGGTCCAAAATGCCAACAATGTTATAATGCTGTAGGGAAGGGAGAGTGTGTGTGTGAGGGGTGTGTGTGCTGAAATGAACAAATGAACCACCATCGGGTTGATTCCAAGGAAAAACAATAAACACGCAAGGGAGTTGTGTGTGCGCGCGCGAGTCTGTGTGTGCGCGTATTTTGTGCCGCGTGTATATCTAGGGGAAGACGGGGTAAAAAGCGCATGGGCGGGTAAGAAGCCCACCCCAATTATTTCATGAAATAAAGAAAATGTCAGTCAAATTTGCCCATGAGACGAATGCTAGACATTAACGCTCGTCTCATGGGCAAAATGACTGAAATTTGCTTCATTTCATGAGATAATTGGGGTGGGCTTCTTACCCGCCCATGCGCTTTTTACCCCGTCTTCCCCTAAATATGTATCTGGTGTACAGAAGGAGAGAAAAGAGGAAAGGCAGGGGGGGGGGGGTCTTAGAAAATTTTGCATCAAGAGAGAAAGCACACTATGCATCCATTCATCTTCGAGTGACGTTAATTGATAATAGATGGCCACATCCACAAAGACAGAATAACAGTTACAGAGAAAAATCACCTATTGATTTGTAATCCGTTTAGACCGTGAATCGGGTGCGTGCAAATAGTATTTCGAACTTCTATTTTTGTAAGGTGTTTTACATATATTTTCACAGGGGCACGCACGCAGGATCATATTTATGCATTCAGACACACACAAGAAAAACGCAAACATGCGCGCAGACGAACGCACCCCGCACACACTTGTACACACACACACACACACACACACACACACACACACACACACACACACACACACGCGCGCGCATGCACGCGCACACATACACACACACGCACACAAAATAACGTAACCAAAGACATGCCATCGCCTCTGCAAAATAAACGTTCGGTGATTTCCCTTCTGATAACTGTAATTCCATCCCACAGGGAGAAAAGAGAGAGAGAGAGAGAGAGAGAGAGAGAGAGAGAGAGAGAGAGAGAGAGAGAGAGAGAGAGAGAGAGAGAGAGAGAGAGAGAGAGAGAGAGAGAGAGAGAGAGAGAGAGAGAGAGAGAGAGAGAGAGAGAGTGAGTGAGAGAGAGAGAGAGAGAGAGAGAGAGAGAGTTGAAACCTTTGAAACCTTTGTTTATTGAGGGAAAAGAATAAGCACACAATGGGCTTGTTTACATCTTGCCCTCGAAACAAAAGAAGAAAAACATAATTGAATCTTCCAATAATGAACACACACACACACACACACACACACACACACACACACACACATACACACACACACACACACACACACACACACACACACACACACACACACACACACACACACACACATCATATACATGCATACACCCATCCATCCTCCCCCCACCCACCCCCAAACCTCGCACACACCCCTGACATATATACGCCACTGGCGGAGTGGTTAGGAGATGCCACTCATACAATGTCATATCAATACAATGTGGCGGACCATAGCTACACCTATCTATATTGTTAAAAACTCGGGGCTTTATTGGTGTTGCACTGCCTCCGGGCATTGCAGCCAGTATTGTTCCCACCATCTTTGTATTTACAAATGTCCCATATGTGTCTATGACCGAGAGGACGTAAAATATACTTTTCATCATTACAATGTGGCGGACCATAGCTACACCTATCTATATTGTTAAAAACTCGGGACTTTACTGGTGTTGCACTGCCTCCGGGCATTGCAGCCAGTATTGTTCCCACCATCTTTGTATTTACAAAATGTCCCATATGTGTCTATGACCGAGAGGACGTAAAATATACTTTTCATCATTACAATGTGGCGGACCATAGCTACACCTATCTATATTGTTAAAAAACTCGGGACTTTACTGGTGTTGCACTGCCTCCGGGCATTGCAGCCAGTATTGTTCCCACCATCTTTGTATTTACAAAATGTCCCATATGTGTCTATGACCGAGAGGACGTAAAATATACTTTTCATCATTACAATGTGGCGGACCATAGCTACACCTATCTATATTGTTAAAAACTCGGGACTTTACTGGTGTTGCACTGCCTCCGGGCATTGCAGCCAGTATTGTTCCCACCATCTTTGTATTTACAAATGTCCCATATGTGTCTATGACCGAGAGGACGTAAAATATACTTTTCATCATTACAATGTGGCGGACCATAGCTACACCTATCTATATTGTTAAAAACTCGGGACTTTACTGGTGTTGCACTGCCTCCGGGCATTGCAGCCAGCATTGTTCCCACCATCTTTGTATTTAAAAATGTCCCATATGTGTCTATGACCGAGAGGACGTAAAACATCATTTTCATCATCTCATCGGTTAGGAGATGGCCACCGTGTCAGTTGAACCTGTAGGATAAATGCCACACAACGCCAGTCAGTGACACTCACCAAAAGGCCTGTCATAGGCCGTCGTACACATTAAACCTACGCTGTATTATGTAAGAATACCATTTCGTTAAATCATACAAACCAACATTGTCAACTATTTTGTGGGGGTTTTACGATTAACGCACTTCACAAAGAAATACGACATTGATGAAAGGATCGCTGTTTTTTGGATACAAGCAGTGGCCACATTATTTTAAGCAAATTGTAAAGTGCAAAGTGCTCTGAGGTTTAGCGCATAAATGCTCCGTAGAAATGCAAATTATTCCAATATCTAAATTAATAGAAATGTCCGGTATGGCTTCTGTCGAGAGGACGTAAAACTTTAACTTTGACAAATTATTCTCATTCAGTTGGCCTATCTTTAAAAAAGTGGATAGGCTCTGTTAAGTTCTAATTCAAATTAAAAAATCTGTTGTCCTAAAAGCAAAATTAAAATGGAAAATTATCTTTTACTGCATGTGCAGCAGATTAAAATGACATTAAATTAAGCATATACACGCATGCACGCGCGCGCACACACACACACGCACACGCACACGCACACGCACACGCACACGCACACACACGCACACGCACACGCACACGCACACACACACACAGTGTCACAAAATCAGAGTTACACTATACATATCGTATCAGAATATCAGTTCTATTTTCATCCTTAGTGATCTATGTTCTTCCGTGTATGTTTCTCCCCAGTGTGGTCCATACAGTACCAAGGCTTTATGTTGCACCCACACCACTTTCCACCTTGTGCTAGGGTTCGGTTAAGAGTGTAAGTTCAAAGGACTAGTTCACGTTAACCCTTTCACCGCCAAAGTCGCATTTTAGCACCACAGTGGTTTAACACCCATGTCACTAAAAGGCATCAAATTGGGGTCTGTTATCCAAAGACCCTATTGTCTTAGTTTTGGGAAGTAAGGATAGATCTTATTTTATATATGTCACAGAAAAATCCCCAATACTGCAGATGGATTTTGTTCTCTACCCAGGTACATTTAATCGATTTTTTTCTCTCTGAAATGTGGCTGGCAGTGAAAGGGTTAAAATATCGTTGTCCTAAAAACAAGTTTGAAATGGAAAATTCTCTTTTACTGCATGTGCAGCAGATTAACATGAATACATTAAATTAAACACACACACACACACACACACACACACCACACCACACACCACACACCACACACACACACACACCACCACCACCACCACCACACCACACACCACACACCACACACCACACACACACACACACACAATCAGAGTTACACTATACATATGGTACCAGAATATCAGTGATATTTTCATCCTTAGTGATCTATGTTCTTCCGTGTATGTTTCTGCCCAGTGTGGTCCATACAGTACCAAGGCTTTATGTTGCACCCACACCACTTTCCACCGGGGACATCCCGCTATCGCTACGTATCGATAACACTACCAAGATAAATCAGTACGGCTTACACTACGTATCGATAATACTACTGGGCTAAATCACTACGGCAACTAAGGGTTAGGGTTAGGGATAAAATAGGGTTACACTTAGGTAAGGAATAGGGTTAGGTTGGAAAAGGGTTCCGGTTAGGGTTCAACTCAACTCAACTCAACTCAAACAACTTTATTATCTCTTAGAGAGAAAAGACACAGTTAAAACAAGACACTTTATAATATACATTAAAAACAAGATGTGCTTCTAAAACATAAATGACAATACCATTAAATCAAAACACACATGATGATAATTATCACTTGAAAGCAAAACAGCAGTGCTTAAAACAAAATGTTGCCAATATTATAAAAAAATTAAAATTAAAACAGTACAGAAAATATTACCGTTTAAGATGAATCAATTTAATTATATAATTTTAAATACACAACGCACACAATTGACTTATTTTTAACAAAACACGCATACTTTATGTTTAAACAAAGTCATATATTATCAAATTTACAAGTTAACATATCCACATAATTCATATAAAAAATGGATACGTGTGCACCTACTCAAACATATCCACACACAAGCCAGCATAAATTATAACAAATCCACAAAGAACAAACACATACACATAGGAAATGGGTTAGGGTTTAGTCTGTCGGAATTGAAACAGATTCGCAGTGTCATTTATTTTTCTCTTTGGATCGTAATGGTAAGAACGAGTAGTTATTTCGATACGTAGTAAAAGCGCTAAGCACCCCTTTCCACCTCGTGCTAGAGTTCCGTTAAGAGTGTAAATTCAAAGATCAAAGATCCACCGGATCACGTGTCAAAATCACGGGTTTCACGTGTTTTTGTTTGTGGCTCAAGCCACAAACCTATAACTCACTTTGTCGGTCGGTCGGTCTGTCGGTCGGTCGGTCTGTCGTTCCAAAATTGTCGCACATTTTGACAAAATTGTCGCACTTCAAATCGAGGCTACACTTCAAACTTAATTGAGGCCGCTCTTTAAAATGATGATGTATTTTAAAAGCGTACAAAATAATAAACATACGTAATACAGACACTACAACAGACACGACGAGTATGCGGTGCTTCTTTTGATGAGTATAAGTAGGATACATAGTTTTAAATGTTTTCCAAAAGATATAAAAAGTTACGAAAGGGTGCAGAGATAACATTCTGGTTTACAGATTAAAATTATTGAAAAGCCAGGGGAGATGACTCCTGATAGGAGTGGTAAAAATAGACCGCGCGCCACAAACTATTGCGATTTTGTGCTTGTTTCCTCTTATGGCTAGAAATAAATCTTGTTTTGACCAGGTCTCACTCCCATACAAATGCCCCCCAATTTCAAACCGAAACATCAGTTTAAAGAGCAGCCTCAACTGGGAGGAGATGAAATTAGCGTCCAACTGGTCGGAGACCCTTATGGACGGTCAGCCTCAATTTGAAGTTGGGGACATGTGTATGTGGGTCACAGCTACCCAGAAGAAAAAACCAAGGGACTTAATGGTGGTGCGTCAGTGTATCTTTAAGGCTTGCTGGGCTAGTTCACATTAAACATAGTGAATTGCAGTAGGGGAAGACGGGGTAAAAAGCGCATGGGCGGGTAAGAAGCCCACCCCAATTATCTCATGAAATAAAGACAATTTCAGTCAAATTTGCCCATGAGACGAATGCTAGACATTAACGCTCGTCTCATGGGCAAAATGAGACTGAAATTCGCTTCATTTCATGAGATAATTGGGGTGGGCTTCTTACCCGCCCATGCGCTTTTTACCCCGTCTTCCCCTAAAGGCTAGCACACGTTGGAGGAGAAAGGCCAAACGAAACACCGTGGAACAAACTAACACGCAGTAGAGAACAGATTTGGACTTGAAAGTTCAAAGACCAATACAGTGGAACCTCCCTTATAAGACCTCCCATTATAAGACCCCCTCCCACATAAGACCTACTTCTCCGAGACATTGCCCGTCTTTGTAAGCATTAAAATTACCTCCTTTATAAGACCTCATTTTGGATGACTTTTGAAGGTCTTATAAGTGAGGTTCTACTGTAATATAAACTGTGACATTAAACTTTTTAAAAATAACGCAATTATGTTTTTTAAAAGTAGAACTTCGAAACATTATGTGCGGAGTGGGAGAAAAGTGTAGGTTTGGGCTTGATATTCCAAAGGTCTAGTATGACACGTAAAAATCCCAAGGCAGTCAAACATCAGTAAGAAAGCAGGGATAAATCCTGCTGCCTGGTATGACCAAACTGATAGCTAGGTTTCCCAAGTCCGCCCCAACCCCCTCTTCATCCCACCCCCCATAAAACATAATTTAGGGGGCCCTGCGCTTGCGGCGATGCGCTCGCTCTTCGGGTGGGAGAAACCCGAATGCATCCGGAGATACGGGCGCCGAGAGGCCGGCGGATGCGCGTTTCGCGCGTTTGCGAAACCGCGCAAATGACACGGCCGCCTCGGTTGCCGTTGCCATCGCCCCGTTAGGGCTCACAGCAAATTTGAAGCGATTCGGTCGAAAAACGGCGGAGTTATAAGGCCCGTTTCGTGTTTCAGACACACACACACACACACACACACACGGACAGTTGGCTTTTTACTATACGATGATTAACCCCCAAAATAGAGTCGTGTTCTTTGTGACACAACAGCAGTTGTCAACTAAGGAGGAAAACAATCTTTTACAGGATCCTAACAAAAATGGCAACTGCAAAGAAAAGCAACGGCAACATCTTTTTTCTACGTGCGAGAACACTTACAGGGGATGGGTGTTTCTGGGCAATATTAACATTTCTTCCCCTCACAACACTATCTGAACCATCTTATACGGAAAAAGTGCTGTCTCTATAGGGGATTGGAAGAATGAAAATATCACTTTTCCCGTCAAAAAATTCACCAATATTTTCTGTCCCGGATAGTACACTTGACACTTGGAGCGCAAGTGAAGTTATAGTGCGCGTGCACTACAACTGCACTTGTACCGTTTTGGGTTGCACTTGTACCGTTTTGGGTTGCACTTGTACCGTTTTGGGTTGCACTTGTACCGTTTTGGGTTGCACTTGTACCGTTTTGGGTTGAGGGGAAGAAATGTTAATATTGCCACAAATGGCACTTTTAAATATTATCCCTTTCACCGCCAGCCATTTTTCGGCCGAAAAATGCCTTTAGGCTTAACTGGGCACAGAAAATAAAATATCTGCAATATTGCGAATACCTCTGACATATATAACATTAAGCCTATCCTTACCTCCCAAAATTAAGAAAATAGGGTATTTGGGTAACAGGCCCTGATTTGATGCCTTTTAGTGACATGGGTGTTAAACCATTCTGGTGCTAAAATGTGACGTTGGCGGTGAAAGGGTTAACAGTAGCTAAAAATTAAAATAAGTCTCGCTAATTCGTTTTGCACTGGGTTACGGCCATTCCCTTTCAGTCACACACACACACACAAAAAGACTAGGGCAATATTAACATTTCTTCCCCTCAACCCAAAACGGTACAAGTGCAGTTGTAGTGCACGCGCACTATAACTTCACTTGCGCTCCAAGTGTCAAGTGTACTATCCGGGACAGAAAATATTGGTGATTTTGTTTGGACGGAAAAAGTGATATTTTCATTCTTCAAATCCCCTATAGAGACAGCACTTTTTCCGTCTAAGATGGTTCAGATAGTGTTTGCGGGGAAGAAATGTTAATATTGCCCAGACTAGAATATACCACATAGCAGAACACAGAAGACATGGTGAGGAAAATTAAGAGCAGCGAATAAAGCAGCCTTTTACTTGTATAATACTTGGCTGTCTCTCATGCTTACCCTTTGACGGGTTTGTTGTTCAGATGTGGACTAATCTACCAACTAACATAAAGAATGCACCTAACAATGAACTCAAAAATATTTGGGACGAAAACCCAAATTTGAAAATAAAATTAAAAAGTTATGATGAATAAGCAAAGCCATTCATAAAATAAACAAATTAAAAAAAATTATAAAAATTGGTTTGATTAGCTTAGTGTAGGGAGACGCAAACCACTTTAAAGACCCAGTGACGTGACACGGTTAAGTCCATTGTTTTGTTCTGGGTTGCTGTGACCCACATATAGATTTCCCCAAGTTCAAATTGAGGCTGCTCTTTAAACTGATGTGTCGCTGAGTTTTGGTGTGTTCAGGAAAATTAGCACCCCTGTGAATGCTACTTGCTCACATGTACCTTACTAACACTATTCTATGATAGTTGTTAAATTATGAACTTCACAACAAATAACAACAAGAGGCAAAGCCTGCAAGGCTCACGTCTGATTTTTATTACTATAGCAGGCATGGGAATTCCCATGACAATTCCCATGCCTGTATAGAGAGAATACTGTTATGTAGACACTTGTGCATCTGAAAACAGAATTAATTTTTATTTTACTGTGTAAATTAAAATTATTTCTATGCACCCCTACCCCTTTCTTTAAAATTTAATTATATGTATGCGCATGTAACAGTGGAGCCCTATTTTTATTTTTGGCAAACAAGTAAAATTGAAAAGCATATTGACCAAGCTTTCAGAAAAAACATAGTGACCAATCCCCCCCCCCGCCGGGGTAAGGGGGGTCTACGGACACCTGTAGTAGGCCTAGTCTTTGCCTGTGGGTCTAAGCCTCTTACTCTTAGAAAATTAATAATTGAAGTTGCGTGATCTGTTACTGTTTTAAACTGATCGTTCATGCGATGAAAACTTGTTCCACATCATCTACATTTCTGTAAGATATTTTATATTAGTCCTAATATTTTATTTTCGTTTCGTTAATTCTCCCCCCCCCCCCCTCTGCCACAAAGCAAAGGTCAAGGTCACAGCCAGCAAGCTCATCCATGTTTATCTTCCCCTGTACAGTCTGCTCGTGGTGATCAATCGTCTAGGACTAACAAAGGATTCGTACGTCGAAGGCAGTGAAATCGACGAACCCTGGATTTTCCGTATATTTTTTTTCAAGACTGAAATGAATGTGGGCTAAATGTTAAGTACGTCGTCTTGATTATGAGGTAAGGCATGGACTCTAGGCCTAGGCCTTGTTGCCGGAAGTGCAGTAGGCTAAGTTGTGCGCAGAGATGATGGGCAAATGAACACGAACAACCGTTACTCAAAGGCGCAAATAAAAGCTAAACAACCGGGCCGTCAACGCACACACTCGGTACATCCATTTGTTACAGAAAATATAAGTTGACGACGTTAAAATGTACCTATTTGTACACACCTGAAGTCTTGTGTTTCTTTTTAAAGAGCGTTTTTGTATATCTAATGGAGAGTCTTCTTTCCAGTATGTATCTCCTACTCGGTACAACACAACAGTTACAACAAATGATTTTCTTTCTTTTGTTCCTTACCGATGTATCTGACTGCTTTGATCGTCATGACTTGAAGGCTCACGTCAAAATCAAGTATCCTGCTAACTTTAACCCTCTAACATCTTATGTTTTTTTGAGAAAATGACAACGTTAAAGTTTCAGTGGAGAGTGAGAGTCTTCTTTAGTTTGAAGAGTGTGACTGAGTCAAGGTTCAAGGTTGCACAACCTTATCTTTATTTTGTTCTTTATCAATGTATCTGACTGCTTTGATCGTCGTGACTTGAAGGCTCACGTCAAAATCAAGTATCCTGCTAACTTTAACCCTCTAACGCCTTATATGTTTAGAGAAAATGACAACGTTAAGGTTTGAGTTAAGGTTAAAGGTCGGGGCCACGGACGCAACACACACACACACACACACACACACACACACACACACACACACACACACACACACACACACATACACACAGACACACAGACACACAACCGAACATGTACGATACTATAGACTCACTTTGTTTTAAAAAACGACGTGAGCCAATAATAGATAAATAAATAAATAAGAATAACTCCTATAATAGACTCAAAATCACTGATTGTCAGAATGGGATAAGCCCGTTATGTCTCAGTCCCATTGTGTCCCAGCCCGATATGTCCCACTTTCAGAATATATTGGGCCTGGGACACAACGGGCCGAGGTCATAACGGGCCCAACCGTAATTTTGACGATTTCTTTATGTCCCAAAAATTGGTATAATTGTTATTGTTTGTGTGCTATGGTTATGATATCGACGGTGGTGGCCTGCGTGTGTGACAAGTCCATGCGTGTGCGCACGCCACACGTATGTATGTGTGTTAGGGGTTAACTATTAATGTGTGCATTTGTGTGTGTGTATGTGTGTGTGTGTGTGTGTGTGTTTATAAATGACAATCTCTCTGTCTGTCTCTCTCTGTGTCACGGTGTCAATCTCTGTCTCTCTCTGTGTATGTGTGTATGTAGGGGATTCATTATAAATGTGTGTGTGTGTGTGTGTGTGTGTGTGTGCGTGTGCGTGTGCGTGCGTGCGCACACACAGGAAAGAGAGAAAGATAGACAAGAGAAAGACAGATAGACAGAAAGATGACTGATAACACACACACTCTGGATCACCTTTGAGTTTTAGTGGAAGGACGTTAAACTGAAGAGCAACATACGTTCACCCCCCACCCCACCAAAGACGGGCCTGAGACCTAATGGGCCTGGGACACAATGGGTTGGGACCTATTGGGCCTGGGACACAACAGGCCTGGTGTGGCATTCCCAAAATGGATGTTCTCAACATGTCTGCGCATGTGCGAAATCGTACCATCACATTTGATCTTTTGTGTATTCAACACTAAATTGACCCTTAACCTATCCCTAACCCAACCCCTAAACATCTCCGAACTCTTCGCACATGTATGCACAGTCATGTTGGGAACAAATCCATTTTGAGAATGCCACACTGGCATTCATAGGGCCGACCCAGTCAAAACAAGAACTCACACACAGAGTAACAACACACAGTGACATACACACAGTGACACACACACCAGCCAGTTCAATCAAAAGAGTGACACACACTCAACTGTCAAATCAACTTACCCTGCAGGACACTGACAAAAAGCCAGTAAGACATCTCCGTCATGATCTGTGATCATCCACACTTCATACGAATCTCGTAGCAAGTACGTTTTTTGTCGCTGGGTTGGCCGTACTCGAGCATAGAAACAACATGTCTGGGTTTGAAGACAGCATTTCAGTTCCAAGACATGGCCGTCGTAAAACAGTATATAATCTTCAAAGCTTTTGTACGCTTTCGTCGCCTTTTTGTCGAAGTCCGATCGTTTCTCGATCAAAAAGTTAAAAATGTCTATCAACCCAACCTTTGGTGCCAAAGAAAAATCGTTGGTGAAGGGTAGAAGGAATGGGTTTTCTGCAGGGAAGTTGATCTCCTTTAGACTGTCAGTGATTTGGCCGGCCGAGTTTACATTCATCAAATCTGGGTCAGTTTCCACCTGGATTTCTGCAGCACACTTCGCTAATTTAATTAAATCAGTTTTTTTATACCCTGAGGTACTAATTCTTTTAATTTTTAGATAAAATCGAAGTCGTTCACAGTCCATTTTATCAAATTCATTTGGAGAGCTTGAACCCACGCCACTATCTGCCATGTTGAAACGTTCAGATTTTGCCCGAGGTCAGGCGGAGTAACTCTAAACGAACGTTCGGGTAACTCTGAACGACCGGCGTGGCAAACGACGAATTTAGCTTTACGTCCTCCTGGCCGAAGCCATATGGGACATTACTTTTTACTTGTGGTTTTTCCTATTTGGGGCCATTTATATGCGTCAGACTTGGTCAAACCAAGATTTTTGTCCAGTTATAAGAGGGAAAACACGTGAAACCCGCGAGATTTTGACATGTGATCGGGTGGATCTTTAATAAGTAAAAAAGTCAAATTCACTGAGACAAAAGGGCCGCGAGGCCTATAATAGCCCTATATCTACCTACCTGAACGAAAGGCGTGTGGTACATGGAAAGTGTGTACAATTACTTCTGTATAAAGAAGTTGGTCACCACCACAGAAGAAGAAGAAGAAGACTTCGGCAAAAAAAAGAACTCTTGTGTCATTTTGCAGCAGTAGAATGTTTGGTAGTGGTGCTGTGCAGAATGGAAATCGTGGAGTTAACTGTCCACCACTTCTTCTTTTTCTTTTTTTTCTTTTTTTCTTTTTTTGCTGTCCCATCTTCTGGGCTGTACAGTGGCGTTGCTCCCACGCCGCTCGTTCCGAATCCCAATTCGCAGCTACACCCGGGTTTGCTCAAGTCGCAGAAACCGAGACCAGCAGTCC
>CM065696.1:11574660-11584660 GCA_017654935.2 Phymorhynchus buccinoides
AAGCGTTCAGAAAATGTAAAGAAATGTCACCTAAAATATTTTTCAGAATATTTGATGCTAAAGTTCAGTCTATCTTATTGTATTCTTCTGAAATCTGGGGTTTTAAGAGGTTAGACCACATTGAAAAAGTACATTTATTAGCTTGCAAAAGATATCTAGGATTGCCATTGAAAACGCCAAATAAAATGATTTATGGAGAGCTAGGTAGATACCCACTGTTTGTAAATTCACGTATTCGATGCATTAAATATTGGTTTAGACTGTTGATTATGGATAATGATAGATTACCTAAACAAGCTTATTTAATGATGATGTCTATGGATAATGATGGTAAAAGATGCTGGGCTACTGAGGTGAGAGAAATGCTTTCAAATGCAGGTTTCTACCAAGTCTGGTTAAATCAAGGGGTCGCAAATATTAATGTTTTTATAAGTGAATTTAAGCAGCGTTTAATAGACATGTTCTTTCAAGAATGGTCTGGTGCAATCCGAGATAAAGAAAGATACAGCCTATACAGCTTGGTTAAGAACAATCTTACACTATGTACATACTTAAATGAAATTGATATTTTTTGCTTCCGTGTGGCTTTAACTCAGATTAGATGTGGAGTATTACCAATTAACAAAAATATGAACAGATATGGTATAGATGTAACACAATCGTATTGTCCGAAGTGTAAAAACATGTTAGAGGATGAACTGCACTTTTTGTATCATTGCCCCTTGTATTCAGAGCTTGTATTCAGAGCTTAGAAATAGATATTTTGCAAATGGAATAAATGTTCCACTGGAGAGACTACTTGACGGAGGATGTAAAACACTTTCTAGTTTAGTTTCCAAGTATATTTTCCACGCCATGAGACAAAGACAGCGATTTTTGGAAGGCTAAGCATCAATTTTCAACTCTATATTAAGAAATGATTTTGATTGTTAAGTATTATTTGTTTGTGTTGAACCAGTTAATTGTCTATTCTATGTAGATATTGAAAGTAATTGCCAAGAACGTGCAATGTATACTTTTTTTTTTTTTTTTTTCTTTTTCTTTTTCTTTTTCTTTTTTCTGTATTGTTATTTATGTCCCCCCATTTTCCCCAATGTTTATGTGCCCATGGCCTAAAGACATTAAAGTATTTCAAGTTCAAGTCAAGTTCAAGTCTCTCTCTCTCTCTCTCTCTCTCTCTCTCTCTCTCTCTCTCTCTCTCTCTCTCTCTCTCTCTCTCTCTCTCTCTCTCTCTCTCTCTCTCTCTCTCTCTCTCTCTCTCTCTCTCCCTTGTAAAATAAAGTTTCTGAACTCTCTCTCTCTCTCTCTCTCTCTCTCTCTCTCTCTCTCTCTCTCTCTCTCTCTCTCTCTCTCTCTCTCTCTCTCTCTCTCTCTCTCTCTCTCTCTCTCCCTTGTAAAATAAAGTTTCTGAACTCTCTCTCTCTCTCTCTCTCTCTCTCTCTCTCTCTCTCTCTCTCTCTCTCTCTCTCTCTCTCTCTCTCTCTCTCTCGCTCTCCCTTGTAAAATAAAGTTTCTGAACTATCTCTCTCTCTCTCTCTCTCTCTCTCTCTCTCTCTCTCTCTCTCTCTCTCTCTCTCTCTCTTCTCTCTCTCTCCTTCTCTCCCCCCCTCTCTCTCTCTACTATGTCGTTGTTACATTTATATACTGTTGTTGTTTCTGTTGACGATTTGTCTTGGTCTCAACGTTCATTTATAGTATTGTTTACTTGTTAGAACCAAGGACAGAATGGAAGAATAGGCCTACCCTAAATTCTTATCCTTGGAAGATAAAGTGTCTGAAGTCTGAAGTCTCTCTCTCAATGCAGCGGTTTTTCTGACGAAAAAGACCCGATCCCTGGGATCGGTAGTTTCCCTTTAAGTCCTTAATAGCAATGCTTTATGGTATGAGAACTTGTGTTTTTAGTCTGGATTACGCCTCCAGGAAAATATTTTTATAATCGAGCAATTTTCGTGTATATAAATACTTGTAGTTCAAGGGGGGAATTGTCGTGTTACATTACAATGCATAGACCTATCAAAACTTTGCTTCTCCAAACTTTGCTTTTTAATGTAGAGATTAAAGGGTTTGATTTTTTTACTTAAAAGAGTGGATATTGTTGGGGGGTGGGGGGGGGTGGGGGGTGGAGGGTTCACAATGCGTTCCACCCCACCACTTCTTCTTCTTCTTCTTCCTCTTTTTCTTCTTCTTCTTCTTCTTTTTCTTCTTCTTCTTCTTCTTCTTCTTCTTCTTCTTCTTCTTCTTCTTCTTCTTCTTCTTCTTCTTCTTCTTCTTCTTCTTCTTCTTCTTCTTCTTCTTCTTATTATTATTATTATTATTATTAGTAGTAGTAGTAGTAGTAGTAGTAGTAGTAGTAGTAGTAGTAGTAGTAGTAGTAGTAGTAGTAGTAGTAGTAGTAGTAGTATTCATTATCTCTCCCCCTACTTCTTCTTGTTCTTCTTGTTCTTCCTCTTCTTCCTCTTCTTCTTCTTGTTCTTCTTGTTCTCCTTGTTCTTCTTCTTCTTCTTCTTCTTCTTCTTCTTCTTCTTCTTCTTCTTCTTCTTCTTCTTCTTCTTCTTCTTCTTCTTCTTCTTCTTCTTTCTTCTTCTTCTTCTTCTTCTTCTTCTTCTTCTTCTTCTTCTTCTTCTTCTTCTTCTTCTTCTTCTTCTTCTTCTTCTTATTATTATTATTATTATTATTATTATTATTATTATTATTAGTAGTAGTAGTAGTAGTAGTAGTAGTAGTAGTAGTAGTAGTGGTAGTAGTAGTAGTATTCATTATCTCCCCCTACTTCTTCTTGTTCTTCTTGTTCTTCCTCTTCTTTCTTCTTCTTCTTCTTGTTCTTTTGTTCTTCTTGTTTTCTTCTTCTTCTTCTTCTTCTTCTTCTTCTTCTTCTTCTTCTTCTTCTTGTTCTTCTTCTTCTTCTTCTTCTTCTCCTCACCTTTATTTAGGCGTTCTTTGACTTCATGCACTTTTGGGTTTTTTCTCTCTTTCTTTCTTTCTATCACAAACCCAAACCTTCTTTATTTTCGGAAACAGCAGAGAGAAAGAGACTGACTAACAGCGACAGAGAGAGACTGACAGAAAGAGACAGAGAGAGACAGATATTCAAGGACTGGAGCAGTTTTTCTTTTGTCATCTCATTAAAAAAAAAAGGGGGGGGACTACCAACTTTATGCATTGCATGAAGAGCTTCTGTAACTGTTTAATGTGTGTGTGTGTGTGTGTGTGTGTGTGTGTGTGTGTGTGTGTGTGTGTGTGTGTGTGTGTGTGTGTGTGTGTGTGTGTGTGTGTGTGTGTGTGTGTGTGTGTGTGTGTGTGTGTATGTGTGTGTGTGTGTGTGTGTCTGTCTGGTGTCTGTATGTGTCTGTGTGTGTGTGTGTGCGCGCGCGTGCGCGTGTGTGCAAGCGCGCGCGCGCGTGCGCGTGTCTGTATGCGCGCGCGCGCGCGCGCGCGCGCGCGCGCGCGCGTGTGTGTGTGTGTGTATGCGTGTGTGTCTCTGTATCTCTATGTATGCGCTTGTGCGTGTGTGTGTGTATGTGCGCGCGCGCACATGCCGTTGTGTGCGCTTAAACAAGCGTTTGAAACAGATTTCTGCTCTTTTCCCCAGAGGTTTAAGACGAAGAAACGAAAGAAGACAAGTTGATTGATCAGAATCACAGAAACTGCACAACGCAGTAAATGACATGTCCCTTTGCATTTCTGACCCACGCTGCAAACTCTGCTGAACTTCGGGGAAGCAATAGGATCCATGGAGGCTGGTGTAGTGTTTGCGATGCGCCTTTGTTTGACCCCCACATTATGGCTGTCTATATCTGTCTCTCTGTCTGTCTCTCTGTCTCTCTCTGTCTGTCTGCCTCTCTCTCTCAGTCTGTTTGCCTCTCTCTCTCTCTCTCAGCGCTGGGTGTAAAAAAAGTATGTATGCTTATCTCATTACCCTGTATTAATAAAATTTCGTTCGTTCGTTTGTTCGTTCGTTCGTTCGTTCGTTCTCTCTCTCTCTGTCTCTGTCTCTCTCTCTGTCTCTGTCTCTCTCTCTCTCTCTCTCTCTCTCTCTCTCTCTCTCTCTCTCTCTCTCTCTCTCTCTCTCTCTCTCTCACACACACGCGCGTGCATACGTACACACACACACACGCGCGCGCGTGCGCACGCACGCACACATACATGCTTTTTCTCTCACGCATTCTGGTAACGTAAAATATGGCAAATACTAGACCGTGAAACGCTAGATCTCTAGCCGAGCGGCAGCATTTTCGACTGCAATGCTTCGCCTCGCGGCTGAAAACGAACCAAGCCTAAATATATTATCTTAAGTACCTATGCACATGCAAAGTGTGAGCATCATAGGTCCCTCCGTTCAAACGTTATCATGCTAGGTGCGTGGCAAGCATTTTTGGCCTCAGTGACCTTGACCTTTGCCCTATGACTTTCATTTTCGAACCTGGCCTAGATATCCTTAGTACCTATCAGCATGCACAATTTGAGCGTCCTAGATCCCTCTGTTCACACGTTATCGTGGAAACACGTACTCTGCGGCATTTTGGCCCCAGTGGCCTTGCCCTTTGACCAATGATCTTCATTTTCGATCCTGGCCTACATATCTTAAGCACCTATCTGCATGCAAAATGTTATCGCCCTAGGTCCCTCCGTTCAATCGTTATCGTGTCAGGTGTTCGGCAGCATTTTCGGCTTCAGTGACCTTGACCTTTGACCAGTTACTTTCATTTTCGAACTTAACCTAGATATCTGTAGTAGGTCTACCTATCCGCACGCAAAATGTGAGCGTCCTAGGTCCCTCCGTTATCGTACCAGCCATGTGCTCGGCAGCATTTTAGGCTCCAGTGACCTTGACATTTGACCTATGACCTTCATGTTTGACTTTGGCCTAGATATTCTTAGTAACTATCGTCATGCGAAATGTGAGCGTCCTAGGTCCCTCCGTTCAAACGTTATCTTGGTAACATACATACATACATACATACATACATACATACATACATACATACATACATACATACATGCATACATACATACATACATGCATACATACATACATACATACATACATACATACATACATACATACATACATACAAGCATGCATACATACACACATACATACATACACACATACATACATACATACATACATACATACATACATACATACATACATACATACATACATACATACATACATACATACATACACACATACATACATGCATGCATACATACATACATACATACATACATACATACATACATACATACATACATACATACATACATACATACATACATACATACATACATACATACATACATACATACATACATACATACATACATACATACATACATACATACATACATACATACATACATACATACATACATACATACATACATACATACATACATACATACATACATACATACATACATACATACATACATACATACATACATGCATACATACATACATACATACATACATACATACATACATACATACATACATACATACATACATACATACATACATACATACATACATACATACATACATACATACATACATACATACATACATACATACATACATACATACATACATACATACATACATACATACATACATACATACATACATACATGCATACATACATAGCCGCAGACAGCAGTGAAAACATTACCAGCTTCGCTTTCTTCGTTCTCGGCTGGTAATAAAGCACGAAGAAGTGTTTATCCCAAACCAATATTCCTACCCTTGTCAAATAACAACAAGAACAAAACCACAAGAAGGCAAACGCCTTACAAACGTACTCCTAGTTCAGTGGCTTTTTCCTTGCTCTCACTTTAGTATCGGCCCTTCAAAGACTAGCCTTAGAGACACACTGACCCACCAAGATTAAGTCCCTTGGTTTTTTTCTGCGTAGCTGTGACCCACATACAAATTCCCCCAACTTCTATTTGAGGCTGCTCATTAAAATGATGTCTCGGTTTGAACTTGGGGGCATTTGTATGTGAGTGAGACCACACACACACACACACACACACACGCGCGCGCGCGCGCACACACACACACACACACAATCATACTCACACACACACACACACACACACACACACACACACACACACACACACACACACACACACACACACACACACACACACACACACACACACACACACACACACACACACACACACACACACACACACACACACACACACACACACACACACGCGCGCGCGCGCGCGCGCGCGCGCGCGCAGACAGGACAACGCACACACCTCGTTCCCATCCCAATGTATTAAAAAATATATATAATATATATTATGCTCCCAGTTCTTACAAGAAAATATAATATATATCCTTCTCTCTTTCTCTCTCTCGCCATCCCTCCATCCCTCCCCCACCCAACACTCTCTCTCTCTCTCTCTCTCTCTCTCTCTCTCTCTCTCTCTCTCTCTCTCTCTCTCTCTCTCTCTCTCTCTCTCTCTCTCTCTCTCTCTCTCTCTCTCTCTCTCTCACGAATGTATATAGATAGATGGCTGGAAAAACAAAATCTATGTTGCTCTTGATATTATTGCATGTTGATTATATATTGGATGGTCGGTAGCCGTGAATGTTTTCTGTCAGTTTTCATTTCTTTTGTTTCATTTGTTTATTTTACTTTTTGGTTTATGTTGTCGAATACTGTTATTTCATTGAAAATATTCAAGACATTGACAGTGTCTAAACAGATCTTGGGCTAGATCTTTCTCTGCATGTTCCTGTCTCTGTCTTTCTCTGTCTGTCTGTCTCTCTCTCTCTGTCTGTCTCTCTCTCTGTCGCTCTCTCTGTCTCTCTCTCTCTCTCTCTCTCTCTCTCTCTCTCTCTCTCTCTCTCTCTCTCTCTCTCTCTCTTTATCTCACTCTCTCTCTCTCTTTATCTCACTCTCTCTCTCTCTCTCTCTCTCTCTCTCTCTCTCTCTCTCTCTCTCTCTCTCTCTCTCTCTCACTCTCTCTCTTCTCTCATCACTTTATACATAAGTTCAACAAAATGACTGCTGTCAAAATACAATGCGAAATAAAGCAAGCAAACACTGTGACCCGAAGTATTGTGTCATTAAATTATTTCCAAGTCAAATTACAACCACCCAAGTGGTTGCTTGCTTTATTCCACTTTATACATGTTTGTCCCATAGGGGAAGACGGGGTAAAAAGCGCATGGGCGGGTAAGAAGCCCACCCCAATTATCTCATGAAATAAAGAAAATTTCAGTCAAATTTGCCCATGAGACGAATGCTAGACATTAACGCTCGTCTCATGGGCAAAATGAGACTGAAATTTGCTTCATTTCATGAGATAATTGGGGTGGGCTTCTTACCCGCCCATGCGCTTTTTACCCCGTCTTCCCCTATATAACGATATTAGAAACAAATATTTATGTGGAATTGAAAAAGCATTATACTAATATTCTTCTGAATGGGTACATGATACTCACTCGTAAATTAGCCATGTTCATTTTCTATGCAATTCGACAGAGAAATGGGATTGAGAATTTAGACAAATAATAAGTTGTGAGAAGAAAAGAACATGTCTGTGTTGCTAACAGATGTTGGCTTGCCTGGTATACGTTTAGTGTTATCATGTTTCGCTCACCAACATGATAGTATGTCTCCATATAATGATGTTGTTATCTAATCGAGAGGTGTAGTAAATATTGTATGATATTTGTTAGTTCCTTGACCCTGTTTCTAGGGGCTAGTGGCCTACAGAAAATAAACCGTTGTTCATTGTTCTCTCTCTCTCTCTCTCTCTCTCTCTCTCTCTCTCTCTCTCTCTCTCTCTCTCTATCTCTCTCTCTCTCTCTCTCTCTCTCTCTCTCTCTCTCTCTCTCTCTCTCTCTCTCTCTCTCTCTATGTCTCAGAAAATAAACCGTTGTTCATTGTTCTCTCTCTCTCTCTCTCTCTCTCTCTCTCTCTCTCTCTCTCTCTCTCTCTCTCTCTCTCTCTCTCTCTCTCTCTCTCTCTATCTATCTCTCTCTCTCTCTCTCTCTCTCTCTCTCTCTCTCTCTCTCTCTCTCTCTCTCTCTCTCTCTCTCTCTCTCTCTCTCTCTCTCTCTCTCTCTCTCTCTCTCTCTCTCTCTCTCTCTCTCTCTCTCTCTCTCTCTCTCTCATTGCGCTCCCGCCTTTCCCTTTTCCCAAGACCTCCCACAATCGATGTATGTTGCAGACGTGTGCGATGTTTTCAAATTTCCGGATTGGAACTTTCCTTCCCTTATAGCTTCTGCAGACTCCATCCATTTGTACGGTTTGAGCTTTGTGTGCTACTACATGAAACTTGAAAGAAAGGGTGTTTCATTACGCCTATGACCTACTGTCACTGTCTGCGTAGCATTGTGCCCCCGTCTCTAAGTGTCCCCGTCTCTATATATCCCCAGGTATCTTGAAAGTAATTTGTGACCACTAGGACCTTGGCACACAGGAACAACAAATCAGTCTGTCGGGTAGGAAAAAGGTCCTTTAATAGAAAGGAAAAAAAACAAGAAAAAACCCAATACAGACGTTTCAGACTATAAGTCCGTTTTCAATGTAAGGATGCAAAAAGGAAACACAACAAAAATGTCGTTTCTATGTGTCCCCGTCACCATGTGTCCCCGTCTCTAAGTGTCCCCAATGTCGTCTCTATGTGTCCCCGTCTCTAAGTGTCCCCGTCTCTATATATCCCCAATTTCGTTTCTATGTGTCCCCGTCACCATGTGTCCCCGTCTCTAAGTGTCCCCAATGTCGTCGTCTATGTGTCCCCGTCTCTAAGTGTCCCCGTCTCTATCTGTCCCCAATGTCGTCTCTATGTGTCCCCGTCTCTAAGTGTCCCCAATGTCGTCTCTATGTGTCCCCGTCTCTAAGTGTCCCCGTCTCTAATCCCCGTCTCTATATATCCCCAATGTCGTCTCTATGTGTCCCCGTCTCTATGTATCCCCAATGTCGTCTCTATGTGTCCTCGTCCCTATGTGTCCCCGTCTCTATGTGTCCCCGTCTCTATATATCCCCAATTCCGTTTCTATATGTCCCCGTCTCTATGTGTCCTCGTCTCTATGTGTCCCCGTCTCTAAGTGTCCTCGTCCCTATGTGTCCCCGTCTCTATGAGTTCCCGTCTCTATATGTCCCCAATCGTCTCTATGTGTCCTCGTCCCTATGTGTCCCCGTCTCTAAGTGTCCCCGTCTCTATATGTCCCCAATTTCGTTTCTCTGTGTCCTCGTCACCCTGTGTCCCCGTCTCTATGTGTCCCCGTCTCTATATGTCCCCAATCGTTTCTATGTGTCCCCGTCTCTATGTGTCCCCGTCTCTAAGTGTCCCCGTCTCTAAGTGTCCCCGTCTCTAAGTGTCCCCGTCTCTAAGTGTCCCCGTCTCTATATGTCCCCAATCGTTTCTCTGTGTCCTCGTCACCCTGTGTCCCCGTCTCTATATGTCCCCAATCGTTTCTATGTGTCCTCGTCCCTATGTGTCCCCGTCTCTAAGTGTCCCCGTCTCTATATGTCCCCAATCGTTTCTCTGTGTCCTCGTCACCCTGTGTCCCCGTCTCTATGTGTCCCCGTCTCTACATGTCCCCAATCGTCCCTATGTGTCCCCGTCTCTAATTGAGCCCGTCTCTATATGTCCCCGTCTTGCATCTCTCTAACCCTAACCGTATTCCTAACCCAAAAACTAACCGTAACCCCTAACCCTATATCAAACCTTAACCCTTGCCCTTAAATCCGCAGGGACATTTGAGACGGGGACATAGAGACGTGGACATGTAGAGCCGGGGACAGATAGAGACGGTGATACATAGAGACGGGGACACATACACACTGGGACATAATATAGACGGGGACACAATGACGGGGACACATAGAGACGGGGACACATAGAGACGGGGACACATAGAGACGGGGACACATACTGACGGGGACACATAGAGACGGGGACACATACAAACGGGGACACATACAGACGGGGACACATAGAGACGGGGACACATAGA
>CM065696.1:11589660-11592160 GCA_017654935.2 Phymorhynchus buccinoides
CGACGAGGATGATGATGATGATGATGATGACGAGTTTTCCGACGAACGTGTCACCGTGGCATCGCGTGACCGTGTGACGTTCCAGGACGTGACGTCACTGCAGAGAGTAGTGCAGGGGGGCATGTGAGGAGGAGGAGGAGGAGGAGGAGGGGGAGGGCTGGAGGGTGTGAGCAGGGTGGTGGTCAGGGAGAACGGGGCTCGGCCCAAAACGGGGCTGAGGAAATCCTACAGCTCCAACAACGGCAACCTGCGACTGCTGGCCATGAGGCGGCAGCTGGGGCACAGCTATCCCGCAATAACAGCAGCCAACCCCACCTCCACCACCGCCGCCCCTTCCCCATCCCCAGCCTCCCCTCTGCTGTCCGGCAAATCCCGCAAGGTGGAGTACGTGTATGACGAGAGCGTGCTCGACCCGCAGACGGAGAAGCTGGAGCGCTATTACTACGAGGACCAGGTGGAGCGGAGGTGCCTGGCGCTCAGGGACCCCCGGGCCGGAAAGGTGCCTCGCCACGGGAGAGGGGTGTACGGGAGAGGGGTGGGCAGCAGTCTGGATGGAAACAAACTCCGTGAGGGCCATGACGAGGATGAAACCAAGTGGGGCGGGGCCGTAGGGGGTGGAGTGATTGTGAATCTCCACACGGGGAAGAAGCCCAGACACTATTCTTCTTCCTTGACTGTTACTAGTAGTAGTAGCGCGAGTGCTGGTAAGAGTAAAAGCGCGCTGCGAAAAGCCAAACACAAACCGTGTTCAGAGACCGTGCGAAAGCTGTCCGTTTCGTGCGAAGTGCTGTCGTCTTCCGGGACCAAAGACTCCGGGTGTGGTGGTAGAACCACCAAGGATTCCTCAGAGCCTCAAGGCATCGAGCTGTGCGACAGACCCGACGTCTCCTCCTCTAGTTCCTCCGCGGCCTCCACGTTCGAAGAGAGCCGCAGCGCGTGCAACAACCTCTCCCCCAACGACCGCCGCTACCACCACCACCACCGCCACCACCACCACCACCACTCCCCAGAACACTTCTCATTGGTCAGCGGCATTCGGCGCATGCGCCTCGCCGAGACTCTGATCGACCAGAACGTTTTACCGACCACCTCGACAAGCGAGGAAGCGGAAGCTGAAGGACAAGCTACCAACGGTCAGGGCGGGTTGTTCGTGTTTAGGGACGACAAGGAACGGAGGTTGTCGTCCGGCATGCTGAACCTACGCCACCGCATCATTAAAAACCTGCGGGTCAGCTCCTCCTTAACCAAGGAGATCAAGGCGGCGAGGCAGCTGGGGGTGATCATGGGAGCGTTCACCCTCTGCTTCCTGCCCTACTTCATTCTCTTCCTCGTGGTGGCCTTCTGCGACGACTGCATAGATCCCGGCGTGCTGACGGCGGCTACGTGGGTGGGCTACCTCAACTCCACCCTCAACCCTTTCCTCTACCCGCTGTGCAACGCGGCTTTTCGCCGGAAGTTCCGCAGCATGTTCCGGTTCTTGCGAGCGTACTCTTCGTCGACGTCGTCGTCGTCGAGCTATCATCATTACGACAGGAACAGCGTGGTCCGGGCCAGATATGACTGATGTGTTGGGAAGATAGAAGACTAGAATGGTGTGGTTTGAGATGTTGGATAGAAGACTAGAATGGTGTGGTTTGAGATGTTGGGTAGATAGAAGACTAGAATGGTATGGTTTGAGATGTTGGGTAGAGAGAAGACTAGAATGGTATGTTTTGAGATGTTGGATAGAGAGAAGACTAGAATGGTATGTTTTGAGATGTTGGATAGAGAGAAGACTAGAGTGGTGTGGTTTGAGATGTTGGATAGAGAGAAGACTAGAATGGTATGTTTTGAGATGTTGGATAGAGAGAAGACTAGAGTGGTGTGGTTTGAGATGTTGGATAGATAGAGAGAAGACTAGAAGACTGGTATGGTTTGAGATGTTTAGAAGACTGAATGGTATGGTTTGAGATGTTGGATAGAGAGAAGACTAGAATGGTATGTTTTGAGATGTTGGATAGAGAGAAGACTAGAATGGTGTGGTTTGAGATGTTGGATAGAGAGAAGACTAGAATGGTATGTTTTGAGATGTTGGATAGAGAGAAGACTAGAATGGTATGTTTTGAGGTTTGAGATGTTGGATAGAGAGAAGACTAGAATGGTATGGTTTGAGATGTTGGATAGAAGAAGACTAGAATGGTATGTTTTGAGATGTTGGATAGAGAGAAGACTAGAATGGTATGTTTTGAGATGTTGGATAGAGAGAAGGCTAGAATGGTATGGTTTGAGATGTTGGATAGAGAGAAGACTAGAATGGTATGGTTTGAGATGTTGGATAGAAGACTAGAGTGGTATGGTTTGAGATGTTGGATAGAAGACTAGAATGGTATGGTTTGAGATGTTGGATAGAAGACTACAGTGGTATGGTTTGAGATGTTGGATAGAAGGCTACTAATGGTATGGTTTGAGATGTTGGATAGAAGACTAGAATGGTATGTTTTGAGATGTTGGATAGAGAGAA
>CM065696.1:11597160-11599660 GCA_017654935.2 Phymorhynchus buccinoides
CTTGGAAATCTGTGTTGTGCTACTGGGGAGCAGGCACACACACAGGACATTCGATTAAGTCTACAGATACACATAGCTACTCCCGGCTTGGTGACCATCGGATACGATGCAGAGGAGTCCTTGCGAAAGTGCCCCCATCTGTGTACCAGCCTGTTTTTCATGACTGCTGAGCCCACCTGCAAAAAACAACAACGAAAACGCAGATAACACTCCATCAAAGGCAGACAACTCCCCCCACCAAAGCCACCTAAGACACTCACCTAGCTCTGTGCAGATGAGAGGTACGAAGGAACGAACCCTCAAACTTCCTTAAAGACCCCCCACGTCACGTGTCAAAATCACGGTTTTCACGTGTTTTCCCTCTTAAGAAACATTAAGAAATCTTCCTAGCATGAGAGGGAATGCGACACGTGACGTGGGGGGGGTCTTTAAGGTCTCAATACAAGTTATCATTTCTCATTCGTCCCCCATGGCAGCACAGGGATAGCCACTCATAAAGGTCTCTGTACCCTATGGGGAAAGAATGAAAAAGTCATATCATGACTGGCCTATCACTGTGCTGCCATAGGAAAAGAGCGTAAAATGTTTACGTGTACAGAGACCTTACGATCAGTACTTGCATATCACTGTGTTGCCATGGGGAAAGAGTAAAAAATATATCAACGTGTATTGAGACCATTATGAAAAGGTGTTTTAAAAAAAAAATGTATTTTCCCTTACAAAATGGCGTTTTTAGTAGCAGGATTCGCTTGCTTCGTCTTTAATGAAGAAGACTTTTTAGTTTTAAACCAAAGAAGAGGTTGCAAGATTATTACAAATTCGTCGGAAAATTGTCCAGTTAAATTAAAGAAAAGGGTGCCACCTTGCAGAAAATGTGGCCTCTTCCATTGAAAAGAAAGTTAACCCTTTCACCGCCAATGTCGCATTTTAGCACCACAATGGTTTAACACCCATGTCACTAATATGCATCAAATCAGGGCCTGTTCTCTGAAGACTCTATTTTCTTAATTTTGGGAGGTAAGGATAGGCCTAATGGTATACATATCACAGAGAAATTCGCAATATTGCAGATTTTGTTTTGTCTACCCAGTTAAATTTAATGGTATTTTTTGGCTGAAAAATGGCTGGCGGCGAAAGGGTTAAAAACCCACCACATCCATGAGTGAAAATCACGGGTTTCACGGGTTTCTCTCTCTCTCTCTCTCGCTGGTAAGAAATCTTATTTTGACCAGGTTTGACTCCCCGTACAAATGCCCCAACATTGAAAACGAGACAGAGACTTTTGAAGAGCAGCCTCATTTTGAACTTGTGGGATTTGTTTGTGGGTCACACCTACCCAGAGAAAAAAACAAGGGACCTAAATCTGCCCGGTCAGTGGGTCTTTAAAGGCTTTCAATGTAACGAGAACGTTTGATTTTTGTTTTCATACCGGAGATAATTATGCTGTTGGTGATGACAAAGACGTGTGGTTTCTCCTTAAAGATACACTGATCCACCACGATTATGTCCCTTGGTTTTTTTTCTGGGTAGCTGTGACCCACATACAAATGTCCCCAACTTCAAATTGAGGCTGCTCTTTAAAATGATGTTTCGTTTTTCAATTTGGGGACATTTGTATGGGAGTCAAACCTGGTCAAAACAAGATTTCTTGCCAGCTATAAGAGGGAAAACACGTGAAACCCGTGATTTTGACACGTGAACTGGTGGGTCTTTAACACCCAAAGTGTTTTTTTGCGTTACAAGGGATGTGCATGTGGCAAAAAGAGTGAGGCCCTCAAAAAGAGGAGAAAAGTTGTTTTCAATGTTGTTGTTGTTGTTGTTGTTGTTGTTGTTGTTGTTGTTGTTGTTGTTGTCTTACCCTGGCTTAAAGACTCCAGGGATCACCCCCAACAGCTCAAGCACTTGAACACTACTTGGAACAAGCTACCACCATCTCTCAGACATTCCAACTCTCTTGTCAGTCTTTAAGGCTAATCTCAAAACGCACTGCTTCTCTCAACGCTAATGCTTGAGATGGGTCTGCATGAATGAAGTGTGCGCGGATTAGATGGGAGGAGGGGAATGGGGCATGTAGTAACTGAGTTTCTTTGTTTGTGTGTGTGCGTGCGCGCGCGTGTTTACGAAGAAGAGTGACGTCTGATTTTAATAAAAGGGGGAAATATTTGCCAGCCGCGAGGCGAAGTGGTAATGTTTTCAGTGACGTGTGTTTGTTTGTTCCCTGCTGGCTGGCTGACTATGTATGTTAATATGATAACTTTGCCACGGAGGAACCTAGGAGGCTCAAATGTTGCATGCGCGTAAGACGTTAGGGTATCTAGGCCAAGTTCGAAAATGAAGGTCATTGCTCAAAAGGTCAAGGTCACTGGAGCAGAAAATGTGCCATTTTGGAGGTGAGCATGTGCTGGTGATATAGCGTCGGGTCCATAGCGTCTTAACGCTCTAGTTCTAGTGACATAGCTGTGTGATCTATAATCACTTATAGCTTTTTTTACGTTGCCCC
>CM065696.1:11607160-11614660 GCA_017654935.2 Phymorhynchus buccinoides
AGTAGGATGTCATCATGATGTATGGAGGACTACAAATATAGTGAAGGAAACCAGTAGGATGTCATCATGATGTATGGAGGACTACACATATAGTGAAGGAAACCAGTAGGATGTCATCATGATGTATGGAGGACTACAAATATAGTGAAGGAAACCAGTAGGATGTCATCATGATGTATGGAGGACTAAAATTATAGTGAAGGAAACCAGTAGGATGTCATCATGATGTATGGAGGACTACTCATATAGTGAAGGAAACCAGTAGGATGTCATCATGATGTATGGAGGACTACAACTATAGTGAAGGAAACCAGTAGGATGTCATCATGATGTATGGAGGACTACAAATATAGTGAAGGAAACCAGTAGGATGTCATCATGATGTATGGAGGACTACAAATATAGTGAAGGAAACCAGTAGGATGTCATCATGATGTATGGAGGACTACAACTATAGTGAAGGAAACCAGTAGGATGTCATCATGATGTATGGAGGACTACTCATATAGTGAAGGAAACCAGTAGGATGTCATCATGATGTATGGAGGACTACACATATAGTGAAGGAAACCAGTAGGATGTCATCATGATGTATGGAGGACTACAAATATAGTGAAGGAAACCAGTAGGATGTCATCATGATGTATGGAGGACTACAAATATAGTGAAGGAAACCAGTAGGATGTCATCATGATGTATGGAGGACTACAAATATAGTGAAGGAAACCAGTAGGATGTCATCATGATGTATGGAGGACTACAAATATAGTGAAGGAAACCAGTAGGATGTCATCATGATGTATGGAGGACTACACATATAGTGAAGGAAACCAGTAGGATGTCATCATGATGTATGGAGGACTACACATATAGTGAAGGAAACCAGTAGGATGTCATCATGATGTATAGAGGACTACACATATAGTGAAGGAAACCAGTAGGATGTCATCATGATGTATGGAGGACTACAGATATAGTGAAGGAAACCAGTAGGATGTCATCATGATGTATGGAGGACTACACATATAGTGAAGGAAACCAGTAGGATGTCATCATGATGTATAGAGGACTACACATATAGTGAAGGAAACCAGTAGGATGTCATCAGATTCATGATGTATGGAGGACTACACATATAGTGAAGGAAACCAGTAGGATGTCATCATGATGTATGGAGGACTACAACTATAGTGAAGGAAACCAGTAGGATGTCATCATGATGTATGGAGGACTACACATATAGTGAAGGAAACCAGTAGGATGTCATCATGATGTATGGAGGACTACACATATAGTGAAGGAAACCAGTAGGATGTCATCATGATGTATGGAGGACTACTCATATAGTGAAGGAAACCAGTAGGATGTCATCATGATGTATGGAGGACTACACATATAGTGAAGGAAACCAGTAGGATGTCATCATGATGTATGGAGGACTACAAATATAGTGAAGGAAACCAGTAGGATGTCATCATGATGTATGGAGGACTACTCATATAGTGAAGGAAACCAGTAGGATGTCATCATGATGTATGGAGGACTACACATATAGTGAAGGAAACCAGTAGGATGTCATCATGATGTATGGAGGACTACTCATATAGTGAAGGAAACCAGTAGGATGTCATCATGATGTATGGAGGACTACAAATATAGTGAAGGAAACCAGTAGGATGTCATCATGATGTATGGAGGACTACTCATATAGTGAAGGAAACCAGTAGGATGTCATCATGATGTATGGAGGACTACACATATAGTGAAGGAAACCAGTAGGATGTCATCATGATGTATGGAGGACTACAACTATAGTGAAGGAAACCAGTAGGATGTCATCATGATGTATGGAGGACTACAATTATAGTGAAGGAAACCAGTAGGATGTCATCATGATGTATGGAGGACTAAAATATAGTGAAGGAAACCAGTAGGATGTCATCATGATGTATGGAGGACTACAATTATAGTGAAGGAAACCAGTAGGATGTCATCATGATGTATGGAGGACTACACATATAGTGAAGGAAACCAGTAGGATGTCATCATGATGTATGGAGGACTACACATATAGTGAAGGAAACCAGTAGGATGTCATCATGATGTATGGAGGACTACAAATATAGTGAAGGAAACCAGTAGGATGTCATCATGATGTATGGAGGACTAAAATTATAGTGAAGGAAACCAGTAGGATGTCATCAGATTCATGATGTATGGAGGACTACACATATAGTGAAGGAAACCAGTAGGATGTCATCATGATGTATGGAGGACTACAGATATAGTGAAGGAAACCAGTAGGATGTCATCATGATGTATGGAGGACTACACATATAGTGAAGGAAACCAGTAGGATGTCATCATGATGTATGGAGGACTACACATATAGTGAAGGAAACCAGTAGGATGTCATCATGATGTATGGAGGACTACACATATAGTGAAGGAAACCAGTAGGATGTCATCATGATGTATGGAGGACTACACATATAGTGAAGGAAACCAGTAGGATGTCATCATGATGTATGGAGGACTACAAATATAGTGAAGGAAACCAGTAGGATGTCATCATGATGTATGGAGGACTACACATATAGTGAAGGAAACCAGTAGGATGTCATCATGATGTATGGAGGACTACACATATAGTGAAGGAAACCAGTAGGATGTCATCATGATGTATGGAGGACTACACATATAGTGAAGGAAACCAGTAGGATGTCATCATGATGTATGGAGGACTACAAATATATTGAAGGAAACCAGTAGGATGTCATCATGATGTATGGAGGACTACAAATATAGTGAAGGAAACCAGTAGGATGTCATCATGATGTATGGAGGACTACACATATAGTGAAGGAAACCAGTAGGATGTCATCATGATGTATGGAGGACTACAACTATAGTGAAGGAAACCAGTAGGATGTCATCATGATGTATGGAGGACTAAAATTATAGTGAAGGAAACCAGTAGGATGTCATCAGATTCATGATGTATGGAGGACTACACATATAGTGAAGGAAACCAGTAGGATGTCATCATGATGTATGGAGGACTACAGATATAGTGAAGGAAACCAGTAGGATGTCATCATGATGTATGGAGGACTACACATATAGTGAAGGAAACCAGTAGGATGTCATCATGATGTATGGAGGACTACAGATATAGTGAAGGAAACCAGTAGGATGTCATCATGATGTATGGAGGACTACACATATAGTGAAGGAAACCAGTAGGATGTCATCATGATGTATGGAGGACTACACATATAGTGAAGTAAACCAGTAGGATGTCATCATGATGTATGGAGGACTACAAATATAGTGAAGGAAACCAGTAGGATGTCATCATGATGTATGGAGGACTACACATATAGTGAAGGAAACCAGTAGGATGTCATCATGATGTATGGAGGACTACACATATAGTGAAGGAAACCAGTAGGATGTCATCAGATTCATAATGTATGGAGGACTACACATATAGTGAAGGAAACCAGTAGGATGTCATCATGATGTATGGAGGACTACAAATATATTGAAGGAAACCAGTAGGATGTCATCATGATGTATGGAGGACTACAAATATAGTGAAGGAAACCAGTAGGATGTCATCATGATGTATGGAGGACTACAAATATAGTGAAGGAAACCAGTAGGATGTCATCATGATGTATGGAGGACTACAAATATAGTGAAGGAAACCAGTAGGATGTCATCATGATGTATGGAGGACTACACATATAGTGAAGGAAACCAGTAGGATGTCATCATGATGTATGGAGGACTACAAATATAGTGAAGGAAACCAGTAGGATGTCATCATGATGTATGGAGGACTACAAATATATTGAAGGAAACCAGTAGGATGTCATCATGATGTATGGAGGACTACAAATATAGTGAAGGAAACCAGTAGGATGTCATCAGATTCATGATGTATGGAGGACTACAACTATAGTGAAGGAAACCAGTAGGATGTCATCATGATGTATGGAGGACTACAGATATAGTGAAGGAAACCAGTAGGATGTCATCATGATGTATGGAGGACTACACATATAGTGAAGGAAACCAGTAGGATGTCATCATGATGTATGGAG
The DNA here is from genome assembly GCA_017654935.2 of Phymorhynchus buccinoides. Lineage (NCBI taxonomy): Eukaryota > Metazoa > Mollusca > Gastropoda > Neogastropoda > Raphitomidae > Phymorhynchus > Phymorhynchus buccinoides. The sequence goes on from CM065696.1 coordinate 11,611,273, forward strand.
GACTACAAATATAGTGAAGGAAACCAGTAGGATGTCATCAGATTCATGTAGGAAGTAGGACAGCATCATGAGGTTCTGTCCGAGAATCATGCTTCACAAATATCCCAGTTGGAGTCGTACGATTGAAATCGTACGTGTGAGTCGGCCCTTATACAGTGATTAAAGATCCACCAGATCAAGTGTCAAAATCACGGGTTTCACGTGTTTTCCCTCTTATGGCTGGTAGGAAATCTTGTTTTGACCAGGTTTTACTCCCATACAAATGCCCCCAAATTGAAAGGAAACATCATTTTAAAGAGCAGCCTCAATTTCAAGTTGGGGGCATTTGCATATAGGTCAGAGCTACCCAGAAAAAAAACAAGGGATTTAATCGTGGTGGGTCAGTGTATCTTTAAAACAGTCCTGAGTCTGACCGCAGAAATAGAAGAAAACAAACACGACCAAATAAACACAGCTTTTCTGCTTTCCTTTTGTTTTATCTCTTACCCCCATTCCCTTCTTCCTCCACCCCACCCCCCACCCCCCGCACACACATACACTTCTCTCCCCTCCCCCCCAATTTGTGTTTACTTATCCAAATTGTTTTCCAGTTCAACGTTTGGCCCCTTCAAACAAAACATCAGCTGCTAAGCCATATAAACGAGCTTCCAGTGATTGAGAATTTACAGAAAATCAGGTTTTAGCGAGTATTGGAAAACTGGCTTCACAATCATTTCCTTCTGGAGATATTTAATAAGGACATGAGCCTTACTTTTTTTCCCCGCTAATAAAAAAAAGTTATTTTCGATGACCTAAAATGTCGGGTATCGTGCTTGGAACACTGCCGAAAGTGTTCTGCCCACTTAGACTGTGATGGATGGGGTACGGTGTGTTTCTTTAACCCTTTCACCGCCAGCCATATTTCAGCCAACAATGTCCATTGAAATTACCTGGGTAGAGTACAAACTCCTTCTACAGTATTGGGGATTCTTCTGTGATATGATATATGAAATAAGGTCTATCCTTACTTGCCCAAACAAAGACAATAGAGTCTTTGTATAATGGACCCCAATTTGATGCTTTTTAGTGACATGGGTGGTAAGTCACGGCGGTGCTAAAATGCGACTTTGGCGGTGAAAGGGTTAAGCGTCCACGATACACAGAGCTGAAGAGTCTCTCCTCATCCGTGCAGACATTGCAGCAGTCCACAAAGAAAGCAGTCATCCAGTGGACCCCCTCGCATTGCGATACAGCGGGCAATGAAGAAGCAGTCCGACTTGCAGCAGTCCACAGAGAAAGCAGTCATCCAGTGGACCCCCTCGCATTGCGATACAGCGGGCAATGAAGAAGCAGTCCGACTTGCAGCAGTCCACAGAGAAAGCAGTCATCCAGTGGACCCCCTCGCATTGCGATACAGCGGGCAATGAAGAAGCAGTCCGACTTGCAGCAGTCCACAGAGAAAGCAGTCATCCAGTGGACCCCCTCGCATTGCGATACAGCGGGCAATGAAGAAGCAGTCCGACTTGCAGCAGTCCACAGAGAAAGCAGTCATCCAGTGGATCCCCTCGCATTGCGATACAGCGGGCAATGAAGAAGCAGTCCGACTTGCAGCAGTCCACAGAGAAAGCAGTCATCCAGTGGACCCCCTCGCATTGCGATACAGCGGGCAATGAAGAAGCAGTCCGACTTGCAGCAGTCCACAGAGAAAGCAGTCATCCAGTGGACCCCCTCGCATTGCGATACAGCGGGCAATGAAGAAGCAGTCCGACTTGCAGCAGTCCACAGAGAAAGCAGTCATCCAGTGGACCCCCTCGCATTGCGATACAGCGGGCAATGAAGAAGCAGTCCGACTTGCAAAGGAAGGAGGAAAGCAGCAGCGAGACAGCAAGAAACTCACATTTGGTGAAGCCAAAGTCATTGTGAAAGACAAAGGTGTAGAGTGGCACAGTGGTATCGCGTTCGCTTCGTGTCAAGTAAACCCGAGTTCGAACCTGGGTACAGGGGATTTTTTCCTCTCATTCTGCACTAGGCCTTAACGGTCTGAACGTGGAGTCTTTCGGATGAGACGATAAACCGAGGTCCCGTGTGCCCATGCACTTAGCATACGTTAAACCCAGTGGCAACGAAAAAGTTGTCATTTGGTCAAAATTTCCCCCGCCTCCCTCATCAGTGACGAAAATTGCATGCAAAAAAAAAAAAAGAAACCAACCAAATTGGGTGGCGCGCCTCTGGCAGCGACGCGCTCTCCAGGTGGGAGCAACCCGAATTTCACAGAGACGCCTCTGTGACCATAAAGTACCTAATACCAAATAATACTAATACCAAACTGAAAAGAAGATGGCTACAACAACAACACCCAAACCAGGGTAAGCCTACCTAAACAAAAAGGGGAGGGGGAGAGGGAAAAAAACGAAAAAATATAAAGGATAAAAAAAGAGAAAAGGAACAAGGGAATAAAGGACGAAAGGAAGGAAAAAGAAAAGAAAGGGTTAAAAATGAAGGCGGATATGGTGGTGGGTTGCATGATGAGTGAGCAAGATAGCGGAGAGCGGATGAATGATTGGGTGTGGTGTGAGAATTACATATTTGTTTTAATGTAAATTCATGTTTCAAATTTGTATTTAATTATTATAACTCATCTTATTTTACATCTTGGAAGACAAGTTTCCATGTGCGTTGTACAATGCCAGTGGACAATACAGAAACTTATGACTTATGACTTAAGACCAAGAGATCATGACGAGACTGAGGACTGGACACTCACTCAGGCATCATATGTTGACAAAAGGCCACGTTGGAGACTGTCTGAAACAAATTGATTCCAAAGTACACAATAAAGCAGCAAAACATTTAACCAAAGACTGTATAGGGGAAGATAAGCATCCGGTCTCTTTTCCCTATATGAGTAGTGAGGACAGAAACACTGGTTATGTCTCTTTTAAACAGGACACATTTTACACGTCAATAGGCCAGTTGAATTCTCCGTTCAAGTTCAAGTCTGAGTTTTTGGATAGCAGTCACTGTGAATGGTGTACTGTCGACACTAACGATAACTCTATCAGCCCGGTTCGCCGAGCTCTTAAGTATTCCATCTTACCCTTTTAGAATATCTTTGATTTAACTACGAGTACAACAGGCCAAATGCTTACAATACATGGTACTCGCGCTGGTTATTCTTCTCTGTGCCCCTGTGGTGTCCCTGACATGACACTAGAACATCTCCTCCAGGACTGCTGCACCTTCCAGAAGCATGGCCGTTTGACGCACCAGTTCAGGAGAAACATGGCCGTTTGACACAACAGTTCTGGAGAAACATGGCCGTTTGACACACCAGTTCAGGAGAAACATGGCCGTTTGACGCACCAGTTCAGGAGAAACATGGCCGTTTGACGCACCAGTTCAGGAGAAA
>CM065696.1:11624660-11626807 GCA_017654935.2 Phymorhynchus buccinoides
AACTGAAACCACGTAACAAACAAATTTAGCAAAAATCTCATCCATTTTTATCTGCTTTCGTTCAAAACGACTTAAGAGCTTAATTACTAGAACATAGCCTACCATCTCTGAACAAATAGCAGTAAGCTATTGCAGAACAAAATGACTACAAAATTAATAGGCTTGCACAAATAGAATCCCAAGGAGATGGACAGGCTGCTCAGCAAAACAAGTACATTAATTTAAGTACTTATCCAACATGAGGTCGAACAAGGGCTTTGCATAATTTTAGAAAAATATTCTTATCCACACATGAAAAAGTTCTTCTTATAATAATTCCTATCATTTTATTAGCTTTGTTAATTGCATTATTAATTTATGCATCAAAAGAACGTTGTATCAAAAGTTACTCCAAGATCTTTTTCGTTGTTGCACGACTCAGCCTATTGAGAAACATTTTCCAGTTGCATATGATGGTCTAATACAGGATGTTTTATCCCTATGTGCATAACTTTGCATTTGGATACATTAACCCTTTCACCGCCAAAGTCGCATTTTAGCAGCACAGTTATTTAACACATATGTCACTAAAATGCATCGAATTTGGGTCTATTATCCAAAGACCCTATTGTCTTAGTTTTGGGAAGTAAGGATAGACCTATTTTATATATGTCACAGATGAAGCCCCAACACTGTGGATGGATTTTGTTCTCTACCCAGGTAAATAAAATGAAAAATGTTGGGGCTAAAATATGGCTGGCGGTGAAAGCGTTAAAGTAGATATTCCACTTATTTGACCACTGTTGGAGATTAGCTAAGTCGTTTTGTATAATGCTGCTGCTGCTGCTGTTGTAGTTGTTGTTGTTGTTGTTGTTGCTGTTGTTGTTGTTTTGAAATAATTGAAACTTATGGGGGGGGGATTTAAAAAGTGGTAATGATAAAAACTATGATAAGACAGAGAGAAAGTCTGAGGGTGAGAGAGAGAGAGAGAGAGAGAGCGAGAGAGAGAGAGAGAGAGAGAGAGAGAGAGAGAGAGAGAGAGAGAGAGAGAGAGAGAGAGAGAGAGAGAGAGAGGGAGGGAGAGAGAGAGAGAGAGAGAGAGAGAGAGAGAGAGAGAGAGAGAGAGATGGAGAGGGGGGGGGGGGGGTCGTGCATAACAATAGATAATAATTTGTCATCAACATTTTAGACTTACAAGAACTGTGTTTATATTCCTTGTCATCTTGTTTCCTTGTTTGTTTTTTAGCTACGCCATCGGCAGACTCAAGTAACGTATCCAGTTTACCTCAACGACTATCACTTCAACGATGAGATCAATGAGAGGAACATGTAATCAATGGTTTCGCGTGTTCGCTCTTTTCATTCATCCTTTTCCTTCTCCTCCTTCTTTCTCTCCCACGTCCTCTTTCTTTCTTTCTTTCTTTTAAGAAAGACCTCTCCAACCTGTCTCAGACTTATTGCCGTGGTCAAAGAAGCTTTTCTTTCTAGTCAGTTTTATGTTAGGAAGCCAGTTTCGTTCAAAATGTCTGCCGTCTGCCATGTTCTAAGCGTGTTATACATGTTCCTATCATTGATCTTATCTTTGAACTGATGCTCGTTGATGCACGAGATAGATTCTCGTCTGTTCGGAAAATAGACGATTTTATTTTTGAAAATCTATTTAACGTCCTCCGGTCTGGAACAAACACATATGGGACATTAGTAGATAATAAAGATGGTGGGAACGATCCTGGAGGCAATGCCCGGAGGCAGTGCAACACCAGAAAAGTCCCGATTTTTTAATAATATTTAGTAGTAGTAGTAGTAAATCTGTTTAACGTCCTCCGGTCTGGAACAGACATAATTATATGGGACATTAGTAAATGTAAAGATGGTGGGAACGATCCTGGAGGCAATGCCCGGAGGCAGTGCAACACCAGTAAAGTCACGATTTTTTAACAATACAGATGTAAAGCAGCAAATGCGTTTTAATAATATTTGGTCGACAATGGTGTTTTACGTCCTCTTGGTCTGAATCAGACACATATGGGACATTTGTAAATACAAATATGGTGGAACAATACTGGAGGGCAATGCCCGGAGGCAGTACAACACCAGTAAAGCAAAAAAAAAAAAAAAAAAAAAAAAAAAAACCCCAAAAAAAAAAAAAAAAAAAAAAACTCCGATTT
>CM065696.1:11627307-11642307 GCA_017654935.2 Phymorhynchus buccinoides
ATCTTAATCAGTAAGTTAAGGAGTGATTGTAAAATTACATGGGGCAGCTTTCTGTGGTTATCTCCTCTCCTCCATATTGCCCTTGGGAGTGATCTTCTTTTATTTAGGCGGACGTCCATGGGTTTATGTTGTTGGTATATTTGTTGCGTGAGTGAGTGACAGTTAGTGTGTGTGTGTGTTTGTGGTGTGTGTGTGTGTGTGCGTGGGCGTGTGCGTGTGTGTGTGTGGGTGTGTGGTTGTGTGTAAGTGCGCGTGCTGTGCGTTGCTGCGTGCGTGTGGTAACCTTATTTGCTTGTTTTTGTTTAACTTTCTCTTGTTTTTGTAAGCACATGACCTTTAACCCTTGTCAAACCGACACCATAGTTTCAGCCCAAAATTGGTACTTACTTTACTTGGTAAGAACAAATCATTTGCAGTAGCCCTATTGGGATTCTTCTGTGACACATATAACATAAGGTCTATCCTTACTTCCCAAACTAAGACAATAGGGTCTTTGGATAACAGACCCCAATTTGATGCCTTTTAGAGACATAGGTTTTAAATCAATTGTGCTAAATGGACTTTGGCGGTGAAAGGGTTAATCCTCTTGTACTGGTTACCACTCACGTTTAACAGATATGTTCACCATTGCGCCTGGGTTCCGCCGTTGGTTGTATCTTAGAAGCTAACTTCGAATGACATAAAATTAGCAACTAGAAATGCGTATTTGAATTATGTTTCTCTTACTCTATAGGGAATCTTTACTGATCTTCTGAACAAAAATGTCAGTTATGAGAAAAAAGTTTCCATTTGTTTCCTGGTTTCCTTATAACCAGTTACTTCATGTTCAACGGACGCCTACTCAGTCCGTCAATTGCGATCATCCATGTAGCCGCACAATACAAGCCATATTTAGCTCCTTTTAGATAAGTCGCGTGTTATTTATGTGAAGAAGTTTGCAGCTAACGTGGGTAGTTTAACATACCAATACGGCGTGATTAGTATGCGATGTTTGCTCCTGCTCTAAACCCTGCAAACATTTATTGTGTGTGTGGTTTGGAGGTGTTGGTGGTTTGTGTGTTTTGTGGGGCTTGTGTAGTGTGTGTGTGGGTGTGTGTTGTGTTGTGTGTGTGTGTGTGTGTGTGTGGTATTTGTGTGGTTGTGGGGTGTGTCGTTGTGTGTTGGTGTAGTTGTGGTGTGTGTGTTGTGTGTGTGTGTGTGGTGTGTGTATGTGTTTGTAGTGTGTGTGTGTCTGTGTTTGTGTGGTGTCTGGTTGTGTGCGCGTGTGTGTGTGTGTGTGTGTGTGTTGTGGTGTCTTGTGTGTCTGTGTGTGTGTGTGTGTGTGTGTGTGGTGCGTGTGCGTGTGCGTGTGGGCGTGTGTGCGTATGCGTGTGTGTGTGTGTGTGTGTGTTTGTGTGTGTGTGTGCGTGCGTGCGTGCGCGTGTTTGTTGTGTGTGTTGGTGCGTGTGCTGGCGCGCGCGCGTGCGCGCGTGTGGTGTGTGTCTAGTGTGTGGTGCGCGCGCGCGCGTGTGTGTGTTGTGTGTGTGTGCATGAGTTGGTGACGTGTGTGTGTGCGTGTGTGTTGGTTTTGTTGTGTGTATACTTTGCGGTGGAGTGCATGTTCGCAATGATTAGGAAATGTGTACGTGTACCACGGCGTTTAATTGTATAGACAGTTCTGTGTAGCTAATGTGTGACATGCTGTGGCGTGTGTGATTTTGGCGACTTTGTTTGTGTGTGTATTGACGCAGGCTTGTTTTTTTAACAATCTTCCTATTTGCACACAAGAACAAATTCCCCCTTCTACCCAGAAATGAATTGCCCAAATGCCATAAAGGCACACAAAAAGTGTGCCTTATGATGATGATGACCCTTGGTGTCAAACTGTGGTTCCATTACATCATGGTGGTGTGTTGTTTTTCTTTTGTTTAATCTTTTCCTCGCCAGCCATGTTTCCGAGGGCCCAAAAAACCGCCTTAGCTTAACTGGTTAGAAAACAGCGGTGAAATCGCAATAGTTTGTGGCACGCCGGTCCTATTTTTAACCACTCCATCATGAGTTACACTCCTGGCTTTTCAATAATTTTAATCTGTAAACCAGGGCTGTATTCAGTTGAGATACCATGCGACCTTGCATGATGCTAACTAGAAGCTCTTCCAATGTCCTATAGGATTTAATAGAACTTTGGAGAACTTCTAAGTTAGCATGGCTATTCTCATGCTATCGTCACGTGAATACAAAGCCCTGAAATGTTTCGTCTGCACCATTTTCGTACTTTTTTATATCCTTTTGAAACATTTAAAACTGTGTATCCTAGCTTATATCTCGGGCCGCGCCGGTCATACTTCGTCGTGTCTGTTGTGTGTCTGGATTACGTAGTTTATTATTTTGTATCGCTTTAAATACTCATTTTAAATAGCGGCCTCATTAATTTTGAAGTGTAGCCTCGATTTGAAGTGCGACAATTTTTTGGACGCGACAGACCGACCGACCGACAGAAGTGGAGTTAATAGGGTTGTGGCTTGAGCAGAAACAAAAACATATCTGCATAATTGGGATCACCTCTGGACATGTATAACATTAGGCTTCCTCACCTCTCTGAATTAAGAAATAGGGTCTTGTTGGATAAACAGGGGCCCTGATTTGATGCTTTTTAGTGAACATGGTGTTTAAAACCATTGTGGTGCATAAATGCTACATTGGCGGTGAAAGGTTCAGAAAACTAAAGTGGGATACACATTTAATATGCGTTAGTCATCAATAATAACACAGAACATAATATATTCATAATTAGTCAAGAACAGACTTTATTGTGGGTTTTACGAGGGTTGAAAACCGTTGAATAATATGCCGACAAACCCTCCTATTGAGATGAGTATGCGTTCGTCTCTAGGGTCCACAATTATGTTATGCACAAAATGGACCGGCACCGCAGGTGCTGATGGGACCCAGAGATTCATCACGCCGGGAACGCCTGCCTTATCAACAGGAGACGGCCCTGCTCCAGTCCTTGAAATCTGTGTTGTGCTACTGGGACGCACCAACACAGGCTTCGTTAAGTCTACGATGCACATGCTACTCCCGCTTGGTGCCATCTGATCTATGCAGAGGATGCCTCCTTGCGGCAAGTGTGTCCCCATCTTGTGTTCAGCCGGGTTTTGTGAATGACTGCTGACCCCCTGCAAAAAACAACAACGAAACGCAGATAAACTCCATCCAAGGCAGACAACTCCCCCCACCAAGCCACCTAAGACCTCACCTAGCTCTGTGCAGATGGAGTCGAAAGGAACGAACCTCAACTTCCTTGAAAGACCCCCCACGTCACGTGTCTAATCAGTTTTGTCACGGTGTTTTCCACTCTTAAGAACATTAAGAACATCTTCCTAGCATGCGGATAGGGAATCGCGAACACGTGACGTGGGGGGGGTCTTTGGTCTCATACAAGTTATCATTTCTCATTCGTCCCCCATGGTACCACAGGATAGCCCTCATAAGGTCTCTGTAACCCCTGATGGGGAGAATTGAAAAAGTCATATCATGACTGGCCTATCACTGTGCTGCCATGGGAAAGAGCGTAAAATGTTCACGTGTAAGGAGACCTTACGATCAGTACTTGCATATACTGTGTTGCCATGGGAGGGGGCGAGGTAAAAAAACTGATCACGTGTATTGAGACCATTATGAAAGATTGGTTTAAAAAAAAATGTTTTTCCCTTACAAATGGCGTTTTTAGTATCACATTATTCGCTTGCTTCGTCTTTAATGAGAAGATCCTTTTTAGTTTTAACCAAAGAAGAGGTTGGCAGATATTCAATTCGTCGAATATTGTCAGTTAAGAGTTAAAGAATAGGGTGGCCACCCAATTGCGACATGTGGGCCTCTTCCATTGAAAGAAAGTTAACCCTTTCACCGCCAATGTCGCATTTTTTAGCACCACAATGGTTTTAACTAAACCCTTCACTAATAATGTCATCAAATCAGGGCCTGTTGCTCGTCAAGACATCTATTTTTTCTTAATTTTCGGGAGGTAGGTGCCTGAATGGTATACATATCAACAGAGCAAGTCGCATAATTGCGTTTTGTTTTGTCTACCCAGTTAATTTATGGTATTTTTTTGGCTGAAAATGGCTGGCGGACGAAGGTTAACCCACCAATACCTGAGTTATAAATCACGGGTTTCCACGTTTTCTCTCTCTCTCTGCTCGCTGGCAAGGGAAATCGTTCTTTTGACCAGGTTTGCCTCCGCCTACAATGCCCCAACATTGAAACGAGACAGAGACTTTGAAGATCAGCCTCATTGAACTGGTGGGATTTTGTTTGTGGTAACACCTACCAGAGAAAAAACAAGGGACCTAAATCTGCCCGGTCAGGGGTCTTTAAAACGCTTTCACTTAACGAGAAACGTTGTTTTGCTTTTCATACCGGAGCTAATTATGCTGTTGTATAATGACAAGACGTGTGTTTTCTCCTTAAGATACACTGATCCACCACGATTATGTCCCTTGTTTTTTTTCTGGGATAGCTTGTGCCCACATGACAATTTCCCCAACTTCAATTGAGGCTGCTCTTTAAATGATGTGTCGTTTTTCAATTTGGGGACATTGTATGGGATTCAACCTGGTCAAAAACAAGATTTCTTGCCATCTATAAGAGGGAAAACACGTGAAACCCGTGAGTTTGGACACGTGAACTTGTTGGGTCTTAACACCCTCAAGTGTTTTTTTGCGTTACAAGGGATTGCAATGTGGCAAAAAGTGAGGCCTCAAAAGAGAGAAAGGGTGTTTTCAATGTTGTTGTTGTTGTTGTTGTTTCTCGTTGTTGTTGTTGTTGTTTGTTTTGTCTTACCCTGGCTTAAAGACTCCAGGGATCACCCGAAGACAGCTTGCCAAGCACTTGAACACGACATTGGAACAAGCTACCACCATCTCTCGGACAGTCCAATCTCTTGTCAGTCTTTAGGCAATCTCAAAACGCACTGCTTTCTCTCAACAGCTATGCTTGAGATGGGTCTGCATGAGATGATGTGCGCGGGTTAGATGGGCGGAGGTGGGAATGGTGCATGGTAGTTAACTGAGTTTCTTTGTTTTGTGTGATGTGCGTGCGAGCTGGCGTGTTTACGAAGAAGAGTGCGTCTGATTTTATAAAAGGGGAATATTTGCCAGCCGCGGGCGAAGTGGTAAGGTTTTTTCAGTGACGTGTGTTTTGTTTGTTCCTGCTGGCTGGCTGACTATGTAATGTTAATATGATACTTTGCCACGGAGGAACCTAGGAGGCTCAAATGTTGCAATGCGCGTAGACGTTGGGTATCTAGGCCAAGTTCGCAACTGAAGGTCTTGCTTCAAAGTCAGTCACTGGGTCAATAAAATGTGCCATTTTGTGAGGGAGCATGGTGCTGGTAATATAGCGTCGGGTCCATAGCGTCTTAACGCTCTGTTCTAGTGACATAGCTGTGTGATCTATAATCACTTATAGCTTTTTTTACGTTGCCCCCCCAAAAAAGTGGGACCCGCATCCTCAATCCTATAATGTGATTCATTTGAAGAAACTGTGTTGTATCATCAGATGCCAAACTTGTTCATTGTTGACAAAAAGTTAACATACACCATCATTCCTCATTTGAACCAAAGTCAGAAGAGTGACATTGGACCATGTGTCTTGAACTGGTCTGTGACAAGGCTTTTTTGATAACTTTTTTAAACATACCGTTGCGGTGTGGCATACGAGGGGGGTTTTGTTGTCGTCGATTATGAATGATGGTATAATGATGGTTGATTATTATGAAGATGTATGATTGCATTGATGATGAGGATGACGATGATGATGATGATGATGATCACGATGATATGATGATGGAATGATGATGATGATGATGTGATGAGATGATGATGGATAAGATGGTTTTATGATTGCTGAATGGTCAGGATGACGTGGCAGGTGTTTTTTATTCTCTTATTTTTTTTAAATTATTGTTTGTTGTTGTCATTTTGTTTTTGTTTTACGCTGTTTGTTATTTGTTTGGTTTTGCTGCTACTTTGTATTGTTTTGGCGTGGGGAGCTGTTTGTCGACGTTTGCTTCAGACATGATCCATCGTGTTTCTAGGGCATATTGTGTATATATTTGTTTTGTGTATTGTCCTACCTTGCTTAAAGACTCCATGGATCATCCTCAACATAATCGCCGAAACACTTGGACGCGATGTTACCACATGCACGCAGCTAGGGATGAGAACATTACGTTATGTGACGTTTTTTTAATTATCCCCCACGTGGGCAGCCGCACTCCGTCCTTCGGTAGGACTTTGTGTCTTTTTGTTTGGGCTTACACACGTATGCTACGTAGACATTTATAGGTCCGTGTTCTTGCGCCGCGCGCGCCGTTGCGTGTCATGGTGCGTACGTGCGCGTGCGTGTGTTGTATGTGTTCTGTGCGTGTACGCGGTTTGCGTGCGCGTGCGTGTATGATGTGTGGACGTGCTGCAGTTGTGTGTTGTGTGTTGTGTGTGCGTGTGCGATGCGTCGTGTCTTACGTGTGCGCGCGCGCGCGTGCGTGGGGAGTGTGGTGTGTGTGTGTATGTACTGTGTCTGGTCTGAGTTGTTTTCGTATAGTGAATTGTGTGCCTATTCTAATTATTAAATGTTTTTTGGTCGCTGTTTTTAACATCGCTATATTTGATGCTGTCGCTATTATGCTGTTCTTTGGTTATTAATTAACCAGGTCGCTGTTTTGACAGTCGTTATAATGATGATCATTGACGACGCGGACGACGACGATGTGATGCGTACGACCACGACACGAAGATGATGTGATGATGACGACGACGACTACGATAGCTGTGATGCATGATGTTTGATGTATTTTTTTCCTGTACTGTATATGCGATCGTGTGGTTTGATATGTGTTGTAGTGTGTTATGCATCGTGTGTATATATACGCAAACACCTGCTTGGCGTGTTCTTTTTGTCGTACGTGGTAACCGGCTTGCATAAATAACGGGGAAGACATGACATGTGGGGTTTGATGTGGATTGATGTGAATTAAAACATAGGCGCTACTATGGATTTTGTTGTGCTCTTTGCGCGCGCGTGTGTGTGTATGTATCTGTTGTGTGTGTGTGTGTGTGTGTGTGTGTGTGTGTGTTGTGTGTGTGTGTGTGTGTGTGTGTGTGTGTGTGGTTGTGTGTGTGTGTGTATTTGTGGGTGTGTGTGTGTGTTTGTGTGTGTGTGTGTGTGTGTGTGTGTGTGCGTCCGTGCGTGTGCTTATTTGTGTGAGATTGGTGCGTGCGCGTGCGCGTGTGTGTGTGTGTATGGTGCTGAGCGTAGCTGCGTGCGTGAGTTGTGTGTGTGTGTGTGTGTTGTGTGTTGGTGCTGCGCGTGCGTGCGTGCGCGTGCGCGAGTGTGTCATCCTGTTTCTCGGGGGTTCGTCCCTGGTGGTTATTGACGTTTTGGTTTTTATTTGTATCGGTGTGTGTTGCGCGGCGCGTGCGGTTCCATGCGTGTGTGTGTGCGTGCGCGTGTGCGTGCTCCGTGGTGTGTGTGGCTGGTGCGTGCGCGTCGTGCGCGTGCGTGCGTGCGTGGTTGAGTGTGTGTTGTGTGTGTGTGTGTTGTGTCAATGTCTCGCCGTGTTGTTCGGTTTTATAGTACCCCTATTAAAAGTCCCTTCTCTTCTCTTTTTTAGTTTTTGTTCCTTTGTTCTACGATCGACAAAGGAGTAGTTTGTCCTTTGCCGATCTACGATCGCAAAGGAGTCTATTTTCGTTCGTGTATGTTTCTTTCGTGGTTTTCTTGTCTGTGTCCCAAGGATATCTCCCGAACCGCTTGACCGAATCGCGTCAAAATTTTGTGTGGTGGTGTGTCACCATGAGAGGAAGGCATCCGCGCAAACATTTTCGCCGTCCTGAGCTTGACTTTGGCGTATGACCTTGAAAACCGAAACATATTTAAGGGGCCATAACTTCCACACCGTTGGTCTTAGAGTCTTCAAATTTGGCATGTAGGTACTTTGACTTATGGCCGTTCTGATGATGGCATACCGATCAAGGTCAAGGTCAAGGTCGGGAAGGATCGGTAGGCCTTTGAAAGTGGTTCAGCGAATCTACAAATTGGGTTTTCAGCCATAGTTAGGCCGCGGTACCACATTTGTACTTGACAGAAGCCGCTTCAGATTGTGTGTGGTTACTGCATAGCCCTAGAGTAGGAAAACATCGAGCAGTAAGTTAGTCGCCAAAGTATCGCCATGCTGATCTTGACCTTGAAGTTTGACCTTGAAACCCGAAATTTCCTTCTTTGCGCTATATATTTCTTCTTCAAGCTGTATCTCGTGAACTAGAAGACAGAATCCCTTCAAATTTTGTGTCAGGATGTGACACTAACCGTATAACACACTCATACATAAATTATCCCTCCGAAATGCAATGTCGCCGAGCGGCAGACATGTTTCCGTTTTTCTTCACCCTCCTATATCTCGTGAAATACTGTATAGAATCACTCCAAATTTTGTGTGGGGTGTGTAAAAAGAAGAGTAGAAGACATTGCAGTACTGATTATGCCACGTGGGATTTCAATGTCGCCGAGTGGCAGACATGTCTCCGAGTTAAGGGTGTACACCCCATTGATTAAGGGTGTACACCCCCACTAATTAAGGGTGTGCATCCCAGTAAAGGAGGGGGTCTAATACTAAAAGTAAAAGACATCGTAGTACAAAATGTGCCACGTGGGGCTTAAAATGTCGCCGAGCGTCAGACATGTCTCAGTGTTAAGAGTGTACAACCCACCAATTAAGGGTGTGCATCCTGGAAAAACGAGTTGCACCCTGTCAAGGGTGTGTAGGTGTATCACCCAAAGGACACAAGGAGGACGGGGGCCTAACATGTGAGGGGCAAGGGAGGCACAGGGCGGGGCAGGTACAGGGCGCAACCGGCAAAGGACATATCTGCCGCTCGGTGCGATGCCCTTGTTTCTTTTTTTGTTTGTTTGTTTTTTGGTTTGTTTGTGTCTGTCCCAAGGATATCTCCCGAACCGCCTTGACCGAATCGCTTCAAATTTTTGTGTGGTGGTGTGTCACCATGAGAGGAAGGCATCCGCGCATAAATTTTTGCCGTCGTGAACTTGACCTTGGCGTACGACCTTGAAACCCGAAAATCTTTAAGGGGCCATAACTTTCCACACCGTTGGTCTTAGAGTCTTCATTTTCTTCTTCTTCTTTGAATGACACACTGACGCACCACGATTAAGTCCCTTGGTGTTTTTCTAGGTAGCTGTGACCCACAATCAAATGTCCCCAACTTCAAGTTGAGGCTGCTCTTTCAAAATGATGTTTCGTTTTCAATTTGGGGGCATTTGTATGGGAGTCAAACTGGTCAAAACAAGATTTCTTACCAGCTATAAGAGAGGAAACACGTGAAACCGTGATTTTGACAAGTGATCTGGTGGGTCTTTAAAGGGCCCACGGTCAATGAGCTAACTTTTCTGGCTGCCTTTGTTTTGGGCTTAGCATACCAGGGCGAATCCTTCACGTCTCTATGGACATAAAACTCTGGTATTTATGTAGTAAAAGACACTAGGCTTTACTGTCTGAACGTGGAGTCTTTCGGATGAGACGATAAACCGAGGTCCCGTGTGCCCATGCACTTAGCACACGTTAAGCCCAGTGGCAACGAAAAATCTGTCATTTGGTCAACATTTACCACCACCCCTTTCCTTTCCCATCAGTCACACAAAAATCGCATGCAAAATATAACATACAAAAAACATTGGGTGGCGCGCCTCTGGACGCGCTCTCCAGGTGGGAGCAACCCGAATTTCACAGAGACGCCTATGTGACTATAAAGTACCTAATACCTAATACCTAATACTTAAAAGAGATGTTTTAACGAGACGGTTAGTATTATACACACACGCGCGCGCAGGGGTGCACTTAATACTTTTGTATTGAAAGTTTTCAATATGAAGCAACACATTGCAAGCTCTTGTCAGATTGGCCGCCCCAAAGAAAATATAATTTTAACCAAACCTTAATGGTCCAATCAACAACAAGGAATGCATTAACCCCGTGCAAGTCACGTGATAGTTTGACTCGTTGGATTGTGACCCCCCCCCCCCCTGGTATTCCCGCAGTACCTCCAGGATCTGCTCCAAGCACTGAATGATGGTTGTGGTGGTTGGTTGATGGTTCGTCTCACGTGTGCTCTTTATAGCCGAGCGGACGTTAATTGGAAAATATTGTTAATGTTAATATTGTTATGGCCGTCAAATATTTTTGTAAGTTTCAATGAGGTCACCTCTCAAACGCCTGCTTTTCAAAGAATGAAGATTACGGTATATCCAAGTTTGTCACAATAAGACATCCCCTGCATTCCTTGAGTATTTTTGTCTTCATCTCTGCACCCTCTTGATAGCCACAGACTGGCTTTAAAGGTAACCTGGTAAGTATGCCATACTAAGTTACCATATCCAAATCCAAATCCAAATCATCTTTATTATCTCATAGCAGAGAAATTGCAGCCAGGTGCAC
Organism: Phymorhynchus buccinoides; assembly: GCA_017654935.2. NCBI lineage: Eukaryota > Metazoa > Mollusca > Gastropoda > Neogastropoda > Raphitomidae > Phymorhynchus > Phymorhynchus buccinoides. The sequence goes on from CM065696.1 coordinate 11,637,797, forward strand.
ATAAGAAAAAAACAGCAACAATAAACACATTTATCAACAAGAAAGAATATGAAGTAATAACTAATAACGCTGCAATGTTGTAATTAACAAACCGAACAAATACGAACATGTAGTCCAGTAAAAGCAGAACGCATTTTAAAAATACATTTTAAATACATTTTAAATCAAGACATAATCAGTTTAAAAAAACGAGGCAAGAATAACGCTTAAAATGCAGCAATACTAGTACCGACGGCATCTCTACACAGACAATTTACATACACAGCAGTAAAAAGTTTTTTGTTTTTTTAATAGTTCTTGCATTGTCATATTTGTTGTTATTTGCAAAAGATCTGTTATAAATTGTAACATTATTATCAAAACTAAGCATAAGCATCAGTATAGAACCTCGTAAGTGATTGATTTTGATCAAGCCTTAAGAACTGAAACCACGTAACAAACAAATTTCGCAAAAATCTCATCCATTTGTATCTGCTTTCGTTCAAAATGACTTAACAGCTTCATTACTAGAACATAGCCTACCATCTCTGAAAAAATAGCAGTAAGCTATTGCAGAACAAAATGACTACAAAATTAATAGGCTTGCACAAATACAATCCCAAGGAGATGGACAGGCTGCTCAGCAAAACAAGTATGTTAAGTACTTATCCAACATGAGGTCGAACAAGGGCTTTGCATAATTCTAAAAATATATACTTATCCACACATGAAAAAGTTCTTCTTACGATTCCTATCATGTTATTAGCTTTGCATTATTAATTTAGGCATCAAAAGAACGTTGTATCAAAAGTTACTCCAAGATCTTTTTCGTTGTTGCACGACTCAGCCTATTGAGAAACATTTTCCAGTTGCATATGATGGTCTAATACAGGATGTTTTATCCCTATGTGCATAACTTTGCATTTGGATACATTAACCCTTTCACCGCCAAAGTCGCATTTTAGCACCACAGTGATTTAACACATATGTCACTAAAAATGCATCAAATTGGGGTATATTATCCAAAGACCCTATTGTCTTAGTTTTGGGAAGTAAGGATAGACCTTATTTTATATATGTCACAGAAGAATCCCCAATACTGCAGATGGATTTTGTTCTCTACCCAGGTAAATAAAATGAAAAATGTTGGGGCTAAAATATGGCTGGCGGTGAAAGCGTTAAAGTAGATATTCCACTTATTTGACCACTGTTGGAGATTAGCTAAGTCGTTTTGTATAATGCTGCTGCTGCTGCTGTTGTAGTTGTTGTTGTTGTTGTTGTTGCTGTTGTTGTTGTTGTTGAAAATAATTGAAACTTATGGGGGGGGGATTTAAAAAGTGGTAATGATAAAAACTATGATAAGACAGAGAGAAAGTCTGAGGGTGAGAGAGAGAGAGAGAGAGAGAGAGAGAGAGAGAGAGAGAGAGGAGAGAGAGAGAGAGAGAGAGAGAGAGAGAGGGAGGGAGAGAGAGAGAGAGAGAGAGAGAGAGAGAGAGAGAGAGAGAGAGATGGGAGAGGGGGGGGGGGTCGTGCATAACAATAGATAATAATTTGTCATCAACATTTTAGACTTACAAGAACTGTGTTTATATTCCTTGTCATCTTGTTTCCTTGTTTGTTTTTTAGCTACGCCATCGGCAGACTCAAGTAACGTATCCAGTTTACCTCAACGACTATCACTTCAACGATGAGATCAATGAGAGGAACATGTAATCAATGGTTTCGCGTGTTCGCTCTTTTCATTCATCCTTCTCCTTCTCCTCCTTCTTTCTCTCCCACGTCCTCTTTCTTTCTTTCTTTCTTTTAAGAAAGACCTCTCCAACCTGTCTCAGACTTATTGCCGTGGTCAAAGAAGCTTTTCTTTCTAGTCAGTTTTATGTTAGGAAGCCAGTTTCGTTCAAAATGTCTGCCGTCTGCCATGTTCTAAGCGTGTTATACATGTTCCTATCATTGATCTTATCTTTGAACTGATGCTCGTTGATGCACGAGATAGATTCTCGTCTGTTCGGAAAATAGACGATTTTATTTTTGAAAATCTATTTAACGTCCTCCGGTCTGGAACAGACACATATGGGACATTAGTACATAATAAAGATGGTGGGAACGATCCTGGAGGCAATGCCCGGAGGCAGTTCAACACCAGAAAAGTCCCGATTGTTTAATAATATTTAGTAGTAGTAGTAGTAAATCTGTTTAACGTCCTCCGGTCTGGAACAGACACAATTATATGGGACATTAGTAGATATAAAAAGATGGTGGGAACGATACTGGAGGCAAATGCCCGGAGGCAGTGCAACACCAGTAAAGTCACGATTTTTTAACAATACAGATGTAAAGCAGCAAATGCGTTTTAATAATATTTCAAAATGATATTGTAATGTAAAGGATATTCATCACTCATTGTCGTCAAGTGTAGACAATTAATATTATAATTATTGGTGGAGATTAAACAATACGCTTTTTGTTTTTGTCTCCGACTACGAAGGATACCGTAAACAAAATTAAATATTACGACACTAAAGCTTGAGTAGAAAGAAAGTATTAAAATAATTAAAAAAACGAAGAAAACTTCTTCGAATATCAAAGGTATGTAACTCCACTCAAAACGTACTTTTGCTATGTATTGAATTACCTTTCTTTTGACTAGTGCAGTAAAGCTGCAAATTGAAGAAGTTCTAGGTTTCTACTTTTCAAAGAACCAACGGTTCGCCGTTAAAACGCTTTCCTGGTTGAGCTACTTAATGGCTAACTTTCTACTCCTTCGGAAAAGTGCATAGAATGTCTCTGTACACGTGAAAAATGTTCACTCTTTCCTCATGGCAACACAGTGACATGCAAAATGATCTTATGAATGACTATCACGGTTTAGTCATGGGGAAAGAGGGACAAATGTTCACGTCTACAGAAACCTTCAGGTCTGCCATTAATTTTGTCCACCTCAGAACGGTGTAGAGTGGCACAGTGGTAGCGCGTTCGCTTCGTGTCAAGTAAACCCGAGTTCGAACCTGGGTACAGGGGATTTTTCCTCTCACTTTGCACTAGGCCTTACGGTCTGAACGTGGAGTCTTTCGGATGAGACGATAAACCGAGGTCCCGTATGCCCATGCACTTAGCACACGTTAAACCCAGTGGCAACGAAAAAGTTGTCATTTGGTCAAAATGTACCCACCCACCCTCATCAGTCACACAAAAATCGCATGCAAAAAAAAAAAAAATTGGGTGGCGCGCCTCTGGCTGCAACGCTCTCTCCAGGGGGGAGCAACCCGAATTTCACAGAGACGCCTCTGTGACTATAAAGTACCTAACCTAACCTAACCTAATCAGTTTGGCTTCCACAGAACAGCTACAGTCTAACCTGCCTTTCTTCTTCTTCTTCTTCTTCCAGTTGGGGATGTTTATCCTGCCCCGCGCTCACCGGTCTTCATTCAGACCATTAATAACGCACAGGATGCGTGCTATGTGAATTCGTGTCATCCATCCCACCGGCACACACGGCCTACTCGTTACCGAATAGTGGGATGGGCTTTAACGTGTGCGCAAAATCTTGTGCATGCGTTCGAACACGGGACCTCGGTTTTTGAAAAGTCTCATCCGAATGACTTTTCCCCAACTGACGTCAGGTACCCATTTACACCTGGGTGGAGTGAGGAAAATAGGAGTAAAGTGCCTTTCCCAAGGACACACCACTGTGAACCGAGCTGGATTCGAACCCGCGCACTTGCAAACCTGACGGATTACGAGCTAGCGACTCGGACTTAGGCTACCAACTGAGCTACAGCGGCTCAACCACGTACTAAGTCACAAGTGTACGTGAGTGTAAGTCACTAAGTGCCTACAATGCCTATCTTTTTCCTTCGCTCCTTTACTTCAAGTGTGTGATCTGACAATTTGGCATCATAATAATAATAATAATAAATAACATTTATAGAGCGCCCTTTCTCTCTTGAGCTCACGGCGTTTCACAACTGTTTAAATAAATACATAAATCATAAATAAGCTACTACAATATCAACTATCACAAACATTCACACAGCCACAACACGCACGCACGCACACGCCCACACCCACATACGCGCGCACACCCACCCACCCACAATGTGGGGGACATCATTTTAAGGCAGGGAAATGTCGTGGTTTAGTTGGATGGGGTGCATAATTATGTGAACCGCACCATTAAGTTAATTAGGGGAAGACGGGGTAAAAAGCGCATGGGCGGGTAAGAAGCCCACCCCAATTATCTCATGAACTAAAGAAAATTTCAGTCAAATTTGCCCATGAGACGAATGCTAGACATTAACGCTCGTCTCATGGGCAAAATGAGACTGAAATTTGCTTCATTTCATGAGATAATATGGGGTGGGCTTCTTACCCGCCCATGCGCTTTTTACCCCGTCTTCCCCTAATACGTTTGAAAGGACGATGTTTGTTGCAGTAATTATTTTATGTTGTGCTTTGTTACATTGATTGATGTACGTATTCACAACAGTTCTTGCCGCAACCCTTCAATGTGACTGGATATTGATCTATATTTT
>CM065696.1:11647307-11652307 GCA_017654935.2 Phymorhynchus buccinoides
AACGTAACGTTAGCCCTTGTGAAACGACCCCCTGGTGTCAGCGAGAGGAAGCATCGTCGGACAAGGCCTATGGCCAAACTGGCCAGGGCTTCGGGATTTGGAAATCCTATTTCAGACTGGTCCTGGTGTTCTCTGTAGGAAAGAGAGCCTGGTAACCATGGGCATGTCTGTTTAGATTATGATGTGTACAGCTCAGTACTGTCTTTGTCCACTTTTTTCAAAAGAGAAAATAAACAGTAGAAAAGATACAGATAGGTGCGGGGTTGGGAGTAGACAGAAACTGAGAGAGGGAGAGAGAGAGAGAGAGGGGGGGAGAGAGAAGAGAGTGAGAGACAGACAGACTGAGAGAGAGAGACGGACAGAGACACACAGAGAGAGAGAGAGAGAGAGAGACACACACACACACACACACACACACACACACACACACACACACACACACACACACACACACACACACACCCACACACACACACAGAGGGTAAGAGAGAGAGAGAGAGAGAGAGAGAGAGAGAGAGAGAGAGAGAGAGAGAGAGAGAGAGAGAGAGAGAGGGAGAGAGAGAGAGAGAGATGGGGAGAGAGAGAGAGAGGGAGGGAGAGAGAGAGAGAGAGAGAGAGGGAGGGGAGAGGAGAGAGAGAGAGAGAGAGAGAGAGAGAGAGAGATAGAGAGAGAGAGAGAGAGAGAGAGAGAGAGAGAGAGTGAGTGCGGATGCGAATGGTTTAATGAATCAAGCCTTGGCCCATATCATGAGTTGACATTATTCAAATCAAAACACATTTCAATAATGAGCGAGAGAGAGAGAGAGAGAGAGAGAGAGAGAGAGAGAGAGAGAGAGAGAGAGAGAGAGAGAGAGAGAGAGAGAGAGAGAGAGAGAGAGAGAGAGAGAGACTTCAGACTTCAGACTTCAGACTTCAGACACTTTATTTTACAAGGATAAGAATTTAGGCTGGGCCTAGTCTTCCATTCTGTCCTTGGTTCTAAGCATGCAATACATAACTACTACTATAAATGAACATTGAGACACAGGGACATCGCCAACAGAGACAACAACGATTAACAGTAATATAGTAGAGAGAGAGAGAGCGAGAGAGAGAGAGAGAGAGAGAGAGAGAGAGAGAGAGAGAGAGAGAGAGAGAGAGAGAGAGGAGGGGAGAGAGAGGAGGGAAAGAGAGAGACAGACACAGAGACAGACAGACAGAGACAGAGAGAAGTGTAAAACTGTTCAGTATCATGTGTATTTCTACTTCTTTTGTGTAATGTCTGGTCAGAGACTCGTCTCTGCGAAATTCGGGCTGCTCCCACCTGGAGAGCGCGTCACTGTAGTGCAGCACCACTCTCTCTCTCTCTCTCTCTCTCTCTCTCTCCTCTCTCTCTCTCTCTAATAGTAATAGTAGGTGAAGACAGGGTAGAGGGCCCATGGGCTGGTGGGAGGCCCGTGCCGGTTGTCTCATGGAGTGGGGCGGGTTTTCGGTCCATGAGACGAATGCTAAACATTAACACTCGTCTCATGGGCAAAATGTGACTGAGATTTGCTTTGTTTTGTGGGATAATTGACATGGGCTTCTTACCCACCCATGGGCTTTTTGCCCTGTCTTACACTAGTAGTAGTAATGGTAGTAGAAGAAGTAAATTGTAGTGAAAGAGGTGTTTTTTATTTATTTATTTGTTTATTTGGTTGGTTACTTTTTTTTTCTTTTTTTTTTATTGCTGATGTTGATGTTCTGACTACCATGTCGTTGCTATATTACTGTTAGTTGTTGTTTTTTGTTGGCGATTTTCCTGTGTCTCAATGTTCATTTATAAATAGTAGTAGTTATGTATTGCATGCTTAGAACCAAGGACAGAATGGAAGACTAGGCCCAGCCTAAATTCTTTTCCTTGTAAAATAAAGTTTCTGAGTCTGAGTCTGAGTCTCTCTCTCTCTCTCTCTCTCTCTCTCTCTCTCTCTCTCTCTCTCTCTCTCTCTCTCTCTCTCTCTCTCTCTCTCTCTCTCTCTCTCTCTCTCTCTCTCTCTCTCTCTCTCTCTCTCTCTCTCTCTCTTTTCACTTCATGTGACTGCGCGCGGATTTGCGAGGGCTTGTGAACGTATGTGCATGAAAAGAAGAACAGAACTGACAAATGGACTTACGATGTGTGTGAAAAATCTGCTTGGTACTAATATTGATTTAGAAGATTCTCGACTCTTGTCTAAAAGGCTTTTACTGCTATAGACAATAAAATACGTCATGTGTCATGTGTCATGTGTCATCTCTCTCCCCCCTCTCCCCCCCTCCCCCCCCCCCCCCCCCCCTCTCTCTCTCTCTCTCAACTTTGGTCTAAGGTCCCAAAGTCCAGTGTCAGTGGTAGGAAATGGCATTGGCATGGACATGTCTCAAGAGCTCCTCTTAAGACCTTAAATAGAAATGCATTGAAGAGGGCTTGTGAACGTATGTGCATGAAAAGAAGAACAGAACTGACAAATGGACTTACGATGTGTGTGAAAAATCTGCTCTCTCTCGTGGAACCTTCTCATGCAGTCTCTCTCTCTCTCTCACTCTCTCTCCTCTCTCTCTCTCCTCTCTCTCTCTCTCTCTCTCTCTCTCTCTCTCTCTCTCTCTCTCTCTCTCGTCTCTCTCTCTCTCTCTCTCTCCCAGCTCCGTCTCTCTCTCTTCCTCTCTCTCCTCTTCCTCTCTCTCTCTCTCTCCCAGGGCTGGGTGGAAAAAAGCATGTAACTTGCTTATCTCATGTTCCCTGGTTAAATAAAATTTCGTTTTCGTTTTCGTTTTCGTTTTCTCTCTCTCTCTGTGCATGATTATATTGTTTGGGTTTACATTTATTTATTGATAAAAAGTATTGATACGGGCAAAGAGGTCTAATCAATAAAAAACTTCAGATGTTGACTTCAGTCTCTCTCTCTCTCTCTCTCTCTCTCTCTCTCTCTCTCTCTCTCTCTCTCTCTCTCTCTCTCTCTCTCTCTCCTCTCCTCTCTCTCTCTCTCTCTCTCTCTCTCTCTCTCCTCTCTCCCTCTCCTCTCTCTCTCTCTCTCTCTCTCTCTCTCTCTCTCTCCCTCCCTCTCTCCTCTCTCTCTCTCTCTCTCTCTCTCTCTCTCTCTCTCTCTCTCTCTCTCTCTCTCTCTCTCTCTCTCTCTCTCTCTCTCTCTCTCTCTCTCTCTCTCTCTCTCTCTCTCTCTCTCTCTCTCTCTCTCTCTCTCTCTCCTCTCTCTGTATTATCCTTTTCGTCTGTGTGTGTCCTTCGGATGGGGACTTAAAGCAAGTCATCACCCCGTGCGCTTTACGCACGTAAATATCCCACGACAGTTAAAAAGTCGGTAAGAGCAGTGAGAAATCCCGCTGCCTAGTATGTATCAAACTGATAGATAGGTTTTCCCAAGTCCGCCCCCCCCCCCCTCCCTCCCTACCCCCACCAAAAACAAAAAGGGGGAGGGGATGGGGTGGTGACGCACTCTCACGGTGAGAGCAGCCCGAAATTCACAGAGACGAATCTCTTGTGACTAGAAAATATCAAAATATCCAATACCAAAATATCAATGTGTGCTATGCACGGTGGCGAGTGAAAGTATGCTTGCGTGCATGATATAATTTGCTTTAGCATCTCAGAAACTGAAAAAAGAATGTAGACTAGCCCATTTCTTCCTGGCCTAGACTGCAATCACCTGCACCATCTGTCTTGGCCTATTAAAATCGATTCAGCTGAAATTGGTCTCACAGCTAAAATTCGATAAGAATTCGTACAAAAGTTTTTGTTCGAAATTCTGAGCTGAAGTTTGTCCCCCAAAGCATCAACATCGTCAGAACTTTCCGATCGTTTCTTTCTTCTTTTGTTTTTCTTTTTCTTCCCAAAAACGTTCGCCAAAGAGGTTATTTTTTGTGAATATTCCTAAGGGATGTAAGCTTAACTCCACATTGTTCATTGTTGATAATTGATGCATGAATTTGCTAGGAGAAGATATTGTGTTAAGGTTAACTTCCTGTGAAAAAAAAGTGTGTGTGTTTTTGTTAACCCTTCCCGTGCCCCGTACCCATACGTTTACGTTTTGCTTCATATTTTCAAAACAGTTCATTCAATCTTGCTGAAATGTTATGACGTTATCAATGAAAGATTCTAGCATGCGCACCCAAAACCTCAAGTATTTGTGTTGAAAAATAAACGAGTAAATAAACAACAAATTCGTCGTTTAATGTAATAAAATGCCTTGCTTTGATTGATTTCGCAAATTTATTTTGGTAGTTGTCTGGATATGGTATTTTTCTGCACAGAAGAACGCGTCTTTGTTCCATCATGGTAAGGAGATGGGGTATATAGGCCTCTGCAACTAGGGTTATTAACGCCCTTGACAGTGAGAGTGATTCCCTTGCTGGTCAGTACTGACCTCCAAGTTCCCACCATCTTTTTGTATTTACATTCACTCTTGCGAAAGGCAGCCATTTCGTCGTTTAGTGGCATCAAATAGGGTTATTGGTCGAGAGTTACTCTTGCCAGCCATTTAGTGGCATTGGTCAGTACTGTTTGGTCCATCTTCCCCCACCCACCAAGGGCATCCACTCTTGCAAAAGGTGTTCGCTGCAGACCCCAATACGAAGCATGGTAGAACCACAAAGCTTAGATTGGTGGGTAGAACCAAAACCTGGTGTTGCACTGCCTCCGGGCATTGCCTCCAGGATCGTACCCACCATCTTTATATCTACTGATGTCCCATATATGTGTCTGTTCCAGACGAGAGGACGTTAAGCAGAATTTCATCAGAACCAAAGAGCCTAAAGAGCTCGCACACCGCAGCTGATTGAAGCCGGGTTGCTTTTTTACTCCCACCCTTTCACCTACACTACAGCTGGGGATCATTGTGAACTCACTCACTGCCTACAACAAGCTGTGCCGGTCGGGGTTTGGCCCCGGGGACCGCTACGGTAGCCGGATTGGTCTTGCCTGGATACTGTGAAACAAAGGTCTATGGTACTCCCCCACCCTCATACATCACACACACACACACACACACACACAC
>CM065696.1:11657307-11659807 GCA_017654935.2 Phymorhynchus buccinoides
CTATATCTTCTCCTGCTGCCTACTGTGTGTGTGTGTGTGTGTGTGTGTGTGTGTGTGTGTGTGTGTGTGTGTGTGTGTGTGTGTGTGTGTGTGTGTGTGTGTGTGTGTGTGTGTGTGTGTGTGTGTGTGTGTGTGTGTTTATTCTGTGTCTGTCATTTATTCCTAATTTATTCCTAATTCACACTTTTCCCATGGCAACACAGTGATAGGCTAGTTATAATATGGTTTACATATCACTGTATTGCCATGGGGAAAGAGCGAAAAAATTTCACGTGTACCGAAGTAATGAATATTGCTAACATGCCCTCTGGGAAAGAGGCTATTTGCGCCATGATTGGATAATCAATGTGTATTTTGGAGGTCCAGCAAAAAATGTTTAGCCAGAAAACAAATCAGAAATTGCTCTGTGTTGTTGTGTACGTGCGTGTGTGTGTGTGTGTGTGTGTGTGTGTGTGTGTGTGTGTGTGTGTGTGTGTGTGTGTGTGTGTGTGTGTGTGTGTGTGTGTGTGTGTGTGTGTGTGTGTGTGTGTGTGTGTGTGTGTGTGTGTGTGTGTGTGTGTGTGTGTGTGTGTGTGTGTGTGTGTGTGTGTGTGTTATTTTGTTTGCTTTGTTATTTTTGTATGTTTTGGGCAATAGGACACTGATATCTCAACCTATTGTGTTTACACTAACATTGACTAAACCTTGCCCAGAAAAAGAAAACAGTTAAATTGTAGTACTCTGCTATCTAGCTAGATAGGCTTTCGTACTTATTCAAAAGGAAATCTTACGCCGATTTTCAGGGCACATTTAAGCTAAACGGTATTACGCCTATTACGGTAGAATTGAAAAGGAAATCTTACGCCGATTTTCAGGGCACATTTAAGTTAAACGGTATTACGCCTATTACGGTAGAATTGAAAAGGAAATCTTACGCCGATTTTCAGGGCACATTTAAGTTAAACGGTATTACGCCTATTACGGTAGAATTGAAAAGGAAATCTTACGCTGATTTTCAGGGTATATTTTTAAACGGTATTACGCCTATTACGGTAGAATTGAAAAGGAAATCTTACGCCGATTTTCAGGGTACATTTTTAAACGGTATTACGCCTATTATGGTAGAATTGAAAAGGAAATCTTACGCCGATTTTCAGGGCACATTTAAGTTAAACGGTATTATGCCTATTACGGTAGAATTGAAAAGGAAATCTTAGGCCGATTTTCAGGGTACATTTAAGTTAAACGGTATTACGCCTATTGCGATAGAATTAAAAAGTTAATCTTACGCCGATTTTCAGGGTACATTTAAGTTAAACGGTATTACGCCTATTACGGTAGAATTGAAAAGGAAATCTTACGCCGATTTTCAGGGCACATTTAAGTTAAACGGTATTACGCCTATTACACACGTAGAATTGAAAAGGAAATCTTACGCCGATTTTCAGGGCACATTTAAGTTAAACGGTATTACGCCTATTGCGATAGAATTGAAAAGTTAATCTTACGCCGATTTTCAGGGTACATTTAAGTTAAACGGTATTACGCCTATTACGGTAGAATTGAAAAGGAAATCTTACGCCGATTTTCAGGGTACATTTTTAAACGGTATTACGCCTATTACGGTAGAATTGAAAAGGAAATCTTACGCCGATTTTCAGGGCACATTTAAGTTAAACGGTATTATGCCTATTACGGTAGAATTGAAAAGGAAATCTTAGGCCGATTTTCAGGGCACATTTAAGTTAAACGGTATTACGCCTATTATGGTAGAATTGAAAAGGAAATCTTAGGCCGATTTTCAGGGTACATTTAAGTTAAACGGTATTACGCCTATTACGATAGAATTGAAAAGTTAATCTTACGCCGATTTTCAGGGTACATTTAAGTTAAACGGTATTATGCCTATTACGGTAGAATTGAAAAGGAAATCTTAGGCCGATTTTCAGGGCACATTTAAGTTAAACGGTATGACGCCTATTACGGTAGAAGTCTGGAAAGTTCCAGAGGTCGGGTTTTATCGTGCTGTTGCTTCCTTGTGGCGACCAAAATAGCTGTGTTTGTCCGATCTTATTTGCAATGCTGATGATGGTGTTGAGCCAAGTGGTCTGGGAACTGGGGGATAGGGAAAGGAAAGAATGCTTCGTGGGACTACAACAAACACGGTTAGAATATCTCTCCACTTTCCTTCTCTGTTTTTTTCTGTCTGTCTGTCTTTGTCTGTGTGCCTGTCTGTCTGTCTGTCTCTGTCTCTGTCTCTGTCTCTGTCTCTGTCTCTCTCTCTCTGTTCTCTCTCTCTCTCTCTCTCTCTCTCTCTCTCTCTCTCTCTCTCTCTCTCTCTCTCTCTCTCTCTCTCTCTCTCTCTCTCTCTCTCTCTCTCTCTCTCTCTCTCTCCGTCTCTGTCTCTCTCTCTCTATCTATCTACCGTCTCTCTCTATCTCTATCTCTCGCTCGCTCTCTATCTCTCTCTCTCTCTCTCTCTCTCTCTCTCTCTCTCGGGCTTCTGGTCCCCATCTCTCTC
>CM065696.1:11669807-11674807 GCA_017654935.2 Phymorhynchus buccinoides
TCTAACCAAGCTCAAAAATTAAGGTCATAGGTCAAAGGTCAAAGTCACTGTATCCGAAAATACTACCGAGCACCTGGCACGATAACGTTTGAACGGAGGGACCTAGGACGCACACATTTTGCATGCGTATAGGTACTAAGGATATATAGGCCAAGTTCGAAAATGAAGGTCATAGGTCAAAGGTCAAGGTCACTGGAGCCGAACATGCTGTCGAGCACCTTGCACAATAACGTTTGAATTGATAGATCTAGGACGCTCCAATTTTACATGCTGATAGGTACTAAGGATATCTAGGCCAGGTTCGAAAACGAAGGTCATTGGTCAACTGTCAAGGTCACTGGAGCCGAAAATGCTCTATCTGTCTATCTATCTATGTTACCACAATAACGTTTGAACGGAGGGACCTAGGACGCTCACAGTTTGCATGCTGATAGGTACTAAGGATATATAGACAAAGCTCAAAAATTAAGGTCATAGGTCAAAGGTCAAAGTCACTGTATCCGAAAATACTACCGAGCACCTGGCACGATACCGTTTGAATGGAGAGATCTAGGACATGCACATTTTACATGCCGATAGGTAATAATGATATCTAGGCCGTGTTTGAAAACGAAGGTCATTGGTCAAAGGTCAAGGTCACTTGAGCCGAAAATGCTCTATCTGTCTATCTATCTATGTTACCACGATACGTTACGCTCAAAGTTTGCATGCTGATAGGTACTAAGGATATATAGACCAAGGTCCAAGGTTCAAGGTCGAAAATTAAGGTCATAGGTCAAAGGTCAAAGTCACTGGATCCGAAAATGCTACCGCGCACTTGGCACGATAACGTTTGAATGGAGGGACCTATTATTTCTTTTTTTTGCTTGCGATTGTGTGCTTATGAGGAGGGAGGTGTGTGTGTGTGGGGGGGGGGGGGTGTACACAGGACCTCGGTTTATTGTCTCATCCGAAATACTCCACGTTCAGACCATAAGGCCTAGTGCAGAGTAAGAGGAAAAATCCCCTGTACCCAGCTTCAAGCTCGGGTTTACTGTGCACGAGGCGAACGCGTTACTTCTATGCCACTCTACATCAACACTCTCAGAGACTTTTCCATATTCTCACTTTTTCCATCTTTCTTACAGACTTTCCCCATCTTTCTCACACTTTCCCCCATCTCTCTCACAGACTTTCCCATCATCTTTCTCACAGACTTTCCCACCATCTTTCTTACATATTTTCCCATTTATCTTTCTCACAGACTTTCCCCACCTTTCTCACAGACTTTCCCCACCTTTCTCACAGACTTTCCCACCATCTTTCTCACAGACCTTCCCACCATCTTTCTCACAGACTTTCCCACCATCTTTCTCACAGACTTTCCCACTATCTTTCTCACAGACTTTCCCCACTTTTCTCACAGACTTTCCCTACCTTTCTCACAGACTTTCCCACCATATTTTTTACATACTTTACCCCCATCTTCCTCACAGACTTTTCCCACCTTTCTCACAGACTTTCCCATCATCTTTCTCACAGACTTTCCCCACCTTTCTCACAGACTTTCCCCACCTTTCTCACAGACTTCCCCCATCTTTCTCACAGTAGAAGTTCTACTGAATTGGTGGGGTGTTTTTTAATATTTTATAATGTTTCATAAACATTGCCCTGTTATATCTTTTATGCTATTGTATATATGTATATGAATTAGGATGTATATGTGCGTGTGTGCGTGTATGCGTGAGAGAGAGAGAGAGAGAGAGAGAGAGAGAGAGAGAGAGAGAGAGAGAGAGAGAGAGAGAGAGAGAGAGAGAGAGAGAGAGAGAGAGAGAGAGAGAGAGAGAGGTACATATTGTTTGAGTGCGGGCATATTTGCCAGCATATAGTTTGCTTACGTTTTGTTGTTGTTGGGTTGTTGTTTGTATTGCATGTGCGTTTCTCCTCATTTATTTATTTATTTGTGTTATTAGTGATGCAAAAAACCAAACATTATCTGTTATTATGATTTGGGAGTTAGATATTGCTTTTATCCTATCTCGAGAGGCTTGCTGTTTATCACACGAAGTCGGAGACTGAGTGTGATAAACAGCAAGGCTCGAGAGATAGGATAAAAGCAATATCTAACTCCCAAATCATAATAACGGATATATACCGATGTGTATCAACAGAAAAGCAAGAAAAAGAAACAGGCTCAGATCTGCAGCGAAATGAAAATGCATCCATTTTTCACACCAGTTGTCGCAGCACACACACACTGTAACACGCATTCTTGCGCAAAGAATATAGTTCAACAAAATAGAAAATGTTAACTCATATGTACTTCATAAGATGTGGTAACAAAACATAAACACAAACAGAAGCAACGAACTGAAACACTAACGACAATTGCTGTTATTTTAACCTGTAAACACCAACAATAAAACGTAGGCTACACACTTAACGAGAGCGAGTCAATTTCAACACACCGTGAAAAAGCGGGGAGTCAGCTTTGACAAGAACGATCACAGGCCCCGAAATCACGCTTCTTTTTTTTCTTCTTTTTAATGAAGGTGCGGTAATATAGCTCTTCGCACAGGTTCAGTGGGCTCATTTTTATTTCCGGACTGAAGATGAATTCGAGCTGTTTTGAGACAGTAATGCGTCTACATTATCAACATGGATTCTCCCTGTGCCAAAATTGCATAGCTCGAATCGTCTGCTAATATCGACGCGGTCATGGAGTTGAGTAGCCTAGGCCTAGATCCACGGCTAGACGTTTGAAGTGGCACGCACATAATGGTTTGTGTAGATATGTGACATCTGCTACTGTTGATTCATTCAAACCATGAATCTTCGTTGTGTACTAGCATTAAATGTTGTCGTCAGCGCTGAATGAATCCTAGGGGTAACACTACACAGCTTGTCAAATTCTGGGTGTGGTAGGAACAGCTCGCATTGCAAGCCGTGAGATATATAACTGTGACGTCAAGTTTCTAATAGCAACAGTGTATTCTTACACGCGAATTTACACTAAGCCTATGGGTTAATATATGCAAATGATATCTCTGGATATTATCAGTTATTGGGATTTGCGAGTGTGATATTGCTTTTATCCTATCTCAAGTTGTTCGTTGTTTATCACACGAGGTCGCAGACCGAGTGTGATAAACAGCAAGCCACGAGAAAGAGGCCACATGAGAAAGAAGGCCCAGCCGAGTGCCACCAAAACACTTATTGTAACATCTAATTATCACATTAACTCCTTGTTTTTAGATCTCATTATTATCATTTACATTTCATTAATGCGTTTAACTTAGTGTAAAATGCGCGTGAGATTTTGTGCAAGAATACATAATGAATATCATTAGGTCCGTGCATTCAAACATAATTAATATCATTAGAATGTATTTACCGTTTGTCAACACCAACACGATATTTACAGCTGTTATCTATTTTTGTTGGTAATCATTAGCTTCTGAAGTTTTGATGTACAAAAGTCGACTAGATTTCCACCCACCGTTCGTGGCGCTTTTGTTATGAAGAAAGCCAAAAGATCTTGTCTTGCTTACTCACACGTCAGCACCACTTTTACGTCATCAAACAAAAAATGCGTCATTGGGTGATGACAATTTTCTGGGCGACAAAAGTAGGGGATATCAGATCTTTTCCGACCCCCCGCGACAGGTTCCTCATTTCATTTTTATTGCTAAGTGTTTTGCTGTAGAATTATTTCTATCTTGTGAAAGCCTCATGCTGTCCTCCTGCCGTGTCCTGTGTAAGATTGGAAAGTGTCCATTAATTTGAGAAAAAAGTTGAGAGCAAAAACGTCTAATTTTTGCTATTATTTGTAACGAATGAATCTCAATCAACTGAATTTTCTATAAACGTATGTTGTCGACATGTCCATACATTTACTCAACAAGTGGTCTAAAAATGAGCTTCTACTTCAGTTGGCTTACCTTTTATGGCGAGAAAAGCTAAAAAGTAGGTGGGCCAGCTCCGTTCTCCCCTATTTTCAATGCAGTAAGTTTACTTTATTTTCCACCCCGAAACTGATCCATCCGGTTCATATGGTCTTAATCTGTGCAATAAGAGTTTTAAACACTAAATATCATTCGGGACATGACAATTGCTATTGCGAAGATTTGTTCAATTTGCATTAAAATAGCTCTCAACCTTGTAAACTGCAGACTATATTCTTTGTGGATTAATGGATTTTGCTATGTTGGTGCAGCGGTTGCTATGATTCAGATCTACATGGAGGCGCATCTCGCCTCTTCAATGCATTGTGATTTTCTGCTGTTTTTATATAAATGGTAAGATCGGTATATATACGTTCTTTGGATTTGGGCATGGTACATGACTTTTGTGATGTCTCGACACCGTGTTCTTTAGCATACTCGAGCTGAAGCTCTCATATGCTAAAGAACAAGGTCTCGACATCACAAAAGTCATGTACCATGCCCAAATCCAAATAACTTATATTGTAGTCTCCCGTACACGAATCTGATGAAATATCTTATTTTTGTATTAGACATTTTATTTAATTCGTGTATTGGGGTCTACTAGGGTGAGTATAGTGAGCGAAAATAGTTGCATTATTTTTTTAGACCGACGTATTTTACGTGATTCACGACTCACAGCCATCGTCACAATCGCATCGCATCGCTAACTGGGGTCAAATCGTATGTAGTATGGCTGGCCGATTAGACACACCTCTTTCTCTGTTTGTCTCTCTGTCTTTCTGTCTGTCTCTGTCTCTCTCTCTCTCTCTCTCTCTCTCTCTCTCTCTCTCTCTCTCTCTCTCTCTCTCTCTCTCTCTCTCTCTCCACACACACACTCACGCACACACACACAAACACCAAATCTCTCTCTCTTTCCCCCCCTCCCCCTTCTCTCATGCACACACACAAACTTTCCCATCTCTCTCTCTCTCTCTCTATCTCTCTCTCTCTCTCTCTCTCTCTCTCTCTCTCTCTCTCTCTCTCTCTCTCTCTCTCTCTCTCTCT
Organism: Phymorhynchus buccinoides; assembly: GCA_017654935.2. Lineage (NCBI taxonomy): Eukaryota > Metazoa > Mollusca > Gastropoda > Neogastropoda > Raphitomidae > Phymorhynchus > Phymorhynchus buccinoides. The sequence goes on from CM065696.1 coordinate 11,674,778, forward strand.
CTCTCTCTCTCTCTCTCTCTCTCTCTCTCC
>CM065696.1:11682307-11687307 GCA_017654935.2 Phymorhynchus buccinoides
GTATGTGTATCCGTCTCTATGTGTCCCCGTCTGTATGTGTCTCCGTCTCTATGTGTCCCCGTCTCTATGTGTCCCTGTCTGTATGTATATCCGTCTCTATGTGTCCCTGTCTGTATGTGTCTCCGTCTGTATGTGTCCCCGTCTCTATGTGTCCCTGTCTGTATGTGTCTCCGTCTCTATGTGTCACCGACTCTATGTGTCCCCGTCTCTATGTGTCCCCGTATCTATGTGTCACCGTCTCTATGTGTCACCGACTCTATGTGTCCCCGACTCTATGTGTCCCCGACTCTATGTGTCCCCGTCTCTATGCGTCTCCATCTCTATGTGTCACCGACTCTATGTGTCGCCGAATCTATTATGTGTTTCCCCGTCTCTATGTGTCCCCCCTCTATGTCTCTCTATGTGTCCCCGTCTCTATGTGTCCACGTCTCTATGTGTCCCCCGTCTCTATGTGTCCCCGTCTCTATGTGTCCCCGTCTCTATGTGTCCCCGTCTCTATGTGTCCCCGTCCCCGTCTATGTGTCACCCCGTCTCTATGTGTCCCCTCTATGTCTCTATGTGTCCCCGTCTCTATGTGTCCCCGTCTCTATGTGTCCCCGTCTCTATGTGTCACCGTCTCTATGTGTCTCTCTATGTGTCACCGTCTCTATGTGTCCCCGTCTCTATGTGTCCCCGTCTCTATGTGTCCCCGTCTCTATGTGTCCCCGTCTCTATGTGTCACCCGTCTCTATGTGTCCCCCGTCTCTATGTGTCCCTGTCTCTATGTGTCCCCGTCTCTATGTGTCCCCGTCTCTATGTGTCCCCGTCTCTATGTGTCCCCGTCTCTATGTGTCCCCGTCTCTATGTGTCCCCCGTCTCTATGTGTCCCCGTCTCTATGTGTCCCCGTCTCTATGTGTCCCCGTCTCTATGTGTCCCCGTCTCTATGTGTCCCCGTCTCTATGTGTCCCCGTCTCCGTCTCTATATGTGTCCGTCTCTATGTGTCCCCGTCTCTATGTGTCCCCGTCTCTATGTGTCCCCGTCTCTATGTGTCCCCGTCTCTATGTGTCCCCGTCTCTATGTGTCCCTGTCTCTATGTGTCCCCGTCTCTATGTGTCCCCGTCTCTATGTGTCCCCGTCTCTATGTGTCCCCGTCTCTATGTGTCCCCGTCTCTATGTGTCCCCGTCTCTATGTGTCCCCGTCTCTATGTGTCCCCGTCTCTATGTGTCCCCGTCGTCTCTATGTGTCCCCGTCTCTATGTGTCCCCGTCTCTATGTGTCCCCGTCTCTATGTGTCCCCGTCTCTATGTGTCCCCGTCTCTATGTGTCCCCGTCTCTATGTGTCCCCGTCTCTATGTGTCCCCGTCTCTATGTGTCCCCGTCTCTATGTGTCCCCGTCTCTATGTGTCCCCGTCTCTATGTGTCCCCGTCTCTATGTGTCCCCGTCTCTATGTGTCCCCGTCTCTATGTGTCCCCGTCTCTATGTGTCCCCGTCTCTATGTGTCCCCGTCTCTATGTGTCCCCGTCTCTATGTGTCCCCGTCTCTATGTGTCCCCGTCTCTATGTGTCCCCGTAATCTATGTGTCCCCGTCTCTATGTGTCCCCGTCTCTATGTGTCCCCGTCTCTATGTGTCCCCGTCTCTATCTCTATGTGTCCCCGTCTCTATGTGTCCCCGTCTCTATGTGTCCCCGTCTCTATGTGTCCCCGTCTCTATGTGTCCCCGTCTCTATGTGTCCCCGTCTCTATGTGTCCCGTCTCTCTATGTGTCACCGTCTCTATGTGTCACCGTCTCTATGTGTCCCCGTCTCTATGTGTCACTGTCTCTATGTGTCACCGACTCTATGTGTCCCCGTCTCTATAGGCGCCCGTCTTTTATCTTAACCCCCCCCCCCAAAACAAAAACCTTCTAAACCTACCCTAACTTAATCCGCTCCCTAATCCAAACACTAACCTTTGCCCCTAACCCTAACCTAATCCGCGGGAACGCATATAGACGGGGACACATAGAGACGGGGACACATAGAAACGGGGACACATAGAGACGGGGACACATAGAGACGGGGACACATAGAAACGGGGACACATAGAGACGGGGACACATAGAGACAGGGACACATAGAGATGGGGATACATAGCACTGAACCATTGTTCCAGACAAAAAGGACATGAAGAAAGACGGGGATGGGGGAGGGAGGTGGGGAGAAAATGCTCAAAAGGAGGGGAGGGGGCGTTTGTGTGTGCGCGTGCGTAGATGGAGAGGCTTAGTTGGTGGAGCAATCGTCAGCAAATTGGGAAGAGAAAGTGTGTGTGTGTATGTGTGTGTGTGTGTGTGCGTGTGTGTGTGTGTGTGTGTGTGGGGGTATATATATATATATATGTGTGTGTGTGTGTGTGTGTGTGTGTGTGTGTGTGTGTGTGTGTGTGTGTGTGTGTGTGTGTGTGTGTGTGTGTGTGTGTGTGTGTGTGTGTGTGTGTGTGTGCACGCGCGTGAGTGTGCGTGTGAGTGTGAGAGAGAGGGGGGAGAGAGAGACTTCAGACTTCAGACTTCAAATGGTTTATTGTACTTCGGCCATTGGCCTATATACAAACCAAGAAAATAATATATGAAATATATAATTCAAAGAGAAAGAGAGAGAGAGAGAGAGAGAGAGAGAGAGAGAGAGAGAGAGAGAGAGAGAGAGAGAGAGAGAGAGAGAGAGAGAGAGAGAGAGAGAGAGAGAGAGAGAGAGAGAGAGAGAGAGAGAGAGAGAGAGAGAGAGAGAGAGAGAGAGAGAGAGAGAGAGAGAGAGAGAGAGAGAGAGAGAGAGAGAGAGGCAAATCACATCGAACATTAATTAAAAGTCAATATTCATGGTAGGCCTTAATAAAGTGATGGATCAGGTCTGAGACGTTTTTCTCTCTCTCAAAATAGGCAAAGTCGGTGTCAAAAGTACCCCCAAGGCCTATACTAACTGTGCTCCCTTGCATCATGTGCGTATGTTTGCGTGTTTAGGCATCCGTGCACTGTAGTGTATGCGCGAGAGAACCCACACTAGTTTGGCTTATCAATATATAGAGTAGTTTTATTATTTCGCAATGCTATTTTTCAGTCGTTGCTATCTTGGGTTACATCCATCTCGTCAGACGAATCATTTTTGCCAACTAAACAGTCTGCTGACAAAGAAAATGGAGGCGCAATACCAAAAACATATAGGCTATATAGGTTTACTTTCTTCCGGCTGCAGTGTTAGTTTTCCATTCCGGGGACTTGCGTTTCCAAAAACAGCGCAGTGCGCATAAAGATAATAATATCCTATGAAATTGAGAAGATAATGCAAGGTGACTGACTATTAGGGATGATGATCACTATATTATTATAGAAAATGTAAAGTGAATATTATAGATTTACCCAGTAAACTTTCTGTTGTGTACTAGCCGAACATAGAGATGTCACATATTGAGACGTGGACATATAGAAACGGGGACACATAGAGACGGGGACATATAGAAACGGGGACACATAGAGACGGGGACATATAGAAACGGGGACACATAGAGACGGGGACATATAGACACGGGGACACATAGAGATGGGGACATATAGAGATAGGGACATATTATAGAGACGGGGACACATAGACACGGGGACACATAGAGACGGGGACACATAGACACGGGGACACATAGAGACGGGGATACATAGAAACGGGGACACATAAAGACGGAGACACATAGAGATGGGGACATATAGAAACGGGGACACATAGAGATGGGGACATATAGAAACGGGGACACATAGAGACGGGGACATATAGACACGGGGACACAGAGAGATGGGGACATATAGAGATAGGGACATATTATAGAGACGGGGATACATAGAGACGGGGACACATATAGAGACGGGGATACATAGAAACGGGGACACATAGAGATGGGGGACATATAGAAACGGGGACACATAGAGACGGGGACACATAGAAACGGGGACACATAGAGACGGGGACATATAGAAACGGGGACACATAGAGACGGGGACACATAGAGACGGGGACACATAGAAACGGGGACACATAGAGATGGGGACATATAGAAACGGGGACACATAGAGACGGGGGTACATAGAAACGGGGACACATAGAGACGGGGACATATAGAAACGGGGACACATAGAGACGGGGATACATAGAAACGGGGACACATAGAGACGGAGACACATAGAGATGGGGACATATAGAAACGGGGACACATAGAGATGGGGACATATAGAAACGGGGACACATAGACACGGGGACACAGAGAGATGGGGACATATAGAGATAGGGACATATTATAGAGACGGGGATACATAGAAACGGGGATACATAGAGACGGGGACACATAGAAACGGGGATACATAGAAACGGGGACACATAGAAACGGGGACACATAGAGACGGGGACACATAGAAACAGGAACACATAGAGACGGGGATGCGTAGAAACGGGGACACATAGAGACGGGGACAGAGCAGGGACTCGTGATAGTCAGAATGATTATTTCTAATAACAAAAAAGTCCTTACATATTATGTTGGGGGTGGGGGATGGGGGGTGGGGGGTGACAACATGATTACGTCAGTGTTGCGTGCTTTAGGATAATAAATATTGCACTTGGAAGTATGGCTACACTGATGATGTAGACTAGAAACCATAATTATTCTCATTCCTTTCATTCTCTTTTTTTTCTCGATGGGTCAGTCTCCTGTCATATGAGCGACGATGCCTAATGCTGCCGTTATGCGCCTAGCTAAGTATTAAATAGTTAGGTCCAGCAAGTCCGTCTTCTGCTGGAGAAAACCTTTGTAAGAGTTTCTAGAACAAAGGCAGGAGAATGGACCAGTTAGGCAGAAAGGTAGTAGATGACGGTAAGCAAAGGGAAAAGGCATAGTCAAAGAGAGTGATTGATTAGAAGAAGTTACAAGCACAGAACTTCCAGAAGATGGGAAAACTATTCTTACTTAAAAACAACACACACACGCACACGCACACACACATACACCAC
>CM065696.1:11692307-11699807 GCA_017654935.2 Phymorhynchus buccinoides
ATTGGTCTGACACAGCCTTAAGCCAAGGCTGGAGGTATTATGTCAAGAATTATTCTTCAATACCGTTGGCTGTCCATTACTTAAAGCGGCAGCAGGAGTATAAAAGGCGGGAGGCGGTAGGCGCACACAATCATTTGAATCATGGTTTGTGGCAGAGATGCTTTACCCAGACCTGTTTACCCTAATAATGAAAAACCTGGAATTTGCCACACAAAAACCTGGAATTTGAGGGGAAAAAACCCAGAATTCACATCGGTACACGACTCGCGATAAAACACTGATTCAACTCGGCGCCATCGCGATCAATTTTCACTTCATTTTCTATTGAAAAGTTCAAAATTCTCACATCATCATATTTTCCAGTGATAATATAATCTAAATGGACTCATTTCAAGCCCTAATTACAATCTTACCATTAAAAAACTGCCTGGAAAGCTCTTCGAATCGACAGTAAAAGCCTGACCGCCATTTGCATTCGGTTTCGGTCAACCCTTGCGTCTTTACATACGAACGGAAACAAATAATAGACGTTTTTTCGAAATCCCGGAATTTTCAGCGTTCACCCAGAATTTACTATTTTACCCAGAATTTTCCGGAATAATTCCGGCAAAACCGGAAGGGTAAACAGGTCTGCTTTACCCTTCTTTTTCCCCCGTTGTGCACGTCTCACATGCTTCGGACTAGCATTACCCGATACTTGGGATCGGTTGAAAGGTCTTTAAAGACACAAGTTATGGCAACACCACACAAGTTTGTTAAAACAGAACATAGCGTAGTATTCAGACTAGCGCAGTACAACAATTATGGAATTTTTCACATTTTTATGGCATATTTCAAAATTCACAGGTATTTTTTTCACAACAAAAAAATAAATAATATCCACAACATATTTACCACTGACGTGCATTGGAATGTTGCTACAATCCCAGTGGGGTTTTTTTGGGGGAAAAAACATTACTTTCAAAATGATTATTGCATAACCACCAACAGAAAGATGAGGCTTGCAAATACATAGTATCACTTGATATGCACTAAGTAAAGCTCAGTCTAGATACACTTGATATGTGTTTACATGAACATCTATCACTTGGTAGTTACATGCATAAGAAATGTTAACTATACAGTCAGCTTGAAAGAACAAAACAAAAGCAGCAAAAGATATAGCAACAAATTCCAAAATGATTAACGGAATGAGAAAGTACATGCGGGTGCGCACACACACACTTGTGCGTACACACACTCACGTACACCCCACCCCCCCTGTGCGTATGCACGCGCACACACATCAAGGCATCAGCTGAGTGTTCATTCCTCCATAATTGATCATTAATAATCAATAATAATTGATAATTAATAATCAGTAATAGTTAATCATTAATAATCGGAAATAATTAACCACGCCCGTGATGTGCTTAATCAAAATCCGGCTTGTTTGTTTTTTAAAATATCAATGTTCCTTTTCATTCCTATTATTATGCTTTTGTTCCAACGAGCCCGTGATGAATTCAGAGTTCATAGAAAAAGTAGAATCAACAGTTTCAAAAAAAACAGAAAACTGGTTGCCCGTGCATAAGAAAGAGTGCACGTGTAAACATGCAATTTGTAATCTTCATTCTGCCAGTGTTATAATAAAGCCAAAGCAGACCAACCATCAAACGAACAATTTAACTATTTCAAACGAGGACATACAATTCATAAATATCTACACATAGAAAAGGGTTCAATCAATACGAGCATGAAAAATGTGTTGAATTTATCATATTTATTATGAACTAAATTGGAAACAAATTAAGGGTTTCCTTGAGTGAAAGGCACCTGAAAAAACAAACTGTGGCATGCCAAAACCTTTTTAACAAAATGAAAAAATAATATATATATATTTTCAACTTACACACATTCAAAAGCAAACTTATTAGACCAAGGGAAGTAAGGGACTTTTCGGTAAACTTTTGTGGCTTGGTTATTTCCCTTAGTTCCTGGTTTGGTCATGAAGTAAAGAATGAGGCTTTATACTACTCCTTGCCGACACGAAAGGGCGAGGCCCGAACTGCCGATGCCCTCTGGTGACGAGTCAGGAGCACATAATTGTCTGTGGCTATACACTACTAGTTCCTGACAGGCAAGGGTCGATAATCTTAAGTAGGTGGTGTTCGCATATCAGGTCACGAGACAGGGACAGATAATTTTCTGTGGCTATATACTACTAGTTCCCGACAGGCAAGGGTGATAATCTTAAGTAGGTGGCGTTCGCATCTCAGGTCACGAGACAGGGGCAGATAATTTTCTGTGGCTATATACTACTAGTTCCTGACAGGCAAGGGTGATAATCTTAAGTAGGTGGCGTTCGCATCTCAGGGCACGAGACAGGGGCAGAGAATTTTCGGTATAAAGCCTCACTGCTGTATTTTACAGACCATAAAGGTTGTTAAGATTGTTCTCGCTCATTAAAAAAATCTTCCTTACTGGGTTAAAATTGTGGATACAGCCCTGAACTTGACATACAAGATACTGAAACTAGTTTCAAAAGCAAACTTATTAGACCAAGGGAAGTAAGGGACCTTTCAGTAAACTTTTGTGGCTTGGTTATTTCCCTTAGTTCCTGGTTTGGTCATGAAGTGAAGAATTGCCGTATTTAACAGACCATAAAGGTTGCTAAGATTGTTCTCGCTCATTAAAAAAAATCTTCCTTACTGGGTTAAAATGTGGATACAGCCCTGAACTTGACATACAACAATATACTGAAACTAGTGCAACATCAAAACTTTAAACTAGTGCAACGGAAAACTCTCTTAAGTCGAAAGGAAATGTCAATGAAGAATCTCTAATCTATAATAATTCATGAATTGCACTTTACAAATGTTCATGTAGGTCCCCTGAAATTCACAAGATGGCCGTGCAAAGTTGAGCACCCATGTTACGCTACACACCGAATAGATTTCAATGTAAAAAGGGCAACACTTCCCAGCAACATTTCCCTTGGATCTATCAATTGACTCGCAATAAAATCTCCAACTCGAAATCTCAATGTAACAAAGCAAAAAATAATACAGTGGAACCTCCCTTATAAGACCTTCAAAAATCATCCAAAATGAGGTCTTATAAGGGAGGGGTCTTAAAGGGAGGTAATTTTAATACTTACAAAGAAGAGCAATGTTTCAGAGAAAGTAGGTCTTATAAAACCCCAACCCACCCCCCCCCCCCCACCCCACTGTGAGGAGTCTTATAATGGGAGGTCTTATAAGGGAGATTCCACTGTAGTTTCTAAAAAAATAAAAAACACAACAAAAAGTCATTACTGTTGATCAAAAGATCGAGGACTGTTCACTTTTTCAATGAGCGTGAAGAAAACCAATAACATGGGCCAGCTTTGCATGTTACAGTGGGACCTCCCTTATAAGACCTCCCCTATTAAGACTCCCTCCCATTGAAGACCTACTCGTCTGAGACATTGCCCTTCTTTGTAAGTATTAAAATTACCTCCCTTAAAGACCCCCTCCCACTTAAGACCTTATTTTGGAAGATTTTTCGAGGTCTTCAAAGGGAGGTTCCACTGTAGAAGACATCAACACACACAACCTGGGGCATCCAGGTACCATAATCATGAGTGTGTCTCAAACAGATAACATGGGTAGTAACATGCAAATTAGGATAAACTGCCAATAGACGATTTTCGGGAAAAAAACAAGGGGAGAGCACTTTGTGAAAATTAGAGTTGTTTACTTTACTTACTCGGTCAAATACCATAGCAACAATGGCGTCGAAGAGTGAAGCGAAGCGAGTGAACGATTTGCAAACATTTTAAATAGAAAGAGGGTTTACAAACTGATCTAACTTGCAAAACGTTGAGAACTCGCAAAGAAATAAACATTGAGATTGACCCAGATAGCTTGATGGCGAGAAACACAAACCGAGTGTGTCTAAATCTAGATCTACTCAAACGCAGCATGTTCGGAGGGTGATTGTTACCGTCTGAGGGGGCAACTGCTATCATACAGTCTTGACATCTGTAGGGTCCCCTTTACCAAAAATGCTTCACAGTAAGGGGTACCATTATAAATCACATGTCAACATACAGAAAGCTACCACTTTCAGATTGATATCATGCATTTTTGGAAAGTGACTCTACAGATGTCTAAAGATGTCAAAAATATACATGATAGCAATTGCCCCCCAAGATGGTAATCATCCCTATTTTGGGGGATCTACCTGATGGTAGAGTAACTTCCCCTGTTTGACCGATTGAATTAGGCAAGATCGCTCCCATACACCATAAGATTACTCTCCTTAATTATTTCCGAACAATTCCTATTGTTTCGCTTCTCTGGAAGTCCGGTTTCTTTGCATTTGACTGACCAAACCCACGATCAAATCTCTGGCTTTCAATCTCAAAATACAAGCATGACAAAGTCCACAGAAAATAAACAACCCCCACACACACACCTTTTCTAAGGATTTATGATCAAGAAGATTCTCTCACCACCAAACTAAACTTTTTTCAAAGAGTCTGAATGAGTCTGTTGCGATCTCTGTAAAGGGTGTTTTCCTGGTAATCTCGATGTGTTTCTTGCAAAAACTCATCTGAACGAAAGTAAACGTTTAACGTCCTCCCGGTCGCAAGGACACATATGGGACATTACTAATTGATAGTTACAAAAACTCATCCGTCAGGGTGCCCCTTTAAGTTTAAGCACAAAAAATGATTGACCACACATGCACATGTACACACACGTACACAGACAAGACAGCCCTCGTTCCCATTCCAGCGACATAACACTCAAAAGTGACTGTGGTTGCTATAACTAAGGAAAGGAGGAAAAGAAAACGATGAAATGTTCAAGTTGAGTGAGGTGAACAAACCGTTATGGCCGTTTCGATTACGACGCAACATTTATATTTTGCTCTCCTGTAAACTCTTCAAGGTGGTGGGCGGTGCCTTGCAAAAGAAAATGTTGACTCAATAGATCTAAAAATAACAAATAAAAAGAGAAGAAAAATGGCACCACTCACGGACCACACTTCATATTCCACTAGCGCAACGCCGAGTCCCAGTAACACCTAGTAACGGTAACGCCTAGTAATGGTAACGCCAAGTACTGGTAACGCCAGCTTCGATTCGGTTATCACCGATTCGCTTCCGGGTAACTAGTCACCGTTATCTTCCTGCTAAATTCGAAGGCACGATCCAGAAACGTTTTCGCGCATTTGCAACCGCGCAACACGGCCGCCTGGTTGCCGTGTTTGATCGCCCCGTTAGGGCTCACAGCAAATTTTGAAGCGATTCGGTGCGAGTTATAAGGCCCGTTTTGTGTTTCCAGACACTTGGCTTATTACTATATGTGATCTGTAGCATCGCCAGCTTCGAATCACGGTATAACTGTTTATTTCATCTCTACTTCGTCAAAACTGTGCAGACTGGGATCAGTGCGATGCGCCCCCATCTCTGTCTGTGCCCGTCATTGTGACCCCATAAATATGTGTCTCTGTATCTATGTGTCCCCATCTATGTGTCCCCTCCTCTATCCCTGTCTCTATGTGTCCCCTCTATATGTCCCCGTCTCTATGTGTCCCCTCTCTATGTGTCCCCCTGTCTATTTGTGTCCCTGTCTCTATGTGTCCTGTCTCTATGTGTCCCTGTCTCTATATGTCCCTGTCGTCTCTCTATGTGTCCCCTCAGATGTGTCCCCGTCCCATGTGTCCCCGCCTATTTATTTGTCTGTATCTAGGTGTCCCCTGTCTCTATGTGTCCCCGTCCCTATGTGTCGCCGTGTAGCTCTGTTGTCTCTATGTGTCCCCATCTCTATGTGTCCCTGTCTCTATGTGTCCCTGTCTCTATGTGTCCCCGTCTCTATGTGTCCCTGTCTCTGTGTGTCCCCATCTTTATGTATCCCCGTCTCTATGTGTCCCCGTCTAGATGTGTTCCCCGTCTCTATATGTCCCCGTGTCTATGTGTCCCTGTCCCCATCTCTATGTGTCCCTGTCTCTCTATGTGTCCCATTTCTATGTGTCCCTGTCTCTATGTGTGTGTCCCTCTATCCCTTCTCTATGTGTCCCCATCTTGTGTGTCCCCATCTCTATGTGTCCCTGTCTCTATATGTGTCCCCGTCTAGATTGTGTCCCCATCTCTATGTCCCTGTCTCTGTGTTGTCCCCATCTTGATGTATCCCCATCTCTATATGTGTCTCTAGATCCCCGTCTAGATGTGTCTCCGTCTAAATGTGTCCCCGTCTAGATGTGTCCCTGTGGATTAGGGTAAGGGTTAGGGATAGGGTTAAGATAAAAATTAAAAAACTGGATGGTGCTGCGCTCGCGGCGATGCACTCTCCTAGTGGGAGCAATTTGAATTTCCAAATATATACCAAATGACAAAGTCGGTTGTGGGCGGATTGTGGGTGGCGAATATAGCAAAAATAAAAAAAATACCAGGGTTAGGATAAGCAGAGGCAGGGACATATAGAGATGGGGATATATAGAGATGGGTCACATAGAGACAGGGGGGGGGGGGGGGGGGGGAGGACAACTAGGCGTTCAAGACTGCACTTTGTCATCTCCAAACACGGAACACTCAATTTTTTTAGTAAAGTTTTGTTTTTTGTGTATTTGACGGTTTAAGGTTTTGTTAGGGTTAGGGTTAGGGATACGGCTAGAGTCAGTTTAATTTCAGACTGAATGGTTAAAAGATACACATTCTAAAGTTGCGCTGAAAACCGACATTGTCACGCGAATGGCATCACTTTCCATATTTGGAGGTGACCAAGTGCAGCATTGAACGTCTTGTATGCACACAGAGACAAAATTAGGGGTGTATAGAGACAGGGGCGCACCAACGCTACGCAACCTACAAATTCTACTTTGTGAAAACTACACACACACACACACACACACACACACACACACACACACACACACACACACACACACACACACACACATATACACACACAGGATGAAAAAGAAGCTTTATTTAGCTTATTCCTTTATCGTCAATAAAGATCATTTCAATGGCTTGGAGTCAAAACGGACTATCTTTAGATAGTCCATTGGCGTATTATTGGATTGATTACAAAAAGTAATAACTTATATCAAACAATAACTGCAGAAATATATAAAGGTTTTTTTTCTTTTCATATTTCAAGTCTTTTTTTTTATACAAGATATTAGTTTTCGTAAGAAGTTCAATAATATGTCAATGAACTATCTAAAAATGGTCCGTTTTGACTCCAAGCCATCGATATTTTTTGACTTGACTTGACTTGACTTGACACACCATTAGCACTTCTTCTTCTTCTTCTGCGTTCCCAGGCCATATGGCCATAATGGGTAAGGTACGTATGTGTCCGGTTTTCAGTTTTCACTGGTCTCCCCGCTGCGTACAGCCAACACATTCCGATTTCGGAGGAGCTCAAAGGAGAAAAGGCAGGAGAATGGGCCAATAAGTCAGAAAGATAGCAGATGATAGAAAGCAAAGGGAAAAGGCAGAGTCAAACAGAGTGGCAGATTAGA
>CM065696.1:11709807-11732307 GCA_017654935.2 Phymorhynchus buccinoides
TATTGTACAGGAGGAGTTGACAGTGATAGTAGCAGCAGTAGTACACCAGCTGTGAAATGAGAACAATTATTATTGTACAGGAGGAGTTGACAGTGATAGTAGCAGCAGTAGTACACCAGCTGTGAAATGAGAACAATTATTATTGTACAGGAGGAGTTGACAGTGATAGTAGCAGCAGTAGTACACCAGCTGTGAAATGAGAACAATTATTATTGTACAGGAGGAGTTGACAGTGATAGTAGCAGCAGTAGTACACCAGCTGTGAAATGAGAACAATTATTATTGTACAGGAGGAGTTGACAGTGATAGTAGCAGCAGTAGTACACCAGCTGTGAAATGAGAACAATTATTATTGTACAGGAGGAGTTGACAGTGATAGTAGCAGCAGTAGTACACCAGCTGTGAAATGAGAACAATTATTATTGTACAGGAGGAGTTGACAGTGATAGTAGCAGCAGTAGTACACCAGCTGTGAAATGAGAACAATTATTATTGTACAGGAGGAGTTGACAGTGATAGTAGCAGCAGTATTATAAGGGAGGTAATGTTAATACTTACAAAGAAGGGCAATGTCTCAGAGAGGTAGGTCTTATCGATGGCTTGGAGTCAAAATGGACTATCTTTAGATAGTCCATTGACGTATTATTGGATTTATTACAAAAACTAACAACTTGTATCAAACAATGACTGTAGAAATATAAAAAGGGGGTTTTGCTTTTTATATTTCAGCAGTCTTTTTTTTAATACAAGTTATTAGTTTTCGTACTAAGTTCAATAACATGTCAATGGACTATCTAAAGATAGTCCGTTTTCACTCCAAGCCATCGTTATGTGGGATGGAGTCTTATAATAGGAGGTCTTATAAGGGAGGTTCCACTGTAGTGGTAATAGTGGTAGCAGTAGTAAAACTAACAGCAGCAGTGTGGCAATAATGGCAAAAGTAGAAGTAATTATATTTTAAAAGCTCTATTGCTCTTCTTCCCAGACATTGGGAGCTGTTTGACGATACAGATGGCAGGCAGAGTCGCCCACCAATCCCCTCGCTCCAACTTGTACAGCAAGGACTTTGGAATCATTGTGATTTGCCCCCGTCTCCATACGTCCCCGTCTATATGTGTCCCGGTCTCTGTACATCCCCGCCTCTATATCGCCATCCGCATGCAAAAGAGACGTCACTCAAAATTGGTCAACTTCGATGTGTTGAACTTACCAGTTGATCTAGACAAGCTGCATCATCGAACAAAGCTGTAAAACAAGAATTTGCAAAGATAAAAGTGATTGTGACGCTAAATTAACAAAAAATTATGTAATTTTACCTGAAATGACCCAAAAGTTGAATTTTCCATTCCTCATGTGAAGCGACGTCTTTCGACTTATGTCTCTTTGGCATGCGGGCGATGATATGTACCCGTCTCTATGTGACCCTGTCTTTGTGTGTCCCCGTCTCTATGTGTCCCTGTTTCTATATGTCCCCATAGATTAGGGCAAGGGTTAGGGTGAGGGATATGATTAGGGGTTAAGTTTAGATAGAAAAGATATATAAGATGCGGACTTACACAGACAGGGACACATAGAGACGAAATGATGATGACAAGGATGACAAGGATGATGATGATGATGATGATGATTGACACTATCCTCACCTTAGATATATTTTGAGCCGGCGGGCCTCATAACCATGCAGGAGATGATGATGATGATGATGATGATGATGATGATGGATGATGATGATGATGATGATGATGATGACGATGATGATGACCCTCATCCTCACCTTAGGTATATGTTTGAGCCGGCGGGCCTCATAGCCATGCAGGAGGTGACTCTGGCGGTTGAGGAAATGCTTGAAGGACACCTCACTCACTCCCTCAATTCTGAAACAGTCCACGCACCAATGAAGAAAAAAACCAACAGCAACTAACCACTCCCACCAAAAACCATGCAAAAGAAGTATTCGGCATTAGGTACTTTATTGTCACAGAGGCGTCTCTGTGAAATTCGGGTTGCTCCCACCTGGAGAGCATGTCGCAGCCAGAGGCACGCCACCCAATTTTTTTTGGGCATGCAATTTTTGTGTGACTGATGAGGAAGGAATGGGGGGGGGGGGGGGGGGGGGGGTATTTTGACCAAATGACAACTTTTTCGTTGCCACTGGGTTTAACGTGTGCTAAGTGCATGGGCACATGGGACCTCGGTTTATCGTCTCATCTGAAAGAGGGCGGCTGGGCCAATCTCCGGACTGCAATTTGCAACCAAATGCTTCTGGTTGGTTCAACACTCATAACGACAAAAGTAAATGACTTATAGTCAAGAAACATGTGTCTATAGACCATTTTTTTCCCCAGACTGAGTCTAACAGGTCTCGTTTTCATTTCATAATAATAAACAAGATAGGTTCTCAAATTTTCTCCGTCAGCGAAGCGGTTTAGAACTTGTGAAACGCTGATGTCATTGTATTATTTTGTTCTGAAACAACGTGAAGATATTAGACTTCTCAGACAAGTGAAACTTTAAATAATGACGTATTTCATATTTTGAAGGTGCTATTGGCCTCGCCTTCTTTGCTCCGATGATCGCTCAGACACTTTCCCGTCATATGAGCGCAGATGCGTCATGCTGCCGTTATGCGCCTTACTAAGAAACAGTTAGGCCTAGCACTTCAGCCTTCAGCTGGAGAAAATCTTTACACAAATTTCTAGAACAAAAGAAGAATGGACCATAAAGGGCCTGCCACACTACATACAATGTGATGCGATTTGACGTTTGTGAGGCATGATCCGTGTCAAATTCAACTGTCTACATGAATCTGATGAAATCCTACTAGTTTTGTTCATTATATATTCGTAGTCCCCCGTACACGAATCTGATGAAATACATCAATATTTGTGCATCAGACATTTTATTTTTATTTAATTCATATATTGGGGTCAACATGACTATAGTGAGCGAAAATACAAGAACTATTTTCAGACAAGTATTTCACGTGATTCATGACTCACAGACATCGTCATAATCAGATGGCAGTCGCATCGCATTGTAAGTAGTGTGGCTGGACCTGTGAGGCTGAAACAAAAGAAAAACTAAACACCCCTCC
Source organism: Phymorhynchus buccinoides (assembly GCA_017654935.2). Classification (NCBI taxonomy): domain Eukaryota; kingdom Metazoa; phylum Mollusca; class Gastropoda; order Neogastropoda; family Raphitomidae; genus Phymorhynchus; species Phymorhynchus buccinoides. The sequence goes on from CM065696.1 coordinate 11,712,902, forward strand.
CTCTCTCTCTCTCTCTCTCTCTCTGTGTGTGCATGTCTCTCCCATTTTCTTAACACATGAGGCTGAAAATGGGTCACCTGTGTGAAGCAGTGACTAGTTTGGTTACCCGCCCCCCCCCCCCCCCCCCCCCCCCCCCCCATCTAAACCCTCCAACCCTACATTTGCTTCCATATGAACGCTGATCATCCGGGCGGCAATGTTTTTACCGACAGTTTCTGCCTGACCGAAGTTCCCACGTTCTATACCAACAGAACCATCAACTTGATGATGGTGGTTGGGAAGAGAAAGAAGAAGAAGAAGCTGTGAGGCGATCATCCAGGCGGCAATGTTTTTACCGACAGTTTCTGCCTGACCGAAGTCCCCACATTCTATACCAACAGAACCATCAACTTGATGATGGTGGTTGGGATGAGAAAGAAGAAGAAGAAGCTGTGAGGCGATCATCCAGGCGGCAAATGTTTTTACTGACAGTTTCTGCCTGACCGAAGTCCCCACGTTCTATACCAACAGAACCATCAACTTGATGATGGTGGTTGGGATGAGAAAGAAGAAGAAGAAGCTGCGAGCGAACTGGTTACTGTTTTCAGTGACATTTTGTCACGGCAGAAAAGCGGTAGATGACAGTAAGCAAAAGCGAAAAGGCAGAGTCAAAGAGGGTGACAGATTAGAGGAAGTTACTAGCACAGAACTTCCAGAAGGTGGGAGGAACTATTTGTGATAATGTATCCTCAGTATCCCCACAGGGTGTTGGTCTCACCTGGAGGGGAAGATGGTGCGGAAGGGTTTCAGGTGAGTCTCAAAGTCCAGCACTGTCTGCACCTGTTGGCTGGTCTGTATCGCACCGGGCCTGGAATACACACACGCACACACACATACACAGTAGCTTCAATTGCCTGAAGGAGTAGTGCAACAAGTACAAAGATAGAAGAAAAAACAGAAGTATTTAACAAACAAAAATGTTCCTTAATTGAACTTTATAAACTGTTATTATTACCGTTATTGTTATTTTATTAGTGTCATATAAAACCTTGTATTGGTTTTAAAGGGCAATAAACATTGATTCTGATTCCGATTCACACACACACACACACACACACACCAACGATTTTATTTACACTGTACCAAACATGAGTCAAACGACACAGGGAGAAATCCCACTGCCTGGTATGAACCAAATTCATAGCTAGTTTTCCAAATCTACCCCCTCACCCTCCTTCCAAAAAAAGTTGGTGCTGCACTAATGGCGACGCGCTCTCAGGTGGGAGCAGTCCAAATTTTACAGAAACGAGTCTCTGTGACCAGAACATGGGTGCAACTACACAAAATGAAAAAACCCTGAAAGGCCGGGGTCCAGGGGTAATGTCCCTCTGCAGCTGAAGCAAAAATTGATTTATGAAGGTATTTTAGTTTGCTTTTTCCAGAATTTATACAAACGCTAATCTTAAAGTGTTTGAAAAACACAGTAGGCACACACAAAGATCTTGTTTGACAAATTTAAAAAAAAAGGAACTTCCTTTTTCTGGTAAAATTCAAAAACAGGAAGTCCTTGTAGACTAGGAAAAGTTGCACCCATGTATAGTTATGGAGACACATAGAAGAAATTTGGGACACATAAAGACAGGGACGCGGAGAGCATGGAGATGGGGGCACAATGCTACGAAACCAGGAAAAAAGCCCCCACCCCCTCCCTAATTGTTCTTTCTTCTCTCCCCGTGGGGATACCGGGCGGTCTTTCATAAAAAGTTCCTCTAACTGTAACTTCCTCTAATCTGCCACTCTCTTTGACTCTGCCTTTTCCCTTTGCTTTCTATCATCGACTATGTTTCTGACTTATTGGCCCATTCTCCTGCCTTTTTTCAAAAAAATCTTCCAAAGAATTTTTCTCCCTTGAGCTCCTCCAAAATCGGAATGTGTTGGCTGTACGCAGCGGGGAGACCAATGAAATCTGAAAACCGGACACATATGTACCTTACCCATTATGGCCATATGGCCTGGGAACGCAGAAGAAGAAGTTGTTTCTTCTTCTTCTTCTTCTTTTTCTTCTTCTTCGGTCGCTCAGACAGTTTCCTGTCAATTATGAGCGCAGATGCATCATGTTGCCGTTATGCGCCTAAGAAATAGTTAGGCCCAGCAAGTCCGACTTCAGCTGGAGGAGGAAATCTTTTTGAAATTGTTTCGTGAAAAAAGGGCAAGAGAATGGACCGGTTAGGCAGAAAGATAGTAGATGACAGTAAGCAGAGGGAAAAGGCAGAGTCAAAAAGAGTGACAGATGAGAGGAAGTTACAAGCACAGAACTTCCAGAAGGTGGGGGAACTATTTATGCAAAAGGCCCCCCCGGTATCCCCACGGGGGGAATTGTCCTTTCATTCCTCCTTACCTTCGTGATCTGACGTAATGCACTGCCTCCCCTGCGTCCACTCTGTTGTTGAACACCAGGTAACAGGCGATCAGCAGACCAGTGCGACCTGTAACACCCAGTAACAGGGTCACCACACAGTTACAGCATTGAAATCAGGCCTTGCTTGTAGTACCAGGGCTCCCAGGGACCCCCATTTGGGGGTCTATGAAGCACTAAAATTCTACAGGACCCTCTAAAAGAATGTGCAGGGGGTCCCAGGGATGCACTAGAAAAATTATTTTTAGCATTCGCTATGCCACTGGGACCCTCTATCTTGCCTCTAGGACCCTCTATAATGTAAGTGAAAGAGTCCCTGGGACCCCTTGTTTTGCGGGACGATTGGGAGTCCTGAGTACCAAAACTTTTAGTGAAACAGTTACCATTCCGCTACACCGGGAAATGCAAAATGATCTATTTCCATTCTGTAGTCGTAGTTTGGCTGCCCATGTGGCGTGGTAATAACAAAAATGGTCATGTTCTCATCCCTAGCTGGTGCTTTTGTACCGTAGTGTTCAATTGCTTTGGCTGTTGGGATGATCCCTGGAGTCTTTAAGCCAGGGTAAGACAACAACAACAACAAAAACATTCTGTAGTTGAACACTAAGTAACAGACGATCAGCTGAGGAGTGTGACCCGTAACACACAGCAACACACAGGGTTACCATACAGTTACAGCATTGAAATGAGGCTTTGCTTGTAGTGCTCAAAGAGTTACCATTCTGATACATCATGAAATGCAAACTATCCATTTTCCACTCTGTTATTACAAACCAGGTAACAGGCGATCATCAGACACGTGCGACCTGTTACACAGTAACAGTAACAGGGTTACCACAGAGTTACAGCACTGAAATGAGGCCTTGCTTGTAGTGCTCAAAGAGTTACCATTCTGATACATCATGAAATGCAAACTATCCATTTTCCACTCTGTTGTTACAAACCAGGTAACAGGCGATCATCAGACGCGTGCAACCTGTTACACAGTAACAGTAACAGGGTTACCACAGAGTTACACCATCGAAGCCACAGTATTACCAAAGTATTACATCAAGAAAAACAGGCTGTAAAACAGGCTGTTTGTTTGGACGAGTGCAGAATTTGTCATATAACCCATTTGACAACGCAACTTTTCCTCGGTCATATTCATTCAAGGTGGTTTAATTTAGTTGCAGTTTTACATAAAGCACACTAATCATTTTCCGTTTGATGCATCTCATTTGAGATATGTTCCCACCAACACAATCAACTCTTTGACTTTCTAGCACCATGCGAAAACACATTTGCCCAGTGCATCACTCTACACTCCCACCAAATGCAAAGACATTCACTGCAGAGATCCCTGCCATGTGTTTGTCTTTTTTTTTAGAGCTTATGTCACTGATTTTTTTTCGTTAACTCATTCAACACTGGCCGATTGCTTCCCTTTACAACCGTTCAACACGAATGTACGCTATAGCGTACATAGCATTTAACCATTCACAATTCACAACTCCGCGAAGCCATGCAACCCAAACCGGTATAGAAATGTTCCTCTACGGTCCCTTAATAGTTTTCAACCAATGAAATCACTTCTAGTCTATTTTTAGTACCGCAATGAATGCAAATGAGTCACTACCCCTCTCTTTGTCTTCTTTGTCATGCTTTTTTTAAAATCTGCTAATAATAAAAATTTTACTTCGGAATTATAACATATGCTAGCTTTTATTACTATAAACAATACCGCAAATTTTCAAAACTGTGTGGTTAAGCATTATCTTTTAAATAATTTTTATGCAATGATGCAAACCTGCCTAGTGTGGAACGCTTTGTGCGCGGCATGTACGCTATAGCGTACATTAGTGTTGAGAGAGATAAAAATCACACACTATGATATACTTGTGGCGGTGCCATAGCCGATGAGGTTTAACCGAGGCGTGGTCACCGCTACAGCTATCTGTATTAATTTTAAAAATCGGGACTTTACTGGTTTCGTACTGCCTCCGGGCATTGCCTCCAGTACTGTTCCAACCATATTTGTATTTACAAATGTCCCATATGTGTCTGATTCAGACCAAGAGGACGTAAAACTCCATTTTCTCTCTCTAGTGTTGAGAGAGATTTTGTACTAATACTCGACTACTTGTGGCGGTGCCATAGCCGATGAGGTATAACCGAGGCGTGGTCACCGCTACAGCTATCTGTATTAATCTTAAAAAATCGGGACTTTACTGGTTTCGTACTGCCTCCGGGCATTGCCTCCAGTACTGTTCCAACCATATTTGTATTTACAAATGTCCCATATGTGTCTGATTCAGACCAAGAGGACGTAAAACTCCATTTTCTCTCTCTAGTGTTGAGAGAGTTAAAGAGCGCATATCGTAGTCAACAACAAAAAAGTTACTCCCCTCTTGTCGGTCGAGATGCAACGGACAACCAAGAACGTCTGAAAATACAGGAATTACAGTGCTTGATGTTTGGTTAAAACGAGCAAACTTTGTCATGATTGGAATTATCCACCGGATCACACACACACACACACACACAAACACACCGATACTCACCCAGGCCGGCGTGGCAATGCACGGCAACTTTGCCCATGGCAACGGAAAACTGCATGACCTTGACAATGTCCAGCAAGGTCGACATGGGCGCAATGCCGTAGTCCTGCCTGAGATCATCAACATCGTCATCATTACAGTCATTATCATTGTCCTCAACACTATCATCATTGTGGTGATCATCATAATCATCGTTATAATCGTTGTCCTCCAATACCTCCTCCTCATCATCACTGATGTCATCTCATTATTATTGATATTATCATCGTTACCTTAAACTTTGGACAATAAGCTGGAAATCTTCAGTCAACTTTGACTGCCACAGAATTAAACAATGGATACATTTTGTTTGCAATTTTCTGAACAGGTGTTTGGCAACTTTGAAAAAATCTGTTTGGCTCTGCATTTGGGAGTCTATTTTTAAAGCTTTGCTATTAAATACCCTCAAACCATAAAGCTTGCATTAAAAATCTTTATATTTAACTGTTCAAAGGCGCGCGCGAGCACGCACACACACACATCCTGCGAAGTCGGAGAGTGGTTGCTCACGTGGCGGGGTAATAAAGAACAGTCATACACGCATTGATCTGATCCCAAGCAGGTGCATTTGTACCATAGTGTTCAAGTGCTTCGGCTATTGGGATGATCCCTGGAGTCTTTAAGCTAGGGTAAGACAACAACAACAACAAAACACACACACACACAAACTATATCATTTGCTTACTCAATGTTCCATCTGGAAATAAAATTTTGACTTTTGACACACACACACACACTCATGTACACTCATGCACACACACACACACACACACACACACACACACACACACACAGAGAGACACCATACACACACAGAGACACCATATACACACACACACACACACACACTCATGCACACACCCACACCCACACACACAGAGACACCACACACACACACACAGACACCATATACACACACACACACACACTCATGCACACACACACCCACACACTCACTCATGCACACACACACACACACACACACAGACACCACACATACACACACACGGTCAAAAATCACGAGAAGTGGAAAGACATTAAATGAAAGACACACACACACACACACACACACACACACACACACACACACACACACACACACACACACACACACAAAGTTTTTTCTTAAACACTATAATGAAAGTGACACTCACCATGCGAAGTTGTAGAAAAAAACTGGAAAAAAAAGAAACACACAAATTAATGTCAACAACTACAAAATGCTACGTTGAGAGAAAAGGCACATATTAAGTATAAAGACATAATTTTTTAATACTGATCTTAGTTCTTACATAACAAAAATAATTATGTCAAATCACCTACTTTTCTTTTAAACTTCCAGAACACCTACAAACAGACATGTGAAAAATGTGACCCGATTTCTAACAAATGCCATTGCCTATGCTTTTGTTTTTGGGGGGAGGGGGTAGGGGAGGAGAAAGGGGAGGGGGAGGGGTGCTCTCATATCCTTGAAAAACGAAAAACACTTGAGACAGACACACAGAAATAGAATCCCCCCCCCCCCCGAGTGCTCACTGTTTTTGTCCATGAGGCGCTGAGGGTTGTAGGAAAACCCACTTTCGTCGTTACCGTGACCACAGGACGCGTGTTCGCCCGCCTGTTGTAGGTTGATCACTGTACGTATGCCCTGTCTGCAACATCGTCACCATCATTGCCACAACGATACAAAGCTGTGCTATGTTCCCCTTAATGCTGAAGGTTGATCACTGTACGGATGCCCTGTCTGTAACATCGTCACCATCATTGCCACGACGATACAAAGCTGTGCTATGTTCCCCTTAATGCTGAAGGTTGATCACTGTATGCCCTGTCTGCAACATCGTCACCATCATTGCCACGACGATACAAAGCTATGCTATCTTCCCCTAAGGGTACGTACACATACATGTGGATATTCCGTGAGGAAACCCGTGCGCAATCCGTAGATAAGTAAAAGAAAGAAGGGAAAATATTTGCGCACGTGTCCGAATTTCCCCTAATCGTACCCTTCTTTCGTTCACTTATTTACGGTTTGCGCATGGGATTTCCGCATGAACTGTGCATGAGGCCTTACTGCTGATACTTGATCACTGTACGGATGTCCTGTCTGTAACATCATGATCGTCATTATCATCATCATCATTATGATCACCATCATTGGCACAGCTATACAAAGCTATGCTATGCTCACTTTAATGCTGAAGGTTGATCACTGTTCGGGCAGTACTTCTGTAACATCATGATCATCATCATCATCATTATGATCACCATCATTGGCACAGCTATACAAAGCTATGCTATGCTCACTTTAATGCTGAAGGTTGATCACTGTTCGGGCAGTACTTCTGTAACATCATGATCATCATCATCATCATCATTATGATCACCATCATTGGCACAGCTATACAAAGCTATGCTATGCTCACTTTAATGCTGAATGTTGATCACTGTTCGGGCAGTACTTCTGTAACAGTGAAGGGAAAGTAACTCTGTAATGCTTTCTCTTGTTGATACACCACTAAAAGCACTTTTGTACTTTCATTCACATGCAAAAGATCCAAACACACACGCACACGCACACACACACCATGGGTGCATGCGGTGACCCGAACGTTTGCCTGAACTTTCTTGCTGAAACCCTATGTACAAGAGCATGGTGGCCATGTTGAAGAGCATTTTCTTCAGGCAGTCAGCTGCCTGACACTGCATCAAACTGCCTGAATTCAGGCTTCAGACACAGCTACATGCACCCTTGCACACACACACACACACACACACACACATCAGGGCTCCCAGGGACCCCCATTTGGGGGTCTATGAAGCACTAACATTCTACAGGACCCTCTACAGGCCCTGATGTGTGTGTGACTTACTTTATTTTTCTCCAGGGCTGGGTGGAAAAAAGCATGTAACTTGCGTATCTCATGTTCCCTGGTTAAATAAAATTTCGTTTTCGTTTTTCTAAAAGAATGTGCAGGGGGTCCCAGGGATGCATTAGAAAAAAATCTTTTTAGCATTCGCAATGCCACTGGGACCCTCTATCCCACCTCTAGGACCCTCTATACTGTAAGTGAAGAAGTCCCTGGGACCCCTTGTTTTGCGGGACGATTGAGAGCCCTGACACACAGACACACACACAAATAAACAGAGAGAGAGACATGGACAGAGAGAACAGAACAGTGACAGAGAGACAGGGAGAGAGAGTAAAAAGTGAACCACTCACTCTTCAAACTGCTGCAGAATGTCGTATTTGTCCAAAGCGAAGTTAGAAGGCCGTGCCATTGCAAGGATGTTATCCGTCACCCTGGAAATTAAAAAAATACTAATCACAATTTCAACAATTCAATGCAGTGATGTCCCGAGACCCCGGTCATAGGCCATTGACCTATTAAAATTTAAAATGTTCTACTGTGTTCTCTCCTGTCAGGACAAACATACATTTTTAACACTAGCACGCTTTGTCCTATTGATTTCTGCAAGAGGCTGTTCAGGCAGGACATTGTCCTATTGATTTATCTTGTCTCAGGACAGTTTGTCCCATCACTTTTCGATCCTTGGTGCATCACTGCAATGTTTCATTTTGCTGCTTGTAATTTGTTCACTGACACCAAACAACAATTATGAATATTTCAAGATCATTTACGCATTGGACTGTAGAGGGGAAGCATTGTTTTTTATTTTGATCTTGTTGGTTTTTTGCTCCTTTTGTTGCCTGCTTTTTGCTCCTTTTGCTATATTTACTGTTTAATTGTTTGTCTGTGTTGATAAAGGCGCATTCGCCGAAATATCCAGTAGTTTCGTTTTGTCTCTTGTGAATAAAATAACATCACTTTACACTTGTCGTATAGTACTACATAGATAAAAAAGTAGACAATGATGAAGATGATTATGCTTTATACACCCACCATTAGGTATTTATTAGGTATTTTAGGTATTTGGTACTTCATAGTCACAGAGGCGTCTCTGTGAAATTCGGGTTGCTCCCACCTGGAGGGCGCGTCGTAGCCAGAGGCGCGCCATTCAATTTTTTAGGGGGGCATGCAATTTTTGTGTGACTGATGAGGAAGGAAAGGGGGGTGGAGGTGGGGTAAATTTTGACCAAATGACAACTTTTTCGTTGCCACTGGGTTCAACGTGTGCTAAGTGCATGGGCACAAGGGACCTCGGTTTATCGTCTCATCCAAAAGACTCCACGTTCAGACCGTAAGGCCTAGTGCAAAGTGAGAGGAAAAATCCCCTGTACCCAGGTTCGAACTCGGGTTTACTTGACATGAGGCGAACGCGTTACCTCTGTACCACTCTACACCATTCAGAGTACAGTCCTTTGATAGCCATCTGGTCTGGTTTCCAGTAGTCTGGGTTGTAGTATTTCCACTTCTTTCCCCCACAGAACATAGCACTATACGGATAACAAAGTAGATGGCGATGAAGATGAAGACTGTTATGATGGTGTCCTGAACAGGCTCCACTGAACTCCACCAAAGTGACTCTGCAGTAATGCAGTGTCTCCTCGGTTGGTTGCCTCCTGATGGCCTAACATACATTCGTTCCTCTTGGACTGCTGGTCTCGGATTCTGCGACCTAAACGTGCGGAGGTGTGGCTGCGAATTGGGACTCGGAATGAGCGGTGTGGGAGCAACGCCACTGAACGGCCCAGAAGATGGGACAGCAAAAAACAAAACAAAAAGATTATTATGATGCTTTATACACCCACCATTCATCTTTCCCCCACAGAACATGGCATTACATGTATATAGATAACAAAGTAGATGGTGATGAAGATGAAGATTATTATGATGGTGTCCTGAACAGGCTCCACTGAACTCCACCGAAGTGACTCAGCAGTAATGCAGTGTCTCCTCGGTTGGTTGCCTCCTGACGGCCTAACATGCATTCGCTCCCCTTGAACTGCTGGTCTCGGATTCTGCGACTTGAACAAACCGGGGTGTAGTTGCGAATTGGTATTCAGAATGAGCGGCGTGGGAGCAACGCCACTGAACGTCCCAGAAGATGGGACAGCAAAAAAAGAAAGAAAGATTATTATGCTTTATATACCCACCCGGGGCAGTGGGTGGATGCCTCATGCCTCCATACGGGGAGCTGGATGACCCCGCCCCCTCCACGAGTCTCTCCCCGTGGGGATACCGGGGGGATCTTTTGTAAAAATAGTTCCCCCACCTTCTGGAAGTTCTGTGCTTGTAACTTCCTCTAATCTGCCACTCTCTTTGACTCAGCCTTTTCCTTTTGCTTTCTATCATCTACTATTTTTCTGACTGATTGGCCCATTCACCTGCCTTTTTTCAAAAACAATCTTCCAAATAATGTTTCTCCTTTGAGCTCCTCCGAAATCGGAATGTGTCAGCTGTGCGCAGCGGGGAGACCAGTGAAAACTGAAAACCGGACACATAGTACCTTACCCATTATGGCCCGGGAACGCAGAAGAAGAAGAATACACCCACCATTCAGAGTACAGTCCTTTGATAGCCATCTGGTCAGGTTTCCAGTTGTCAGGGTTGCAGTATTTACACTTCTTCATTCTCACACAACATAGCATGACAAAAATAACAAAGATGAAATCGATTATGACGCTTTAAATACCCACCATTCAGAGTACAGTCCTTTGATAGCCATCTGGTCAGGTTTCCAGTTGTCAGGGTTGCAGTATTTACACTTCTTCATTCTCGCACAAGATAGCATGACAAAAATAACAAAGATGAAATCGATTATGACGCTTTAAATACCCACCATTCAGAGTACAGTCCTTTGATAGCCATCTGGTCAGGTTTCCAGTTGTCAGGGTTGCAGTATTTACACTTCTTCATTCTCACACAACATAGCATGACAAAAATAACAAAGATGAAATCGATTATGACGCTTTAAATACCCACCATTCAGAGCACAGTCCTTTGACAGTCATCTGGTCAGGCTTCCAGTTGTCTGGGTTTCAGTATTTACACTTCTTTCCCCCGCAGAACATAGCACTATATGGATAACACAGTAGATGGCGATGAAGATGAAGATTATTATGATGCTTTATACACCCACCATTCAGAGTACAGTCCTTTGATAGCCATCTGGTCAGGTTTCCAGTTGTCTGTGTTGCAGTATTTACACTTCTTTCCCCCGCAGAACATGGCACACTGGCTCTCCCCCGCGATCAGTCGCCGGGCCTGCTCCGAGAACTTGTTGTACTTAGCTGACGGAGCATTGCCTGGAGAAACATACAGTGGAGCCTCCCTTATAAGACATTCAAAAATCGTCCAAAATTAGGTCTTATAAGAGAGGGGTCTTATAAGGGAGGTAATTTTAATACTTACAAAGAAGGGCAATGTCTTAGAAAAGTAGGTCTTATATGGGAGGGAGTCTTATAATGGGAGGTCTTATAAGAGAGGCTCCACTGTACACACAAATCATGGGTGAAAGTGAGATTTATTTTCTCATTCCTGAAATGACACAATTAACCCCTTGACTGCCACAGAAAATTAAAGAAAAAAACCATTGGACAAATCATGCCATGAAAAAGACAACTGATAGTGTCAGTCTGGCAAAATGGTCTGAGCAAAAGCCAGCATATCAGAGTTATTCCTCTTCATCTGATGATGTCATCAGTGATGTCATAAAGTCAGTACATGATATGTTAAACCGCAGTCAAGGCTTTAAAGATCCACCAGATCATGTGTCAAAATCACGGGTTTCACATGTCTTCCCTCTTATAATTGGAAATAAATCTTGTTTTGACCAAGTCTGACTCCCATATAAATGGCCCCAAATTCAAACCAAAACATGTTTAAAGAGCAGCCTCAATTTCAAGTTGGGGAAAATTGTATGTGGGTCACAGCTACCCAGAAAAAAACCAAGGGACTTAATCGTGGTGCGTCTCTGGGTCTTTAAATGTTCGCGATGCCTTGGCATGAGGCTGTGTCAGACCAGTTGACATAAGCTAGAACGCCAAGGCTACATCAAAATGTTGTTATGCTCTGAATGGTTGTGCGGGGATTGTCTTAAGCCATGACAAGCTCCCAGCATAACATCATCAGTCTAAAATCCCCCGAAGACGGAGTGTGGCTGCCCACATGGCGGGGTAATCAAAAACGATCACACACGTAATGTTCTCATCCCTAGCTGATGCATTTGTACCTTAGTGTTCAAGTGCTTCTCGCTGTTGGGATGATCCCTGGAGTCTTTTAGCCAGGGTAAGCCAACCAACCAAATGTTCGCTGAATCTTCCCATTCCTGAACAGCATTATCTCCATTCCTATGAAGTGGTGACCGCATAGTTCCAGAGTGTACCTGGAGGGGGGTTGAGTATGGAGAAGTTGTAGGTGTTGCGTGTCATCATCGTGTTTCTGTTTGCCATCAATGTGAGCAGACAGCGTTTTTGATTTTGGGCAAATGTTAAGAATAGCTCCCTCGTCTGCCCCTTCCATTCATTTCAGACGGTTTCAGGTTAGGGTTAGGGAAAGGTTTAGGGTCAGCTTAGTCATCAATGTGTGTGTGTGTGTGTATTTGACACTAAACTGACCCTAAGCCTATCCCTAACCCTATCCCAAACCCTAACCTGAAACCGTCTAATCCACAACAAAATAAAAATAATTATGGCATGTTATGAGATTGACACTTAACTGACCCTAAGCCTATCCCTAAACCCCATTCCTAACCCTAACCCTAACCGAAACTGTCTGAAATGAATGGAAGGGGCAGAGGAGGGCTTTTCTTAACACTTACCTGATATATTTTGTGACACCGATGTTCCGGATGACAGGCTAGCCATTCCTGAAGATTCTTCCTCTCCGGTTTTTTTTATATTGTCATTCCTGATTTCAGGAGCACTCCTGAACTACTCTCACCCATGACAAATATCAGGACACAGAAGAATTGAAAATCTCCTCCTTGAAAAGTCAAGTGATAAGAGAATCGACTGAGTGTCCACATTTAGGAAACTGGACATTTGATACATTTCTGTTAAACCCTTTCACCGCCAGTGTCGCATTTATGCACCACAATGGTTTAACACCCATGTCACTAAAAGGCATCAAATTAGGGCCTGTTATCCGACGTCCCTATTTTCTTAATTTGGGGAGGTAAGGATAGGCCTAATGTTATACATGTCACAGAGGAATTCACAATATTGCAGATTTTTTTCTCTCTACCCAGTTAAGTTTGATGGTATTTTTGTGTGTGCATGGGGTGGGGGTGGGGAGTAGGGGGGCAGGGGTGGGGATGGGTGGGGGGGAGTGGGGGGATGGTTGGGGTGGTGGTGTTGAAGGGAGGTGGGTGTTGGTGTGTTGTGTTATGATTATATGCAATGCATTCTCTAATATGTATTCATTTTCATAGAGATGTATGGTGAAGATGCGTGGGCCAGTTTGTTAGAAATGTTTGTACGAATGGTGAGTGAAAAGCGCATTGAGTTGCTTTGCAAGATTATGCGCTATATAAGCATTTTATTTTATTTTATTTTATTTTTTTTGATGAAAAATAGCTGGCGGTGAAAGGGTTAACAGGTTCAGAGTCATGGGATGCCATTGTATGCACAGACTCAGGATGAAGCACATTTTCAGCCTTTTCTGCATAATGACTTGGGAGTTAAGAAATTTTTCTACTTCATGTCAACATTTCTGACAATGAAGGAAATGGGAGGGATGTCTTGTTTAAAAACAAACTCACTCACTCACTCACTCACTCTCTCAGGGCTGGGTGTAAAAAATATGCATACTTATCTCATTACCCTGTATAAATAAAATTTCGTTCGTTCGTTCGTTCGTTCTCTCTCTCTCTCTCTCTCTCTCTCTCTCTCTCTCTCTCTCTCTCTCTCTCTCACACACACACACACACACACACAAAGACCTTGACCTTTCTTTTTGTGTTTGTCCTTGACCCCTCCTCCCCATCGCAGGTCCTCCTGGCCCGGGTGGAAATGTTCATCGGGGTCACGGTCCATGGCAACCGTCTGTTTGTCCGTCCGTCCGTCCTAAACCCACCTCAGCAATCACCTCCCTCGTGTGTCTGCAAGGAACAGAAAAACGCTTCAAAATATAGTTAGACTTATTCATTTACCCCCGTGGGGATAGCTTCTTCTTCTTCTGCGTTCCCAGGTCATATGGCCATAATGGGTAAGGTACGCTATGTGTCCGGTTTTCAGTTTTCACTGGTCTCACCGCTGCGTACAGCCGAAACATTCCGATTTCGGATGAGCTCAAAGCAGAAAAATTATTTGGAAGATTTTTTTGAAAAAAGGCAGGAGAATGGGCCAATAAGTCAGAAAGATAGTAGATGATAGAAAGCAAAGGGAAAAGGCAGAGGCAAAGGGAAAAGGCAGAGTCAAAGAGAGTGGCAGATTAGAGGAAGTTACAAGTACAGAACTTCCAGAAGGTGGGGGAACTATTATTACGAAAGACCCCCCCGGTATTCCCACGGGGAGGCCGTGGGGATACAACTTCAACTTCAACTTCTTCAATTTTTGTTTTATTTGTCCTCATACATACAAGGATAATTGTCTTGCGGACACGTCACACGCATACACAAGAAACTAACACATTCTTAAATAACAGCAAATAAGTGCACATGCATTAAAATATTTATGTACAAAAGTGTACCCAACTCCTCATCCATTCTCTCTCATCTAAATATATCCCGAGGGGGTCGTTTGTACGATTAGTTCCCTCACCCTCTGCAAGTTCTGTGCTTGTAACTTCCTTTAACCCTTTCACCGCCAAAGTCGCATAAATAGCACCACAGTGATTTAGCACCTATGTCACTAAAAGGCATCAAATTGGGGTCTATATTATCCAAAGACCCTGTTGTCTTAGTTTTGGGACGTAAGGACAGACCTTATTTTATATATATCACAGAAGAATCCACAATACTGCAGATGGATTTTGTTCTCTACCCAGGTGAATTTAATGGACATTTTTGGTTGAAATATGGTTGGCGGTGAAAGGGTTAATTTGTCACACTCTTTGAGTTTGACTGTGCCTTTTCCTTTTGCTTACTGTCATCTACTATCTTTCTGCTCGACTGGTACATTCTCCCGCCTTTTTCTCTATAAACTTTTACACAGATTTTCTCCAGCCAAAGTCAGACATTTTCTTAGCTTAGGTTTGCGCAATCATTGTGAAACTTAATCAAATTAAACAATCAAGAAAGGGCATAAAAGGGCCGAGAGGCCCACTTCTAGCCCTATTACACTACCAGAGATGAGATTCTCAGAAAACCAAAAAGGAGGAAAAAAGAACCTGGGGGTCCGGGGCCCGGTGTAGGCTACATCAACAAATGGATAACAACTTCCGTTTTCAGTTTTACAAACTGCAGAGTAATGATAAATAGAGCAGCCTTGGCTGCCCCAAGCAGTAACCGGAAATGCCTATTTGAAAATGAACCAATCGAGAACAAAATATCAATCAACCTTTTTGCCGCATTTATGATTCAACACAAAACCTAACACCACTACCCCTACCCCACAGTTTTCTCAATGGATTTACACTGATCTCAAAAATGACCCCTGGGGCCATCAAAAAGGAGGAAATCCTCCAATTGGAGGACAAATCTCATCTCTGACTACTACTACTACTACTACTACTACTTAGCTAGCATGACGCCTCTGTGCTCACATGACAGGAAACTGTCAGAGCGATTGACAAGGAAGAAGAAAGAAGTACCGTATTTTTCGGACTATAAGGCGATACTTTTTTCCCCCAAGACTGACAGACCCCTGCGCCTTATAATAATAATGATAATAATAATAAAGAAAGCTTATATAGCGCACATTCCAGGCTAACTGCTCATGGCGCTTTTCAAATATTTTTTTTTTTAACCAAATCACGTCAATACCCCTGCTCGCACGCACACAAGCACACACACTGACGAACACAGCATATCATTTTATTTATTTATTTATTAAGACAACTTTTATAGCGCCTAATCTTTAAGCTCTAAGCGCTTTACATAAGTCACTAAAATGAATAGTAAACACAATGAACAAAAAGTATACATCAAACATTAACCAACACACACACACACACACACACACACCGATACGCACGCACGCACGCGCACACACACAAACACACGATTAGTGGAAAAACATTAAATGAATTACACTCACACACATACTGATAAAATAGCATTTTAAAACACTTATAACGCAAAATCATTTTAAAACAGTGAGACAAAATGGATAAAGAAATAAAAATACACAAGTGCATAAAATGTTCACAATATAATAAAA
Source organism: Phymorhynchus buccinoides (assembly GCA_017654935.2). Classification (NCBI taxonomy): domain Eukaryota; kingdom Metazoa; phylum Mollusca; class Gastropoda; order Neogastropoda; family Raphitomidae; genus Phymorhynchus; species Phymorhynchus buccinoides. The sequence continues at coordinate 11,729,103 of CM065696.1, forward strand.
TACACCCATCCAGCCCATCCTTTCACAAACACACACACACACACACACACACACACACACGCACACACACGCATGCACACACGCACGCACACACGTACGCACGCACACACACACACACACACACACACACACACGCGCGCGCGCATGTACACACACGCATGCGCTCACATGCACTCATCCATTGTGCATCATTGACCGTAGCGGCAGAGAGCAGAAGCAGAAAGAAGAAAATGGACAAAATAGAAGGTAATGCAGAAAAGCATGCACACATACGCATGCATGCGCATGCACACATACGTACGTATGTATGTGCGTACATACATACATACATACACACAGACACAACCACACACATACATACACACTTATGCCTACACACGCACACGCACACACGTGCATGATGAAATAGTAAGAAAATATAGTAACAAAATCTGAAATTTGGGTAACATTTTGGGGGGGGTGCCTTATACAAAGGTGCGCCTTATAGTCAGAAAAATACGGTATTCATTTCTCATTTTCTTAGTTCCTAAAACATCAAATTCTGTCCGTCTGTCCGTCTCCGACTGTCCTCTACCTCTCCTCAGCAATCGCCTCCCTTGTGTCGTATCTGCAAACGACCCAAAAAATAAATTCAACACTTTAAAATTGAACCCAAACTCCAGGATAGCTGGACAACAGATCTAATAAAAGAACACCACCACCTGCACCCCCTCTACCATCCCACCTATCCCCCGACACCTACCCAGGCATGGGAATTGTCAGAGACAAAACACTCTGAAAAGCCCCCCAATTGAAGTATTTAGTAACAAAAACGGGTAAAGATAAAGATGTGCCAACCCCCCTGCATTTCTCGGTTACTTGTATTTTTCCGTTTTTGCCTTTCTTACCATACATAAAGCTGTATTTTAGGAACATTTTCAGCTAATTCTCTTTTTGGAATACTAACCCTAACCCTAAACCTATGTACTACAGTACACCGCGATTTGTCACAGTTGTGGTTCGTTGCGTTTTTCCGTCTTATAGGATGGTGGGTAGGGTTAGGGTTAGGGCTAGGGTTAGTATTCCAAAACGGTTATTAGCTAAATAGGTTCCTAAAATACAGCTTTATGTATGGTAAGAAAGGCGAAAACGGAAAAATACAATTAACCGAGAAATGTAGGGGGGGGGGCACATCTTGACCTTTGCCCAAAAACGAAGTATTTAGTAACAATTTCCACAAAAACAATTTTCGCTGACAATTCCCATGCCTGCTACCCCCTACCCCCTCCTCAAGAGAAGCGTTTTTAACCAGTTCCGGAGCAAATTTAATTTATACGGATGTAAGTTCTATTTCCAAATCAAACTCATCTGTGCGTTTGTGCACCTGATTTTAAGGCGCGCCCTCCAAATTTTACACAGAATTCAGATTTTGTTATTATATTTTCGTACTATATTATCAGTCACATTATAAGGCGCAGGGGTCTCAGTCTAGGAAAAAAGTATCGCCTTATAGTCCGAAACATACGGTACTTCCAAATCAAACTCATTTGTGCCTTTGTGTACATACATTCATGGTGTAGAGTGGTACAGAGGTATCGCGTTCGCTTCGTGTCAAGTAAACCCGAGTTCGAACCTGGGTACAGGGGATTGTTTCCTCTCATTCTGCACTAGGCCTTAACGGTCTGAACGTGGAGTCTTTCGGATGAGACGATAAACCGAGGTCCCGTGTGCCCATGCACTTAGCATACGTTAAACCCAGTGGCAACGAAAAAGTTGTCATTTGGTCAAAATTTAACACACACACACACACCCCCCCCCCCCCCCCCCCCTCATCAGTGACAAAAATCGCATGAACAAATTTATTTTAAAAATTGGGTGGCGCGCCTCTGGCTGCGACGCGCTCTCCAGGTGGGAGCAACCCGAATTTCACAGACGCCTCTGTGACTATAAAGTACCTAATATCTAATAATAATACCTAATACATTTTTTTTTAAATCAAATCATTCTTTTTCCCCCTTTTCTTCGTTTTGTGCTTTATAACAGAGAGAAATCTATCAATTAATCAATATTTTAATTGTCCATTTTACAGGAAATTATTTTTGCAGCGATAAAACAATCAACAAAACAACACAATAAAGACAGAGACATAGTATGTAGAAAAAGCCAAAAAATGACACTGACATCAAGCAAAGCCACGGGTAAGTCACTCTCACGGCTGGGACCATGGTTGATCTTTTTTGCCAACACTGACTTCCTTTCTTCTTCCTATACTCTCACTGCTTTGCCTTCTAACAGTAAAGTGCTATCCACTGCCCTTTGCATGGTCAATCGGTGCCATTAACCCCTTATGACATGGGAAATCAGTCAACCGTGACAAAGTTCAAGGATGGGAGCTTAACAGTATTGGTATTGGTATTTTATTTATAATTTATAGTGAAATTCAGGTTGCTCCCACCGGGAGAGCGCGTTGCAGCCAAAGGTGCCACCCTTTTTTATTTGGGGCATGACTGATGAGAAGCGGGGGGGGGTAAATTTTGACCTGATGACAACTTTTCCATTGCCACTGGGTTTAACATGTGCTAAGTGCATGGGCACATGGGACCTCAGTTTATCGTCTAATCTGAAAGACTCCACGTTCAGACCGCAAGGCCTAGTGCAGAGTGAGATAAAAAAATCCCCTGTACCCAGGTTCAAACTCTGGTTTATTGCGCACGAAGCGAATGCCACTCTACACTGAAACAATGCGATAGTTTTACTGTGTGTAAACTATAAGTGAAAAAAAGAGATTACAGTTATAATTATGACAACAAAAGAAAGTAAGTACAAGCGGGAAAATTAATAATTTAATAACATAAAGTACTCCTAAATACAGGTCTATTCAACAATTTCTGCAGAAACCAATAAGAAGAGTTTTAAAAACTTTTAAATTACTTTTTTTTTTCCGTCTCTGTGAAATTCGGGTTGCTCCCACCTGGAGAGCACGTCGCATCCAGAGGCGCGCCACCCAATTTTTATTAAAAAAATGTTTTGTTTTGCATGCGATTTTTGTGTGACTGATCTAGTGATGAGGAAGGAAGGGAGAGGGGTAATTTTTGACCAAATGACAACTTTTCCGTTGCCACTGGGTTTAACGTGTGCTAAGTGCATGAGCACACGGGACCTCGGTTTATCCTCTCATCCGAAAGACTCACGTTCAGACCACAAGGCCTAGTCCAAAGTGAGAGGA
>CM065696.1:11734807-11902307 GCA_017654935.2 Phymorhynchus buccinoides
GAAAGAGTCAGAGTGCATGTGTGTGTGTGTGCTTGTGTGCGTGTGTCTGTGTAGCATAGTGTAATTTGTGTATGCGTGTAAGTGTATGCACATGCACACACACACATGTGCATGTTTTTATGCATGTACCTGCTTTAGTTTAATCATTAAACATATTTCCACCACAGCCTTCCTTATTTCTCCTACAGTATTCTGTTATATACAGTCTACAAGGTACCAGTACGCCTAGCGTTCCTTTTCTTTTTTACACCACTCTCTCATCCTCTGTATGAGTTACGGACACTTCAAACCCTTCCAAGGGTTTGATTTGCTTTGGGAGGAGCTTGAAGAACAATGTCAAATAGGCTAACTTGACAAGTAAAAATATGACGACTCTTATCATAACCTTTGTTTTAAGACAGGCTATCTTTCTGCCTTACCGGGCCATTCTCCTGCCCTTTTTTCAAAAAAACACTTTCAAAAAGATTTCCTCCAGCCGAAGTTGGACTTGCTGGGCCTAACTATTTCTTAGTTAGGCGCATTACAGCAGCATGATGCATCTGCGCTCATAATTGATAGAAAACTGTCTGAGCGATCGGGGAAGAAGAAGAAGACAGGCTACAACAATCTCCTTTTCAAGATTTCTTTAACTCATTCGCATCGCACCAATTTTGAATTATAAAAAAAACTCACAAATCACTCCAGCCATACACACAAACAAAACATACATAAACAAAAGGAGAAATGAAAGAAGATTATGGGTTTTTACTTCAGGTTTAGACATAGGGAAGTGGCAGATCAGACTTTTTCATATAGAGACTTTATATAGAAAAACTCTCTACACTGATTGGTTTCCCCACAACAAACCACTACAAAAGCAAAGTCAAGAAGTGACCAAGGTATGGTGTGCACACAGATTTACTTCCCTTGAAACAAATGCATCAATTTGACAGCCATCTATCAATTCCGGACATATATGGCTGGAACGACTTGAATGAGTGTAATCTCTTTCAACGGCAATCTCGTAATAAAATTGCTATGAAAGCGTACGCATCAAAAGTGGCAGAAAGAGCTACTTGTAGCCATTTTTGTGAATTGATCCACACTTGATCAAACCTACACAAATGAAGCCCTACAAGGTTGATTCAGTGCACACCTATGCATTCAAGCGTACAAGTCTTCTTTTTTTCTGTTTCTTCCTTTTATTACTCGCCTACAGGAATTCCATTAACCCTTTCACTGCCAACGTCGCATTTTAGCACCACAATGATTTAACACCCATGTCACTAAAAGGCATCAAACCAGGGCCTGTTATCCAAAGACACTATTCTCTTAATTTTGGGAGGTAAGGATAGGTCTTACTTTAAATATGTCACAGAGGAATTCCCAATATTACAAAAACGATTCTCTACCCAGGTAAGTTTAATGGGAAAAAATGGCTGAAAAATGGCTGGCGGCGAAAGGGTTAACCCTTTCACCATCAACAGTGCATGTGAGAACCAACAGAGAAAACTATATGGAAGATTTTTATCGGAAAAAAGGCAGGAGAATGGGCCAAAAGTCAGTAGATTACATACAGCAAGGAAAAAGGCAGAGTCAAAAAGAGAGACAGATTAGAGGAATTTACAAGCACAGAACTTCCAGAAGGTGGGTGAACTATTTGTACAAAAGAACACCCCCCGTCCACCCACCCAATCAGGGAGTGGAACCACTTGCCTGCATCAGCAGTGGAGGCCAGAACTCCAGAGAGTTTCACAGCCAGAGTCTGGAAGCACCTGAATGGACACCCGCCTGCTGCACCTGTCATGCCTGATGGCCCCACTCAGGGGTCATTGGGCTAGCAACCCAAACTCTCTTCTCCTTTTCTTTTTTTTCCTTCTCTTCTGCTTTTGCTTGTTGCTGGAAGTGGGGCCTGTTCCTTCCCGGCTGAACTGGGGGGTTTAATGGTCTTAACCCAGTGCAAGCACTTAATCCTTTATCTTTTTATCTGTCCCTCTTCTGTCTAAGGCCTAACTTTTCAGTTTCTTCTCAGGCTTTGAGCCTTTTCTTCCGGCATAAGTGGTAGAACCTCTCGGTTCCGTGGCAAAACAATCAAAGAGTTGATTGTGGCCACGCACAGCGAAGAAGAAGAAGAAGACTGGCCTAGAACCGCACAGCAAAAAGTCAGATGGTATTTTCATATCAATCAATAAAAACAGCACAGAAAAAAGTCAGATGGTATTTTCATATCAATCAATAAAAAAGAAATAACAAGAAAAGATCTCTCGGGTGCCCTTGGTGCCACAATACCACAGGGAAATCATCACAACCCAAAATAACACATTCTGCCAAACACCTAACACGTTTCTCAAATAAACAGAGTAGACTTAAGCACAGAATGCATGAGCATGTAACTACTTTTTCTGCACTTGTGTAAGGCAAAAGGAGGAAGTGAGAATGGGCATGGAGATGAGGCATTGGGGAAGTGTTAACAAAATTAATATTTGAAAAGCAGTGACATTTTCTTTCAGGACTTTCTGCACATTAGTGAAAAGAACACACGCCCACTCACTCACTCACTCACTCTCTCTCTCTCTCTCTCTCTCTCTCTCTCTCTCTCTCTCTCTCTCTCTCTCTCTCTCTCTCTCTTCTTTCAGGACTTTCTGCACATTAGTGAAAAGAACACACGCCCACTCTCTCTCTCTCTCTCTCTCTCTCTCTCTCTCTCTCAGGACTTTCTGCTTTCTGCACATTAGTGAAAAGAACACACGCCCAATATCTCTCTCTCTCTCTCTCTCTCTCTCTCTCTCTCACACACACACACACTCACACACACTTTCTCTGCACACACACACACACACACACACACACACACACACACACACACACACACACACACACACACACACACACACCTGTATACATACAGACACTCTAATCATCCCTGTTACAGATTTCACAATGCAAAGACCACGGTTAGCAATCTGTCATGAACAATTATTGATTAGTCATAACCAGGAAGAAGAGGTTTGATTACACCCGTGTCTCTCTCTCTCTTTGTTCCTTGTTCCTGCTCATAGCCAACGTGCCATTGGTCATAACCACTCATGAAACTGGGAGTGAAAATACCCCTTAACCCTTTCACCACCAGCCATTTTTCAGCCAAAAAATACCATTAAACTTAACCGGGTAGAGGGAAGAAAATTGTCAGCAATATTGGGAATTCCTCTGTGACATGTATAACATTAGGCCTATCCTTACCTCCCAAACTTAAGATAGGGTCTTTGAATAACAGGCCCTGATCTGATGCCTTTTAGTGACATGGGTGTCAAACCATTGTGGTGCATAAATGCGACATTGGCAGTGAAAGGGTTAAAACTGTAAACAGGGGGTGAGCGTACCCCTTCAAAGAAAGGAAAATCAGAAGCCCTGATCATTATTTCTTTGCATAAACTGTTTCATGCTCTCAATTGAACTGTCTCAAGTCAATTCCTTGTCCTTTACCTCAATTTCCCAACAAAACAAAGAACATCATTAATGGTTTCACTACAGGATCTTTGGATAAATTAAAATAACAGACATCATTTTCAGGACAGAGAAAACCTCTTGTCCTCATCCATCACTAAATTTTCACTATATACCGGTATATAAAATATACCTTTTGGCTCACACACACACAGATACAGAAACACATGCATACACACACACACACACACACACACACAAAATCATTTAGAGTAAAAACAAAAAAAACTACCACTCTTACAACAACAACAAAAACCCAAAAAACAACGTCATATACCGAAAATGATCAAGCGTGACAAAGACTCACACTCAGACTGCAAACTCAACCAATCCTAAGAGGTCATCACTGCACAATAATGTCACAAAATTTGAGACCAAAATATCATGACATATCATGATCAACGAGGGATAAGCGCTTCTGGTTAAGTCAGAGGGAAATAATTCTAGTGGCTTATTTGTACTTCCCTTGGTCAAATGGGAGGCAAAATCTATTTCCGCTGCTTGCAAGCGTGCAAGAGAGACAGACAGACAGACAGACATTAGGCATTAGGTACTTTATAGTCACATAGGTGTCTCTGTGAAATTCGGGTTGCTCCCACCTGGAGAGCGTGTCGCAGCCAGAGGCGCGCCACCCAATTTCTGTTTTCTTTTTTTTGCATGCGATTTTTGTGTGACTGATGAGGGGGGGGGGGGGGGGGGGGGGGGGGGGGGGGGGGGGGGGGGGGGGGGGGGGGGGGGGGGGGGGGGGGGTAAATTTGGACCAAATGACAACTTTTTCGTTGCCACTTTTAACGTATGCTAAGTGCATGGGCACATGGGACCTCGGTTTATCGTCTCATCCGAAAGACTCCACGTTCAGACCATAAGGCCTAGTGCAAAGTGACAGCAAAGTGAGAGGAAAAATGCCCTGTACCCAGGTTTGAACTCGGGTTTACTTAACACGAAGCGAACGCGCTACCACTGTGCCACTCTACACCTACAGAGTACAGAGAGAGACAGAAAGAGTGAGCTTGCAGTTGATAAGAAACCGACTTCAAATGGAGTGCCACCTGTTGTCAAGGGTTATGGACTGCAACTCCACCTGAACATCCAGCTGATCTTTTGCGTCAAAACTTTCCCAAGATGACAAAAGTTCAAGCTTCAACTTCTTTTTCTAGCGCTCAGACATGAGAATTAGATGCACTTTATTGATGCGTTATTGATTTAGGCTTTGAGCAGTAAGCAGTCTCTGGAGGTAATGGCATCAATGTGATGTGCCCCCATCTCTATATTGTATGTCCCCATCATTGTGTCCCAGTCTCTATGTGTCCCCATCTCTATCTGTGTCCCCATCATTGTGTCCCTGTCTCAATGTGATCCCATCTCTATATTGCATGTCCCCATCTCTATGTGTCCCCATCATATGTGTCCCCATCTCTATGTGTCCCCATCCTATATTGCATGTCCCCATCTCTGTGTCCCCATCATTGTGTCCCTGTCTCTATGTGATCCCATCTCTATATTGCATGTCCCCATCTCTGTGTCCCCATCATTGTGTCCCTGTCTCTATGTGATCCCATCTCTATATTGCATGTCCCCATCTCTGTGTCCCCATCATTGTGTCCCTGTCTAGGATGTGATCCCATCTCTAGATGGGGTCACCAGGGACTGTGTCCCCATCATGTGTCCCTGAGTCTATGTGACCCATCTCTATATGTCCCCATCTCTATGTGTACCGTCCCGGAGACATTTCCCCATCTCTATATGTCCCCGTCTCATCAAATGTCCCTTTCTCTATAAATGTCCCTGTCTCTATAAATGTCCCTGTCTCTATATTTGCCCAAGGATCTCTATCATCTTGTACGTGTCTCCATCTCTACAGGTTAAGGTTAGGGATAGGGTTAGGATAAACATTAAAGATGGGGACACACAGGACAGGGACACATATGACATAGAGTCAGGGACACACAGAGATGGGGGCATAATGCTATGAACGGAGACATTTTCACTGATCTTTCTGTTTCATCACAGGTCAACACAAAGTCAGTGGCCTCTCCAGGACACGATAACTTTTCCACAGCGCAGCCAGCATTTCTTGAACTGACGCTGATGAGGCCAGTCATCATGATGATGATGATGACAATGATGATGATGATGATGATGATGATGATGACGACGATGATGATGATGATGAAAGATGATGATGATGACAATGATGACAACAACGATGATGATGATGATAATGATGATGATGATGATGATGATGATGATGATGATGACAACAACGACAACGACAATGATGATGATGACGATGATGATTATGACAGATTTTATTTATTTTTTAAACTCATATTGACATACTAGTCTAAAACATAACACAAACAGCAGAAGAAGTCACGGAGAGCAAAAGAATCAAGACCAGCAGAGGCATTCTTACAATGGGTGGGATGTTCAGGTGGACTTACTCAAGTTACTGTCCTTAGCCATTGCCACCAGGTGGCATTTCGTAAACGCAAAACTCACTCTTTGTTTCTGTCTCACTCTCTCTCTCACCAGTGCATCGCAAAAAAATAAAATTTGCCTTGTATTTGACAAAGAGAACTAGAGAAGTAATTTTTAGTAGGATAGGTCGGTAGAGTAATTTCAAGTTGGGTTACGACCCCCAAAATCGCTTGTAACATTCTTAATAACCAAGCTGTCATTTTGACTTCTGTTTGATGCTTCACACACGACCCCCAAAATCGCTTGCAAAATTGTGTGCGTGCTGTCGTGTGTGTGCAGTTTGATGCTTCGTGCGTGCGTGCGTGTTCTAAAATTGTGTGTGTGTGTTTTCAACCAACTTTACAGCTACATTCACTATGTCCTTTCTCCAGGTCGGGATAGGGATACCACCGGGAAACTCGGAAAGGGATAGGGTTTGGATTAAAGTTGAGGTTAGGGTAAGAGTTTATATCGATCTGCACACCAAGATAGGGATTTGAGCTTACTTGTTGGAGGATGTGGTTGCCAAGTTGGTAGAAATGGCATGACACATTCCGTATACTAAGGATACAACATTTTGTTGTATTAAATTTCATCCCCCATTCATTTTCCCAGGCCTCTAGCCTAGGTGTTGTAGGTCCTCCTGCAGAATTCTGTGGTCTTCCTGAGTTTTGATCTGGCAGTAAAGCAGATAATCATCTGCGAAAAGCCGGACTTGGGACTTCACAGCATTAGGGAGGTCATTGATGTGGTAGAGAAACAGAAGGGGTCCAAGTACGGTACCTTGGAGCACTCCTGAGTCCACAGTGGCTTCTCTGGAGTGTTCTCCCTCAACGACGACCTTCATACGCCGGTTGGTGAGAAAGGTGGTGAGCCACTGGAGAAGGTTGCCCCTGACACCGTAGCCATCAAGCTTGCTGATCAATTTGTCGTGATGTGCCGTATCAAAGGCTTTGGAGAAATCCAAAATGGCCACGTCTGTCTGGATGTTTTGGTCATAACTGCTGCAGAGATCATTCAGAGTCAGTACTAACTGGGTAACTGGGTCTCGCAGGAGTAGCCAGAGCGGAATCCATGGTTGAGGTTGGTCAGAATGTTGTGTTGTTCCATACAATTTATGTGTTTCATGAGATGACTGTATATAATTATGTTCAAGCAGTTTGCAGGAGACTGATGTAAGGGATACAGGCCGACAGTTTCCGTCCAGGTGCTTGTCCCCTTTCTTGAAAACTGGAGCTACGTTGGCGTTGGTCCAGTCATCAGGCAGGGATCCAGTGTCGACTGATCTTTGGAATCTATGCATGTCAGTCCTGCCAGTTGGCTGGAACATTCCTTCAGCACTTGGTTGGGCCTACAGCTTTGTGTACACTGATATTATTCAGGGGCTTTTCCACACCTTTGCTGCCGATCTTCAATTCACCAATTGGTTGACATCATTTGTTTTCAAGGGAGATGAAGGATGGTGGGTGAAAACTGACTGGAACTGGTTTGGTTTAAACAAATTTAATTGAATAGCAGCAACATAAATAAATGCAAATGAGCACAACAAGCTTAAAGCCTATAGTAGGCTATACAATTACAAGGCGCTCAAAGAGTCAAACACAGATATGTTTATACACAATATTGGAACTGGTTTATCAAGATTTCGGACCTCGACCGCATATAGTATCATATTCATAAAATCAAACTGATGATTGTGGATACTCAACGGGAGAAGAAGATGTTAGCCTTTGTTCGTGTGTCACTGTGTATTTAAGGTACCATTCTGTTTTAGCGGGGCAACTCCAATATTATCCGATATTATCTTGCCGAGCTTGGACTTGATGGATTTCCAGAATGGTTTTGAGTTGTTCTAGGTCAAGCCGGTGTGGCGTTCTCAAAGTGGATTTGTTTTCAACATGTCTGCGCATGCGCGAAGAGATAGGGGTAGGGTTAGGGTTAGGGTTAATACAAATAATAGGTTTAGGGTTAGGAATAGGGTAAGGGATGACTGATCAGTGATAGTCTACCAAAACCAGCTGTGCCAACTGATTTTAAAGAAGAAGAAAAAATGGCAAAAAAAGAAAAAGAAGGGATGCTTGACCTGACCTGACCTGATACTGTGATAGGTTTAGGGTCAATTTAGTGTTGAATACACAAAAGATCAAATTTGATGGTACGTCATGATCGATTTCGCAGGCATGTTGAGAACAAATCCATTTCAAGAATGCCACACCGGCCATGTCAGATCAGTTATGGAGTAGATTCCAGCCTTACACAGTTACAATCTAGGCCTACAGGTAGGAACGACGGAATTAGGTCAAGCCGCAGCGATTTTTCTCGTTGAAAATCCGAACCGCGATTTTGGCTATGTGCCAAACGGTCACTTCCTTTGCTTGTTTTTATTGGTGGTTATTCTTGGCGCTGACCATCCGAAGTTTTTCTTTCTTTTGCTGCCGATCTTCAATTGACCAACAGAGGGGTATTGGTTGACATCATTTGTTTTCAAGGAAGCAGACACCTACTCGGTCATTCGGGAACGATCTTTTTTTACGCTAAGACGGCCGATCGCGAGAGACAAGCGATCCAATATTTGGGTCCAATTCATTCGTTTATCATTTCTGAACGGTAATTATATAATTCTTTAAAACAAATGCGCAGTTACATTTAATTATTTTTCTACAAGTACACCAAATTTGGTGCATCTAGAATAAATCTCAATGCTGCTCAAGGTCTCCACAAGTCGGGAGGTGTTACGTCGAAGTCACTGTCCGACATGTTTTCTGTCACGCGCATGTTGATGTTGCGATCTTGTGAGTCGCACAAAAAGCTTAGGCCTAATCTGTCTAATGTTTGGGGTTGATGTTGCCCCTTTGAATAAGCTTTATTTTGGTACCAATGTTTTGTTTATTGGTAAAAAAAAAAATAAGTTATGGCTGTTTTATTCATCCAAACCTTGATACGGTAAGGGCCGGTAACCTTGATCAACTTTTTCTTATATAGCTCATGTAAAAAAAGCTAACATTTTAAAACGTCGTAACTTTCTCAATTTTCGACCGATTTTGATAATTTGGGTATCATTTTAAAGGTCTTGTCGGGCTCTTTCCAATGATATAAATTTCATTAGGATTTGACAAAAAGTAAATATTTTTTTTAATTTTATAACCACCCTACTACAGGGAGAACAGAGTTCAATAACAATATTAACATAGCCACTTAATTTATTTATCATTTTATGTAAGTGAAATCACAAACCGCATATGCGGAAAAGCCTGGTAATTCTACACTTCGAACACTCCCAGCCACAGACAAAACAATAAAACTTACATATTGATTTGACACAATCTTCATTTTGAGTTCAAATTGAGCTTTGAAGGACCTTCTTCTCTTCTTCTTCTCTTCAGTGGAAAATCTCTTCGATTCTCTTCACGACTTCACAGACAATTAAAGTAAAAGAGTAAACCTTACCTGTTTTCTAAAGGACCACGTCATCATTTAGTTGCTCCCGTACTTCGTTTAATATTGCTTTCGATCAGCAAAACACTGACACAAAGAAATGCAATTGACATTTTCGTCACGAAGTGTCGTCTGCCACTTTCATCGAATCTCTCTCCTCCACTGTTGCCAAAGCACGCCGGAAGAAAGGTTGCGTAACTCGTAAACTAACAGTACAACGGTAGCCTCCCTTGACCTTGTTCCGGTACACGTGCACCAAGCTTACCAGTGTCTAGACTAATTTCCTACGTGACAGTTCTAAGGCTCCTATGTTATTGACTGTACTATAACTTGGACTATGTATGTACTTTGAACCCGACTACAATAATAACAAGATGGCTTCACGATTGAAAGTGGTGTTGGCTCATCTGAGAGATGGGGAAATTGTATCCTTGACGTTTGTCATGATCTTTTTACAAACACAACAGAACCATCAAAAAGATGATGATGGCGGTTGCCTAGTGCCAGTAGCCTACTACTACTGCAAGATCTTGAAGAAGATCTCTGATAGTGACAGTGATAGTCAGATAGTAGTTGTAGTAGTAGTACTAGTAGGGGACTAAATAAGCTTTTTGGCAGTCCCATCGTATCATCAAACTTTCTCTTCAGCTCTACTAACTACCTCCCCCCAACAAGACAGTGTAAAAAACAGTCTCACTCTCAGTGAGAAAAAACAACATTGGAAACCACAGAATCTCACAATATCAAAGCCTCGATAATATCAGTTATTGGGATTTGCGAGTGTGATATTGCTTTTAGTGTACCTTGACGTGTGAGAATGATAATGATATGTCAAGATAAATAACTGTGACGTCAAGTTTCTAATAGCAACGGTGTATTCTTACACGCGTTTACACTAAGCCTATGGGTTAATATACGCAAATGATATGTGAAGACATTGTTTTATATCACACGCTTCCAGGCCTATGTAGCGCTACTTGAAGATCGGTATATAACCGTTTATCAGTCCTACTCCTAGCAAAAATGTATCAGTCCCTAGGAGTGGGACTGACAGGTAAAATATTTTTTCAGTACTTTGGTTTTGCAATCAGTAATTTACTGATAATTTTGTCAGTTAATGCGCGATTACTGGGTTGCTCTCTTTATATTTTGAATTGTTTTCCCTTATTCGGGAAAAAAAAAACACCCATGAAGATTTTTATTTATTCTTAGCCAATAACAGCATAGTCAGCCAACCTCGGCAGTGAACGCCCTTCCTGGCACCCCCACGTTCCACTACACAGTGGACTCTCCCAGCAGCGTGTTGATGCGGGCACAGCGGCAGTTCTATGACGTCAACGGCTATCTGGTCATCAGGAACCTTGTGCCTCAAAACAAACTGGACACCTACAGGTATAATACTAGGGTGGGGAGTGTGTGTGAGGGGGAGGTAGTAGACAGGTGATCTGGGGGCCGTTTCTCAAGGGCTAACATTGTAAAGCACTTTGGGCTCATTTGAGGTAAAGCGCTATATAAATGTATGGTAAAGGTCAAGATGTGCCACCCCCCCTACCTATCTCGGTTAATTCTATTTTTCCGTTATTGCCTTTCTGACCATACATAAAGCTGTATTTTAGGAACATTTTCAGCTAATAACCTTTTTGGAATACTAACCCTAGCCCCAACCCTAGCCCTAAACCTAACCCTCACAGTCACAGTTCTGGTTCGTTGCGTTTTTCCGTCTTATAGGGTGGGTGGTAGGGTTAGGCTTAGGGCTAGGGTTAGGGCTAGGGTTAGTATTCCAAAAAGGTTATTAGCTAAAAGTGTTCCTAAAATACAGCTTTATGTATGGTCAGAAAGGCAATAACGGAAAAATAGAATTAACCGAGATAGGTAGGGGGGGTGGCACATCTTGACCTTTACCATACATTTATATAGCGCTTTACGTATGGTAAGAAAGGCAAAAACGGAAAAATATAATTAACCGAGAAATGCATGGGGGGTGGCACATCTTTACCTTTACCAAATGTACTATTACTTACTTACTTACTAACATTACGTAGCGTGAGCGCCAAATCGGCAAAAAACTGTACTATTCAGTCTAAGATTAAGAAACACCTCGTTTGCCGAAAACGTTTTGTGGCTACTCCCAAAGTATCTCTTGGCGAACTATCACGTGACTTGCATGGGGTGAATACATTTCTTGTTGTTGATTGGTCCATTAAAGTTTGGTTAAAATAATACCTTTTTTTTGGTACTAATCAGACAAGAGCTTGTAATATTTTTCCGCCAACGTTTTCTAAAGTGTTTCTTAGAGTTAGACCCCTTTTGGTGTAACAGTTATGCGCGCGGCAACCATCATCTAGAGAAACTCAACCCTGATGATCAGGAATAGAGGCATGTAGATTATTTTTTTTTTAGGAATGTAGATACTAGATTCTTTGTTTTTTGATGACGAATGCAGATATATATATATATTATCCGTTTATACAATACATTGTTACCAAAAATCATTTTGCTGATATTTTGTCAGGGAGAGATCAATGTTCTCTTTATGAGCAATCCATCACAAGAAATGTTGCTGTTGCTATAATTTCCCTTGCACACTCACAATTATTGTTTGAAAATAAAATGTAATGCTTTTAATAGTGTTTTTTGTTATTATATTGCTCATTTATAGGCCCTCTGGTCAAATGGCTTTTTAGTTTTATCATTGGTTGACATCAGCCTGCAGCAGGGGCCAACAGTAACATGAGAGCTGTGCAATGGATGATTTTCTACAGTACCGTATAATAAAATGCAGACTATAAGCCGCTACTTTTTTCCTCAACTTTGGCCCATGCGGCTTATAGACTGGTGCGGCTTATCTGTGGATTTTTGTCCATTCTACATTTATCAGTGTAATTAAATCTTTTTCTGGGCACATTCTTCAGCATATTTTGAGCTTCTTTAGACTCAAAACTGGTTTTGGTAATCAATAGATTCAAATCTCATGTTTAAAGTGTCTGAGAATTTCTATATTTCAATTTGTGTTGGTTTGTGCACATACATTATACAATCTTCTCTGATGCTTATATTATAAGCCTCAGAGAGTTATAAACTGGTGCGGCTTGTATGTGAATAAATACCTAATATTTTGTCAATTTAAGGGATGCGGCTTATATACATGTGCGTCTTATATGTAGTCCAGTTTTTACGGTAGTAGAAAATCATGGTAGTTTGAGCCTCTTGTGGAAGTTACGACTCGAACGAGGGGGCCTTGGCACCGACTCTGGTGCTGCTGCCAAAGGGATAGGTTGACCTTTGGGGACCTTCCCCAAGTCCTCAAATCTCTTTGGCCGAGAGAGTGGGGATGTACCCTGGGCAAGACATCTCCACTATTTAAGCAAATTCTGGCCCAGCCTGTCGGAATAGCATCTGCCCCCTCTGCGATCCGGCAGTCATAGTCGGAAACCCCCCGTGGGGATACCGGGGGGTCTTTTGTATAAATAGTTCCCTCACCTGGAAGTTCTGTGCTTGTTACTTCCTATAATATGCCACTCTCTTTGACTCTGCCTTTTTCTTTTGCTTTCTGTCATATACATACTATCTTTCTGACTTATTGGCCCATTCTCCTGCCTTTTTTCAAAGAAATCTTCCAAATAATTTTTCTCCTTTGATCTCCTCCGAAATCGGAATGTGTTGTCTGTACGCAGCGGGGAGACCAGTGAAAACTGAAAACCGGACACATATGTACCTTACCCATTATGGCCATATGGCTTGGGAACGCAGAAGAAGAAGAAGAAGACAGTCGGAAACATCTGAATGGCACACACACACATTGCTCATTTGCTGGCAGGGATCGTTTTGCCGAGATTTGTCGCGGGGAGGTGAAGGTCCCGTTCATGGTGATCATGAAGGACGTGGCCATCGCCAAGTCGGAGTTTGTGCAGGGGGAGAGGGCTGTGACCAAGCTCCAGGAGTTCCAGAACGACGATGTGCTGTTTGGATACTGCTGTCTACCTGAGGTGTGTGTGTATACGCGCGCGTGTGTGTGTGTGTGTGCACTTGTGTGTGATGTCACCAAGCTTCAGGACTTCCAAAGTGATGATGTGCTCTTTGGATACTGCAGTCTACCTGAGGTGTGTGTGTGCGTGTGTATGTGTCAGTGTACGAGTGTGAATGCATGTATTTGCATGTGTCTCTGTGCGTGTGTGTTTGCACACACTTGTGAATAAATTTGCCCCAGCGTATACAGTGTACATGCATTTAAATTCGTCATGGTTTTAACACAATAACAGAGACTTTGATATTGTGAGTTTCCATGGTTTTTAGTATTTTACTGGTTTTTGTTTCCCTAGGACTGGTTTTGAGTTTGACACCAGTTTCAGGAAATTGTCTCTGATGGGACTGGATTTAGTCATTCTTAACGCAATCATATCTTGTGAATCACTGCACAGAATCATTTCACATTTAGTACGGCTGTGCATGCTCTAAATCGGATCTGTCCCATTGGATTGGTAACTTGAAGCAGGTGGCTTAGTTGTTGCTCTACTGCGCAAAACCCTTGTATTTGTTGCCGTTGCATATTATATATATACCGCCGCCTGGAAATCAAACTATCGTATGACATAAATTATAGCCAACTTCGATGTGTTGAACTTTAGTTGATCAAGTCAAGACGCATCATCTAAAAAAGCTGCCCCCCAAAAAAAAAATTGCAAAGATAAACCACCAATGGTGACGCTTAATGAACATGATTTAATTTGACCTGAAATAGAGTTTTTTGTTCCTCGTGTGAAGTGATGTCTGTGAACGTACGTCTCTGTTTTGCGCATATCAATATATTGAGTCATTAAATTAATGATTAATTAATTTCCATGCGGACAGGTGCTGCAGTACGTTGAAAGCATCGTAGGGGAGGATGTATTGGCCATGCACACCATGCTCATCAACAAGCCTCCTGACGCAGGTAAAGGCTCTTGTGCGCTTTAAAAAAACCATGCTGCATTATATTTCATCATAAGCGAAAAGATGTTAATACAGTGGAACCTCCCTTATAAGACCTCCCATTATAAGACTCCCTCCCACATAAGACCTACTTCTCTGAGACATGGCCCTTCTTTGTAAGTATTAAAATTACCTCCCTTGTAAGACCCCTCCCTTATAAGACCTCATTTTGGATGATTTTTGAAAGTCTTATAAGGGAGGTTCCACTGTACTCACATTTCTTTGTATTAGTGGCTCAAAAGTGGAAAACCTTAAGGATGCTGAAAACTGTTTATAATCACTGCTGAGAGGAAAGAGTGCTAAAAAATTGGAATGTTCTAGCATGGAAATGGGGCTGTGTTACCAGGCCATGCCTCTGTGGAATCATATATCCAATTAAGATAAGCCATGCACTTGGTGGGTGTGAACCACAAGCGTTTGCTTTTTGTTTATCATATATGTATGGCTCAGCCCTAGAGGGTTAACCCCTTCAAGACGTCACTGCCTGAGGCAAACATCATTACTAGCCTGGGGTTGCCTAGAAAATAATAAAAATAAAAACTGCAACAAAACTCGCCTTTATCTGCGATTCTTTTTGAACAACATTACTGGTTGATCCAAGTTTTATTTTCATTTCGAAATCGTGATTACTTGCATTAAAATCAGAATTGTTAGTCTCCTTATTGTTTATACATCTGTATCGTTAAAAATTCGGGACTTTCCTGGAGTTGCACTGCCTCTGGGCATTGCCTCCAGGATCGTTCCCACCATCTTTATATCTACTAATGTCCCATATGTGTGTCTGTTTCAGACCGGAGGACGTTAAACTGATTTTCATTCATTCACTCCTTATTGCTATCATTGTTAACGAAAAGTTATTGGAGCATTTTGTGGGGCTCACATTAGGGCTGATTTTCTTTCGACATTTTCAACATTAACAAATGAAATAGATGCACCAAACGTAAGTGAAAGGAAGGCTGGAAGAGTGACAGAGAGAAGTAACCCGAAAAACGTGGCTTGGATTGACAAAACATGGATTCAGACAAGTTTTAGACTCAGAAATTGCTGTTCCGAGAATACTCGGAATTAGGCCCTAACTGGCGTTCTCCTGTTCCAAGCATACTCGGAATTCGTCCGGAATGGGCTAAGATTTGACATTGGCTGATTTTTCAAGGTCATATTAGGGAGGTTCCACTGTACTTTTTTGGTGTCTTTTTGCTTCCTCACTTTTTATGTCTTCATATAAGACGATTTTCGGAAAAAAACTAAGGGAGAGCACTTCATGAAAATTAGAGTTGTTTACCTCCATTACTCGGTCAAATACCATAGCAACAATGCAACCATGGCGTTGAAGCTTGAAACCGCAGGATGCGAGTCAGCAAGTTGCAAACATTTTGTAGAAAAATAAGGGGTGACCAGTTGCTACAAAGTGATAGAACTTGCAAACTGTGACGTAAAACTATAAATGACATCAATTTCAGAATGACGCACTGCGTTCTACATGCTGTGTGTCTCCTCAAGCACAAGAAGCGAGGGCTGGGGATTTACCTGATGGCAGAGTAACTTCCCCTGTTTGACCGATTGAATCAGGCAAGATAACTCCTACACACCATAAAATTACTCCCCTTCATTATTTCCGAACAATTCCTATTCGAAGGTCACAACAATATCAATGCATGCATGGGTGCCCCTGGGAAATTAAAAAAAATCCTGCAAGACAGGAGTCCAGGGGCCGCCCCCGGCGGTGTGCAAGGACAGCGCCCCTCCTGGGGGTTCCGGGGGGGGGGGGCAATGCCCCCTGGAAGCTGAAGTGAAACAACAGTTTCCAATGTAATTGACAGGCTCTTGTTGCACTTTCACTTCTGGTTAAACTTCATGACCTCTATAACCAGCAAAATGCATCTTCTCATAATCCGGCGACGCCGGCTCCAGGCAATAACAAAAATCCTGAACTTCAAGACATCCTGGACAAAAAAATCCTGAACTTCAGGACATCCTGGACACAAAAATCCTGAACTTCAGGACATCCTGGACAAAAAAAATCCTGAACTTCAGGACATCCTGGACAAAAAAATCCTGAACTTCAGGGCATCCTGGACAAAAAAATCCTGAACTTCAGGACATCCTGGACAAAAAAATCCTGAACTTCAGGACATCCTGGACAAAAAAATCCTGAACTTCAGGACATCCTGGACAAAACAATCCTGAACTTCAGGACATCCTGGACAAAAAAATCCTGAACTTCAGGACATCCTGGACAAAAAAATCCTGAACTTCAGGACATCCTGGACAAAAATGTCCTGAACTTCAGGGCATCCTGGACAAAAAAATCCTGAACTTCAGGACATCCTGGACCAAAAAATCCTGAACTTCAAGATATCCTGGACAAAAATATCCTGAACTTCAGGACATCCTGGACAAAAAAATCCTGAACTTCAGGACATCCATGTGCATATTTTTTGTTTCTCCGTTGTGCAGGCAAAAAGACGTCGCGTCATCCCATGCACCAGGATCTACATTACTTCCCTTTCAGGCCGGCAGATAAAATCGTCTGCTCTTGGACGGCCATGCAGCGGGTGAATCGGGAGAACGGCTGTCTGGTGGTGGTGCCTGGCTCACACAAAGGGGAGCTACTGCCGCATGAATATCCCAAGTGGGAGGTAAGCGTGTGTTTTGATTTGATTTATTTAATTTAAAGTCTGTTCTAGTGTTACAGTGGAACCTCCCTTATAAATATAAGACCTCCCATTATAAGACTCCCTCCCACATAAGACCTACTTCGATCTGAGACATTGCCCTTCTTTGTAAGTATTAAAATTACCTCCCTTATAAGACCCTCCCTTATAGGACCTCATTTTGGATGATTTTTGAAGGTCTAATAGGGATGTTCCACTGTATTAGACTTTTTTTTTAAATCAATGAATTAAAATGAGGGGGGGGGGGGGGGGGGGACTTGTGTGTGTGTATGTGTACACCTATGTGTGTGAGCATACTTATCAACAAGACAATAATCAACCGTAAAGTAATGAATCAATTATAACAAGTGGACAATCTCAGAACTGGCTATAACCTTTGTGTGTGTGTGTGTCATTGTGGCGCTGTCAGTGAGCCAAGGGACCACGCCCCCCACCCCCGGATGTAGGGGGGATAACTAAGGAGTGACGTCCCATGGTCACTTTCGTTTTCACTATGTTCTTTGGTATGGTTCCAGGTTTATCTAGGCTAATGCAATTGTTTTGAATGTTGGTAGATAGTAAGATTAATGAAAATCTACCATTTATTTATATCTGTTTATTTATTTACTTACTAATTTATTTATTTATGCTTAACTGTTTAACTCCACAAGAATTGATGTTATTTTCTAGTTTTTGATGTGAATGTTATGTGTCATTATAACCCCAACCCCCAGCCTCCCTATGATACGGGCAGAAGGCCTATTCATTAAAAGTGTTTGAATTGAATTGAATTGAATCTCTCTGCTAGCAGTAGCAGGCAGAATAGAAATGGCAGTGTGTCGACTTGAAGTGACACTAAACAAACAAACAAAAAACATCACAGAGCGCTAGCAGTCTATCTGTCTGTCTACCCTTGTCTAATGGTGTGTGTGTGTAGGGTGAAGGGAACAAAGTGTACCATGGCATACAGAACTACGGCACCAGTCTGTCTAACCCTGTCTAATAGTGTGTGTGTAGGGGGGAGTGAACAAACTGTACCATGCCTTACAGAACTACAGCACCAGTCTGTCTATCTGCCTGTCTAATGCTCTGTGTGTAGGGTGAAGTGAACAAACTGTACCATGCCTTACAGAACTACAACACCAGTCTATCTGCCTGTCTAATGCTCTCTGTGTAGGGGGGAGTGAACAAAATGTACCATGGCTTACAGAACTATTAACACCAGTCTGTCTGTCTGTCTAACCCTGTCTAATGGCGCGTAACTAGGGTGAAGTGAACAAAATGTACCATGCCTTATAGAACTACGGCACCAGTCTATCTGACTAACCCTGTCTAATGCTGTGTGTGTAGGGGGGAGTGAACAAAATGTACCATGGCATACACAACTACAACACCAGTCTGTCTATCTGTCTGTCTAACCCTGTCTAATGGTGTGTGTAGGGGAGAGTGAACAAAACGTACCATGGCATACTGAACTACAACACCAGTCTATCTGACTAACCCTGTCTAATGGTGTGTGTAGGGGGGAGTGAACAAAACATACCATGGCATACAGAACTACAACACCAGTCTAACATCTGTCTAATGCTGTGTGTGTATGGGGGGAGTGAACAAAACGTACCATGGCATATTGAACTACAACACCAGTCTATCTGACTAACCCTGTCTAATGCTGTGTGTTGGGGGGGAGTGAACAAAACATACCATGGCATACTGAACTACAACACCAGTCTATCTGACTAACCCTGTCTAATGCTGTGTGTTGGGGGGGAGTGAACAAAACATACCATGGCATACAGAACTACAACACCAGTCTAACATCTGTCTAATGCTGTGTGTGTAGGGTGGAGTGAACAAAATGTACCATGGCATACAGAACTACGACCTCAGTCAGCCGCGAATCCATCTGGAAATGGAGGCAGGAGACACCGTGTTTTTCCACCCGCTGCTGATCCACGGGTCAGGCATGAACCGAACTGACCACTTCAGAAAGGTAATTATCATCATCATTTTTATCATCATCATCATCGTCATCATTTTTATCATTATCATCATCATCGTCATCATTTTTATCATTATCATCATCATCATCATTTTTATCATTATTATCACCATCATCATTTTTATCATTATCATCATCACAACGCTGTGTTTTTCCATCCACTGCTCATCCACGGGTCAGGCATGAACTGAACTGACCACTTCAGAAAGGTCATCATCATCATTTTTTTGGCTCACGTCGTTTTTTAAAACAAAGTGAGTCTATAGTATCGTACATGTTCGGTTGTGTGTATGTGTGTGTGTGTGTGTGTGTGTGTGTGTGTGTGTGTGTGTGTGTTGCGTCCGTGGCCCCGACCTTTAACCTTAACTCAAACCTTAACGTTGTCATTTTCTCTAAACATAAAAGGTGTTAGAGGGTTAAAGTTAGCAGGATACTTGATTTTGACGTGAGTCTTCAAGTCACGACGATCAAAGCAGTCAGATACATTGATAAAGAACAAAATAAAGATAATCATTTGTTGCAGAGATTACTGTTGTGCAACCTTTAACCTTGACTCAGTCACACTCTTCAAACTAAAGAAGACTCTCACTCTCCACTGAAACTTTAACGTTGTCATTTTCTCAAAAAAACATAACATGTTAGAGGGTTAAAGTTAGCAGGATACTTGATTTTGACGTGAGCTTTCAAGTCATGGCGATCAAAGCAGTCAGATACATCGGTAAGGAACAAAAGAAAGAAAATCATTTGTTGCAGAGATTACTGTAACTGTTGTGTTGTACCGAGTAGGAGATACATACTGGAAAGAAGACTCTCCATTAGATATACAAAAACGCTCTTTAAAAAGAAACACAAGACTTCAGGTGTGTACAAATAGGTACATTTTAACGTCGTCAACTTATATTTTCTGTAACAAATGGATGTACCGAGTGTGTGCGTTGACGGCCCGGTTGTTTAGCTTTTATTTGCGCCTTTGAGTAACGGTTGTTCGTGTTCATTTGCCCATCATCTCTGCGCATAACTTAGCCTACCGCACTTCCGGCAACAAGGCCTAGGCCTAGAGTCCATGCCTTACCTCATAATCAAGACGACGTACTTAACATTTAGCCCACATTCATTTCAGTCTTGAAAAAAAATATACGGAAAATCCAGGGTTCGTCGATTTCACTGCCTTCGACGTACGAATCCTTTGTTAGGCCTAGACGATTGATCACCATGAGCAAAGACTGTACAGGGGAAGATAAACATGGATGAGCTTGCTGGCTGTGACCTTGACCTTTGCTTTGTGGCAGAGAGGGGGGGGGGGATTAACGAAACGAAAATAAAATATTAGGACTAATATAAAATATCTTACAGAAATGTAGATGATGTGGAACAAGTTTTCATCGCATGAACAATCAGTTTAAAACAGTAACAGATCAGGAGTATGGCCTTACGAATCACGCAACTTCAATTATTAATTTTCTAAGAGTAAGAGGCTTAGACCCACAGGCAAAGACTAGGCCTACTACAGGTGTCCGTAGACCCCCCTTACCCCGGCGGAGGGGTGGGGGGGGGGGGGGGGATTGGTCACTATGTTTTTTCTGAAAGCTTGGTCAATATGCTTTTCAATTTTACTTGTTTGCCAAAAATAAAAATAGGGCTCCACTATGTTACATGTGCATACATATAATTAAATTTTAAAGAAGGGTAGGGGTGCATAGAAATAATTTTAATTTACACAGTAAAATAAAAATTAATTCTGTTTTCAGATGCACAAGTGTCTACATAACAGTATTCTCTCTATACAGGCATGGAAATTGTCATGGGAATTCCCATGCCTGCTATAGTAATAAAAATCAGACGTGAGCCTTGCAGGCTTTGCCTCTTGTTTATAGTTCATATAAGGCACAGGGGTCTCAGTCTAGGAAAAAAAAATATCGCCTTATTATAGTCTGTAAAATGCGGCAATCTTTACAATGATTTTTCGTTGCACCAAGCGTTTGGAATTCTCTCCCTGACCATACCCGTAACCAGTCCATTCTTCCTTCATTCAAGTCGCAACTAAAAACCCACTTCTTCAGGAAAGCTTTCTCTATGTAAAGTCTATGCTCTAATGTATTCATTTTCATAGAGATGTATGGTGAGGATATGTGAACCAGTCTGTTAGAAATGTTTGTACGAATGGTGAGTGAAAAGCGCATTGAGTTGCTTAGCAAGATTATGCGCTATATAAGCATTATTAATTATTATTATTATAAAAAAAAGTTAAAACTCATACAGCTGTCCCTTTACTATTGGCCCTAACTTCAGGCTAATGATCAAAGCCTTAGCTTAAGGCTATGTCAGACCAATTGACATAGGCTAGAACACCAAGGCTATGTCAAAATGTTATGCAGGCATTGTCTTTAGTCAAGACAAGCTCCTAGCATAATATCATATCAGTCTCCCAAATCCTCCAACAATTCACTGTGTGTAGTGTTTATTTCACCTTCATGTGCGTGTGTGAGTGTAGCGTTTTGATGTTTTTTAGTTCAATTATTAAATCCTCCAAAGTCAGAATGTGGCTGCCCACTTTGCAGGGCAATAAAAATAACGGTCACAAACGCAATGTTCTCATCCCTAGCTGGTGCATTTGTACCATTGTGTTCAAGTGCTTCGGCTGTTGGGATGATCCCTGGAGTCTTTTAGCCAGGGTACAGCAACAACAACAACAGTGAACAGACAAGACATTGCTGTACACAAGGTAATTTTGGAACCTGTAACTTTTTTTCTTTTTCCCAATCTCTTCTTTTGTGTGCGTGTGTTTTCAGTCCATCTCTTGCCACTACTCCAACACGAGTTGTGAGTTTGTGGACGTGGGCCACACCAGTCAGAGCAACATTGCCGAGGAAGTAGTGGACGTGGCTCGCAGTTATCTCCAGAAACATGGCGGCAAAGACCTCAAGGACGTCCAGTTCACCTTCGCCGTAAGAATTCATCATTTTTTGTCTATTAATTTGTTTGTGGAGTGGCACAGAGGTAACGCATTCGCCCCATATACAATAGACGATTTTCTGAAAAAACTAGGGGAGAGCACTTCGTGAAAATTAGAGTGTTCCATTACTCGGTCAAATACCATGGCAACAATGGAACAATAGCGTTGAAGCTTGAAACCGCAGGATGCGAGTCAGCGACTTGCAAACATTTTGTAGAAAAATAAGGGGTGACCAGTTGCTACAAAGTGATAGAACTTGCAAACTGTGACGTAAAAATATAAATGACATCAATTTAGAATGACGCACTGCGTTTTACATGCTGTGTGTCTCCTCAAGCACAAGAAGCAAGGGCTGGGGATTTACCTGATGGCAGAGTAACTTCCCCTGATTGACCGATTGAATTAAGCAAGATAACTCCTGCACACCATGAAATTACTCCCCTTAATTATTTCCGAACAATTCCTATTAACCCGAGTTGGAACCTGCATACAGGGTTTTTTTCCGCCCAGTCTGCACTAGGCCTTATGGTCTGAACATGGAGTCTTTCGGGTGAGACGATAAACCGAGGTCCTGCATGTGTGCTCGTGCACTTAGCACACGTTAAACCCAGTCGCAACGAAAAAGTTGTCATTTGGTCAAGGTTTACCCCCACCCCACCCACCCCTTTCCTTCCTCATCAGTCACACAAAATGTGCATGCAAAAAAACAAATGGGTGGCACGCCTCCGGCTGCGACACGCTCTCCAGGTGGGAACAACCTGAATTTCACAGAGACGCCTCTGTGACTATAAAATACCTAATACCTAATATTTTGATTTCTTTTTTTTCTTATTTGTGCCAACGTAAGAATATACCATTTGTCTTTTTTTTTTAGAATTGGCTTTTGTTATTTTATTTTCTTGCGTTATCCTTCCTTCGAGAGAGAGTTTTGGTTTTTTTTAAAGTTAGTTGTGTTTGTTCGTTTTCATCTTTTTCAACCGTTTGAACTTATGGTTTACTGTGTACCTTGTTCATAGAAAGAAGAAAAAAATTACAAGATTTTCCCCCTTTTGTTTACTTCCAGTGATTTTGTTGTTGTTGTTGTAACTTGTTGTTGCTGACAGAGATTTCTCAGTTAACTAATTTGCTGAAATCAGCATATACACTATTTGTTTTTTTAAATGAGAGCCCTTTTTCTTTTATGTTGACAGAAATAAAGTTTTCATAACAGAGCGTGTGACTGGTGACTTATTGTCTTCATAAAGTTTGTATTTCTTGTCTGCACGGGTGCTACTCTCATTTTTTACACTGACTTTTACATTTTTTAATTTTACCAGAAACTGAACTTCAGGTGGTTTTTTTAATTAATCCACACACACAAAAATTGACCACAAGCGATTTGGGGCATTTTGAACTTGGTTGTTCTATCTTGGAAGTTTACAAAGGCAATGTAATAATTTTACAAGGCTTATCAGTCAAACTGTCTCTGTCTATCATTTTAACTGTCTGTCTCGTTATCTCTCTCTTAACTTGCCCCCCTGAATCGTCCGACGGGGCTCTGCCCCTGTGCCCTGCCAGGGCCATGGGTCCCTGGACCCCTGCCTTTTAGGTTTTTTCATTTGGGGGAGTTGCACCCATGTGTCTGTGATTGGTTAACTTCTTTGTTATATACGTAAGTCTCTGATTCGATCGATGCAGGATGTAACTTGCAAGTGCCACACATTACTGTAACGCAGTCACTGATTGGTAGACATCTTTCTAACAGTCTGTGATTGGTTAATTTCTTTGTTATATGCTTAACAGTCTCTGATTCGTCGTCGCAGGATGTAACTTGTAAGTGCTAACAGTCTGTGGTTGGTTAATTTCTTTGTTATATGCTTAACAGTCTCTGATTCGTCGTTGCAGGATGTAACTTGTAAGTGCTAACAGTCTGTGGTTGGTTAATTTCTTTGTTATATGCTTAACAGTCTCTGATTCGCCGTTGCAGGATGTAACTTGTAAGTGCCACACATTACTGTAATGCAGTCAAGTGATTGGTAGACATCTTTCTAACAGAGTCTGTGATTGGCAGATTATCTTTATAATGCAGTCATTGATTGGTTGCAGGATTTGTGGAGAATGAAGAGCCGTCCCGTGAAATAAAGCGACCTGTGGAAAGAAAACGGCAACGCCACAAAGTGCGAACAATGCACACGATCCAAAATGGAGGCCTTACTGTTGAACATTTTTTTAATAATCTGACGACTCTATATGTATATCTAAGAGAGCAAATCTTGTCAAAATGCCAATTAAGACTTGATTACGAGATGCATTGCTTCTATAAAAATGAATCAGTTTTTAAAGGTAAGGGTGAGGGAGGGAGTGGGGATATATTGATTTCCTTGCAAGTTACCCGTTTCTCCATATGAGAACTTTGTTTAACCCCCTTGACTGCCACCAACCTATCGCGTACTGACCTGATGGCATCACTGATGACGTCATCAGATGAAGAGGAAGAACTCTGATATGCTGGCCTTTGCTCTAACACAGTCAAGAGTTATATCCCCAGACCATTTTGCCAGATTGGCTCTATTAGTTGTCTTTTTCATGGCATGATTTGTACAATGATTTTTTCTTTAATTTTCTCTGGCAGTCAAGGGGTTAATGATGTTATAAGGTCTGTAGTTCTGAAGGATTGAATAAGGATTGTGGTTGTTACAGGGGTGGTAATTTTCCGGTATATGCCTGATTTCCGGTTTTGAGATGACTAAAAAATGTAATCTCCGGTTTTTGAGTTAGTTTAGGGAAAAAAATCCGGCATCGGAGAAACAGGTGACGATTACAAACATCGTACATGTATTGGCCGAAGTAGCAGACGATAAGATGAACGTAGACAAGGGAGGCAATTCGCCTTTTGTCGTCAGTGATGTCCCTTGATGTCCCGTGACGTTGACTGCCATTTTCTAGTTCCGGTTCGCGCGTCTTCTCCCTTAACTGAAATTTTATTGACTGCAACGCGTTGAGTGTAAATTCAACAACATGAGGGTATTGTCATCAGGAGCAGATGTGTCTAAGATTGAAAAGGGTGTTAAAAACAAGTGGAAGTGGGACTGGTTGCAGAAACAAAGCACTAGCAGTGATGGAATGTGCTTAGAAGTTTGGTGCCAAAAGATCGATTCACCGGGAGTGTGCTTTTGTGTGCCATGCAACAAAACGTTAGTCTATGGCTCTAGTGGGGAAAAAAGCTTTGCTTTCTCACGCAGAGGATGCGGGGCATCGGCGTAACGTGACGAGTCTCCTTCGGTCCACACACCAATAGCCCCTGTGTTGTAGACACTGATATCAACAGATTTAAATCTCTCATTATCCAGCATTGGGCATGGCTTCAAACAAGCGATCTGATACACGCAAGATTCATTAATGTAATGTAATCAAAGTGTTGCATAAGTATTGTTCATTTTCAGGTTAACAAGAAATTGGAACTTGCCGTTTAGATTGGTGTCAGGTTTTCGGTTTGGGGAATTCCTAGTTTCAGGTTTGGGGACCCTTTGGCGCTAGCACCCCTGTTGTTAAGAACTATATAAGGATTGTAGTTAAGGATTGTAGTTAATAAGGATTGTGGTTGTTTAGAACTATATAAGGATTGTAGTTGATAAGGATTGTGGTTATTAAGAACTATATAAGGATTGTAGTTAAGGATTGTAGTTAATAAGGATTGTGGTTGTTAAGAACTATATAAGGATTGTAGTTGTTAAGGATTGCATAAGGATTGTGGTTGTTAAGAACTATATAACGATTGTGGTTGTTAAGGATTGCATAAGGGTTTGGGCAAGAAACAAGAAAAAGTATAAGTAATGTTTCAAATTTCCGTTCAATTTTAACAAGTTTGTCAAGGAAAGAAGGTTACCCAAGTTCACAGCTTACTTGAACAGAGTTTAGTGTGGTTTTCATATGATTACATTGTTGATTAAACGCACAGCTGGCATATATAAAGCTTTCACGAGAGGCGCGCGTCATCATTTCAATCGCTGCTCGCGACAGAGACGGTTCAACCGTTCTTTTTTCCATGTTGCCCGAGCCACTTCGCAGCGACTAGCCTAGCAGTCTAGACCCGATCCCTGGGATCGGTTGTTATGCCTTTCACTGTTTGTTACATTTCTTCAATGATTTTGAAATGTTGTGATCTATTTCAACCCTTGGATTGGAGAAATCTTCAAAATGTTTTAACTAATAATATTTATAAGTAGGACAACTCTCATGATACATTCAAACTGATTTTTTTTGTGCTTTTTTTTTTTTTTTTCAATATTTCCCTTTTTTGCAAGCTAAATCAACAAAAGATGGGTCGTGATGGGTTTTTTCTTTTGCTTACTTTTAAAAGGGAACAGCATTTTATGAATACAGCATGTTTATTTTATATTTTATCACAAATGTGTAATTCTTTATAATTATAGCATTTGCAAGCTAAATCAACAAAAGATGAGTCGTGATGGGTTTTTTCTTTTGCTTACTTTTAAAAGGGAACAGCATTTTATGAATACAGCATGTTTATTTTATATTTTATCACAAATGTGTAATTCTTTATAATTATAGCATTTGCAAGCTAAATCAACAAAAGATGAGTCGTGATGGGTTTTTTCTTTTGCTTACTTTTAAAAGGGAACAGCATTTTATGAATACAGCATGTTTATTTTATATTTTATCACAAATGTGTAATTCTTTATAATTATAGCATTTGCAAGCTAAATCAACAAAAGATGGGTCGTGATGGGTTTTTTCTTTTGCTTACTTTTAAAAGGGAACAGCATTTTATGAATACAGCATGTTTATTTTATATTTTATCACAAATGTGTAATTCTTTATAATTATAGCATTTATGATTAAAGTGATTATTGTAAGCACATGTGTTGCTAAATAGGTCAGCATTATATGTTTATGTGTATATTTATAGTCAAATTTAACACTGAAACGTGTGTTGTAAATGTATACACAAAATCTAAACTTTTAACTCACTCAGCACTGGCCGGTTGCTTCCCCTTACAACTGTTTAGGACGGGCCATTCGACTAGGTTCGAAAATCCATCACCACAAAAAAGTTATGGACTGATATTTTCAGACAAGATTACTAACACCAGGCACTAAACGATCGTAAAATATCAGATTCCATACCTTCGTCGTTTGTCTCCTATTGATGAAAACAGCCAACACATAGAAAGAAGGAAAATTTCACATTCCGATCTTTGACCCCCCTCTACAACCAAACCTGAATGTAAAGTCTGCAATGATTGGTTGTTTTCAAGAGAGGCAAGGTCAAAGCAAACTGAAAATAGGTTATGACTTCGCACCGGAAAGCTGGTTACACGCCATAAATCAAAACCTCTTAAAAACCCTTATGAGCCGGATCCGGGCCATTCGTCCTAAACGGTTGTGCGAGCCATGAGCCACATCCGGCTCAATTGTCCCGAGTGAGTTAAAACAGCTAATAATCGATAACTTTTTTATATATTTGAAGTGATGTAGAACAAGTTTTGTTTTGTTTACATAACTATTTAAATCATAATTGATGTAAAAACTTGACTGTGATGTTGACATCTTAATTTTGTTGTTTTAAAAACCCAAGCATTGCCATTGTTGTGTGTGTTGTGTTTTTTCTAGGGTGGGTGGGGTGTGTCGCATGAAAATAGGTAGCTCGTAAAAATAAGTAGCTCGCTACTATGATAGTCTGTATTTGCGACAACCACAAATTTCACTTTTTCTGTACTTTAACCATTTAACTAACCCTAGCCCTAACCCTAACCCTAGAAAAAAGTGAAATTTGTGGTTCATGCTCAATGTCGTAAATACACACTGTCATAGGTAGCGAGCTACTTATTTTTACGAGCTACCTATTTTCATGCGACACGGTGTACTTCTTGTTTTCTTCCTGGATTCTAACACAATTTTGTTTCAGGTTTTTGTTTCCTCAAAAAGGATCGTTACTCACCGTAATTGTGACCAATTTCCTCACTAACAA
Source organism: Phymorhynchus buccinoides (assembly GCA_017654935.2). Classification (NCBI taxonomy): domain Eukaryota; kingdom Metazoa; phylum Mollusca; class Gastropoda; order Neogastropoda; family Raphitomidae; genus Phymorhynchus; species Phymorhynchus buccinoides. Next base: position 11,762,734 of record CM065696.1, read on the forward strand.
AACTGAATTGTTACTGCCCTTTATCTTCATATTCTTCTTCTTCTTTGATCGCTCAGACAGTTTCCAGTCAATTATGAGCGCAGATGCATCATGCTGCCGTTATGCGCCTAACTAAGAAATAGTTAGGCCCAGCAAGTCCCACTTCGGCTGGAGGAAATGTTTTTGAAAATGTTTCATGAAAAAAGGCAGGAGAATGGACCGGTAAGGCAGAAAGATAGTAGATGACAGTAAGCAAAGGGAAAAGGCAGAGTCAAAGAGTGACAGATTAGAGGAAGTTACAAGCACAGAACTTCCAGAAGGTGGGGGGAACTATTTATACAAAAGACCCCCCGGTATCCCAACAGGTTTTTTTTTAATTATTATTTTTTAATATTCTAATCCCCTTTGAAACTAAATCAACATGTTCACTATGACTTGTTAAGTTTAAAATTATAAAGTACATAAATAAACTTTGTACAGTAAGATTTCTATGATGACAAATTGCCCATAATTGTCAAATAAAGCGAATGACTATGATTATTTTGTGTTGCGTTGCATTATCAAGGAGCCTATAACCCCGTATTCATCTGTCCATTGTTGTCGTCGTACCCTGGTTTAAAGACACACTGACCCACCACGATTAAGTCCCTTAGGTTTTTCTGGGTAATTGTGACCCACATACAAATTCCCCCAACTTCAAATTGAGGCTGCTCTTTAGAATGTTTCGTTTTGAGTTTGGGGGCATTTGTATAGGAGTCACTTACCTGGGTAGAGAAAAACATGTCAAATATTGGGGAACCCCACCTTTCAAAATTAAGAGAATAGGGTCTTTGGATAACAGACCCTGATTTGATGACTTTTAGTGACATGGGTGTTAAATCATTGTAAAAGGGTTAAACCATCAAACACTGTTCACTGAAAATGAGTTGTAATCATGAATTAAAGAACATTATTTTCAATTTTGAAGAGTAGTAGACGTCCAAATTGAGTAGAAAACTACTCGAAAAAAGTAGAGTAAACAGGTCTGTTTTTGTCATCGAATTACAAGCGAGTTAAAGGGGAATAATCCCTATAAACTGTTCCATACTCTTTTAAAAAATGTAACTCTACAGTTCTTTCCCTTTCTACATCTTTTTTTTTTTTACGTATGACCTCAACACACGGATGAGCAGTGGACAGATCAGTGAAGCGACCCTCGTAAGGCCAAATTTGGCTTGGCACACAGCAATACAAGAAATCATCTCTCGACAGTGAAGGGGTTAAAAGAGAACTCAAAACATTTTCAAGAAATTTTGGATTTTTTAAAACCTGCTTTATTTGATTAATTTGCCGTATTTACTATGCAATGATAGTAAAACAATCAAACAAAACAAAACCCCTCAAAAACCAAATAGCATAGAGAAAAAACAATATGCAAGTCATCCCTTGAATGAATGTACAGACAATAAGATTTAACCCTTTCATCGCCACTGTCGCCTCTTGGCACCACAATAATATAACACCCATGTCACTAAAAGGCATCAAATGAGGGTCTGGTATCCAGTGACATTATGTTCTTAATTTTGGGAGTTAAGGAGAGGCCTTATTTTATGCATGTCACAGAGGAATCTCTGTGGAAAATATTGCAGACAGAATCTTTTCTCTGGCCAGGTAAGTTTAATAGAAAGTTTTGGTTGAAAATGGCTGGCGTTGAAAGGGTTAAAATTAAAGAAAAGAAAAATACTAACACTATTCAAGCTTATTATGAAAGTTGAGAAAGCAAATAAAAAGTAAATAAATAATAATAAATCAACAGAGACCCCCCTCCCCCCTCAAAATCTATCTTTCCTTAAATAAACCCAAACATATAGTGATACATTACTGCAACGCATAAAGAATAGTGAAGTTTTATTTGTACAAAAATGCAACAATTCTTTCACCGTACATCTTCATTTTTCTTTGAACATAGTCCTTGATGAGAAAAAAAGCTACAACAAGGAAAAAAAATAATCTGACAATGCAAAAAAGTGTCATTTAAGTTAATGTAATTCACACAATTAACATAAACACCACCAGTTAAAAAACAAAAATTCACCCTAAACAGAATTCCAAATGGAATCTTAAAATATGGAAACATTTGATCACCAAAAGAAAGGACTGTTCACCGTGCCCTGATGTAGAAAATAACAAGAAACGAAGTAAAAAACAAATAACAAAAGTCGGCAAAGATGCAGATCAATACCCCCTCCTCCATTTCTCGGTTCTTTCCATTTTCTTTAGTCTTTCCTACTGCAGATTGAGCATTTCAACCTCTATCATTTTCTATGTTTAACGTTCATTTTCATTCATTTACACAATTAAAAATATTCATTAAATAATAGTAGACGGAGACGGAAAGAACGTGTTGAACCAAGACTGTGACAGGGGGTGTTGATCTGCATCTTTACCCAAAAGTCTCTCTTGAATAAAATAAAAAATGTGTTTATAGCTGCCTGCGAATGTTAGAACTGATCAAAACGAGAGACAGAGAAATACATAGACTAAGACAGAGAAACACACACAGAGACAGAGATAGGTCTGCTATCAAAACTTGGAGAGTGAGACAGACAAACGGTGTAGAGTGGCACAGAAGTAACGCGTTCGCCTCATATACAATTAAACCGAGTTCGAACCTGGGTACAGGGGATTTTTCCTCTCATTCTGCACTAGGCCTTAAGGTCTGAAAGCAGTCTTTCGGATGAGACAATAAACCAAGGTCCTGTGTGCCCATGCACTTAGCACACTTCAAACCCAGGGGCAACGAAAAAGTTGTCATTTGGTCAAAAGTTACCACCCCCTCCTTTCCTTCCTCATCAGTCACACAAAAATTGCATACAAATAAACCCAAAATGTAGCCTCTGGCTAGGATGCGCTCTCCAGTTGGGAGCAACCCGAATTTCACAGAGACGCCTCTGTGACTATAAAGTACCTAACACCAAACAGACAGACTGACACAGCGGTCTACCGTCGCAACCCATTGCATCAAATACAGAAAAATTGTCAGTGTTAAACATATCAATGGACTTATCGACTCTTAGTGTAGATGAAATGTAACCACACACACGATTGGCTAAGCCTCAATACCAACATGCACACGATTGGCTTAGACTCATTATTATGATTAACTTTTACACACTCAGGACTGGCCAATTTGCTTCCCCTTGTTCCATGGGGACTGGGCGTTTGATTAGGTTCAGAAAATAATCGCCAAACCCTAGCTCTAACCCATGAAGAGTTAGGCTTTGATATTTTCAGAAAAGATTAGCAACACCAAGCACTAGTTGATCATAAAGTGTTAGATTCCATACCTTTGTCGTTTGTCTGCTATTGACGGAAACAGCTTATACATAGAAAGAAAGAATTCTTCAAAGCATTATCTTTGAACCCCCCCTACAGCCAACAATGCAATGCAATGTACATAATGCAATGTACATGATGATTGGTTGTTTTCAAGAGAGGAAAGGTCAAAGCAAACTAAAAATAGATAACGTAATTCTGGAAAGCCGGTTACACGCCAGAAATCAAAATGTCTTGAAAACTCCCATGAGCCTGATCAGGCTCATCAGTCCTTAAAGACACACTGATCCAGCAAAATTAAATCCCTTGATTTTTGTATGGCTCGGTGTGACCCACATACAAATGCCACCAAATTCAAATTGAGGCTGCTCTTCAACGTGCTGTTTCGTTTTTAATTGGGGGCATTTGTATGGGAGTCACACCCGGCAAAAAAAAATCCAGGTAAAAATTAACACCTTTGACGATCGATTTGTGGGTAACCAAAGGAAACTGCGTGATGCGGATTATGCAGAACGATTTTTCTCAGTGATCTTCGGGTCATGGGTTCTTTAACTGTCGTGCAGGCCATGAGCCGGATCAGGCTCATTTCTCCCGAGTGAGTTAAAAGTAAGTGTGTCTGACGCTTGTAATTACCTACCAATCATGGTAGAGTGCTGCAGAAAATTGATATAGTGTACAGCAATTTAAAAAATAATAAAAAATAAAAACGCAGCAAATGACTCACTTCATCAACAAAAGTGTCAAAAGTATAACAGGGGTCGCGCTAACGCATGTTTCTTGAGTATTTGACGCGTTTTAAAAATTGTTGACGCATTTTTACGGCGTTTACGCGTAATCCGTACGCAAAATGATGTCCGCTTAAAATCGCATCTGAGTCTAGATGGTGAATCAGACTTTAGAAGTCCTACGGTCCCTACACGTATAGTGGTTCTGCTACACCAAACATTGGAACAGACCATAGAAAAGTGCCACTGCTTTCAGTAGGCGTAGTGCAGTGTGGCGGGAAAATCACTGTAAGCGCATTGGGGTGATAACATTAACAGGGCTTGTGTCGACTTTGAGGATCGCCGTGATCGCCCAAAATGACTGGTTAGTGAATAAAAATGCAAGTTTTTGTTGCTGGTCTTGTCTTCATTGTTTTTAGCTTAGATTTATTTTTGTTCTTTGACGCGATTTTTTGCTTCCCTTACACATTGTTTTGCCGACGTCGCGTAAGCAAAACGCGTTTTCAAAAACACTAGCACGACCCCTGGTATAACAACCAATTTAAGTTTAGCGTTTTGATGCTTTTTAGTTCAATTTAAGTTCCAAAGAAATGAAAATGGTTTCTTTTTCTTCTTTTACCTCCAATTCAGTTGATCACCAATCTTTATGTGACGTCATTCCGATTTTTGTAACTTGTTCACAGACAGTAAACAAAATGGTAAATCTCCTGGGCAGAGCTAATGACTGATCACTGATGAATGTTTTCGTGTTAATGAATGCCTACATCCTTAGGCAAGGTGAAATGCAGATCCCATTATGGAATAGGCAGACACAATAGAACCACAGAACAAAAGACACTGGGGGAGTGTAGTGCGGCACAGGGTGTAACGTGGATTGGCGAATCCAAGGGACATCATCTGCTGTTGTCTTCCTGAGTTGTCTTCCCCTTGGGGTCCATCTTGACCACGCGGCTGTGACGACTTCCGTCGGCCGAACTGTCAATGACAGAAGCAACAACAACAACATAATAATTTATTTAAATTAAAAAGTGACGCTTACCCCTTTCAAGGCTCCAGGTGCCAATACAATATAAACATCAACAGTTGCAAGTTAAAACAATAAAGAAAGTAAACACACAAAATATGATTAAAACATAAAACTATCATATGACAAGAGCAAAATTCAATCTGATATACATTCAATGCATAGACACATGTGTAGCATGGGTAACATATATACATACCCATCACTCTCTCTCTCTCTCTCTCTCTCTCTCTCTCTCTCTCTCTCTCTCTCTCTCTCTCTCTCTCTCTCCCCCCCCCCCTCCCCTCTGACTCGCTCTCTCTCCCTCATGACTCGTACATTCAGACTATAATGTATAAAAAGCAAAAGCAAGTTAGTAGCAACAAGGTTCATTTTTTTAAAAGATACTTCAAAGCTTCAATAAGGATGCACAGGCACGCATGCATGTGCACATACACACACTTGTAAACAAACACACACGTTGAAAAACAAAGTCACACTAGATTGAAACACAGCAAAGATTAAAGCTAGTGACCATGTAGCATTGTAAAAATGGTATCTAACATGGATGGGAATTGTCCGCCAAACAGCAAATTTCCGCCGAAAAAACAACAAAATTTTGCCATTCTAGGGCTTCAATTACCAAAAAAGCGTCAGCATTACCCCCTGAACCCTTACTAGGGACCTTCTGCAACCCCCAGACCCCCGCTTTTCAGCTCTTTTTTTTACTTTTCGAATTCCCATGCCTGATCTAACCAGATAATCAGTTCTGACTCCAAACTGGTAGTACAGTACTGGCCAAGCTCTCATAATGATCAGCCCTGCATGTGGCTAACGTCAACAGGCCGAGTGTGTAGGCAACAATTCCTCTCCAGGTGGGAGCAACCCGAATTTCAGAGATGCCTCTTGTGACTATAAAGTACCTAATACCTAATAAAGAACAACTGGACTAAATCATCACCATAACTTGGCATTTTTATTTTTGGTATTTGGTATATTCTAGTCACACAGACTTCTCTGTGAAATTCGGGCTGCTCTCCCCCGGAGAGCATGTCGCCGCAAGTGCAGCGCCTACCCAATACTATTGGGAATAAAAACAGCAGCAATGTATGCACCGGTATGTATGACAGTCATTCCGACTGTGACGGCCAGATAGCAAGAGGGGTCAGCTGCTATTCCAGCAGGCTGAGCTAAAATTTACTCATAGGTACATCTCCACTCTCTCCACCCAAGGGATTTGAGAACAGGTGGCGTTGCAGATGAGGACCTGAGGTTCTCACACTTTGCGTTCCAAGCTTTCAACTGTTGGTCGGCGCTCTTTTGCTGTTTCAGAACCAACTTTCTCTCTCCCCCCGTCAGCGACCAACCCTCTCTGCTTTCAAATCAAACCTCAAAACCCACCTGTTTCCCCGTCATTGAAGCTCATTCTTTCTTTCCCTCCTCTTTATTGCCTTTAGGTCTATTTCTCAAACGGGTGTGTGTGTTATCTTCTTGTTCGTCTTTGTATGAATGAGTTATGAATGTTTAACGTGAGCTTTGATTTGATTTCTTTCAAGATTTAGTGCCATATGAATACCGTATGGTGTTGTTGTTGAGTTTGGCCGAGATCCAGTCTGTGTGTAGGTGACCCACAGTTCCCCCCGTAACTGTATCTACACAGCTAAACTCAAACAACCACCTCCATGAAATAGCAATGAAATAAAAGCAATGCTGACAACGTTCTCATGATGATGAGGTCCAGGGTGTTGCTGACATCAACAAGCTGTGTGTAGGTCCACTGTTCCCCAGTATCTGAATCTACACACTTAAACCACCGCCTCCAAACAAAGAACTAAAAACAATACCGACCACGTTCTCATGATGATGAGGTCCTGGATGTTGCTGACATCCACGGGCTGTGTGTAGGGAGGGGGTCCCACTGTTCCCCAGTATCTGAATCTACTCACTTAAACCACCGCCTCCAAACAAAGAACTAAAAACAATACCGACCACGTTCTCATGATGATGAGGTCCTGGATGTTGCTGACATCCACGGGCTGTGTGTAGGGAGGGGGTCCCACTGTTCCCCAGTATCTGAATCTACTCACTTAAACCACCGCCTCCAAACAAAGAACTAAAAACAATACCGACCACGTTCTCATGATGATGAGGTCCTGGATGCTGCTGATATCCACGGGCTGTGTGTAGGAGGTCCATCTCTCCCCGTTGTCTGTGGAAAACTGCAGCGGCAATCCAGGGACCTGGCAGTTCATCTCCATCTTCCCTTCCTCTTGTACTCTGCAAAAAGTTTACAACACATCTGAAAACTAAGGCAAAGCTTCTTTACAAATAAAGACAGGGTCACACACAAACGCATGCATGCGCGCGCACACACACAATCATGTATGTGAAGAGATTTTTGGTTTTTGTAAAGCGCCATGAGTAGTACACCTAGAATGTGCACTGTGTAAATTTCTTTATTATTATTATTATTTCCAGACCTGTTTACCCCAATTTTGCAAAGTTGTAATTTCTGAAACAAAAAAACGTAATTTTGAGAGAAAAAAACTAATCCAACGCGCGACCAATGAACGTCGATATCGTACTGACCTGAGTGTGCAATACTAATGTCCGTCAAGCAGTAGACACAGAACACATGCTCATCACCTAGTGCTGAACGACGTATTCCTGGAATTTAGAGGTAACTTTCCCCGGAATTTCTGTGCCACTTTTGATGTCTTTTCTTTTGATTTTCGACCAGAAGATACAGAAGCTTCGGAATGCACTCGCTTGGACGTTATTTTGAAACAGAAAAGAAAATGGCGCAAAATGACTTTTCACCGCATCGTTTCAAAAGCTTCGCTTACCAACGCAACTGTAGTGGGGATTTTTTATATTTAGGAAAAAAATTTCCCGTATCTTTTTTTCGTAGCCGTAATTACCATAACTTCACTTTTTTCCCGTAAAAATTACGACAAAATCGGGATGGTAAACAAGTCTGTATTTCCTACCTAGCCCCAGGCGGGGGGAGATAGTACTTCACCCCCAGCCTGTCCAGCTCCCTCAGGTCCCTGTGTCCCAGCGTGTTGACGAACTGACACCAGTCATCCCCGCTCTCCTCCGCCCGTTTGTCGTCGTCCCGGCCACGCCCTTCCCACGATGCTCGGTGCCAGGCGCGTTCCGCCAGCGCCAGAAGCCGCGGGTAGATCATGGAGTCGAACTGCTCCGGCGTGCGGACCAGCTCCGTCCACAGCTGGCCTTGGATACCTGGGCCAAACCATCGCAGATGGATTATTGGCTCACTCGTGTTAAGACCCCTCCCTTATATGACCTCCTTTTGGATGATTTTTGAAGGTCTTATAAGGTATTAGGTATTAGGTACTTTATAGTCACAGAGGCGTCTCTGTGAAATTCGGGTTGCTCCCACCTGGAGAGCGCATCGACTGACATGTGTGTGTGAATTTTGACCAAATGACAACTTTTTCGCCGCCAATGGGTTTAACGTTTGCTAAGGGAGGTTCCAGTGTAACCCCACAGGGGGAGGTCTCTCACCTACGACATTCTCCTCCTTCTTCAGGGTCTCAAAGTCCTCGTGGTCCTCGGTGAAGCCCCTGACGTCCTGCGGGGTGAGCACCTCCCCGGTCAGCCTGCAGTCGGCGTTGGAGAAGAGGTTGTCCGGGGCCAGCAGGAACACCTTGCGCTGGTCGCCGTAGCGACAGGCCCAGTACAGCCCCCGCTCCTCGGGGTCCGGCTCCTGGGGGTGGTCGAAGTACAGGTGTGTGCCCGGACTGAGAACCACCTGTGATAGAGCAGAAACTATTGAAAGTTTAACCTGGGGGTGGTCGAAGTACAGGTGTGTGTGCCCGGACTGAGAACCACCTGTGATAGAGCAGAAACTATTGAAAGTTTAACCTGGGGGTGGTCAAAGTACAGGTGTGTGCCCGGACTGAGAACCACCTGTGATAGAGCAGAAACTATTGAAAGTTTAACCTGGGGGTGGTCGAAGTACAGGTGTGTGCCCGGACTGAGAACCACCTGTGATAGAGCAGAAACTATTGAAAGTTTAACCTGGGGGTGGTCAAAGTACAGGTGTGTGCCCGGACTGAGAACCACCTGTGATAGAGCAGAAACTATTGAAAGTTTAACCTGGGGGTGGTCAAAGTACAGGTGTGTGCCCGGACTGAGAACCACCTGTGATAGAGCAGAAACTATTGAAAGTTTAACCTGGGGGTGGTCGAAGTACAGGTGTGTGCCCGGACTGAGAACCACCTGTGATAGAGCAGAAACTATTGAAAGTTTAACCTGGGGGTGGTCGAAGTACAGGTGTGTGCCCGGACTGAGAACCACCTGTGATAGAGCAGAAACTATTGAAAGTTTAACCTGGGGGTGGTCGAAGTACAGGTGTGTGCCCGGACTGAGAACCACCTGTGATAGAGCAGAAACTATTGAAAGTTTAACCTGGGGGTGGTCGAAGTACAGGTGTGTGCCCGGACTGAGAACCACCTGTGATAGAGCAGAAACTATTGAAAGTTTAACCTGGGGGTGGTCGAAGTACAGGTGTGTGCCCGGGTGAGAACCACCTGTGATAGAGCAGAAACTATTGAAAGTTTAACCTGGGGGTGGTCGAAGTACAGGTGTTGCCCGGACTGAGAACCACCTGTGATAGAGCAGAAACTATTGAAAGTTTAACCTGGGGGTGGTCGAAGTACAGGTGTGTGTGCCCGGACTGAGAACCACCTGTGATAGAGCAGAAACTATTGAAAGTTTCCTAACCTGGGGGTGGTCGAAGTACAGGTGTGTGCCCGGGCTGAGAACCACCTGGAAGATCATGAAAAAATACTTCTGAAGCTTTTGTGTGTGTGTGTGGGGGGGGGATATGGTCTTCTACTGCCTAGTCAAAGGATTAAGAATTACGATTAAAATTATAGCCCCAAGACAATCCATGTCTGGGCTGTCACCACGTTAAATCGACCACGTATTACTACCTGATAAAAACCAAGGTAAAAACAAAATCAAAATCAAAGGAGAATGCGCCCCAAACTTTCTTTTTTTTGAGGGGGGAACGGGATCCTGATTACTATCACTGGGAATGAAAATGTATAAGAGCTATCAATGTGGCTCATACTATGCACAATGTTTAGGCTCACCAGCTCTTCAACACTTTTAGTCTGCTGTGCACAAATTACGTGCGTTACGCATTGGTCAGACTGTAGCTTTCAGTCCCCATGCCAAGACTCCCAGTTCGTTCTTCCAGGCATGCACCAGAAAGATAAAACACCACCATTCGAACCCGGGTCTCTCAAGGCTGCAGCACAAATTACCTTTGGCCTTGGCCAGTTTGTAGACATCGGAGGCCATGCCTTCCTGAACCAGACGTGGTTAAAGTACGTAGCACCTGTGACTAGAGCACAAACTATTCTAAGTTTAACAGCTTCAAGACCTCGCTGCCTGAGGCAAACATCATCACATCGGATTGCCATGCCAGACTCCCAGAACAATTTTTTTTTAAATTCAACAAGACTCATCAATGTCTGCAATTCAGTTTCGACAGCATTACTACCTGATCCGGTTCATTTTCATGTTGAAATAGCGGCAGACTTAGCATTAAAATCAGAATCATTAGTCTCCTTATTACTATCACTGTGAATGAAAATGTATAAGAGCTTTTTCTGTGGCTCATCTATGGACAATGTTTAGGCATGCACCAGGACTATTCAACACCATTAGTCTCCTAGGCTGCAGCACAAATTACCTGGTTACATTGGTCAGTTTGTAGACATCAGAGGCCATGCCAGACTCCCAGACCTTCTTCCAGGCGTGCACCAGGACTATAAAACACCACCAGTCTCTAAGGCTGCAGCACAAATTACCTGGTACCCAGCATTGGCCAGTTTGTAGACATCGGAGGCCATGCCAGACTCCCAGACGTTCTTCCAGGCGTGCACCAGGACTATAAAACACCACCAGTCTCTAAGGCTGCAGCACAAATTACCTTGTTACCTTGGCCAGTTTGTAGACATCGGAGGCCATGCCAGACTCCCAGACGTTCTTCCAGGCGTGCACCAGCACTGCATAAAACACCACCGGTCGCCTGTATTCACCAGGGACGGTATTCATGTCGAGATAGCATGAGACTTAGCATGATGCTAACTTAGAAGCTCTTCCAATGTCCTATAGGATTTAATAGGACTTTTGGAAGAGCTTCTAAGTTAGCATCATGCTAAGTCCCAGACGTTCTCGACAGGCGTACCATCCCAGGGCCTGTATTCACCACCGGATAGCTGAGGCTTAGCAGCACTAACTTAGAAGCTCTTCCAAAAGTCCTATTAAGTTTGTAGGACATTGGAGAGCTTCAAGTTAGCACTCCCAGACGTTCTTCCAACGCGAATGCAGGCCCTGGACTATAAAACACCACCGGTCTCTAAGGCTGCAGCACAAATTACCTGGTACCCAGCGTTGGCCAGTTTGTAGACATCGGAGGCCATGCCAGACTCCCAGACGTTCTTCCAGGCATGCACCAACACTATAAAACATGTCTCTAAGGCTGCAGCACAAATTACCTGGTACCCAGCGTTGGCCAGTTTGTAGACATCGGAGGCCATGCCAGACTCCCAGACGTTCTTCCAGGCGTGCACCAACACTATAAAACATGTCTCTAAGGCTGCAGCACAAATTACCTGGTACCCAGCATTGGCCAGTTTGTAGACATCGGAGGCCATGCCAGACTCCCAGACGTTCTTCCAGGCGTGCACCAGCACTCGGCGGTTGGGGAACTTGTGGCGGGGGAAGGGGGGCTGGAACTTGTGGACCACCCCGTCCTGCCAGGCCCCCACGTCCAGGCCCAACCCTGACGCTATCTCTGCAACCTGGGGTGAAATGAAAAAAAAGAATAGTCTAACTTTGTTGACACGAGTGAGCCAAAAAGATAATGATAACTTGAAATGATGTATGGGTACTGGTGTGGGTAATCGTAGGGGAGAGAGAGAGAGAGAGAGTGAGAGAGCAAGCTTTCCGCTTAGAGCTTTCATCAGGCTGTCAAAAGATTCTTTTATTTTGGTTTGTGTTTTGAGTAAAAGTTGCTATAAACCTCTGAGTGTGTGTGTGTGTGTGTGTGTGTGTGTGTGTGTGTGTATGTGTGTGTCATGAGTGTGTGAGTGCAGGTCTGTACGTCTCTTCACATTCTGAGTTCCATAAAGTGGCTACGGTAAATGTTCCCACATGCCCACTGTGCACTGCATTTTTCTGACTACAAGGGCCTTATTATATGGCGCACGCCCCGAATTTTACACAAAATCCAGATTTCGTTATTATTTTTTCTTATTAGTAGGCGCAGGGGTCTCACCCTAAACTATCACCCTAATAGTTACAAAAAATATGGTCTGTTGTGAGAGGTTATTCTACATTTTTCCAATAATAATACTACAATAAATGTGACCCAACACCACGAAACGGACATTAAGTCGCTGGCTAGTTTCTCACATCAGGCTTGCAAAGTCAAAAATGTCATTTTTTGTCAATTTTGAGTTTTGGGTATTGTTGTGCTCTCTAACGTCTCATCTTTCATATTTTCAAAGGATAATCTTTATTATGGTCTCTAAATACTCAAAAAAAGTGCTTTGAAATGAGTAGGTTGATGCATTTTCTTCAGCTAGGCAGTCACCCTACCAACTTTCAACGCTCATAACTCTAAAACGAAAACAGTTACTAGAATGGTTCTTATATCATTTGAAAGAGAATTGTCTAAGTTTTTATCATTTGAAATGGTCATTTTGAACTTGTCTTCGATCGCAAGATTTCACAAATCACTCCAGCCATACACACAAACAAAACATACATAAACAAAATGAGAAATGAAAGAATTACGTCTCAGGCTTAAACATAGGTCATTTTTTATATATAGACACTTATACAGAAAAACTTGGTTCACAACAATCGCAAATCAGCGGCAAAATTATGGTCTAAGCGAAGCGAGTTTAGAAGTGACTCAGGTATGGTGTACACACAATCACTCCAAGCCATACACACAATACAAAACATTACATAATTCCAGGGGAAAATTTACTCGTTGTAAGCATTGCTCGTTCAAATGAAAGAAGATTAATCAGGTTTTTACTTCAGGCGTGCTTAAAAAAAGATAGGGAAGTGGTAGATCAGAGTATCCTTTTAGGGTTTTTAATGCCGACTTTATAACAGAAAAACTAACATCAAAAACATACAAATCCACATTGGTTTAAGACAACAAACCAAGTCACAAATCAGCAAAAGAGTGAGTCAGTGTCGGCAAAAAGTTGTGGTCTAATCGAGGGAGCAAGATGGCGAGCGTTGTTGTAGAAGTGACCAAGGTATGGTGTGCACACAGCTTGACTTTGGGATGACGGTTACTTCCCATGAAGCGAAATGTATCAAATTGACACACTATCTGGTTGGGAATTACGGGCTCTCGTCGGACATATATGGCCGAAACAACTTCAATGAGTTAATGTTCCTTTCGTGGTGCTGGGTCACAAGTGTCAATATAATCCCCAGGGTTTTTTAAACTAACCTTCAGCACAAAATACTCCATGAGGTCTTTGAAGGACTCCACCTCGCAGCTGTCAACCAGGGCCTGGCACGCCGGCGAGTCCTCCCAGGCCTGGTACGGAACCTCGTCCCCCCCAAAGTGAAATAGCCGCAGGGGGCACACGTCGGCGTGCATGGCCTTGACCTCCTGCATGACCTTGCGGATGAAGGTGAAGGTGGAGGGCAGGCCGGGGTTGAGGGCGTTGTCGGTGAACATCTGCACGGACTGGCTTTCGGAGGAGGTGGCAGTGTCGGCTGACAGGTCCGACAGAAGGTATTCCTCCGCCGCTCGCACGTCCCCGGCTTCCTTCAGGCGTTTGTAGCGAACCTTTCAACACGATCGACATAATAATAATAATACAGAGCTGATTCTAGGATTTGTGAAAAAGTGGGGGCATTCCCCCCCTAAGAATGAAAAAAGGGGGGCAGGTCCAATGGATACGAGGGGAAGGGGGGGGGGGGGGGATACGGCCAATTCAATCTTCGCTAGCTTCTTCGCCACTTCTTCAGCCACTCGTCTTGGAACCGGTGTTCCCTCGCACTAGTGCCGTTATCTTCGGGCTGCTTCTCCAAGACTGTTGATGCAGTAGCTGTTTCTGCAACATCTTCTGCACACTCGTTTGGCAGAGGATTTCTTTTTTTTACTTTGCCGCCACAAAAAAACAAAGTCAAAGAGCGTCGCTGTCCGATTCATTTTGAAAAAAATTCAACATAGCGGGTAGGACTCTCGCAACTTCTTGTCGGTAAAACGAGATGAACGTGATTGGTTGATTTACACTAACATTGAAATGTTGAGAAATCATTCATTCCTGCTCGATGCTTTCGGTTTGTGCAGACGACGGATTTAGCAGACGACGAAGGAATTCCTGCAGCAATCGGTAAAAGGTACGGGCAGTTCTGCAAATATGCGGGCGTTGGCCCGCGCTTAGACCCGATTATTGCGGGAAGGAACAGATTTTGGGGGGATTGTACCAACAAGAATCCTAGCCCTAGAATCAGCTCTGTAATAATAAATTTTTGGTAAAGGTAAAGATGCGCTCCCCCCCCCCCCCCCCCTCCTCCATTTCTCGGTTCTTTCCATTTTTTTCAGTCTTGCCTTTCTTACTGCAGATTGAGTACTTCATCCTCTATCGTTTGCTATGTTTAACACTAATTTTCATCCATTTACATAATTAAACACATGCATTCAATAATAGTAGAAGATAAAGGCAAGACAGAAAAAACGCAATGAACCAGGCTGTGACAAATGCTCTGCGGCTGTTGTGTGTACTGTACTACATAGGGGGGGGGGGGAGGTCCTATTAGATAATGGCCTTTATCATGACTGCGATTAATTATTCAACAAAGACTCTTGGATTTGAATACTTAAGTCGTTTGATTTCTTTGTTCCATTGTTTAATCTTCCTTCTTTCTGCAGATCTTAATGTTCTTTTGTATTTTTTACTACATGTCGTAAATTCATCTTTATTAGCATCATCACATCGTGCTTTACATTTATGTTTAATCTTGAAATAACTACAGGGTTCGTACAGAATTTTGGAAATAAAAATCCATACTTTTTCCAGACTTTTTCCATACCATTTCTGCAACTTTCCCATACCATAAAGAGGCCAGATGCACTCATCTCTCAGATGATGTCTGTGGCCTATAAAAGTCACGCATTGTCATTGCCGGGGCCGACTTGCTCTGTTTTGCCGCTTTCTCCAGCTGCTGGTGCTTCTTGCCTTCAGCATGGCATTTCAGTGCCCCCACACCCATGTTCCGAACATCAAAGTCCTTTGCGCATAGTAAGCACCGCGCTTTGTACTTCGACCCATCAGATGATGGGGCTATCCAATCCTTGAACTCGCTATGTTCCAGCCACGTTTGGCTAAACACGCACTTTCCCATGTTAGCGAAGCAAATGACCGCGCTCCAACAAGAAAAGAAAAAACCCGACTTCCGGCGCATGCGCATTGCGTACAAGGGACGTCACTTCGCCGGCCAAGAAAGAAAAGTTTGTCTGCTAGTAACCATGGCGCTCACTCGTCAAGTATGCGTGCCGGGGTAGCGTTGTTATTATCATCATGTAAAATCGAAGTGAGATTCTCTTTGTCTTCAGTGAGAAAACAAATTGCCTGTCGCTGTGAACTGTGCCAGACTGAAAAATTCAAGACTTTTCCAGACTCAGGCAACCAAAGTTGATAATTCCATGCTTTTCCAGGCCTGGAAACCATTTTTCCATTTTCCAAGACTTTTCCAGACTTTAAAGACTCTGTACGAACCCTGTAATTAGAACGTTGAAGCTTAGATTGAAAATTAAACCATGGTTTATGTTTCTTTTTCTTTGGAACATTTCTTCTTCTTTTTTTTTATTAAACAAAATTATTCAACAAAGATAATTAGCTAAAAAAAAGTTGATAAGATACAGCTTAATGTTTGGTAAGAAAGGCAGGTGTGAAAATGTGGGGAGAGCTGAGAAATGTGGGAGGGGGGCACATCTTTACCTTTACCAATTTTTAAAAAAAAAGGAAAAAAGACTGTAAAGTCACTGAACAAAGCACCACACAAATAAATACACAAGTGCAAAGTGACATTATTTTACCTTGATCTTGATCGGTATGCTATCATCAGAACGGCCATAAGCCAAAGTACCTACATGCCAAATTTGAAGACTCTAAGACCAACGATGTGGAAGTTATGGCCCCTTAAAGATTTTCGTTTTTCAAGGTCATACACCAAGGTCAAGGTCACGACGGTGATAATTTATGCGCGGATGCCTTCCTCTCATGGTGACACACAACCACACAAAATTTGAAGCGATTCTGTCAAGCGGTTCGGGAGATATCCTTGGGACAGACAACAACAAAAAGAACCATACACGAATGAATTTAGACTCCTTTGCGATCGTAGATTGGCAAAGACAATGACAACAATTATGAAATAATATTACTCAATGTAATGCTTATTGATAGCTACATGCCCCTAACAGTGTCCCTGCATCATGTGCATGCTGAACTTCGGAATGACCTCCAATTGTCTATATATGATCACAGGATAATACAGACAAACCCCTATTTTACGACCCTCTGTTAAGCGACCACCTCTCATTTGAGACCGGATTTGTTGGCACGGATGCATTTTACTATGTAAACGACCTCTCTTAAACGACTTCCTCTAAAACGCGACTTACGACCGCCATTTTGTTGGTTTTTACGACCGTTGTTGTCGTCTGCATAGACTTCGAGCAAAGGGAAACAACCACGGTCAAGGGCCTGAAAGCGGAGTCACTTCCCTTGTTGTAGAAAAGATGGCGGAGAGCGTAGGAAAAGCACGAAAACCACTGACTTTGGACGAGAGTGGAGGTGATTAACAGAAGTCGGCGAAGTGAAACTGTAATACATCGATTGCACAATCCTATGGAGTTGGAAAGACCCAAATCCAGTTTTAATATGTCATTATATGTGTGCATGAAGAAGAGAGTATGAACTGTGCTGAACTTTTTCTTTCTACGGCTGCCAGTGAAAACCTCCGTCATACGACCCCTCCAATTTACGACCGATTTTTCCGGACATTTTGGAAGTCTTAAAATAGAGGTTTGTCTGTAGTACGATATTTTTCGGACTACAGGGCGATGCTTTGCTCCCAGACTGAGACACCTGCGCCTTACAACGTGACCAATAACATAGTAAGAAAATATACCGTAAAATGCAGGCTACTATTTTCCTCAACTTTGGCCCATGCGGCTTATAGACTGATGCGGCTTATCTGTTGATTTTTTTTCCATTCTATATTTATCAGTATGATTAAATCTGTTTCTGGACACATTCTTCAGCCTATTTTGAGCTTCTTTTAGATTCAAAACGGGGTTTTCAATAGATTCAAATCTCATGTTTAAAGTGAGAGCATTATACACTCATGTTCTGATAGAATTTATAATTTGTTGCTTTGTGCACATTTCATTTTCTCTGCGGCTTATAGACTGGTGCAGCTTATATGTGAATAAATACCTAATATTTTGCCAATTTAACCCTTTCGCCGCCGACGTCGCAATTCTGCACCCCACCAATTTAATACCCCTGTCACGAAGAGAGATCAAATTAGGATCTGATATCCAATGATCTTATGCTGTTAATTTGTGGGGATAAGGAAAGGCCATACTTGATACCATGTCACAGGGGGGTTCACAGTATTGCAGACTCCAACTTTTCTTAACCCGGGCAAAGACACTACAGGGGAAGATAAACATCTGGTCTCTTTTCCCTATATGAGTAGTGAGGACAGAAACACTGGTTATGTCCCTTTTAAACAGGACACATTTTACACATCGATAGGCCAGTTGAATTCTCCGTTCAAGTTCCAGTCCGAGTTTTTGGATAGCCTCCACTGTGAATAGTGTACACGTCCGCACTAACGATAACTCTATCAGCCCGGTTCGCCGAGCTTTTAAGTAATCCATCTTACCCTTTTAGAATACAATCCATCTTACCCTTTTAGAATATCTTTGACCCGGGTAAGTTGGACAGACATTTTGGGCTGAAAATGACTGGCGGTGATAGGGTTAAGGGATGCGGCTTTTTGTGTTGAATTTGAGGGATGTGCCTTATGATAAAGAACGCCTAAAGGGCCAGCCACACGAAATACGAATCGCATCCGAATGCGACGCGATTTTGACGATGTCAGTCATGATTCACATGAAATTCATGTATCGGGTCTTACTTGAGTATAGTGAGTGAAAATGGTAGAATTATTTAAGACGGAAGTACTTCACGTGAATCATGACTCACCTGACACAATCTTCTTCTTCTTCTTCTTCTCTTTGGGGCCCACGATCAGATCATTCTGGCACCCTCAGGGGGGGAAAAAGAGAAAAAAAAATCGCATTGCATCCCCATATGATTTTACATGTCATGTGGCACCGGCTTTAAAGTCTGAAAAATACGGTGATTTTTAAAAAAAGGAAGTGAAAATAGGGTTTTACGCCCTCTTCGGCCTTTCGTAAATACAAAGATGGTGGGAACAATACTGGAGGCAATGCCCGGAGGCAGTGCCAAACCAGTAAAGTCCTGATTTTTTAATAATACAGATATGTGTAGCAGCAACCACGCCTCGGTTAAACCTCATCGGCTAAGGTACCGCCACTGTTTAACAAATCATCCGGTTTGTACCTTAAAAAATAAAAATAAATTATTGTCATTATTGTTTTTATATAAATACTACCTGCATGGCCCTAACTGCAGCATGGCAATGTCCCGGCATGTCAATCTCTGGAATGATCTCGATGTGTCTCCGCGTGGCGAAGCGTAGAATCTCCCGGTAGTCCTCCACGCTGAAAAACCCTGTGCCCGAATTTGGCCTGCAAGGGCCCGACCCCAGCAAGGGCAGCAACCCTTGCTCGCCTTGAGCGTCGTTGCTGTGACATCGCCGGCTGCCGATCTGTCATTTATGAAAAAGAAAAGGGACCCGGATATTATAATTAAGTCGTGGGTGAAAGAGAAAAATTCTCTCATTCCTGAAGTGACGTATTTAATTTCAATGGACTCTTGAATCCTCCCATTCCTGAGGGACAAATCTCCATTCCTGATGAGGCGGCTGTACGTGTGGACTCTGTGTCTTGTGTATGTAGGGAGGGGTGGCGGTGATGGTTAATATTGCATGTTTATTGCTATATTTCTTCTTTTTTCCGTGTTTTTTGCTGTCCCAACTTCTGGGCCGTACAGTGGCGTTGCTCCCACGCCGCTCGTTCCAAATCCCAACTCGCAGCCAAGCGTTCGCTTCTTCAGGTCGCAGCATCCGAGACCAGCAGTCCAAGGGGAGCGAATAATAATAATAATAATAGTACATTTGCCCAAAGCGCTTTACAATCGAATATTCATCAACAGCAAGAGAGAGAGAGATAATCTATGTTAGGCCGTCAGAAGGCAACCAACCGAGGAGACACTGCGCTGCTTCTGAGTCACTTCGGTTGAGTTCAGTGGAGCCTGTTCAGGACACCACCTACTAAGCCCCCTACTGACGACACTATTCTCTTGGTAGCGGAGCCAGCGTGAGTGAGGTCCTCCTCCGAGGGCACCACCAAGACCGTCCACCGACAGCTCCCCAGAACACACTGATCCCCATGACTTTGACCTGAGGCTGAACGCACCAAGGCATAGACTGGATTGGAAACCGAAACTGAGGTCACCATGAGAGCAGGGCATGCATAGCCACAGAATGAGACGTTTTTTGTTTGTTTTTTAAATGACTGATTGATTGATTGATGGAAATGAGGCGGATGACAATGATGATAATGATGATGCTATGGAGTTCCGTATTGGTCTGAGACTACCTGACAGGGCTGTATTATACGCTTCCTTTCAAAGTTTCATAATGATATCCCGGCGTTAACCAGGCCCGAGAACTACAGACACCTGCAGTGTTGGTCTTGAAATTAGAGCAACACTCTCAGAATCGCATCCGTTAAGCAGATGAAGCTCAACTGTGTGGCTTCAGTCTTCCCATTGAGCCCATAGCCATTCACTCTGGGTAGGAGTCGGTCCAGGACCGAAAAAAACCTCGCCTCTGATGGGATTCGAACCCATGACCTCCCAGCCAGTAGTCCCTGATGCTAACCACTATGCCACGGCGGCTATTGCTATATTTCTGTCTGCCATCAATTCAGCACACAACATTCTTGATTTTGTAAGACCGTAAACATAAACCACGAAAGTAAGAGACGGAGACTCAGAGAGAGAGAGAGAGAGAGAGAGAGAGAGAGAGAGAGAGAGAGAGAGAGAGAGAGAGAGAGAGAGAGAGAGAGAGAGAGAGAGAGAGAGAGAGAGAGAGAGAGAGAGAGAGAGAGAGAGAGAGAGAGAGAGAGAGAGAAGGACACTGAGAAAAAGACAAATGTTGAGCTTTTTGTTTTGCTTCTTCCCCCCTCAGATCTGACTGAGAAAAAGACAGAGGGAACGACGACAAGACGAGGAAACAAACAACAAACAGTTGTAAAAGCCAAAGGGTACGATCAATTTCCTTCCTTTTTTTCCAGATAGTACCCTCCGGATTTTACTCTTTGATTTACGGCAACAAACAAAACAAAGAAAAACACCTCACCTCAGTCAACTCCTCCAGTCCCGGTATCTGCAGCCTCCAGCCCTCATCGTCGGTCAGATGAAAGTGGAACTTGTTCAGCTTGTACCTGGCCATCACCTCCAACAGACGCAGCACCGACTCCTTCCCGTGGAAGTTCCGCGACACGTCCGCGTGCATCCCGCGGTAAGGGTACCTGGGCGCGTCCTCAATCTCCAGCCCAGCCACACCACCCCCACCCCCATTTCCCGCCAGCCTCAGCAGAGTCTGGACCCCCCAGAACGCGCCCGGACGTTTTGAAGCCGCGATGCGGATCTGTTTTTGCCCCGGGTCGATTTTGAGGTGGTACGCTTCGTCGGGTGAGGGTGGCGATTTTGCGTTCTTCAAAGGCACGGAGATTTCTTCTCGCTGGGTGAGGAAGATCACGTTGGGCATAGAGGCTTGGACGGCGGTTGCTGGTGAAATTTTGGCCTCCAGTTTTTCTGTGGAAAAGAAAGAAAAAAAAAGGTTTCAGTGTTGAGTGGCGACATATTATGGCTACGTGTGAGAAAAATGAGTTTAACTCTTCTAGAGCAATGTATTTTTTGACGATCTTGGTGATCTGTTGCATCTCAACCGACAAAAGGAGAGTGATTTTTTTTCCAACTGTGCATGCGTTGCTCTAACAGAAGAAACAGTGACATAAGCTCTGGAAAACACATGGCAGGGTGCTTGGCGGTGAATGTCAGCACATTTGGTGGGAGTGTAGAATGATGTCATGGGCGAATATATTCACCCGTGGTACTAGAAGAGCTAAGGTCCTCGGACCTGGTACAGGCAGATATCATGGGACATTTCTGAATGTAAAGATAGTGGGTCGATCCTGGAGATACTGCAATACCAGGTCGGCCCTAGAGTACATGTACATATTCAGTATAATTATGTTAAACTTAAAGGCCTTTATAAGTTGGTTTGCATCAATTTATCAGACTTTTGTTAACGAGCAGACTAGTAGTTACTTATACTGTTATAGTAGTTTGCAAAGATGAAAGACCAGCTCTCAGTTGACTATTAACCCCTTGACTGCCAGAGAAAACTGAAGAGAAAAATCAATTTAAAAATCATTACATAAAAAAAGAGAACTGATAGAGCCAATCCGACAAAATGTCTCTAGACTGTGTTAAAGCAAAAAGCAGAACATCAGATATATATTCCCCTTCATCCAGGGCTTCTGATAAGCTGATGTTTCTTAGGGTCCCAGGGACCCCTTCATCAGATTTAAAACGAGTCCCAGGCTAACTTCAGTGGGTCCCCTGTACCACATCAAGAAACATGTCTATAAACATGTACAAATACACTCATTACACATACCTCAAATTCGGCGATTGCTCTCTGCCGCAAAGTCAGGCACTAACACCCATAAATTTAAAGACATTTTGTTGTTAGTCGAGTAGCGCGAAAGGCTTTTTCCGGTACAGCGAGAGGCATCATGGGAAAGGGAACGTTTTATAATTAGGGGAAGCAACTCTCGCATCATAGCAGACGATGCCTGTGGCCGACTTTCAATGTTAGACAGTGTCTTTATTCGTTTTTGTATTCGTTTTTCATGATTTTTTGAGTGCGTCCCCAGGGACTCGCTTGACAAACATTCAATGCATCCTTTTAACTTTCAATGCGTCAGGGATGCTAGTTTTTGCGTTATCAGAAGCCCTGTCATCAAACACATATGTGATACGTTATATGGCAATCAAGGGGTTAACTGATCCAAAGATATTCTAAAAGGGTAAGATGGATTACTTAAAAGCTCGGCGAACCGGGCTGATAGTGTTATCGTTAGTGCGGACGTGTACACTATTCACAGTGGAGGCTATCCAAAAACTCGGACTGGAACTTGAACGGAGAATTCAACTGGCCTATCGATGTGTAAAATGTGTCACGTTTCAAAGGGACATAACCAGTGTTTCTGTCCTCACTACTCATATAGGGAAAAGAGACCGGATGTTTATCTTCCCCTGTACAGTCTTTGACTGATCCACTCTATTTTGCAAATTCTCTGTTAAAACATGAAAAGAAAACGATAAACTGCACTTATCACAAGTTATCAGTGAGCTGCTTGCTTGAAAGCCATGTGCATGATTGCCATCAGATCCATGCCGTTACCATATATATGACTCAGAATACTGCTCCCAACATTATGTTAGATCTGCATCATCCTTGTATCTCTTATCGGCATTGACATATGACACAAAAGACAGAGCAAAACAAAACAAAACAAAATAGATTAGCTAGTGTTAACAATCCTTTTTGCTCCTCATTTCATATACAAGCAAGCAGGGTTCCCAGGGACCCCCATTCCGGGGTCTATGAAGCACTAAAGTTCTAAAGGACCCTCTAAAAGAATGTGCAGAGGGTCCCAGGGATGCACAAGAAAAATTCTTTTTAGCATTCGCAATGCCACTGGGACCCTCTATCCCGCCTCAATGACCCTCTACACTTGTAAGTGAAGGAGTCCCTGGGACCCCTTGTTTTGCGGGACGATTGGGAGCCCTGGCAAGCAAATAAATAATTAGCAATACACAACAGCAATCATTTCTACCAGGCATGGTAGTGGGGGCAAAGTGGTTTTCAAGGAAAATGGCCGGGGGTCCAGGGGGCCGAAGAAAATTCGATAAAATTCAATAAATGAGAGTGAAATTTTCACTTTTTCATGCCATTTCAATGCATTTTCTAATAATTTTGTTTCAAACTTTCGCGGATTTTCCACGATTCGCGGAGGTCTACCATGCCTGTTCTACACATCATCTCACCTGCCAGAAATTCAGCCTCCTGCTTGAACCCCTCATCGTAGCCGACCGTCCACGCCCCCTCATTAACATTCAACATGGCCTTCCCATCTTCGTCCAATCGCAGGCTGACAGGCGTCGGAATCACCAGCTTCCCGACTTTCCCCAGATCTTCGGTGGCGTTTCGCTCAAACCTGGCCTGAGGCGTGAAAGGGTCGTAGAGGTCGAACCGACGCTTCTTCGTCTTGCTCAAGACGTAGTCGAACCTTTTCCATTTGGCGGGCGTGTCGAAAGGCGCCACAAAGTCCAAACTCTCCCCCGCGGTGCAGGCGATGATCCTGGGTTCGAGCCCCTCGGCAGAGAGGTACCAGTTGGGCAAAATGTCTGAGCGCGCCACGGAGTAGTACTGCCCTTTGAAGGGGACGGTCACGGCCTGGCCCTTCCTCAAGGGAGAGAAGTCCGGGGTGGGGGTCATGCGGAACAGGCAGCCGTTAATATGCAGAAGGTGAAGGCCGTCCGCCAGCACGATGCCGTCCTCGCACGGCAGGCGGTGCGGCTCGATCATGCGGATGTGGGAGAAGAAGAGGGACCAGTTCGCGTAGCTCAGCTCCACATCACCTGGAAAGGAGCCCAAATTGAAGGGGTCAAGATTCCAGTCAAAAGATGACTGTTTGAGGGATATTTTGGAAAATTGAATTTAAAAAAGAAAAAAAGAAATAAATAACAGTAAAGAATAAGGGCAACAGCAATGCATTTATTTTCTAGTGGTGTACCTCTAGAATAATATTGTGAGTTGACAGTCGGAAAAAAGCAAGAAAACTACCATAATTTTCGGCCTATTAAGACGCAACTTTTTTTTTACTATAGTTTTATCTGGTGATAGCGCCTTAACTATACTCAAAATCAAAAACATTACTAAAAGATTACAGAATTTTACTTTTTATGTCAAAGTTTGAAAACAATTACATCAGTTTCCGTAACTTGCAATGACAGTTTCCTGCAGTATCTCAACCGGGGAATTCATGCCCAATTTCGTACTGCTATAAACTCCACAAATCATGGTCGAATTTCTCTAGATGATGGTCGCTGCATGCATAACTGTTACGCCAAAAGGGGTCTAAGAAACACTTTAGAAAATATTTGCGGAAGAATATTACAAGCTCTTGTCTGATAAAAAAAAGTATTATTTTAACCAAACTTTAATGGACCAATCAACAACAAGAAATGTATTAACCCCCTACTAGTTCCGGATAGTTCGCCGCTTGCTCGGTGTTTGGCAAGAACAAAACGTCACGCAAACTATCGGCAAACGAAGGGTGTTTCTTATCGCGGTTTTTTTTCCGATTTGAGCTAGCCCTTGTGAAATGGTCCCCAGAAAATAGGCAAAATGTAGCAATTCAACATTTTGGTTCATACCCAAACTTATGTATTTCTGACCTTTGTTACACAGAGTGAGAGCCCCCTGAAAGGTGGCGTGACCATCGGTCAAGTTGTCCAGCACAGCATAGTGGATGTCCAGTGTGGCTGCCAGAGTGTCCAGCTCAGCCTGCGACAGTTTGCGGGGCTTGCTGGACGGCTTCTCTCCATCCGCCATCGTACTGTTACTCATCGTCAGCTGTGCTCTGTCTGTGTCACCGTTAACTGCAAATGGGTGAAACCTGAAAGAAAGAATCAATGTCAGCTTTGAAATTAAAAAAATAATAATATTGGATGAGACGATAAACCGAGGTCCCATGTGTTCATGCACTTAGCACACGTTAAACCCAGTGGCAACAAAAAAGTTGTCATTTGGTCAAAATTTATGGCTCGCATGAAAATAGGTAGCTCGTAAAAATAAAAAGCTCGCTACCTATGACAGTGTATATTTGCGACATTGAGCATTAACCACAAATTTCACTTTTTTCTAGGGTTAGGGATAGGGTTAGGGTTAGGGTTAGGGTTAGAGTTAGTTAAATGGTTAAAGTACAGAAAAAGTGAAATTTGTGGTTGTCGCAAATACAGACACATAGTAGGAGCTTTTTATTTTTACGCTAATGCGACAGAAGCAACCTGAATTTCACAGAGATGCCTCTGACTATAATGCACCTAACCTAACCTATTGACAATGTGTGTGATAATATTATCAATAATAGACTGAACGAGAAAAAACAATGTACTGTACAAAGTATGATTTACGTGTTAAGCCCCTAAATTAATAAGTCTCTGGATTTTATTTATTTTTTTGCAATCTGACATGGTGACGTTTTATTCATATACAACATGAAGTATAGTTAGTCAGTCTATTAATTCAAAAGCAAACAGTCACACGTTTTGGGATCTAATGAATTATGTATTAGGTGATTCACCAGCTGTGCCTAATAATTATAAAAAATGGCAATAGTAGGATCCAGTGAGTTTATTCAAATTCATAACAACTTTACTCACCCCTAAGGAAATTAATGCGTACAACACAGGCTTCATAAACAATACAGTGAAACCACCCTTATAAGACCTCCCATTATAAGACTCCCTCCCATATAAGACCTACTTCTCTGAGACATTGCCTTTCTTTGTAAGTAACAAAAAACTGAAACAGACTGCAACGTCACTGGAACATACAACAAACAAACAACTACACGACAAGTGCAAAGTGACGTTATTTTATTCACAAGAGACAAAACAAAACTACTGGATATTTCGGCGAATGCGTCTTTATCAACATAGACAAACAATTAAACAGCAAACAGCAAATATAGCAAAAGGAGCCAAAAGCAGGCAACAGAAGGAGCAAAAACACATCAAGATCAAAATAAAAACAATACTTCCCCTCTACAGTCCAACACGTAAATGATACAACAAAGTTGAAACCAAAGAGCAAGGCTGTGAACACAAATCAAGAAAGAAAAGAAAAAATTGAAGTGAGAGAGGTTGGGGACAGTGAGTACGCAATCATAGATGGTAGAAGTTGGAAACAAGGGTCAGTTGTGTGTAAGGGGTGGGGAGGGGGAGGTTTGGTGAAGAGAACAAATCTCGTGCTAAAGTGAACACATGTACTGATGTAGCAGAAGCTAACATTACATTTCAATTGAAAAATGAAAAAGACACAGAGAGAAGGGGAGAAGGGGGGGGGGGGGGGGGGGGGAAATAGAGGGGGGGGTTCGCCGCCTAGCACATCAAACTAAGTATTAACATTACCTCCTTTATTGGGGTCTGCAACGAACACCTTTTGCAAGACTGAATGCCCTTGGAGGGAGGGGGAAGATGGTTCAGTACTGACCAAACAGGGGGATAACTCTCGCCAATAACCCCTATTTGATGCCACTAAATGGCTGCCTTTCGCAAGAGTGAATGCCCTTGTCAGTACTGACCAGCAAGAGCAATTACTCTCACTGTCAAGGGCGTTAATAACCCTAGTTGCAAAGGCCTATAAGACCCCTCCTTATAAGACCTCATTACCCGGCCAGAGGCCGAGGTATTGCGATTGGTTTGTTGTGTGTCTGTGTGTCTGTCTGTGTGTCTATCTGTGTACCAATTATCTTAAAAACTACTATTTGGATTTTGATTAAAATTGGCAGAGGGGTAGACAGCTTGAAAAGGAAGCTTCCTTTCATTAATCAACACCGTGCTGACCTTGACCTTGAAGTTTGACCTTGAAAACCGAAATTTCCTTCTTTGGGCTATGTAATTTCCCCCCAGCTTTATTTCGTGAACTAGTGAACAGAATCGCTTCAAATTGTGTGTGGTGGTGTACCATGGTGCAAGGAGGGTTTGTACAAAAGTTCAGCTGTATCTCGTGAACTACTGAACAGAATCGCTTCAAATTTTGGGCTATGTATTTTATGCGTTCTGTAAGGGTGGAAAGTGGTGTGTTTATTGAGTGTTGAGGGGGGGGGGACATAACTCGGTGCAAGGAAGTTTGTATAAAAGTTCAGCTGTATCTCGTGAACTACTGAACAGAATCGCTTCAAATTTTGGGCTATGTATTTTATGCGTTCTGTAAGGGTGGAAAGTGGTGTGTTTATTGGGGGGTAAGGGGGGGGAGAGGACATAACTCTGGCCGGGTTTGCATTGTCACAATGTGTTGCTGCCGCTCGGTGATGCCCTTGTTTTGGATTATTTTTGAAGGTCTTATAAGGGAGGTTCCACTGTACTAGAACATGCAAAATACATACACCGGGACATCACAAGACAAAAGATGCATATAATACCATCAAGCAGTGTAAAAAGGGAAAGAATTTAGTTAAATTATGTGTGAAAAATTTGAAAGCATACACCTGAATAAAAGAGAGCTAAGCTACAAAAAAACCACTGCAATGGATGAACCAATAAATAAATAAAAAATTCATAATGCATACATAAATATATCACAAATTTTTAAAAACCAGCAGCAAAGCATACCATTTCAAGTCAATTTGCATTCACACACACACACACACACACACACACACACACACACACACAAGCATGCGCGTCTGCACACACTTGAGCACACACAAGTTTTCTACAGCGCCAGTCAGTTTTCTGGTGTACCTGTCGTCAAAGTTTTTTTATAATGTTTTGCCCACCACCCCACCTGCTTTCTGTATCACTTTCTCTAGTTGATTTTTGTCTTGTTTTGAAATGTTCCCCAACACACAGCACCAAAGGTTAAAACACTATAGATCGCAATCTTCTTCTTCTTTTCCCGGTAATGTACATCTACCGTGCAACAGCAATTCCCGACATACACTAGGGTTCACTTCAGATGTAGGCATGCTGCACAGGATAAGGTAAAGACGGAAAGGTTTCAATTTTTGGTAAAGGTAAAGATGACCAAATTAATAGCTGAACTGCTTCAATCATTTCAAACTGAATAGACCGGTACACTACTCTTTCACTAGTTTCAGTCTCAATCATGATGCGATCCACGCACATTGTCTTAGAAAAAAGCCAGTGCTGAAACATTGACATAATTATGCTGAGCTTTTTGTTTTGCTTCTTGTTCTTCCCCCCTCAGGTCAGTACCTCTCATTCAATCGTATAATATTCTCTCCTCTCTCTCTTCTCTTTGCTTGTAGTTGTACCTTCTCATCTTTCTCCCCCCCCCCCCCCCCCCCTCGCCCTCTTTCTTCCAATCCATCCACCTATCTATTCCTTTTTCTGTCTGTTTGTCAATTCATACATCTATTTATCAATCTACTTCCCTCCCTTTATCTCCCCCTTCTTTTCCTCTGAGCTCTCTCTCCCCCCCCCCCCCCCCCCCCCCCCCCCTCCCCTTCTGCCTCCTTTTTTTAATTCTTTAAGCTCCTCCCTCTCTCTCTCTCCTTCTCTCTTCCCTTTCCTCTCCATCTCTTCTTCTCTTTACCACGTGCTTCATGAACAAATTAATAATATTACTTTTAAGAATAACTTGATATGAGAAAAAAATGTTAATTCGGTTGTTTGTTTTCCTGCTGTTAGTTCACTGTTGGTGTAATTTGGTTTGCATAACATTAGTAATGGGAGTGTGATGATTCTGGAAGTCTTAACAAAGATTATTAAATCGAAAGGTTGACATATGATATATGCTGAGCTTTTTGTTTTGCTTCTTTCCCCCTCAGATCTGTTAGAATATACATGTATTAGGAAGAAAGGTGGCAGAGTGGTCAAGATGTTTCCCTGCCAAATTCAATGTGTGACTGCAGCGTGACTGACCCTTTCTTTCTAGTTTGACAGGAAAATCGAACTGAACATCGATTCCTTTGGATGGGGGCTTAAAGCTAGTCTGACCCATGCGCTTTACGCACATAAAATCCCACGGCAGTTAAAAGTTGGTAAGAGCAGGGAGAAATCCCGCTGCCTGGTATGACCAAATTAACAGCTAGATTTTCTGCCTCCCCTCCCCCGCCCCCCCTAATTTACACAGCATGCATCCTGCGCGCAGTCTAAGCGAAGACTTTGGGCGTGGGTCAGAATAAACATCCCCAATCGGAAGAAGGAAGAAGGAAGTTCCTCTGTAATCTCAAATCTGTTTGAATTGAAATCAACTCGCCACCCATAAATAATTCATACCCGATTCTTTATTCTTATCCAACCCCATTGCTAATTCGATTAGAAAGTTTATTCAAGCAATCTAAAGAAACACTGGGGACAATCCTGTCGCAATCCATACGCCTCAATTTCTGTCAAAAGTTCTTCAAAGCAAAACAAGACAACACTTGACCCACCCTGTTCAAATAAACACTGTCGTGTCGATGAATGTTGTACGTTCTCATGGGAGAACACACAGAAACTGTTAGTGATAGTAGCTTCCCTTGAAAAATAGTTTTACTTTCGGTTTGGTTGTAGTAGGAGTAGTTGTTGTAGATGGGGACAAAGACACAACTTCTTTGTCTATGATAGGGACAACATAAGCCGTCAAGCTTTTCAGATAGTCCCATCTTTATAATCAGTGTTATACAAGTAATGGTCAAGGTATATGCTTCAAACTTTCCTACGATTACTCATCAAAGCTTCTAAATAAACTTTAATAATTTGGAGATTTGTCGACGAATTTTGAATATGTTAGTACAATCAATTTCTATTTTAAGACTTCTATAAAGTCAGATAAAATGGGTATTAAATTGGAGGGGTCTTATAACGGAGGTCGGTTTTCATACATTTTTTATAGTAAGCTACATGAATCCGTTCACAAAACATCGATCTTAAACGAGAGAAGGTCTTTTAACGGAGGGTCTTATAATAGAGGTTTGACTGTATTGGGTGTACACCAAATTATTTTGAGCGGTGTGACTGTACCCACAATATAACCTGATATGGCATGACATGGGCCATATGGCGTGTTGTGGCTCTCGTTTAGGGTTTGAGAGAGAGAGAGAGAGAGAGAGAGAGAGAGAGAGAGAGAGAGAGAGAGAGAGAGAGAGAGAGAGAGAGAGAGAGAGAGTGGGGCAGTCTTTCGATTTAATAACAATGTTCAACACATATTTTGTCAGTACTGTTTGTTTGTTTTCGTCGTAATCAGCTATGTTTATCACTTTATGCTTAGACTATTATAATCAATGTAGACTAATTGATTTTTTTATTATAGCATTGAATCAGGTCACCCCTTATCTTTCTTGCTTTTAATGATGGTAAATCAAAGCCAGATACTTTAATCTTTCACTATACTATATAGTTTTGAATTCTGTAAACTATCTTTGAATGAAAGTTAGGTTTTACGTCCACTCGGCTGCAAAACAGCACATATGGGATGAACCATCAACCAGCCATCATTCAATGTTATGAGCAGATCCTGGAGGTACTGCAATACCAGGTCTGATACAGTTGGTAAACTATCTTTATGTTGTCACTGAAAACAAAATTGTTCAGTAAGTGTTTCAATACAGCGATAAATGGAACATGGGGACGGAGGGAGGTGGGCGGATGGGGTCGGGGGTGTCGCATGAAAATGGTAGCTCGTAAAAATAAGTAGCTCGCTACCTATGACAGTGTATATTTGCGACATTGAACATGAACCACAAATTTCACTTTTTTCTAGGGTTAGGGTTAGGGTTAGAGTTAGTTAAATGGTTAAAATACAGAAAAAGTGAAATTTGTGGTTGTCGCAAATACAGACTCTCATAGTAGCGAGCTTTTTATTTTTACGAGCTACCTTTTTTCATGCGACAGGGGTGGGAAGGGCTTAATAGACGATTTTCGGGGGGGGGGGGAAACCTGGGGGAGAGCACTTCGTGAAAATTAGAGTTGTTTACCTCCATTACTCGGTCAAATACCACAGCAGCAATGCAAGCAATGGCGTCGAAGCTTGAAACCGTAGGATGCGAGTCGGCGACTTGCAAACATTTTTTGTTTGGCCACGACTGATAAAACTTGCAAAATGTGACGTAAAAATATAACTGACATAATTTTTTTTTTACAATGACGCACGGTGTGCTAAGTGCTGTATGTCTGCTCAAACACACGATTCGATAGGCTTCGAGAGCTGATGGTAGAGTGACTTCCCCTGTTTGACCGTTTACAAGCGCAATGAACCACAGCTGGCCCCTCTCACAAGCAAACCAAACACATTATCCCACCACTTTTTTAATTTTATTAATGACTATAAATAGAAACATAAGGGGGAAGTGGGTGGATGCCTCGTGCCTACATACGGGGAGCTGGACGACCCTGTCTCCTCCACGAGTCTCTCCCCGTGGGGATACTGGTCGGGGGGGGGGGGGGGGGGGTCTTTCGTAAAAGTAGTTCCCCCACCTTCTGGAAGTTCTGTGCCACTCTCTTTGACTCTGCCTTCTCCCTTTGCTTACTGTCATCTACTATCTTTCTGACTTATTGGCCCATTCTCCTGCTTTTTTTTCGAATTACATTTCCAAATATTTGACTAAGCTCCTCCGAAATCGGAATGTGTCGGTTGTACGCCGCAGCGGGGAGACCAGTGGAAACTGAAAACCGGACACATACGTACCTTACCCATTATGACCATATGCCTTGGGAACGAAGAAGAAGAAGAAGAAGAAGAAGAAGAAGAAGAAGAAGAAGAAACATACACACATAATAATGCTACATCGCAATCAATATAAAGAAAATAAGGAAATTCACCATCGATAAGTACAAGAGTAATGACAGAAAACACTTGAATACATTTGATTGTCCGATGTTGCATAAAATACCTAACTCGTCAAATAAATAGGCCTACGCTTTCCTCATTCGAATTCTTTGCTGTTTGGGAAATATTCGCCTCTGATACTGTCATCTACTATCTTTCTGCCTTACCGGTCCATCCATTCTCCAGCCTTTTTTTCTTTCACGAAACACTTTCCAAAAACATTTTGCTCCAACCGAAGTCGGACTTGCTGGGCCTATTTCTTAGTTAGGCGCATAACGGCAGCATGACGCATCTGCGCACATACTTGACAGGAAACAGTCTGAGCGATCGAAGAAGAAGAAGAAGAAGAAGAAGAGAGTGTTGTCATGCACGAAAGACTCAATCAATCAATCAATCAATCAAATAATTTATTGTCCTTTTAAAACTGCATAAAAGGACATTTTGCTGCTGTCACCAGACAAACAAACAACAGACAACAAGTACAGTAAAAAGATTATCATGACACAAAACATATTATATTACATTAAATTAGTCATTATAAACATTATGTTAATTGTATATGTCGTGCCTAACTCGCAGAATTGCCTAGTCTGTAGATTAGGCAGCCACTTTGCCTAGTTTGTGAACTAGGCACTCGGACTGCCTAACTTGTAATCTAACTTTTCAGACGTGCCTAATCTGCAGAATAGGCAGCCTAGTCTGTAGAATGGGCAGAGGCATATACATTATAAGCATTCTATTAATTAGGTATTAGGTACTTTATAGTCACAGAGGCGTCTCTGTGAAATTCGGGTTGCTCCCACCTGAAGAGCGCGTCCCAGCCAGAGGCGCACCACACAATTTCTTTCTTTTGCATGCGATTTTTGTGTGACTGATGAGGGGTGGTGGGGGGTGGGGGTTAAATTTTGACCAAATAACAACTTTTTCGTTGCCACTGGGTTTAATGTATGCTAAGTGCATGGGCACACGGGACCTAGGTTTATCGTCTCATCCGAAAGACTCCACGTTCAGACCGTAAGGCCTAGTGCAAAGTGAGAGGAAAAATCCCCTGTACCCAGGTTCGAACTCGGGTTTACTTGACACGAAGCGAACGCGCTACCACTGTGCCACTCTACACCGTAATTAGTAACACTAACTGATCAAACTAAAATTAAAGTATGACTGGAAAACATCACAAGGCCCGCACGCACGCACGCGCACACACACACACACACGCCCGCGCGCACACATACACACACATATCTTGGGGATATAAATAACTGTTCGAATAAAAAATAGAAACAATGTCAATAATATTACAGTAAAAAAAAAAAAATCTACCTTCAACAAATGAATTAGCTGGAAATTCATCATCCATCTGTCTTCGATGCTTTCATGAATGGCTGCCATGTTCTGCGTCGAAGTGATCGGTATTGGGCAGGACTGAGCACAGATTTGGTGATAGAGCAGATTCTCATGAGAAGCATCAAATCTGTGGGAGGATTGATACGCGGAAGAGGCATGGAGGACACAACAAGGACCCAGTGGCTTCTCTCTATGCCAGCGTGTGCAGATGTCAGCAGAGCGATCCAACAAGTGACAGACACAGAATTGTCTACCAGTGACCAACATGTTGAAGTCAGTGAAAGTAGACAAAGGAGGGATGAAAGTGATATGATGTTGCTGTTGAAGTTTATGATGGATCGAAATCCGTTCACAAGCGACCATTCATTGCGAAATATTTGCACAGGAGTGACGGCGGACTCAAGGGTCAATGCAGACAATGCAAAAGAAGTGGGCAACAAGATTTTGCATAACATGGAAGGACAGCTTGTCAAGGACTTCACTTTCAAGAAAAAAAATCAGGCTGTGAGCATGGACATTAAAGTCAATGCAAAACTTGATGATGACAGCATTCAAGTAGACCCGCAGCTGCTGTTCCAACGGCTAATTACAGCAGCAAGTGCTGAAGACAAAGATCTGTCCGAGGTGTTTCAGTTTGAACTGACCACTTCACCATCATCGCTTTTTGAACCCTCAGGGCTAATGAGGGAGTCTCAGAAACATAAACTTGCAGATTCTCTAAGAGATTATGTGAAAGATGGCCCAACACTGGAAAATGACAGTAAAGACATGGTGATCATCATAGATGGAGGCTCACTTCTTCACAGGATTCCATGGAGGAAGAAAGAACTGTTCTCTGCAATTTGCAATAGGTATGCTGATTACATAAGCAGACGCTACATTAGACCTATTGTGGTGTTTGGTGGGTATGAGTCTGGCCCATCAACTAAGGACAGTGCCCATTTTAGACGGTCTGCGGGTGTTGTTGGGCCAGCAGTTGTGTTCAGCAAAGACATGCCTTTGACATCAAGCAAGGAACATTTCCTCTCCAATCCTCAAAACAAGGAGGCCTTCATTCAGTTCCTCAGTCAAACATTGACTCTCCATGGTTGTCAATGTCTGCATGCCGCAGGAGATGCTGACACACTCATAGCTCAAACTGCTATTGAGAGTGCAGCATCCAGTAGTACTACTGTTGTGGGAGAGGACACAGACTTGCTCATACTTCTCTGCCACCACGCACAGCTCAGCAACAAACCAATTTTCCTGCGTTCTGACAAGAAAACTGGGACAAAAAGTCAGAGCATAAGCATTCTGTCTCTAAAGGAACAGCTGGGAGAAGAAACATGTCACCTTCTACCATTCCTTCATGCCATCAATGGCTGTGATTCCACCTCACGGCTCTTTGGGTTGGGGAAATCAGCTCCTCTGAAGAAACTGAAGGAGGACATGTTCAAAGAGCAGGGTTACATCTTCTGCACTGCGGGGAAGACCCAAGATGAAATCGTTGAAGCCGGAGAAAAGGCCCTCATTATTCTTTGCAATAGGGATGGAGCTGCAAGTCTGGATAAACTCCGCTTTGACAGGTTCTGTACCAGAGTGGCATCATGCGTAACCACTGTCCAGATCCAGACCCTGCCACCAACCAGTGCTGCAGCCAAGTACCATAGTCTGCGGGTGTATCTTCAAGTACAGGTAATTTCCATTGTCTCTTTTTTACATCCATTGCCATGAAATGATTGATAAACAAAAATTTCATTCACTTTATAACCCACTAGTTATAACATATCTTAGTGTCTAAAAATATGAGAAAACAAAAGTAGTATATCTATTTTGTTCTTTTGATAGCAGGTAGATTTATAACGTCTAATAAAAATGTTTACATATATTTCTCAACATGTTTGGATAATATGCTGGCCATCGATACAATAGCAAACAAAGAAACTTAAACTAATGCAAAACATTGTTTCCTACTCTAAAAAATCCAGAGTAGGCAAAATCTTTTGCATTGATTCAACGTCAACATTGATAGGAAGTACTGAAAAGCTTAGGCTCCCACAAAACAACTTAAAAGTTATTTTAATGCCTTTTTCAGGAGTGGATGCATTTATCTCCAGTACTACAGCCAGAGCAGTGGGGTTGGCAGCTACATTCAGACCATCTGGAGCCATGTACAACACATCTACCACCTGCACCATCTTCACTTCTGAAAGTGATCAGGTGCCAATGCAAGACAGACTGCAACTCGAAGCGTTGCACATGCCGTAGACATGGTCTGGAATGCTCCATTGCATGTGGAGCTTGCAAGGGGTTAACCTGTACAAACTGTCCATCACTCCCTGGGGACAATGATGAGGATGTATCTGAACTTCCAGATGTGCTTCAACTGATAGATGACCGAGATGTTGCTGATGTGCAAAGCGTTTGTCAATAAGCCTGTTCAGTGTCCGTTTCAACATCCGTGAGTAGAAATACATATTTTGTGTACGTTTTTGTTACCGTGACGTTTTTTCCCTGTTTTCTCACCATATTTAGACGAGAAATCAAATAAGCTTTCCAATGAGATGCAACAAGACTATATTTATTATGAAACTGGAAAAAACATGGCGGCCGATTACATAATGTTACTAAAAATAGATTTTGCAGGCAAGAATCAATGTACACTTTTAATATGTGGAAACTGACCCTATTCCAAATCTATTTCAGGTGTTTTAGTTTCTTTTGGAATTTGTTCCTTTTTCTGGGTGTTTTCATTGTACCCCCGCTAGCCTATAAGGTAATGCTGACGTGTCGCTAAAAAATATGACGCAAGTCGCCAAGATCCTTTATTACAAGTAATTCGAGTCATCAGAGCCAGTTACAGACGCCTTCCAGACGCTCTTCACTCTCTGTGATTCTCGCCTTTTGCTGCCCTGCCTTCGTGTTTGACAAGACCTTTACTCATTCCGTCAAGCCCTGTCGGACGAGAGAGAGATAACGAGATAAACAGACAGTTAAAAGGATAGACAGAGACAGTTTGAGCACAGACTATATTGAGTCTGATAAGCCTTCTAGAAGAAGAACAATGGTGTTTTGCGTCCTCTCGGTCATAGACATATATGGGACATTTGTAAATACAAAGATGGTGGGAACAATACTGGCTGCAATGCCCGGAGACAGTGCAACACCAGTAAAGTCCCGAGTTTTTAACAATATAGATAGGTGTAGCGGCAACCACGCCTCGGTTAAACCTCATCGGCTATGGTACCGCCACAAGTATAACTCAGACATGATATATGATTAGGCTTTTTACCGTGGTTAAGAGACAAGCCTTCTAAAATTATTACACTGCCTTTGTAAACTTCCAAGATAGAACAACCAAGTTCAAAACGCCCCAAATCGCTTGTGGTCATTTTGGGGGATGAATTAAAAAACACACCTGAAGTTCAGTTTCTGGTAAAATTAAAAATACTGAAATCAGTGTAAAAATGAAAGAAGAGTAGCACCCGTGCACACACACATCACATAACAAAGCCAACTCGCTCCACATCATAACATTTTGGTTTTCTTCTTTATTTTTCAGTTAAGGAAACGAACAACGAAACGTTAACATTAACACACAAAACGCGGCAGCACTAGCAGCAGGCCTAACTCCTCTTCATCTCCCAGCACACACCAAGCGCAACAGAACAGTCAGTATTACGACGTAGCAACAGTTGGAGCTGGGGATAGGAAGAAGCTGGGGGTAAGGAGGGTGGGGCCTGTCGCAAGAAAATAGGTAGCTCGTAAAAATAAGTAGCTCGCT
Organism: Phymorhynchus buccinoides; assembly: GCA_017654935.2. Taxonomy (NCBI): domain Eukaryota; kingdom Metazoa; phylum Mollusca; class Gastropoda; order Neogastropoda; family Raphitomidae; genus Phymorhynchus; species Phymorhynchus buccinoides. The sequence goes on from CM065696.1 coordinate 11,799,749, forward strand.
ACTATGATAGTCTGTATTTGCGACAACCACAAATTTCACTTTTTCTGTACTTTAACCATTCAACTAACCCTAACCCTAACCCGAGAAAAAAGTGAAATTTGTGGTTCATGCTCAATGTCGTAAATACACACTGTCATAGGTAGCGAGCTACTTATTTTTACGAGCTACCTATTTTCATGCGACAGGGCCAATCTAAAGGGGTGGTCTTGGGGGTTAAATTCCATAAGGTAGCATCAGTGACTACCCATTGTTTCCTCACATGCCACTAGTCCTGCACACCATTGTGTGTGAAATGTGCATGTAGTTATAACACCACCCCCCCCCCCTAATCTGTCACTCTCTTTGACTCAGCCTTTTCCCTTTTCTTAATGTCATCTACTATCTTTCTGCCTTACCAGTCCATTCTCCTGCCTTTTTTTTTTTTTCATGAAACACTTTCAAAAACGTTTCCTCCAGCCGAAGTCGGACTTGCTGGGCCCTAACTGTTTCTTAGTTAGGTGCATTACGGCAGCATGACGAATCTGCGCTCATAATTGACAGGAAACTGTCCGAGCGATCGAAGAAGAAGAAGTTATATCTACTGGATGGGCTTGTTTTCATGCGTGTGTGTGTGTGTGTGTGCGTGCACGCGCGTGTGCATGCGTTTATCTGGGTCTGACAGACACAAACACATAGAGAGAGATATTTTGTGGGAATAGCGGTATCATATGTGGGACTAGTTGTATAATGGATGTAAGTGTGGGACTATAGTAGCGGTATGTGGGAACAATGGTATGCTTCCGTACTATCATTCTTCTCGGGTGAAAGCCAGAAGGTACTGCCACAAAAAGGAATGAAGAAACGCTATACAGTGGAACCTCCCGTATCAGACCTTCAAAAACCATGCGAAGTTAAAGTTTTACGTCCTCTCGGCAAAGCCATATGGAACATTTCTGTAAATTTGAGATTTGTTGGAAATGGGGAAGGGGAAAGGAAAACATTTTCTTCTCAGAATATAGCTGTTTTTCTTTTATAAATAATGTTTATTTTAACATTATGATTTTTAGCTTGAATAAAGCTCAAGTTTTTCTTAAGTGCCATGGCTTGCACAAAACTACTCTGGTTATAAATATTTACACTTTTGTTTTAAAATGTTGAACTAAAACTTTTGGCTATTGCTCCCTGAGCTAGGAGATTACAATTTTCAGGACCACAATCCAAAATGAGGTCTTATAAGGGAGAGGTCTTATAAGGGAGGTAATTTTAATACTTACAAAGAAGGGCAATGTCTCAGAGAAGTAGGTCTTATGTGGGAGGGAGTCTTATAAAGGGAGGTCTTATAAGGGGGGATCCACTGTAGTACCTTTTGACTTTCACCCTTGAAGAATGATAGCCCCTTCTGGCATAGTGAAAACAAAGCCTCTCACACAATGGTAATAACATACATTATTACAGTGGAACCTCCCTATCACATGGGGTTTACCACACGTTAAACCCAGTGGCAACGAAACAGTTGTCATTTGGTCAAAATGTACCCCCCTCCCTTCCTTCCTCATCAGTCACACAAAAATCGCATGCAAAATAAAAACAAATTGGGTGGCGCGCCTCTGGCTGCGACGCGCCTTTAAGAGGCGCGTCGCGCTCGCCATGTGGGAGCAACCCGAATTTCACAGACGCCTCTGTGACTATAATGTACCTAACCTAACCTATTAAAACCTTCCAAAATAAGACTCCCTCTAAGTTGTGACCCAGAAATTGTTCACTGATCCCCTCCCCCCTTCATATCCAGACTACTGAGCGTCCACCTCTCTATTAAGACCCCTCCCTTTAAGTTTTTGGGGGCTGATTTTCCAAGGTCGTAAATGGGAGGTTCCACCGTATTATTACTTACTACAAGGAAACGATCCTAACCATGTCTGTCGCTCGGTACAGGCCTGTATGACTCTTGCTTGTACCATGCAAATTGTAAGGTTTCTTTTTAGACATCCATGACACAAAATTCAAAACTTGAACATGAACAGGGTTCAAGCAAAAGTACGGCTCGAAAATACACATGAACACAAGGCCAATGCAAAAGAAAAAAATTCCTACATTTGACATACAGCTCATGAGTCAAAATAGTATGGAAAACAACCCCCCCCCCCCCCCCCCCCCCCCGCCAACATACCCCCCCTAAAAATAACCACCCCCCCCCCTAAAAAACCCACCAACCCAACAACACCACATACCCCCCCCCCCCCCCCCCCCCTAAGAAAAACAAATAAATCAATGGAAGAAGCCAGTTTCCCTAAACAAAAATGAATTGTGAATGGCATTACTGGATTAGCGAGCGAAGAGGAGGGGAAAAAAGTGTGCGTTTTTATGTGTGAAGCAATGTAAGGCCGATAAAGACACGAGGCAAAAAATTTGAAACATAATATATATCCTACAAATGATATCATTTAAATTCGACGTCAGATGATAGCGCCACACCCCCCCCCCCCCCCCCCCCCCCCCCCCCCCCCCCCCCCCCCCCCCCCCCCCCCCCCCCCCCCCCCCCCCCCCCCCCCCCCCCCCCCCCCCCCCCCCCCCCCCCCCCCCCCCCCCCCCCCCCCCCCCCCCCCCCCCCCCCCCTCCCTCCCCCCCCCGTATAAAAAAAACAACAGGAAAAACAGGTCTCAATATCAAAGGAAATATAAATCTTGATATCAATGATGGTTTGAAATAAAACGAAGATGAGGAGGGTGAAGAAGAAAACAAGCCAAATAGACGATTTTCTGAGGAAAAAAAACCTTGGGGAGAGCACTTCGTGAAAATTAGAGTTGATTAACTCGACTTACTCAGCCCAAACCATAGCAACAATGGCGGCATGCCGTCGAAACTTGAAACCGCAGGATGCGAGTCTGCGACTTGTAAACATTTTTTTTTAATAGAAAAATGAGGGGCAAACTGATAGAACTTGCAAAATGCGACGTAAAAAATATAAATTACATCAAATTTAGAATGACGCACAGTGTTCTAAGTGATGTAAGTCTACTCAAGCACACGAGGCGAGACCTGGGAATCTACCTGATGGTAGATAAGCTTCCCCTGTTTGACCGATTGAATTAGGCAAAATCAGCCCCACACACCATGAACTTACTCCCCTTAATTATTTCCAAACTATTCCTATTAGACTGCCGCCTTTTAGCAGAAAGCTAACGGTAACAACAACAAAATCCACTGTTATAATCCTCTGGCAATGTCTAAAGCCGGTGACAGACTATGCGACTGCCTCATATGACTCGATCAGGTCGTGGCGTAGATCAAATTTTGTTTCCCGCACAGAAGAGGTCACAAGCCATCAGACTCGATCAGTGAAATTTAGAACCCGCCCTATTCGGCCCTGTCACCTGACTGGGCCCGACTGAGTCAGACTGATCGAGTTAGATGGTATGCAAATGAGGTGAAACGTCACGACCTGATCGAGTCACATGAGGCAGTCACATAGTCTGTCGCCGGCTTAACAGATTCAATAACTAAAGTAACAGGAATGTCCCATATGGCCTTTGGCCGGGAGGACGTAAAACATTGATATGGCTCCAACCCACCTGCGTGCGCATCTCGACCATTCCAACGGAAGTGTCGCCATCTTAGTCCTTATTTGTGTGTAAGCAACGTGAAAATGTTATCTAAATGTGTAAAGAAAACATCCAGATGTTATAAATACAGTTTAGATAAGTTTCGAATTGGAACAGCCAAATACACAACATCGATCTGGCATTTTTCAAAAAAAGGTAAGGACTAAGATGGCGGTCTCCCATAATATGGCGCTCCTTGTGGCCGGATATGACGACACGTGGGTACCAGCCATTTGTTCTAACAGATGAAGTGGTATAAGCCGATGCCTGGTTTTACAAACTACCCAAGAGAAACTAGAAAACAGGCAAGGAATGGCACGTTTATTCATGACAAGAATAGCTATTAAACAAATAATTATGTTAAAAAAGCAGGGTCAAAGTTGAAAAGAAAATGTTAAGATGCAAACTTTTGAAAATTACATTGCACGTGTATATTATTTTGAGACCCTTAACCAACTCACACACACGCATGCTCACTTTCTTCTCAACTACACAAAAGCAAAGCATTTACGCAATATATGATATTCACTACAATTCTACTCTTTCTATTCCTCCCTACAATTCGTCTTTAAGAACAACTATATCAGCATTTAATATATTTTTCAACAAAATCCTTAACTCTTATGCAAGAAAACTGTTACTTATTTTTTTAAAAACGAAAAAACCCCACCACAACTCTGTGCGGCGTACATTTTATGGTACACAACAATCTATCATTCTTTCCATAATGTCTGTTTTTTTAATAAAAAATCAAACATTCAATGCATTTAAGTTCAGCTGAATACTATACTAATTCGTTTCTACAATGTATGTTCAAATAATCACCAACATTTATTACAATTTAATACACCTCTGAATTTGTATTTCTTTCCATGATATATCTTAAAGCAACTAACAATTTTTTTAAAGCAAAATCTTAACTAACAATTTTTCTGCTTACAATCTTTGCTAACACTTTTCCAACAATCTAATATTGAACATTTTTTACACAGCACTCCAAAAGAAAAGTTAAAACGAGTATGAGATAGGTCATTACTGTTGCCTTTTTGTGTTAATTAATGTGTACAAGAGAGAGGTAATTAATATTGGTCTTTTTGTGTGAAATAAAGTGTGTATGAGAGCGGCCAAAAAAAAGTGTTTATTTTTGATAGAATCCAAGCTGCGGAGAGAGACATGGATAGGAATTTGATTATGGTCATATCCATAAACATTATCCTTTTAATTCTCTACAAACAAATTAACCAGTACCTTTCACTATCAAATGTACTGATGTAATTGTAATGAATTTATAAAATAAACAAAGATGAAGACGACGAGGTATAACAGAATAATGAATCTATGCACAAACAACATGATTGACAGATCCAGAAGGCTTCCAATGTCCCACTTTTACGCCGCCTCTGATCAGCAGCCTTACCCTTTTAACACATTGAACATGCATGTATTAAAAATGCTGAAGGAAACAAATAAAAAGATATGGACAAAGAAGGGGGTAGGGTAGAGAGAGAGAGGGGGGTGGGGTGGGGTGAGAAAGAACACCAATCAAAAAGAGTGATCACTCCGCTCTGTTAGTTGAAATATCACTTTTGAACAAATTGACTATAGAGATAATTTGTTAGTTGAACCAACATGGCTGTTTTCACTCACACACGCATACACACACACGCACACACATGCATGTATGCATGCACACATAAAAATTATATGCACACACACACACACACACACGCATGCACATGCACACATATACACACACACTCTCACACACACTCACACATACACAATCACACACACACACGCACACTCACACACACTCACCCCCCCCCCCCCCCACACACACACACACAAACACACACGTGCAAACACGCACTCACACACGCACACCAAGGCTAACAATCAACTTCTGTTTTCAATTTCTATGGGACACCCATACTTGTTCACAAATCAAAATTATGATTCAAAAGATATGTTTGGTTAAAAACAAAAACATAACAAAAATAAAGATGTACTTTATATGTACATAAACGTTTAGGCAATTGATATAAAACTAATCCTTGTAAAGTCAAGGGAAAAACGTAATACAGATACCAAAATATATTGAACGTAAGGTGATACCAAAGTACATTAAGTACATATATAAAATCAATAGAGCACGGCGTAACTTATCCAAAATAAGCAAATAATAATTCATGATATAATTCAAGTATATCAAAATCAAACCACAACTCATCCTCCGAAGTCGGAGTGTGGCTGCCCACATGGCGGGGTAATCAAAAACGGTCACACACGTAATGTTCTCATCCCTAGCATTTGTACCATAGTGTTCAAGTGCTTCGGCTGTTGGGTTGATTCCTGGAGTCTTTAAGCCAGGGTACAACAACAACAACAACAACAACAACCCACAACTCATGTATATACTTAACATTCCACACAATTCAAATATACCAAAATCGGACCAAAACTCACGTATACAGACTTAGCACACTACTTGTATAATAAAAAAAATGAACAAAAATTCTTGTCTCCAGACTTTTTCAAACATTGTAAGTAAACCCATATAATATATATGTATGACACAACACGCATGCATTAAAATCGCACAAACAGTACAAAGCATAATACAAAGCAATTGTTACTACAGCATGATCATGAGATACAGTCAACATTTGGCAACGTACACAACAGCGCTTCTAGTAAAAGAAGACATGGATAAAATCTACAGTGGAACCTCTCTTATAAGACCTCCCTTTATAAGACTCCCTCCCATATAAGACCTACTTCTCTGAAACATTTCCCTTCTTTGTAAGTATTAAAGTTACCTCCCTTATAAGACCCCTCCCTCATAAGACCTCATTTTGGATGGTTTTTGAAGGTCTTATAAGGGAGGTTCCACTGTACAAGAAAAAAACCATAACTGTCACAGCCAATAACCACACAACAGTATTTGAAAAAACCCATTAACATTAATAATAATATTATCCCAGATATAACCACTCAGACCCCCACCCCCACCCTTCCCCTCCAAATTACCATCACATTGAACAGGAGTCAAAATCATAATTCAAAACAAGAAAAAAAGACCCCAAAAATGAGGCGGGGGGGGGGGGGGGGGGGGGGGGGGGGGGGGAACAAGGGGGTGGGGGGGGGGGGGGGGGGGGGGGGGGGGCAAATTTAAATGTTTGGGGAAGAAGGAACAAGGGGGGGACAAATTTAGGGGGCTACAAATTTAAATGGGGGGGGGGGGGGGGGGGGGGGGGGGGGGGGGGGGCCAAATTTAAATGTTTGGGGAGAAGGAACAAGGGGGTGGGGGGGGGGGGGGGGGGGGGGGACAGGGGGCCAAATTTAAATGTTTGGGGAGAAGGAACAAGGGGGTGGGGGGGGGGGGGGGGGGGGGGGGAGGGGGCCAAATTTTTAATGTTTGGGGAGAAGGAACAAGGGGGGGGGTGGGGGGGGTGGGGGGGGGGCAGGGGGACAAATTTTAATGAAGAAGGAAGAAGAATAGTTAGGGGGGAAAATTAAGTTAACACAATTCTTCTTCTTTGATCGCTCTGACAGTTTCCTGTCAATTATGAGCGCTGATGCACCATGCTGCCGTTATGCGCCTAACATATAGTTAGGACCAGCAAGTCTGACTTCGGCTGGAGGAAATCTTTTTGAAAGTGCTTCGTAAAAAAAGGCAGGTGAATGGACCGGAAAGGCAGAAAGATAGTAGATGACAGTAAGCAAAGGGAAAAGGCAGAGTCAAAAAGAGTGATAGATGAGAGGAAGCTACAAACACAGAATTTCCAGAAGGTGGGGGAACTATTTATACAAAAGACCCCCCGGTATCCCCACGGGGGAGTTCACACAATCTTTTAAAACTTTCCAAAACTGATATGGTTGAAGAAGAAAGCCCACCCCCCAAAAAATATGGAAGATATTTTTTTTTATAAACCAAACACTTTTTGAACCACATCGATTGTACAATATGATAGCCAATGTGTGGGGGGAAAAACACACCAAAATTGTGAGTACGGTGATAAACATGATGATTTTGCAACCTGCCAAAATGAAGGGAGCAAAGATTTAGCGAGTGAAGCAAGCAACACTTATATGTCACAGCTATAGCAAACGATCACCTCCCCTTTCCTGCACTCTCCCCACACTTTCCCTCTCTGCAATCTTTAGGCATGCGAATTGGAAAAGTAAATAAAAAGCTGAAAAGCGAGGGTCTAGGGGCCACAAAAGGCCCCTAGTAGGGGTCCAGGGGGTAACGCTGAAGCTTTTTTTGGTAATTGAAGCCCTAAAACAGCATTAGAATGGCTAAATTTGGTGGATTTTTATTAATCCCTCCTATCTATTTAACTAAATACTTACCAACACCTGAAACAACTGCATGAGCGTTAAGCGACCTGGAGCTATACCAAAGCAAGTAGAAAAACGAAAGTAGACTCTGGCCTTGACCCCCTAGCCGGATGCAGGGGCGGGAGTTATCCCCCCTTACCGGTCTAGTAGTGGCTAGGCCAATGAGCGCATACTTCCGCCATTACAAATTTTTGTTAGTTTATTCGGCAGAGACTTTTTTTCGGCGGAAAAGCAATGTGATTTCGGTGGAAATTTGCTGTTTGGTGGACAATTCCCGTCCCTGAAGTATCTTCTCCTCCCCCCCCCCCACCCCCTCTTTTTCGTTCTTAACCAACCAGTCAACCAAACGCAGAATCGAAACATCAATTAATTCGGCAAAACTTGAACGCTCGATAGCGAACAAGCAAACTGATTTTGGCACATGGTGTGTGTTGTTTCTAAATGAATGAAGATTAGGTTTACATTAATCAAATTTAACGTCTGCTCGGCTGCTGCAAGCAGCACATGTGAGATGAAACCATCAATCAACCACCATTCATGCGAGACTGAAATTTGTTCTTTACCACGGCGGTCAAGATGAAATTTATACACGAGTGCAGCCAGGCACAGTGAACAAAATGGAACTTATTTTCTTAGGTGTCTTGTCTCACACACACAACACACACATGCGCACGCGCAAGCGTATGAAGTAACATATTCTACATATTGTCCGTGAAATTCAAAAACCTCATATCTCGATTTAGTTCTTTTGTTAGTTAGATACATAGCTCTCTCATTTTTCCCGCCACCTTCCATCAAAAGCTCGTATCTTGAAAGACTTTCTTTCTGGGGTAAATGAGGTTGTGAAAATGGAAGAAAAACTCGTAAGTCCTAAATTCAGATCTAGTTAAGGACAAAAAACTCATATCTTTTCAAGTCTAAAAAAAAATTGTTTTAAGTAATTTTAACGAAATGCAGGACTAAACTCGCAATGTCTTGAACAACATATTCATCATAGTTAATCAATTGTGGTAAACACAGTTAATTTGTTTTTCATTTTTCTCATAACTACCAAAATTGAGATGAGGTTTTTTAATTTCACTGACGATATGTTCTTTGAGTTAATGTGTCTCTCTCAAACCCTAAACAACTATGGTAAGAAGAAAACTGTATCCCAAATAATTAAAAAAAGGAAATCACACAATTTTCTACAACAAGGGGAAAAAAATGGTGATAATACCTTCAAATGCAAGTCAACACTGATCAGAATGAACATCAAATCACATTAAAACATAGATTAGAAAAATAATAATAAATAAAATAAACAGATAATTTGCATGTAGTTTCGTCAATTGCAAAAAAAAAACCCATCTCCTTACAACACGTATCAACATTTTTAGAAACATGGCAAAATGCGCTTCACCAAAAATTCCAAGCATTCATTTTTTCGCCTCAAATTAAAACAAAGGAGAAAAAAAAAGTATCAAATTATTTTAAAAAATTCAAGTCATTGGAATGGCCAGCCAAGCAGAGTTAATCGTTAAACAAAATGGCATGAAAATCAATGTCAAAAAGTAAATGTAAACACATGTTAAACACAACACTTTCTCGTCCCACGACACACAAAAACACCACGTCAAATTGATGGCCTTTTTCTTTCTTGGTACAAGTACACAGATGTGCGAGTTTGAACAAAATAGTTTAGATCACAAACATTGTAGAAATTTTTCGGGGGGAAAAAGTAATACAATAATTGAAAAATACACCGGAAAATAATGAAGCACAACAACCTGACACTTGGAAAATAAAATAAAATTAGCAAACAATGTTAAATGTTTAACTCATTCAAGTCGTTCCGGCCATATATGTCCGGAATTAATAGATAGCTGTCAATTTGGTGCATTTGCTTCAAGGGAAGTAAATCTGTTTGCACACCATACCTTGGTCACTTCTAAACTCACGTCACTCCCTTAGACCACAATTTTGCCTCTGACTTTGCTCTTGTAGTGGTTTGTTGTGGGTAAACCAATCAGTGTAGACAGCTTTTCTATATAAGGTCTATACATAAAAAACACACTCTGATCTACCACTTCCCTGTGTCTAAACCTGAAGTAAAAACCTGTAATCTTCTTTCATTTCTCCTTTTGTTTATGTACGTTTTGTTTGTGTGCATGGCTGGAATGATTTGTGAGTTTTTAAAACATTTCAAAATCGTTGCGAAGCGAATGAGTTAAACTTTGGGTCCAACAACATTAAAAAAAACCCACATAAAACATACATAGCTTAAAATCACATTTCACATAATTAAACGCATAAAACATACATGGCTTGAAATCACATTTCACATAATTTTTGTTCCACGCAAAAAAGCAAGTACAGTCGAACCTGGCTTAACCGGCACCTCAGTATCGATGCACTTTTTGTCAGTCTGTATTTTTTCCTTATTTACTACTAAGGGTGTCTCCGGTATTGGCCACTGCAAGTAGGGTTATTAACGCCCTTGAAGGCAAGAGTTAAGCCCATGTTGATCAGTATCCAAAAGGGCATTCACTCTTGCAAAACGGCCATTACGTGGCCTCAAATAGGGTTATTGGCGAGAGTTATGCCCTCGTTTGGTCAGTACTCAACCATCTTCCCCCAGCCACCAAGGGCATTCACTCTTGCAAAAGGTGTTCTTTGCAGAGGCCAATAGTGGGCAGCTCACTGTTACGGACAGTTTTGACCAGTCTGTTGGGTGGTCGGCTTACTGAGGTTCAACTGTAATTGATGCCACAGTGTTTTAATTCCAGATCTAATTAACCAGATCCTTTCAAACAACATCAAACAAGGGAGAAAGGTGGCAGAGTGGCTAAGACGTTCGCCTGCCAAATGTAATACATGACTGTAACGTGAGTGACCCGGGTTCGAATCCCGGCCTCGCCCTTTCTTTCTAGTTTGACAGAAAAATCGAACTGAACGTCCAGTCCTTCGGATGGGGACTTAAAGCTAGTCTGACCCGTGCGCTTTACGCACGTAAAAATCCCACGGAAGTTGAGTCGGTAAGAGCAGGGAGAAATCCTGCTGCCTGGTATGGCCAAATTGATAGCTAGGTTTTCCAAGTGTGCCCACACACCCTCCTCACCCTGTGCCCTCCCCCCCCCCAAAAAAAAAGGTAGGCGCTGCACTTGCGGCGACGCGCTCTCCAGGGGAGAGCAGCCCGAATTTCACAGAGATAAGTCTCTGTGACAAGAATATACCAAATACCAAAATCAAGGACAGACCTTTTCCCAGCTTTCTTTATCCAAACAATCCAATGCTTTTCTTTCACATATATAGTGATAGTTCAAATTCAACAGGCCATTTTTTTGCGTCCATAACTCAACAGTTGAACAACGTTTATATTTTTGTTCACACATACATTAATCTTTTACATACACAGAGGGAATAATCTCATATGCATGCACAACCGCACCGTATTTTGTAATAACAACATTTAGTAAAATGCACACACTACATTAATAAAATTATAAAGTAATGTTACATCACACTTTTATAATACTAATCAGTTCAGCTGTTCCTGGGGGAGGGGAGGGTCCATTGCATCGTACGCACAGACTCGAGCACGCATATATGCGCATACAATTACGACAACACAATGAGATCCAAATCTACATTTGAGAATCGTTTCTTGCTTCTGATGCTGTTACTGCTGATGCTGTTACTCCAGCAGTTACATTTGATCACAAAACACTACATTACAGCGCCATACTACATACACCATGACATACATCTCACACTTCTGCTAAGCATCCCTTCATACATTTCACATAAAAGCCTTTCAAAAACGTCCATGGTTGTAGTTTGACAAAGGAAGTTAGATCTGAAATATCATGGCTTTTTACGCTACAAGGGCGTTGGGGTGGGTGGGGGGGGGGGGGTTGTCTTCTATGAAAAAAACCTTGCTTGATGCAAATGGCTTAGTTCCATTTGAGTTTACAGTTGTATAGCTCCATCAATCACAACAAAGCATTTACCCCTTCACTGCCACGGGAAAACTAAGATATTATGAATTTTCTTATTATAAAGTTTAAAACAAATCTGTTAGACTCAATCTGAGAAAATGGTCTAGAGATATATCTTTCCTGGCTTGTCTAAACCAAAAACCATCATCCCAGGACTGTCACTATGACATCGAAAGTTATGACATCATCAGTGACATGGTAGCCGGGGTTAAAAACATGCAAAATGACTTGAAACTGGGCCATTTGTTTATCCCCACCTCTCCACAACCCCTACACACATACACGCACACACTTAGACATGCACACACACACACTGGTTAGCGTTCAGTTGTCAAGATCACGTTAACAGTATTCACATATTGCGGTCATTGGTGAAAACAAAACAACATCAGTGACATTTTTGTTTAGCCACACATTTCATTTGGAACACGTCACCCCCACAGAAAAACGACTAGCACAGCAAGTCTTAAAGCCAGAACCCAGTAAAACAATAACAAATTCACCACAAATTTAGACTGAACATCACAATCATTAGGGAAAAAGACTATCCACTCAAATTTAACCCCAAATGCCTCAGTCATTAACGTCAATGACTATTCACCAAAATCTGAACCAGACGTTGCTCTAAGTATCATCACCATTCGGTAAGTGTACGCCCTTTTACCCCTCACACACTGAAGAGCGACTTCAAAGGATTAATTTTAAAAAATCAGACACACACAATGAACTATATAGTATTCTGTCTATCATAAATGTTAACACTTTCACTATCATTTTGGTCCGCCGTTTTTAAAAACATGCACACAAATATCAAACAGAGAGTAAACAAACTTGCATGACAATCAACGCATTACGCTTTATACAAAGAAAGAATAGTAGACTAGTCAATGTATTTATATCCACTACATTACGACTTCATTATAATGCGAAAGCATAACAAAGTCAATTGAAGATAAAAAGTTGACGGATGTGACTGGCTTAGGCTAAATAAGCGTTTTATCCAAGCTTGATAGCAATTACAGTCAGAGCTAGTGTAGCGACTGTCAGGTTTGGGTCGAGGTCTTTAGGAATGCTTGATGTTAGTACAGGGCTGCCGACCCCCTGTTGCAGTTTCCAGGGACAAACTGCTTAAAAACCAGGGACAGAGACTTTTTTCCAGGGACAAGCATCGCAACGTCAGGCATCATGAAATATATTCCGTGATCTAGCAAAATTTCTGCAACTGGATATTTTGTATAGTATTTTCTGTTGCTTTTCAGTGCCAACTTACTTCCATATTCAAGATCCTTTGGTGTTCATGTTCAGTAACCTACGTGTAGCATTGTCTGTTAAGAAAAATTCAAATTGTCTGTTGTTTTGGGTGTTCCTGTGTTCAATAGTAAGGTCAGCTAACAAGACAACGTGATTCCTCTACATTATGATTCTGCTCAGTTTCCAGGGACGCTAAACAAATGTGGATTCCAGGGATGGGGTGCCCCTTTTAACAGTTTCCAGGGACAAATAACCCTTAGGAGGGACAGTAGGCAGCCCTGTTAGTATCATGTGCATCTTGTTGCTACTCTTGTGTTAATGTTAGTATGAATGGAGAGTGAAAGCGCATCGAGTAGCTTAGCAAGATTACGCTCTATATAAGCACTATTCAGTCTTCTAGCGCCATGTTTTTTTTTACATTCTTGGTTGTCCGATGCATCTCAACCAACAGGAGGGGAGTAACTGGGGTTTTTTGTTGAGTGTACATGCCTTGCTTCAATGGAAGAAACAGCGACATAAGCTCTAAAAGTAGACAAGCACATGGCAGGGTGCTTGGCAGTGAATGTCTTTGCATTTGGTGGGAGTGTAGAGTGATGTCTTCGCCCATGGTGCTAGAAGAGTTGATGTGAGTGAAAAGCGCATTGAGTTGCTTTAGCAAGATTATGCGCTACATAAGCACTATTCAGTATTATTATTATTAGCTTCAAAACAGTGTGCGAAACACATGGCGACTTAGGCTATGTGCTCACACCATGGGTGCATGCGGCGACCAAAGAGTTTACCTGAACTTCCCATCATAACCCTTGCTATAATGGTCAAGAGCACAAAGAGCACGAGAAGAGCCCTATCTTCAGGCAGACCACTGCCTGAACTTGCATCAAAATGCCTGAATTCAGGCTTCAGGCACACCCACATACACCCATCATACACGTGCTAATTCCTTAAGGAAACCTTTCCACAATCCGCAAAAAACACACCTAGAAGTAAGAAACGTGAAGGAATGTGCACATTACACGCGTATTAACACACAACACACACTTTAACTCTTCTAGCACCATGCATTTTTTGACGTTCTCGGTTTGCCCGTCGCATCTCAACCGACAAGAGGGGGGTAACTTTATTTTTATTTTGAGTGTACATGCGTTGCATTTAATGCAAGAAACGGTCACAGAAGCTCTGAAAAAATAGACAAACACATGGCAGGGTACTTGGCAGTGAATGTCTTTGCATTTGGTGGGAGTGTAGAGTGATGACCAGGGCGAATGTATTCGCCCATGGTGCTAGAAGAGTTTAAAACATAAAATAAAAACATTCCGTGAGTTGGCAAGTCAGTTGCTTTTCTAACCATTCTGAATGAAACAATGCTGGCCTAAGAAATCCACACTGGAATGATTCGTTTTTCTCCTTGCCACGGAAGAGCAATTCATCACCGACAGTAATAAATACGGGTGGCACATGCGCTCGCAGCCATGCGCTCTCCAAGTGGGAGCAACCTGAATTTCACAAAAGACAAGTCTATAACAAGAATACACTAAATAAATATCAATACATTATGACAAAAATTGGGACCATTGGAATCTCCGTAAGTTGTCAAGTCTTGTGGCATGGGACGCCATCTCCACAGTTACCGTTCTTTGCATTTCCCCTAGAGTTTCTCTTCCAGAGTCATTGTTCTTTGTTCTTGAGGAGACCCAAGGGATGTAGTAACAGGCGGCATCTGGCGGCATGCCATCAATTCCGACCCTTGTGAACCACTTTCCGTCTTCCTTAAAGAAACGATATCATCGATAGAATCTCGCTTTGACTTAACCTTTTCATCGCCACTGTCGCCTCTTGGCACCATAATGATTTAACACCCATGTCACTGAAAAGCATCGAATGAGGGTCTGTTAACCAATTATCCTATGTTCTTAATTTTGGGAGGTAAGGATAGGCCCTATTTTATGCATGTCAGTATTGCAGACAAAATATTTTCTCTACCCAGTTAAGTTTAATGGAAAGTTTTAGCTGAAAAATGGCTGGCGTTAAAAGGTTAAGGCTGTGTCAGACCAACTGACATAGGCTAGAACACTAAGGCTACATTAAAATGTTGTTATGCTCTGCATAGTTATGCAGGGATTGTCTTTAGCCATGACAGGCTCCTAGCATAACATCATCAGTCTCTAAAATCCTCCGAAGTCGGAGTGCGACTACCCTCGTGGCGGGGTAATCAAAACCGGTCACACACGTAATGTTCTCATCCCTAGCTGGTGCATTTGTACCATAGAGTTCAGGTGTTGTTCAGGTGCTTCGGTTGTTCTATAAGCCAGGGTAGGACAACAACATCGATAGAATCAATACAAAATGGCACATGTGTACAAAAAAAAAGAAAACGTAACTAGGATTCCATAAAAGTTACGACAACACAATTCTTTTGAAGATATGAAACATGCACACTTAACGATCGCTGGCTTTCAATGTAAGCAAAATTTGAACAAACAAAAATCAGTCAGATCTCTTTGGAAGCCTGACCATTTTATATTGTCTTTCCTTGCAATACACATGTCTTACGTTCTGTGTCCATCCGTTTAATGTTTTAATACGCCCCTTTATTTTTTCTCAGAAAATACTGTCCTATCTCTCTCGTATTCTTCTTCCTATTACTGGACTGGGCCTCACAGCGCTTAAAGTCCACCATGGTACGCGACTGACAAGTGGCGTGAGCTCTCAATGCCTAATTATTAAAAACTTGAATAATAATTTGGGATCCATCCCTAAAACTTGAGGTTAAACCTATGTACACAGGTCCACTGGGAGATCAGCAGACGGAGGCCTGGTGGCTGATGTAAATGCTACCTAGGCCGGCCCTGAATGCATCGGGACAGATGGTTTCAGTCAGGCTTGTGGGGAGCATGTTCCACTCTCTGAGCGTCCGTGGGAAGAAAGAGTGGTAGAGGACTGAGTGGGCTGTCCTTTCTTGATAACAACTCCGGGCTCCTCTCATTCTGGGGTCGCTGGGGCGCAGATACTGGCTTGCGTTCAAATCAACCAGGCTGTTGTTAATTTTGTGCAGAAGGCACAGGCGGTTGATCTTCCTCCGCGTTTTCTTTCCATCTCTTTAAGCTTCGATCTCTTGCATCTAAACTGGTCGCATGCACTGACCCACCAGTTTCCACCCATCAGACCACGCTGAAGAAGAGAGCGTGATGCTCTTGAAAGCTACGTTTTCAAGGTTCGTTACGGACTACAAGGCACACCTGATTATAAGGCGCCAGGGCTCACTCACAAGGACCCCCATTTGGGAGTCTATGAAGCACTAAAATTCTCAAGGACCCTCTAAAAGAATGTGCAGGGGGTTCCAGGATGCACTAGAAAAATTATTTTTAGCATTTGCAATGCCACTGGGACCCTCTATCCCACATCTAGGACCCTCTATACTGTAAGTGAAGGAGTCCCTGGGACCCCTTGTTTTGCGGGACGATTGGGAGCGCTGGGCGCACCCCCCAAATTTTACAAAAAATTCAGATTCTGTTATTATAGTTTGTTACTATATTATCAGTCACATTATAAGGCGCAGGGGTCTCAGTCTAGGAAAAAAGTATCGCCTCATGGTCCGTAAAATACGGTAAGCTTCCATTTTTGCTTGAATGTGTTAGGTTTATTGTTCTACTTTAAACTGCCTTTCAATGTTAGTCCTTCCTCTCTATCTGTCTGTCTCTTTCTCTCTCTCTGCGTCGCACTCAGTCTCTGTAAGTCTATCCCTCTCTTTCTTTCTTTTTCTCTCACTCTCTCTCTTCACCACACTTTCCCCCAAAAAATGTTCAACAAAAATTTGGCACAACCTTGGGTTAATTGATCCCTGTTCTCAAACCTTCAATGCAAAAAATCTACGAACAAATCCAT
Organism: Phymorhynchus buccinoides; assembly: GCA_017654935.2. Classification (NCBI taxonomy): domain Eukaryota; kingdom Metazoa; phylum Mollusca; class Gastropoda; order Neogastropoda; family Raphitomidae; genus Phymorhynchus; species Phymorhynchus buccinoides. The sequence continues at coordinate 11,816,784 of CM065696.1, forward strand.
AGCCACACAAGCACACTTCCTTCCATGACACTCTCTTTCATTACCAGATCCATTTCTTGGTAAAGGTAAAGATGTGCCACCCCCCATGCATTTCTCGGTTAATTGTATTTTTCCGTTTTTGCCTTTCTTACCATACATAAAGCTGTATTTTAGGAACATTTTTAGCTAATAACCTTTTTGGAATACTAACCCTAGCCCTAACCCTAACCCTACCCCCCACCCTATAAGACGGAAAAACGCAACGAACCACAACTGTGACAAATCGCGGTGTACTGCAGTACATAGTGGGGGGTAGGGTTAGGTTTAGGGCTAGGGTTAGGGATAGGGTTAGTATTCCAAAAAGGTTATTAGCTAAAAAATGTTCCTAAAATACAGCTTTATGTATGGTAAGAAAGGCAAAAACGGAAAAATACAATTAACCGAGAAATGTAGGGGGGGTGGCACATCTTCACCGTTACCCATTTCTTTTCCATACTTCAAATCCTTTCCCTGTAGCTTAGCCCATCAGTTTTACAGCCTTCTACGCATGTATTTAGTTGTCTCTTCATGATTCCAAGTCAATTTCTTCTCCAGTTTCTCTGAACAATCAGGATAATTTTTCTCTGCTCAAAGGTCTTTTGGCCACCATTTTTGTGTGTGTCAAGTTCAAGTGTATTATGTCTTTTTCACATTTAAACAACTGTTTCTCTCTCTAATATCAACCACCTAATCTCTTGTAGCAGCTTGAAACTCTAGTCGCCCAACTCGCCTTGGCATGAGGCTGTGTCAGACCAGTCGACATAAGCTAGAACACCGAGGCTACATCAAAATGTTGTTATGTTCTGTATAGTTGTGCGGGGATTGCTTTAAGCCATGACAAGCTCCTAGCATAACAGCATCAGTCTAAAATCCTCCGTAAGTCGGAGTGTGGCTGCCTACGTGGATAATCAAAAATGGTCACACATCTAATGTTCTTATCCCTAGCTGGTGCATTTGTACCATAGTGTTCAAGTGCTTCAGCTGTTGGGATGATCCCTGGAGTCTATAAGCCAGGGTAAGACAAGAACCAGTCATCCAAGTCTTATGCTCCACCCCTTTTAAAAACAACAAATTCTGAGTCAAAACTATTAAAATAATAAAATAAAAAAGACTTCAAAAGCGCAGTAGTAGCTTAATCTCAGGTCATTGAAGACTAAAAAGCTCCTTAACATTTACGGATATCCTTCTTCTTTTGCGTTCCCAGACTATATGGCTATAATGGGCGAGGCACGTATCTGCATCCGCTTACGTTGGCAGAAACCAATTCTGGTTATGAATCGCCAAAGGATGTGTCCGGTGTTCAGTGTTCACTGGTCTCCCCGCTGCATTCAGCCGACACATTCCGATTTCGGAGGAACAGATACACAAAATACTGAAACCCAAACTACGCCTTGCGGGAAGAAAAAAAAATCCATTCTCTTCAAATGGTGATTTCAGTAGTTCTCGGCGAAGAGGGAGGGCTGATGTTTTGCTGAGGAGGGGGGGCAGGGGGGGGGGGGGGGAATAGTGGGGAGGGGGGGGAGGGCACCGTTCTTCTGATGCAGGGGGGAGTGAGGCGGGGAATGAGGGTGGGGGTAGAGGGGGGAGGAGGGGGAGTGGGGGGGGTGGAGGGGGGAGGAAGGGGCGCTGCTTCCCGCGACGGTGGAGTGGTTGTCGTCGCTCTGGTGGACGTTGTCATGGAGACAGAGCAGCGCCTCGTACAGAAACCGCAGATCGTCCTGCATGAAACACACAGAGTTATTCATATTATTAGCATTATCTTTATTATTACTACGACTGGAGGAGGTTGTCACAGAGACAGAGCATCGCAGATCGTCCTGCATAAAACACACAGTGTTATTTATATTATTAGCATTATCTTTATTATTACGACTGGAGGAGGTTGTCACTGAGACAGAGCAGCAGAAACCATAGATTGTTCTGCATAAAACACACTGTTATTTATATTATTTGGTATTTGGTATCTTCTAGTCACAGAGACTTATCTCTGTGATATTCGGGCTGCTCTCCCCTGGAAAGCGCATCGCCGCAAGTGCCACAATTTTTTATATATTTTTTGGTTTTATTTTGGGGGGGACTGGGTGAGGAGGGTGTGTGGACACACTTGGAAAACCTAGCTATCAATTTGGCCATACCAGACAGCGGGATTTATCCCTGCTCTTACAGACTTTCAACTGCCGTGGGATTTTTTACGTGCGTAAAGCGCACGGGTCAGACTAGCTTTAAGTCCCCATCCTAAGGACTCGACGTTCAGTTCGATTTTCCTGTCAAACTAGAAAGAAAGGGGTGAGGCCGGGATTCGAACCCGGGGTCACTCACGCTGCAGTCACGCATTACATTTGGCAGGCGAACGTCGTCTTAACCACTCTGCCACCTTTCTCCCTTTTTATTAGCATTATTTTTATTATTAATACTGGAGGAGGTTGTCACAGAGACAGAGCATTGCCTCGTACAGAAACCATAGATCGTCTTGTAAAACTAAAGCATCAACTTTCAAGATTCAAGATTCTTTAATCAGCCAAAGGAAATACAAAGGAAATCGTTTTGGTTTTGCACAAGACACAATCCAACAACAACGAAAGCATGCACATCGAATGGACAAATTACATCATCATGTATCAGTCTCTCCCTCAGATTCTCTCTTTCTCGCACACCTACACATACATCAACACACACACATACACGTGTGCATACACATTTATACCAATACATGTCCCACCTCCTCACACACGCACACACACACACACAAGACCGCGAGCATGCAGGCACACCGATTACGACGATGATAAGGATGATTGTCATTCACATTCATTTTATTTATTGTTAAAACTGGTCACTTTTACGCCAAGCCCACACTGAACCGTGACCGTGGGAGACACACCTTGCCCGCGGCTTATTCTTCCCTGGTTCAGTCATGCGCCGTGGGTGCAGCCTTGAGCTGTACTCACGATCGTGTGCACTGAACCGCCAGTGGCCTCTCAGCTGACGAAGGGAGCGCGACGCCCCCAATAGCTCCAAGGTGAGCCTAAACTTTTGCTGAGTGAAACAGTTATAAAATTCGATTTATCATAAATAAATATCATTACACAAAAAAGCAGGCGAAAAACACAACACACACAGGATAAAAAGTTTCTGATTTTTCAACTTTAATGTTTCCTCTGGGATAATGGATGAAATGACAAACTACCAGTCGCATTTTCGGGTGTACAAGTGTAAACATTAGGCTACACACCTGCGACCCTAGGATCCCCGGTCTCTTGAGGTGGTACAGTTTCACCAGTTGGTAGACGTCCACAGCCCCCTCCATCACCAGTTGGTCCCACAGGGCCCACAGCGCGCAGAAACGACCGGTTCGAACCCCGCCGTACCTGTCAGCATCAGTAATAATAATACAATACGATGACAATAACAGCTCCCTCCATCACCAGTTGGTCCCACAGGGCCCACAGCGCGCAGAAACGACCGGTTCGAACCCCGCCGTACCTGTCAGCATCAGTAATAATAATACAATACGATGACAATAACAGCTCCCTCCATCACCAGTTGGTCCCACAGCGCGCAGAAACGACTGGTTCGAACCCCGCCGTACCTGTCAACATCAGTAATAATAATACAATACGATGACAATAACAGCTCCCTCCATCACCAGTTGGTCCCACAGGGCCCACAGCGCACAGAAACGACCGGTTCGAACCCCGCCGTACCTGTCAGCATCAGTAATAATAATACAATACGATGACAATAACAGCTCCCTCCATCACCAGTTGGTCCCACAGGGCCCACAGCGCGCAGAAACGACTGGTTCGAACCCCGCCGTACCTGTCAGCATCAGTAATAATAATACAATACGATGACAATAACAGCTCCCTCCATCACCAGTTGGTCCCACAGCGCGCAGAAACGACTGGTTCGAACCCCGCCGTACCTGTCAGCATCAGTAATAATAATACAATACGATGACAATAACAGCTCCCTCCATCACCAGTTGGTCCCACAGGGCCCACAGCGCGCAGAAACGACTGGTTCGAACCCCGCCGTACCTGTCAGCATCAGTAATAATAATACAATACGATGACAATAACAGCTCCCTCCATCAACAGTTGGTCCCACAGCGCGCAGAAACGACCGGTTCGAACCCCGCCGTACCTGTCAGCATCAGTAATAATAATACAATACGATGACAATAACAGCTCCCTCCATCAACAGTTGGTCCCATAGCGTGCAGAAACGACTGGTTCGAACCCCGCCGTACCTGTCAACATCAGTAATAATAATACAATACGATGACAATAACAGCTCCCTCCATCAACAGTTGGTCCCACAGCGTGCAGAAACGACCGGTTCGAACCCCGCTGTACCTGTCAACAACAATAATAACAATACAATACGATGATAATAACAAGGGTGATGATGATGATGGTGGTGGTGCTGATGATAACATACCTGTCCATAACGATGGTGGGTCCGATGTCGTTGGCGTGTTGCCAATCCATTGCCGAACACATTGTAGCTCACAGGCAGACTGTCAGCCCATTGCGTGACCACCACAATAGTGATGATGATGATGATGATGATGATGATGATAATGAAGGTGATGACGATGACCTACCTGTCCATAACGATGGTGGGTCCTATGTCGTTGGCGTGTTGCCAATCCATGGCCGCGCCGATCATGCCGAACACATTGTAGCTCACAGGCAGACTGTCAGCCCATTGCGTGACCACCACAATCTTGGTCAGGAACATGTAGTCATACTGCAATGACACAAATATTGATGCTATTCATCAGCTTACTGGGTGACAGCCACCACCTAGTTCTACTAGATACATGTAGATCCATGAAGTGGGTAGTTCTGCTGTCAGAACTAGGCTAACAGAAAATGTCAATAATGGGTTCTCTTACTGAAGATGCACTAAGAACAGCGTTGAATTGATGTCTGAAAAATGAAATGAAAACTCGTATTCAAAGGCATGTTTTGCTTTGAGGAAAATGTTTCAGAAAACAATATATCAACACAACGAAATACAGGCTCTAAGAGAGACAAACTCACAGAAGACACACAGACAGACAAACACACACACACACAGACATGTAAAAAAGCTTTATCAAGCTTATTCTTTTATCATCAATAAAGATCATTTTGACTTGACTTGACTTGACACCTGCATGGACTCCAGTATAAAGTTTCTACAGGTGTATGCCTCAATCTCTTCAGGCATGTCCCTCATGGATAGTTTGAAGTGACAATGATGATGATGATGACGGCGATGATGATGATGACAATGATGATGATGGCAATGATGATGATGATGATGACGACAATGATGATGATGATGATGATGATGACAATGGCAATAATGGTGATGATGATGATGATGATGATGATAACGACGATGATGATGATGACACACCTGCATGGACTCCAGTATGAAGTTTCTACAGGTGTAGGCCTCGTTCTCTTCAGGCATGTCCCGCATGGATAGTTTGAAGTTTCCAGCATCCACCTCCATCACCTCCCCCTGCTCCGGCCAGAAACAGTCCACCTCCTGCACACAGCATAAAATCCTCACAATGAGGGCATGTGCACATAATAACATACGCGGACACCCATGCACATAACCCATAATCATTTATTGCAATGACGTTGATTTCTTCTTGCTTTCATTTTTCAACCAAAAGAGATCAACTTTCATGCAGTTAGAAGGTGAAATCTGAATCTACTCATTTAACGTTGTTTCCTTCCTCACTTGGTATGGGGTGAAAGTTGCTATGGGTTACACATAAGTGTATTATGGATAAACTTGCAAAACCTGTATGTAGGGTGCGCACTGACCCGTACCGGTACGCAATGACCAATTTGTCATAGTCTTCAGAAATTCGCTTGCTTCTAGAAAACGGTTTCAGTTACAAAGCAGAGCGTTGATACGGTGGAAGCAGAAACATTATAACAGACGTTGGTGATCTAAATCTTTTCCAATATCGAACTGGAGATCCACAAATTGACGTCATATTACGATACTGCTTTAAGGGGTACGCAACCCCCCTTTCTATTCTATATTTCCTTACTATATTATCAGTCACATTATAAGGCGCGGGGATCTCAGTCTGGGTAAAAACAACCACCGCCTGATAGTCCGGGAAAATGCAGTACAAAAAAGTAAGAAATAAGGGAAGGGATACGATGATAGGTTTCTACATGTATAGTGGAACCTCCCTTATAAGACCCCCCCCCCCCCTTATAAGACTCCCTCCCTTTTAAAGACCCACCATGTCACATGTATTTTCCCTCTTATGCTTGGAAGATTTTTTACCAGCGATAAGAGGGAAAACACGTGTGAAAACGCTGATTTTCACACATGGGCGTGGTGGGTCTTTAACCCTTTCAACACCAGCCATTCCTCAGCCAAAATTTACCATTAAACTTACCTGGGTAGAGAATAGATTTCGTCTGCAATATTGGGGATTCCTCTGTGACATGCCTAAAATGGGGCCTATCCTTACCTCCCCAAATTAAGAACATAAGGTCACTGGTCAGCAGACCCTCATTTGATGCCTTTTAGTAACATGGGTGCTAAATCATTGTGGTGCCAAGAGGCGACAGTGGTGATGAAAGGGTTAAGACCTACTTACTCTGAGACATTGCCCTTCTTCGTAAGTATTAAAATTACCTCCCTTATACAACTCCCTCCCATTTAAAACCTCATTTTGGATGGTTTTCGGAGGTCTTATAAGGGAGGTTCCGCTGTATATTCCATATTTCTTACTTCCAGATTTCTTCTGAGGATTTGCGGGTGGGTTTCCGTGCGGAATCTGCGCGTATATATGTGTGCACATAGCCTAAAACGTACCTCTTATCATAGGCAGCATTGTATGTAGGCAACTATCCAAACGATTGAGCTAAATCTGTAAAATCTCAAAACTGGACCCATTCACTGCTGGAGAAAAATTGAGAGATTATCTTTCTAAAATATATTTTTTTAAAGTATAAATTATAAACCTCTTAGATCCATTCTGGGAAAATGGTCTGAAGATATTGTCCCTCCTGACCATCCCCCCGTGGGGATACCGGGGGGGTCTTTAATATAAATAGTTCCCCCACCTTCTGGAAGTTCTGTGCTTGTAACTTCCTCTAATCTGTCACTCTCTTTGACTCTGCCTTTTCCCTTTACTTACTGTCATCTACTATCTTTCTGCCTTACCGGTCCATTCTCCTGCCTTTTTTCATGAAACACTTTCAAAAAGATTTACTCCAGCCGAAGATGGACTTGCTGGGCCTAACTATTTCTTAGTTAGGCGCATAACGGCAGCATGACGCATCTGCGTTCATAATTGACAGGAAACTGTCTGAGCGATCGAAGAAGAAGATGACATCATCGACGACATCATACTGCCTATAGTTGACGCAGCAGACACAGGGCTGGCAGGCAAGGGGTTATAAAATCGTCTATTACTGCTTGCGATACTCACCTCATCCTCAGGAGAAGGCAGCACGATGATCACGGGACAATTCCTGTCCCACACCATTCTCCAGAAGTCTTCATCATCATCATCATCATCATCATTACATGACTCACCTCATCCTCAGGAGAAGGCAGCACGATGATCACGAGACAATTCCTGTCCCACACCATTCTCCAGAAGTCTTCATCATCATCATCATCATCATCATTACATGACTCACCTCATCCTCAGGAGAAGGCAGCACGATGATCACGGGACAATTCCTGTCCCACACCATTCTCCAGAAGTCTTCATCATCATCATCATCATTACATGACTCACCTCATCCTCAGGAGAAGGCAGCACGATGATCACGAGACAATTCCTGTCCCACACCATTCTCCAGAAGTCTTCATCATCATCATCATCGTCATCATCATCATTACATGACTCACCTCATCCTCAGGAGAAGGCAGCACGATGATCACGGGACAATTCCTGTCCCACACCATTCTCCAGAAGTCTTCATCATCATCATCATCATTACATGACTCACCTCATCCTCAGGAGAAGGCAGCACGATGATCACGAGACAATTCCTGTCCCACACCATTCTCCAGAAGTCTTCATCATCATCATCATCGTCATCATCATCATTACATGACTCACCTCATCCTCAGGAGAAGGCAGCACGATGATCACGGGACAATTCCTGTCCCACACCATTCTCCAGAAGTCTTCCTTCGTCCCCTGTAGGGGGCACTGCGTCACGATGAATTCGTCCCACTTCTTGTGGCCCTGACAACCAACCAATAAATCAATCAACTATTCTCAAAAACTACTTTCTTTTTTGCCCCAACGAATCTATGCCACAATAAATTTGTCCCACTTCTTATGACTCCAACAGGGCTCCCAGGGACCCCCATTTGGGGGTCTATGAAGAACTAAAATTCTAAAGGACCCTCTAAAACAATGTGCAGGGGGTCCCAGGGATGCACTAGAAAAATTCTTTTTAGCATTCGCAATGCCACTGGGACCCTCTGTCCCGCCTCTAGGACCCTCTATACTGTAAGTGAAGGAGTTCCTGGGACCCTTGTTTTGCGGGACAATAGGGAGCCCTACTCTATCAATCAATCAATCAACCATTCTCAAAACATTCCTTTGTCCCTCTTCAGGGGCACTGCATCATGATGACCATATTGATCACTCAGTTTCCTGTCGTACGAGAGAAGATGCGTCATGCTGCCGTTGGCTGGAGAAAATCTTTGTCAGTTTCTTTAGAACAACGGCAGGAGAATGGACCAGCAAGGCAGAAGGAGAGTAGATGACACTAAAGGGAAAAGGCAGAGTCAAAGAGAGCGACAGATTTGAAGAAGTTACAAGCACAGAACTTCCAGACAGTGGGGAAATTATTTGTACGAAAGACACACACACACACTCGATATCTCTAGGCGGGGGGTACAACAATTGATCTAAGGGAAGTAACTCATTGTAACACCCAAATTATGAACAAATGATGACCTCCCTTGAATCACAAACCAAAACCGATTGAAACAAGGCTGGAACCCAAAGGATTAAACATAAACCAAGATTTTCCTTCACAGAGTTATCTAACCTGCAGGTAGGTGGCGTTGATGTAGTCTGACCCCTCGACCCCGGGTCTGGCGGGCAGCACCACTCGCTTCAGGTTGACGGGGAGCAGAGCCTCACTGTGGTTCTTCTCGCTGTTGATTGGTCGAAGGGCGCACGACATGTCCGACGCTCCTGGTGTGTGACTTGTCACCATCTGTCAATAGATTATCAAGCCTCCTTTAGTTTCTTCTTCTTCTTCTTCTTCCATTAATCATTCGCCTTTATCCATTTGAAGATTCTGATGATATAGAACTGAGAAGGGTTCTGCACATGTTAAGATATAGTCAATCAGGTTTAGTCAAGTTTAATCAGGTTTCGAACATGTCTGCCTCCCACAAAGCAAATACACAAATCTACACACACACACACAGAGGATGTAAAAAAGTTTACCAAGCTTATTCTTTTATCATCAATAAAGATCATTTCGACTTGACTTGACTTGACACACACATCTGCCTCCCACAAAGCAAATACAAAGACATGCGCACACACACAAACATGTCCGCCCCCCCCCCCCCCCCCCTCTCCAAAGCAAACACAAATACACACACACATACAACACACACACCACTAACCTTGAACTGTTTTTCTAACAAACTGTAGGGGTCAGGGTCACTGTGACCTTCAAAGGTCATCACCGCGCCGTTGCTAAGCGCAGAGGTCAGAGAGGCGACATAGGTGTGAAGGTCGTCTCTATGGACCTCTGTCTGCCCCCCACCCAGCAAATACTCCACCAGGACGTCATGGATGAACATGTATTGATCCTGAAACAATGGATCATTCCATTGACAGAAACTGAGAAAGGGGGAGAACAGCATTGGTTTACAATTCTGAAACAATGGATCATTCCATTCACAGAAAGGGGGAGAACAGCATTGGTTTACAATTCTGAAATAATGGATAATTCCATTGACAGAATGGGGGAGAACAGCACTGGTTTTAAATTCTGAAAGAATGGATCATTCTATTCACAGAAAGGGGGAGAACAGCATTGGTTTACAATTCTGAAACAATGGATCATTCCATTGACAGAAAGGGGGAGGACAGCATTGGTTTACAATCCTGAAACAATGGATCATTCCATTGACAGAAACTGAGAAAGGGGGAGAACAGCATTGGTTTATAATCCTGAAAGAATGGATTGTTCCATATTGATAGAATGGAGGAGAACAGCATTGTATTGGTCCTAAAACAATGGATTATTCCATTGACAGAATGGAGGAGAACAGCCTTGTAGTACTTCTTCTGCGCTCCCAGTACTTCTTCTGCGCTGGCCATAATGGGTGAATTAATTTGTGTCTGTTCTCAAGTTTTCCTTGGTTTGGGGGGACACTGCAGTGCTTGAGTCTTAAAGGCGCAAGTTTTGAATGTGTGTATGTGAAGAAGGATAAGAGAGAGAGAGAGAGAGAGAGAGAGAGAGAGAGAGAGAGAGAGAGAGAGAGAGAGAGAGAGAGGGAGAGAGAGGGGAGAGAGAGAGGGAGAGAGAGAGAGAGAGAGAGAGAGAGAGAGAGAGAGAGAGAGAGAGAGAGAGAGAGAGAGAGAGAGAGAGAGAGAAGAGTGTGAGAGTAGAGTAGTTGTGACTATATGTCTACTTGCACTGCTAGTACTAAAGAGGTGTTACCGTTTATTTCAGGTAAGAACGTGTTTCTTGACTTTCGCGCGCGCGCAAGAGAGAGAGAGAGAGAGAGAGAAGAGAGAGAGAGAGAGAGAGAGAGAGAGAGAGAGAGAGGGGGGGAGAGAGAGAGAGGGGGGGGGGAGAGAGAGAGAGAGAGAGAGAGAGAGAGAGAGAGAGAGAGAGAGAGAGAGAGAGAGAGAGAGAGAGAGAGAGAGAGAGAGAGAGAGAGAGAGAGAGAGAGAGAGAGAGAGAGAAAAAAGAGTGTGAGAGTAGTTGTGACTATATGTCTACTTGCACTGCTAGTACTAGAAGAAGTGTTACCATTTATTTCAGGTAAGAACGTGTTTCTTGACTTGTATTTTTGTGACATGTTTCTGCTCATAAATAATATAGACACAATGTAACTTTGCAGCTTGTTGTAACTTCCCATACATTTTGTGGAGATGTGACACTTTGATTTGCAACTCTGCTGATCATTCATATTTTATTGTTATACAAGTCTAACATAAATGCAAGACCTTGGTCTCTAATTCCGTGGAAACACTGCCATTAAAGCTAATGAAGCATTCTGACATGTAACTCTTTTTCATGATTATGTAACAAACTGTGACACTTTGTACTGTGGCCCATAACTCAGTTTGCATCAGTATATTCTCTGTTGTCTGATGTGCAGGATTGTAACACTTTGTCTCATCACACATACCTCAGTTTGTACCAGCAGGTTCCTCTGTCATCTGCTGTGCAGGATTGTGACACTTTGTCTCATCACACATACCTCAGTTTGTACCAGCAGGTTCCTCCGTCGTCTGATGTGCAGGATTGTGACACTTTGTCTCATCACACATACCTCAGTTTGTACCAGCAGGTTCCTCCGTCGTCTGATGTGCAGGATTGTGACACTTTGTCTCATCACACATACCTCAGTTTGTACCAGCAGGTTCCTCCGTCATCTGATGTGCAGGATTGTGACACTTTGTCTCATCACACATACCTCAGTTTGTACCAGCAGGTTCCTCCGTCGTCTGATGTGCAGGATTGTGACACTTTGTCTCATCACACATACCTCAGTTTGTACCAGCAAGTTCCTCCGTCGTCTGATGTGCAGGATTGTGACACTTTGTTCTGTAACACATACCTCAGTTTGTACCAGCAGGTTCCTCTGTCATCTGATGTGCAGGATTGTGACACTTTGTTCTGTAACACATACCTCAGTTTGTACCAGCAGGTTCCTCTGTCGTCTGATGTGCAGGATTGTGACACTTTGTTCTGTAACACATACCTCAGTTTGCACCAGCAGGTTCCTCTGTCGTCTGATGTGCAGGATTGTGACACTTTGTTCTGTAACACATACCTCAGTTTGCACCAGCAGGTTCCTCTGTTATCTGATGTGCAGGATTGTGACAGTTTGTCTCATCACACATACCTCAGTTTGCACCAGCAGGTTCCTCTGTCGTCTGATGTGCAGGATTGTGACACTTTGTTCTGTAACACATACCTCAGTTTGCACCAGCAGGTTCCTCTGTCGTCTGATGTGCAGGATTGTGACACTTTGTCTCATCACACATACCTCAGTTTGCACCAGCAGGTTCCTCTGTCGTCTGATGTGCAGGATTGTGACACTTTGTCTCATCACACATACCTCAGTTTGCACCAGCAGGTTCCTCTGTCGTCTGATGTGCAGGATTGTGACACTTTGTCTCATCACACATACCTCAGTTTGCACCAGCAGGTTCCTCTGTCGTCTGATGTGCAGGGTAAAGGCAGGGATGTTGACGGTTCCCTGGTCGGCGATCTGACTGATCATGCTGTCGATCAGAATGTACGTGCCCGTCCGTCCCACACCCGCACTGAAAACACAGCATGAAATCTTGATTAACATATCAAATTTAACAGATTAACCAGACCTGTTTACCCCCTACACAAGTCTCGAGTAGCCTGGACAGCTGAAATGAGTAGTTTTGGTGTGAAATGTGTAGTTTTATTCATTAAACCATCAAACAATGTTCACTGAAAATGAGTAGAACCTAGCATTATTTTCAATTTTGAAGAGTAGTAGACATCCAAATTGAATAGAATACGACTCGAAAAGAGTAGAGTAAACAGGTCTTGATTAACTCATTCAATGTAGCAATATATGTTTCGGAATTAATAGTTGTCAATTGGATGCATTTGCTTCAAGGGAAGTAAATCTGTGTGCACACCATACCTTGGTCACTTCAAATTTCGCTTCGCTCCCTTAGACCACAATTTTGCCTCCGACTTTGCTTTTGTAGTGGCTTCTTGTGGGGAAACCAATCGGTGAAGATAGTTTTTCTATATAATGTCTATATATAAAAAAAAGTCTGATCTACCACTTCCCTATGTCTAAACTTGAAGTAAAACCCCGTAACGTTCCTTCATTTCTCCTTTTGTTTATGTATGTTTTGTTTGTGTGTATGGCTGGAGTGAGTTTTGTTAATAATTCAAAATGGTTGCGATGCGAATGAGTTAAAGACAGGACCTCATTCATGCTGGCTGTGTGACTAAGACATTATTGGAAAAACACAAAAGCTGTAGGTTCGGTATAGGTCCTTTATTGAAGATACCACAGACTTCACCCTTATTCCTCATTTTTTGTCACTTTTTCATCACATTGAAAAAAGAGCTAAGCTCTGAAACGTCTGTGGTATCTTCAATAAAGGACCTATACCGAACCTACAGCTTTTGTGTTTTTCCATTCATATGGTCCGAGTGGTCTTCTGAATCATTTAAGACATTATTGACATCAGTAGGGGGCTTAGTAGATGGTGTCCTGCGTATGTTAGCTCAGAACAGGCTCCACTGAACTCCACCGAAGTGACTCAGCAGCACTGCAGTGTCTCCTCTGGAGGTTGCCTCTGGATGACCATGCACTGATCGCTCCCCATGGACCGCCGGTTTTGGGGTCTGCGACCGGACAATCTGTGGTGAGATCCCAGGTGGTCACCCACTCTCAGTTCAACACCTTCTTTTCGAATGTCCATTTTCAACATCGCTATACACCTTGTCTGGGATACAAGTAGCAAACAGGAACTTTAAAAGATGTAGTTTACAGCCATGAAATGATCAAAATCGCTTCAGTCGCATCCAGCTCTGGAATTGCAAGATTACTATAATTGATGCGTTACTTAATATTAACCCTTTCACCGCCAATGTCACATTTTTGCACCATAATGATTTATACCCATGTCATAAAAAGCCATGAAATCTGGGTCTGTTGTCCAACGATCTTGTGTTCTTGATTTGAAGAGGTAAGGATAGGCCTTATTTTAAACATGTCACAGAGGAATTGCCAAGATTGCAGACAAAATCTTTTCTGTATTCATGTAGGTTTAATCGAAAAATTTGGCTAAAAAATGGCTGGCGGTGAAAGGGTTAATTTAGTTTTCTTTGCCCCCTTTCTTTTTTTCTTCTCATGCATGCACGCACGCACACACACACACACACATACACTCACACACACATGCACGCACGCGCACACACACACACAAACACACACACTCACATAAACGCAGGCATAAATACACAATCACAAAACCTTGTTTCATTTATTTACTTATTTTTGAAGTCTAATATCACATTGTGTGAACAGACTTTAAATAAAATCAATCTATCAATCAAACCCAGGTAAGGGACACACACAAATGCACACAAGACAAATCACAGGTAAGGACATTCAGTCTGCATTCTGATCGCACAAACGAATGGTAGAAGGAATGAACAGAGTTCAGGTGCCTTGATGTTCTTGCACATGGGCCTCAGAGTCTGTCGCTTCTGTCCGATCGTCTGCTGTCAATGTCGTCATGTAGCAGATGTGTCTCGTCTAACATGATCGTCCTCAGTTTATCAGTCAGTTCGCTTTCTGGGTGTTTTTTGCACCCCCCCCCCCCCCCCCCAGCTTTCTTTACCGCTTTCTCTGGTCGACCTTTGTCTTGCTTAGAGACATTCCCTCCCCAGCACACAACCCCCAAAATTAAAACACTACAGATAACAGAAGAATAAAACATTTTCAGGATTTCTGTACGAACATCAAAAGATCTCATTTTACGAAGACACTATTGAAATTTATTAAAATACTAGAATTTTCATGCCAGGAGAGGTTTGTTATCTATCTACGATCACACCAAGATATTTGTAGGTATCAATGATGATGCCAATGATTTTGATAATCCTGCATTATCCTACCTGCAATGTACAATGATGGGTCCCCCATCGGGGGGATTGCAGGCGGCAGATTTCTGCACAAACTCCAGCACAGGTAGGCTGTAATCGGGTAATAATGAACAAGATAATGATACTGATTATCCCAGTTATCCTGCATTATCCTACCTGCAGTGCACAATGATAGGTCCCCCATCAGGGGGGTTGAGGGTGGCAGATTTCTGCACAAACTCCAGCACGGGTAGGCTATAATCCGGTAATAATGAACAAGATAATGATACTGATTATCCCAGTTATCCTACCTGCAGTGCACAATGATAGGTCCCCCATCAGGGGGGTTGAGGGCGGCAGATTTCTGCACAAACTCCAGCACGGGTAGGCTGTAATCGGGCACACCGTGATCGGGCCACTGGGTGTAGTGGTACTGGTAGACTGTGCGTTCTGCAGACCCCTTCATGGTGTGTTTCTGTGGAAAGAATGGCAATAATATACTGAATAAACTGAAATCAGGGACATCGTGGTGTAGTATTACTGTGCATTCTGCAGACCCCTTCATGGTGTGTTTCTGTGGGAAGAATGGTAATATATTGAATAAACTGAAATCAGGGACATTGTGGTGTAGTATTACTGTGCATTCTGCAGACCCCTTCATGGTGTGTTTCTGTGGGAAGAATGGCAATAACATATTGGATAAACTGAAATCAGGGACATCGTGGTGTAGTATTACTAAGCGTTCTGCAGACCCCTTCATGGTGTGTTTCTGTGGGAAGAATGGAAATATATTGAATAAACTGAAATCAGGGACATCGTGGTGTAGTATTACTGTGCATTCTGCAGACCCCTTCATGGTGTGTTTCTGTGGGAAGAATGGAAATATATTGAATAAACTGAAATCAGGGACATCGTGGTGTAGTATTACTGTGCATTCTGCAGACCCCTTCATGGTGTGTTTCTGTGGGAAGAATGGCAATAACATATTGGATAAACTGAAATCAGGGACATCGTGGTGTAGTATTACTAAGCGTTCTGCAGACCCCTTCATGGTGTGTTTCTGTGGGAAGAATGGCAATAACATATTGGATAAACTGAAATCAGGGACATCGTGGTGTAGTATTACTAAGCGTTCTGCAGACCCCTTCATGGTGTGTTTCTGTGGGAAGAATGGTAATATATTGAATAAACTGAAATCAGGGACATCGTGGTGTAGTATTACTGTGCATTCTGCAGACCCCTTCATGGTGTTTCTGTGGGAAGAATGGCAATAATATATTGGATAAACTGAAATCAGGGACATCGTGGTGTAGTATTACTAAGCGTTCTGCAGACCCCTTCATGGTGTGTTTCTGTGGGAAGAATGGAAATATATTGAATAAACTGAAATCAGGGACATCGTGGTGTAGTATTACTGTGCATTCTGCAGACCCCTTCATGGTGTGTTTCTGTGGGAAGAATGGCAATAATATATTGGATAAACTGAAATCAGGGACATCGTGGTGTAGTATTACTAAGCGTTCTGCAGACCCCTTCATGGTGTGTTTCTGTGGGAAGAATGGCAATAACATATTGGATAAACTGAAATCAGGGACGTGGTGGTGTAGTATTACTAAGAGTTCTGCAGAGTGTGTTTCTGTGGCTGCGACATGCTCTCCAGGTGGCTGCAACCCTAATTTCACAGAGACGCCTCTGTGACTATAAAGTACCTAATACCTAATACATAGTCAGCCAGTCAACCAGCCAGGAACAAACGTCACTGAAAACATTACCATCCCTTCGCTTGCGTGGCTGATGATGATGATGATGATGATGATGATGATGATGATGCTCTTCGCTTTTGATGTCAAAGCCCTGGAATGATGCTTTTGGGTTTAGACAAGACAGGAAAGATATATCTCTCGACCATTTTCCCAAATTGAGTCTAACAAGACTCTTTTAAATGTTATAATAAGAAACTAAAAGGCGAGAACAAGAGCGAAAAGCAAACAAAGCGCAAAGAAAAAAATTGAAGCAACAATTTAGTAGGAAGCGCCAAAATGCTCAAGAAGGCCTAAACCGGTCAAAGACCAAAACAAGAAAGAAAACTTTCAAATAATTACCAAATGAAGAGAACTATTAATGAAGCAAAGCAAGATTAACCCTTTCACCGCCAACGTCGCATTTTAGCACCACAATGATTTAACACCCAAAAAGGCATTAAATCAGGGTCTGTTATCCAAAGACCCTATTCTCTTAATTTTGGGAGGTAATGGAAGTTCAGTTTAACGTCGCGTATCGGCTTTCGCCATGTACGACGGGCTGAACAAACCAACCAGGGTATAAACAAAAATTTATATTCCTGAATCACTGTCTTAGCCAAAAGGCCGAGAAGCGATCAGAATATTATGTCGCAAATGGGAGGTAAGGATAGGCCTTACTTTAAATATGTCACAGAGGAATCGCCAATATTACAGACATATTTTTTTCTCTACCCAGGTAAGTTTAATGGAATTTTTTGGCTGGAAAACGGCTGGCAGTGAAAGGGTTAATAGCAGGCAAGCAAGAAATAAGCGAAGAAAGGATATAAATCTGAATAAACCGACCAGAAAGTGATGGAGTCACGCAAGAACGAAGCAGTTGCTGGGAGGTTCCCCAAAAAGAGATGTTGCCACATCAGTGGAAAATGAAAAAGTGACGCTCACAGGTCAAATGAACCGCGTGACCGGAAGCTAAGGGGAGTAACCGGGCTTCCGGTAAGGGGAGTTACGGTTCCTTTGCTACTTTCGTTTTTTTATGTTGCTTGGGCATTGGTTTCCAAAATTATGTTTCTGCTATTGTTTCGGAGTGTTGGTAAGTATGGTTAAAATAGATTTGAGAATTTCTCAGTTTTTCTCTGTCAGTTAAGGGGTTAAGACCTTATTTTTGATGATTTTTCAAGGTCTTAATAGGGAGATACCACTGTAACAGAAAAGACCTCGCAGGAATATTATGAATTTTGCTATTTGATTATGTGATAATTATACTAACTTGTGGCGGTGCCATAGCCGATGAGGTTTAACCGAGGCGTGGTCACCGCTACAGCTATCTGTATTAATTTAAAAAAATCGGGACTTTACTGGTTTCGTACTGCCTCCGGGCATTGCCTCCAGTATTGTTCCCACCATATTTGTATTTACAAATGTCCCATATGTGTCTGATTCAGACCAAGAGGACGTAAAACTCCATTTCCGACTCCGATTATGTGATAATATTAACTTGTGGCGGTGCCATAGCCGATGAGGTTTAACTGAGGCGTGGTCACCGCTACAGCTATCTGTATTAATTTAAAAAATCAGGACTTTACTGGTTTCGTACTGCCTCCGGGCATTGCCTCCAGTATTGTTCCCACCATATTTGTATTTACAAATGTCCCATATGTGTCTGATTCAGACCAAGAGGACGTAAAAGTCCATTTTCGTCGTCGATTATGTGATAAGTGTGCCTTGCCAGGTCGAGAGGACGTAAAACTCTAAATTTCGTTCGATTATGTGATCTCTTAACCCTTTCACCGCCAATGTCGCATTTTGGCACCACAATGGTTTAACACCCATGTCACTAAAAGGCATCAAATTAGGATCTGTTATCCAAAGACCCTATTTTCGTAATTTTTGTAGGTAAGGATAGGCCTAATGTTATACATGTCACAGAGGAATTCGCAATATTTGCAACTTTTTTTTTCTGTACCCAAGTTAAGTTTAATGGTATTTATTGGCTGAAAAATGGCTTGTGGCGAAAGGGTTAATATTGCAAAATGGATAAGAATATTGACATCAACCATGTAGTTCTACCACAAACAGCTACCAAAGCATCAAGCAACCAAAGCGCACGTTCTTCATCCAACAGAAGGAAAACAAGCCAGCAATTAGTATATCGTCGGTGAAATTCAAAAATCTCAAGTTTGGTAGTTTTGAGAAAAATGAAAAAAATTATAAAAAATTAACCGTGTTGACCACGATTGATTAACTATGATGAATTTGTTCAAGACATTGTGAGTTTAGTCCTGCATTTTGTTAAAATTACTTGAATTTTTTTGTTGAGACTTGAAAAGAACGAAGATACGAGGTTTTTGTCTTTAACTAGATCTGAATTTGGGACTTACGAGTTATTCGTCTATTTTCACAACCTCATTTACCCCAGATAGAAAGTCATTAGAGATACGAGCTTTTGGTGGAAGGTGGCAGGAAAAATTAGAAAGCTGACTATGTATCTAACTCAAATCGAGATACAAGGTTTTTGAATTTCACCGACGATATTCACAAGCCAAAAATAAGGAAACGGGTTTGATAACTGGCTAGCTTAGTTTGGTCAAGAGGATGATGAAACTGCTGTTTGGTCGTCCAAAGGATTGTGTGTCAGAAATTTGAATCCCATTTGGTGTCCCGAAATAGAGAGGCCAAGAGAGGAGCTAATGAAATTGAACAAATGAGAAAAACTCTCTTTCTAATTAACTCCCCTCCACCAAAGTTGATTACGATACCAATCATCTAGCAATGCGTGGATCAGAGCCAAAGTGAGACAAACAAAGCATCATTCTCAATAAAGAATGTGCCGAGTTCACTTTTATGACCCTCCACCCACACATTACACATCAACAATGGTGGAGAGGACGACATACAAACAAATCAACATCTATCCAAAATTCCTTTCGAGGCTTACCAGTTTGTTCTGTGTTGTGTGTCGTCTATGTGTAACATGTTCAAGGCTAGAAGGATATGCCACTCTTGGACAGATGTTGATTTGTTTGTATGTCGTCCTTTCCACCATTGTTGATGTGTACTGTGTGGGTGAAGGGTCATAAAGGCGAACTTGGCACATTCTTTTTTGAGAATGATGCTTTGTTTGTCTCACTTTGAATCTGATCCACGCATTGCTAGATAATTGGTATCGTAATCAACTTTGGTGGAGGGGAGTTAATTAGAAAGAGAGTTCCCCCCTTTGTTCAATTTCATTTTGGACAGATACTTTATCAGCAGGAATGCACAAAGGATAGAGAGCCTTTTGCAGGGATAAACCGGTCTGTTGAAACAAGCCCAAGCCCAGCCCCTAGTAGCGTTGAAGCGCGTGTTAGTACCTTTTTTACCTTGTTGTACCGCAGGGTGAAGGTCCGCACGGTGTAGTGGGCCCGCTGGACTTCGCTGACCGTCTTGACCGACAGGGAGCCGTGGGTCTCACACCCCTCCCCGGGCCAGTACTGGTCACACTTACGCTGCACAACACAGAGAACGTCGTCGTCATCATCATTTGAACGTTTGATGACGATGACGACGATGATGATGGTAACAATGATGATGATAATGATGATGTCAATGATGATGAAAAGAATGACGACGACAGTGATGATGATGAAATGACAAGATGATGATGATGATAATGATGATGATGATGATGATAATGATGACGATGATGATGACCTACCCTCCCTTTCTTCATCAGGTTGGTGATCATGACAATCACAGAGCAGTTTTGCTCCCACACCATTCGCCAGAAATCAACATACATTTGATGATGATGATGATGATGATGATGATAATGATGATGACAATGATGATGATGATGATGATGATGATAATGATGATGATGATGACAATGATGATGATGATGACCATGATGCTAATGATGATGATGACCATGATGATGATGATGATGATAATAATGATGATGATGACGATGATGGTAACCTACCCTCCCTTTCTCCATCAGGTTGGTGATCATGACAATCACAAAGCAGTTTTGCTCCCACACCATTCGCCAGAAATCAACAAACGTTTGGGGCAAGGGACCCTGTGTAGCGATGTAGGCCCTCGACTTTTGGTAACCCTGGAAACAGATAATTAAAAAGAAACTGATCAACGATCACCATGGAAACACAAAATGGGGTAATCTAAACCTTCAAATTCCTGAAATCATGAAAACATATCGCCGCTGGGAAATTAAACTATGGTAACTCAAAATTGGTAAATTACGATGTGTTGGACTTACCGGGTGATCAAGACAAGATCTAACAAAGCTGTACAAAAAAACAGTTTCCAAAAATAAAACAATAATGGTGATATGAACGAAAATAATGCAATTTTAGCATCAAATGACTGAAACACTGAGTTTTGTTTTTCTTCTTATGCAAAGTGACATCTTATAAAGATACAACACACTGTTTTCCGCACTGCGATAATAGGTACATTGGAACCTCCCTTATAAGACCTTCAAGAATCATCCAAGATGAGGTCTGGAATTTGGTGTTTAACGTCCTCTCGACCCGGGAAGGCACATATGGGACATATATCTCCAAGATGAGGTCTTATAAGGGAGGGGTCTTATAAGGGAGGTAATTTTAATACTTACAAAGAAGGGCAATGTCTCAGAGAAGTAGGTCTTATGTGGGAGGGAGTCTTATAATGGGAGGTCTTATAAGGGAGGTTCCACTGTATTGGGTACTTTAAGGTACTTTATGGTCACAGAGGCGTCTCTGTGAAATTCGGGTTGCTCCCACCTGGAGAGCGTGTTGCAGCCAGAGGCGTGCCACCCAATTTTCAAAACAAAAAAATTTTGCATGCGATCTTTTGAGTGACTGATGAAGAAAGAAGGGGGGTGGTGTTAAATTTTTGACCAAATGACAACTTTTTCGTTGCCACTGGGTTTAACGTGTGCTAAGTGCACGGGCTATTAGAGTTTATATATATTTTTGGGGTGTTTTTTATCAAGCAAACCAGGACGAAGTGTCCATCTGTCTCTGTCTTTCTCGCCCTCTATAGAGTGTAGAGTGGCACAGTGGTAACACGTTCGCTTCGTGTCAAGTAAACCCGAGTTCGAACCTGGGTACAGGGGATTTTTCCTCTCACTTTGCACTAGGCCTTACGGTCTGAATGTGGAGTCTTTTGGACGAGACGATAAACCGAGGTCCAGTGTGCCCATGCACTTAGCACACGTTAAACTCAGTGGCAACGAAAAAGTTGTCATTTGGTCCAAATTGAACTCCCCCACCCCCCTTTCCTTCCTCATCAAACACAAAAAATCCCATGCAAAAAAGCAAAATGGGTGGTGCGCCTCTGGCTGCGACACGCTCTCCAGGTGGGAGCAACCCAAATTTCACAGAGACGCCTCTGTGACTATAAAGTACTTGATACCCTGATACCTATCTCTCTGTGAAATGACTTACATCCACATAGTTAGCGTTGATGTAGTCAGGCTGTTTCTGTCGACCAGAGTCCGACTTCAGAATGACCCGGGAATGGTCAACTGGAAAAAAGACAAACAAACATCAGGACAAATGATTTTAATTTCAATTATGAACACTGAAAATATGACAAAAGTAGACAGACAGACACATACAACCACAGAAGCATGCATACCCACACACACAGAGACGAGCACATGTGCATGCATAAACGCAGACAGACACACTTACAGGCAGCTATGTTAATATTCCGACTATAAGCCGCTACTTTTTTCCTCAACTTTGGCCCATGCGGCTTATAGACTGATGCGGCTTATCTGCGCATTTTTTCCCATTCTACATTTATCAGTATGATTAAATCTGTTTCTGACCACATTTTTCAGCCTATTTTGAGCTTCCAAACTGGTTTTGGTAATCAATAGATTAAAATCTCATGTTTAAAGCATCTGAGAACATTACAAATTTATGTTCTGCTAGGAGAATTTCTATATTTGTGTTACTTTGTGCACATATAATTTTCTCTGCGGCTTATAAACTGGTGCGGCTTATATGTGAATAAATACTTAATATTTTGTCAATTTAAGGGGTGCGACTGATATACAGGTGCGTCTTATAGTCCAGTTTTTATGGTATATCTGTTTTTGTTCTTGTTATTTGGCAGGATGGACAGACACACACAGACACACACATACCCACCACCCCACACATCCACACAAACCCATACCGCACACGCACACACACACTTACATGCAGCAATGTTGATATATATCTGTTTTTGTCCTTGTTATCTGGCAGGATGGACAGACATACACACACATAATACCCACCTACCCACACACACCACCTATACCCCACACATCCACACAAACCCATACCACACACACTTACATGTAGCAATGTTGATGTATCTGTTTTTGTCCTTGTTATCTGGCAGGATGGACACAAACACACACACACACAAATACACACACATAATACCCACCTACCCACCACCCACACACATCACCTGTACCCCACACACACACACACACTTACATGCAGCAATGTTGATGTATCTGTTTTTGTCCTTGTTATCTGGCAGGATGGACAGACAGACAGACAGACACACACACACACACATAATACCCACCTACCCACCACCCACACACATCACCTGTACCCCACACACACACACACACTTACATGCAGCAATGTTGATGTATCTGTTTTTGTCCTTGTTATCTGGCAGGACAGACAGACACACACAAATACCCACACATAATACCCACCTACCCACCACCCACACACATCACCTGTACCCCACACAAACACACACACACTTACATGCAGCAATGTTGATGTATCTGTTTTTGTCCTTGTTGTCGGGCAAGTTGGAAGCGTCACAGGTGAAATCTGTTCTGGTGTGACGGTATAGATCCTGTACACATACAGACAGTTCATCAACATCACTGTCATCATTGGCGGTAGGAGTATTTTGCATCAACATCCTCATCATGATCATCATCATCATTAACATTATTGACATCACTAGCAGTAGTAGCATTTAATATCATGATGCAAATAAGGCGCAGGGTTCAAAGTGCATTACAAAATAGTTGTGTCTTATGGGCAGAAAATTGGTATTTGGTATATTCTAGTCACAGACACTTATCTCCGCGAAATTCGGCTGCCCTCCCCAGGACAGTACGTTGCTGCAAGTGCAGCCCCTATCGATTTTGTTTGGAGAGGGGTGGGGGGCAAACTTAGGAAACCTACTTATCAATTTGGTCATACTAGGCAGCAGGATTTCTCCCTGCTCTTATCAACTTTTAACTGCCGTGGGTTTCTTACGTACATAAAGCGCACGGGTCAGACTAGCTTGGATAGGTAGTTTAGACTAATTTGCATTTTCCAAACAGGATTAGTCTTCTTAGCTGCACTCATGACTACAGGCCCAGAGCGCTTTACACATAATATTGGGGGGAAAAACACAATAAAAACATGAAACAGAAATCCAATAACATAAGCAGCAAGTGCAGATGACAATCAATAACAACAACTGCTACTACTACTACTACTAACAAATATTTATGCAAGCATGAAATGAAATTATACATTCATACGAACATATGAATCTTTTTCATACACATACACCACACACAAAGACACACACATACATATTTGCGTGCACAAATCAGCATTTTGTTTTAAGGTGAATTGTTTTAATGATTAATTTTCCAACTTGTAGCATGCTAGTGAGTTTTACAGTTCAGTCTGTGGTTGGGTGTATGATAAAGAATGAATAAAATTCGACATATTATACGGTTTCAAAGCGGGCGCTCGGGTGTGTACCTTGTGTGACACACACATACATACACGCACGCACACACACACATATAGATAAACACATCACACTCACTTCAAACTCCTGCGAGAAGGCGAAGTCGCTGTCAGCGTGCATGGCCTCCACGTGGGCGGGGAAGAGAGAGGCCTCGATTTCAGGGTACTCCTTCTCCTCTGTCACATCAGAGAAAGCAACGATGATATCATAAACTCTATATTCAAACTCCACGTGGGCGGGGAAGAGAGAGGCCTCGATTTCAGGGTACTCCTTCTCCTCTGTCACATCAGAGAAAGCAACGATGATATCATAAACTCTATATTCAAACTCCACGTGGGCGGGGAAGAGGCAGGCCTCGATTTCAGGGTACTCCTTCTCCTCTGTCACATCAGAGAAAGCAACGATGATATCATAAACTCTATATTCAAACTCCACGTGGGCGGGGAAGAGAGAGGCCTCGATTTCAGGGTACTCCTTCTCCTCTGTCACATGAGAAAGTAATAATATCATAAAATCTATATTCAAACTCCACGTGGGCGGGGAAGAGAGAGGCCTCGATTTCAGGGTACTCCTTCTCCTCTGTCACAGCAGAGAAAGCAACAATAATATTATAGAGAGGCCTCGATTTCAGGGTACTCCTTCTCCTTCTCCTGTCACAGCAGAGAAAGCAACAATAATATTATAGAGAGGCCTCGAATTCAGGGTACTCCTTCTCCTTCTCCTGTCACAGCAGAGAAAGCAACAATAATATTATAGAGAGGCCTCGATTTCAGGGTACTCCTTCTACTCTGTCACATCAGAGAAAGTAACGATATCATAAACTCTATATACATAAGCCGCTAAGCCAAAATCTGTCTGTGTAAAGCTCTGTCTGTCTGTCCGTGCTGTCTGCGAAAACTGTTGGTGGTACACCCCCAAACCATGTATTCTCTTGACCAGTAGCATCCCAGAAAGGCAGAGAGTATAAAATTAATGTCATTCAACCTCCGTCTTTGTTTATGTGGCGGTACCATAGCCAATGAGGTTTAACCGAGGCGTGGTTACCTATCTATATTGTTAAAAACTCGGGACTTTACTGGTGTTGCACTTCCTCCGGGCATTGCAGCCAGTATTGTTCCCACCATCTTTGTATTTACAAAATGTCCCATATGTGTCTTATGACCGAGAGGACGTAAAACATCATTTTCATCTCCGTCTTTGTTTGTCTGCCTGCTTCTGTCTCTGTTTCTCTCTCTCTCTCTCAATGCTCTTTAAACATCTTGATCTACTGACTATAAACACCTTGTTATGTCTGGATTGGGTGCCGGTTCGTTGTTCGTCATGCCCCAGTCATACTTAGCAAAACTCGACAAAGGGAATTTCTTCTGCATTTATTTTGCCTTGAAAATACAGCATTGAAGGAAGGGCATAGGGGAAATGGAACAGTCACAAGCACAGACAGTCAACTTCATACTGCAACCCTTGACTGGACTGGTGGGTCATGACATCGTCCGAATCGTTGTACTGAGACAAAGAACGAAAACAAGGTCGTAAGAAATTAACTACAAAACTTAAGTGAGACAAAAGGCAAGTCATGAGATGAAACACAAAAGAGCGAGTGAACTGAATTGTATGTCATTAAATCGAAACACTGAAGGTTCGTCTTCACTCACTATTTAACTAGAACCGACAATGAATGACCCAAAACATACTCAAAACACACTGCTACTGAATAGTCACTTCATAATTCATGACCAAACTGAAGTCAAGAGAACAAAAACCTAAACACTCTCCCAAAGGTGAGTCATCCCACAACGAACCGAATAACCCACGTGAAGCTAAATTATAATACTCTAAATCATAAAGAGTCAAAGTAACACGAAACAATCAAAGCAAAATACCCCCAAAAGGGGGGAACATACCTTTCATGCAAGGACCAGGCACATGAAGTAAAACAAATCCAGACAAATGTAAACATAGGGAGCAGAAGCCAGTACTGAGTTCACAAACAGGCATGACCTGATAACATAGTTCAAATTGAAGTGACAATTCACCCTAGAAAAAGGCTAGTGTGTTTATAGCTCAATTCAGAAAAGAAGAGAACTGTGAGTGACCATTCAGAAAACAAACCAATCATTGACAACATAACAAAAAGAGGTCAAAAGGTCAGAAACATTTTAAAGTGTCTTAAAACAAAAGGCCAAACAAAACATGACAAAACGAAAGGAACACAAAAGGAACAACTGACAAATTAGTGTATCTCTTTACAATTAAGAAAGCAAAACAAAAACAACAGATAACTGTTTCTCAAAACAGTATAATCATGCCTATCTTAGATAGGCAGGAACACACCTAGATGTATCCCTTACCGCTGGGTTCAGCCACAATGACCACAGTGGGGGCGTTGGAATGCATGTGATTGGGCACCGCCAGGTAGAAAGAGGCCGCTCTCTCTCTCAATGCTCTTTAAACATCTTGATCTACGAACTATAAACACCTAGATGTATCCCTTACCGCTGGGTTCAGCCACAGTGACCACAGTGGGGGCGTTGGAATGTATGTGATTGGGCACCGCCAGGTAGAAAGAGGCCGCTCTCTCTCTCAATGCTCTTTAAACATCTTGATCTACGAACTATAAACACCTAGATGTATCCCTTACCGCTGGGTTCAGCCACAGTGACCACAGTGGGGGCGTTGGAATGTATGTGATTGGGCACCGCCAGGTAGAAAGAGGCCGCTCTCTCTCTCAATGCTCTTTAAACATCTTGATCTACTGACTATAAACACCTAGATGTATCCCTTACCGCTGGGTTCAGCCACAGTGACCACAGTGGGGGCGTTGGAATGCATGTGATTGGGCACCGCCAGGTAGAAAGAGGCCGCTCTCTCTCTCAATGCTCTTTAAACATCTTGATCTACTGACTATAAACACCTAGATGTATCCCTTACCGCTGGGTTCAGCCACAGTGACCACAGTGGGGGCGTTGGAATGTATGTGATTGGGCACCGCCAGGTAGAAAGAGGCCGCTCTCTCTCTCAATGCTCTTTAAACATCTTGATCTACTGACTATAAACACCTAGATGTATCCCTTACCGCTGGGTTCAGCCACAGTGACCACAGTGGGGGCGTTGGAATGTATGTGATTGGGCACCGCCAGGTAGAAAGAGGCCGCTCTCTCTCTCAATGCTCTTTAAACATCTTGATCTACTGACTATAAACACCTAGATGTATCCCTTACCGCTGGGTTCAGCCACAGTGACCACAGTGGGGGCGTTGGAATGTATGTGATTGGGCACCGCCAGGTAGAAAGAGGCCGCTCTCTCTCTCAATGCTCTTTAAACATCTTGATCTACTGACTATAAACACCTAGATGTATCCCTTACCGCTGGGTTCAGCCACAGTGACCACAGTGGGGGCGTTGGAATGTATGTGATTGGGCACCGCCAGGTAGAAAGAGGCCGCTCTCTCTCTCAATGCTCTTTAAACATCTTGATCTACGAACTATAAACACCTAGATGTATCCCTTACCGCTGGGTTCAGCCACAGTGACCACAGTGGGGGCGTTGGAATGTATGTGATTGGGCACCGCCAGGTAGAAATAGGCCGCCTGGTAGCACTTCTGACACGCCAAAGACCTGTGAAAAATACACAATGACAAGAAACATCAATCAAATAATCTGTCAAGCACTGGAATGTATGCCCCCCGTGGGGATACCGGGGGGGCCTTTTGCATAAATAGTTCCCTCACCTTCTGGAAGTTCTGTGCATTCTCTAATATGTATTCATTTTCATAGAGATGTATGGTGAGGATGCGTGGGCCAGTTTGTTAGAAATGTTTGTACGAATGGTGAGTGAAAAGCGCAATGAGTTGCTTTGCAAGATTATGCGCTATATAAGCATTATTAATTATTATTATTATTTATTTAACTTCCTCTAGTCTGCCACTCTCTTTGACCCTGCCTTTTCCCTTTGCTTGCTGTCATCTACTATCTTTCTGCCTAACTGGTCCACTCTCCTGCCTTTTTCCACGAAGCACTTTCAAGAAGATTTCCTCCAGCCGAAGTTGGACTTGCTGGGCCTAACTGTTTCTTAGTTAGGCGCATAACGGCAGCATGACGCATCTGCGTTCATAATTGACAGCAAACTGTCTGAGCGATCGAAGAAGAAGAAGAAGGAATGTATGCGATTGGGAACCGCCAGTTAGAAATAGGCCGCCTGGTAACACTTCTGACATGCTAAAGACCTGTGAAAAATACACGACAAGAAACATCAATCAAATACCGTAATTTTCGGACTACAGCGGAACCTCCCTTATAAGACCTCCCATTATAAGACTCCCTCCCATATAAGACCTACTTTTCCGAGACATTGCCCTTCTTTGCAAGTATTAAAATTACCTCCCTTATAAGACCCCTCCCTTATAAGACCTCATTTTGGATGATTTTTGAAGGACGTATAAGGGAGGTTCCACTGTATAAGGTGATATTTTTTTCTCCAATTTCGACCTATGCGCATAATAAATGAGGGCGCCCTATTAGTGAACAGAATCGTGAGAAGAGAGGCAACGGTTGCCGTACTCAGTACAGTCTACTGTGAATCACAACATCGAAAGTGGTAACGAGTCACAGATACGACAAATACTCACGTTAAAATGTTTCAAAATCCCTATTATCATCTGAGATACTGTCCAACAGATGCCATAGCCCTTCATTGGATGTAAAAAAGCATTGTTGTAGAGCTTAAAATGCCATAATACTACCAGTTTTCGCGAAGAAAAGTCCAAACACAACAACCGGAAGTCGCAAAAAACGGAAGTTCGATTATTTGAGAAGGGAGACAACTCTCATTTATGACAGCAGTAATGGCGGTCGGTAAGCGTTAACAGGACGTGTATGGGCTTCAAACTTCGACTTTCTTTTGCAAGGTGTGTATCGCCTTATAAACGAGGGCGCCTTTTATTTTTTTTCAGATTTTTTTTTTAATTGCCCTATTTGCTTTTAATACACAGCAGCGCCTAATGATCCGAAAAATACGGTAATCTGTCAAGCATTAGAATGTATGTGATTGGGCACCACCAGGTAGAAATAGGCCTGCTAACAAGCCAAAGATAGGGGGGAGGGGACCCCCAAAGCCCATCCAAGTCCCATTGTTGTCCATTGATTATTGTTGTTCATATGTATTAGCTTAAACGCCCCCACCCCTCTCCCCCATCCCCCACCCCCCACCTCAAAGCTTCAATAAAAAAGTAAAAAGATAATAATAATCTCCACAACAAAGATATTAGGCACAGCCTATTGGGAATTCATTTTAACATATGGTAATATTGCAAATTAACTAATGACATATCAACACAAATATTGTGAATCAGATGTTTTTTACAACTAGAAAGCACTGATGCAGTGCAAACCGGCGGAAAGGGCACTAAAATAGTCATTTGCCCGTTCCGCCCTGTACCTCCCCTCAGGGCTCCCAGGGACCCCCATTTGGGGGTCTATGAAGTACTAAAATTCTAAAGGACCCTCTAAAAGAATGTGCAGGGGGTCCCAGGGATGCACTAGAAAAATTATTTTAAGCATTCACAATGAACTGGGACCCTCTGTCCCGCCTCTAGGACCCTCTATACTGTAAGTGAAGGAGTCCCTGGGACCCCTTGTTTTGCGGGACGATTGGGAGCCCTGCTCCCCTAACGAATTTCACAGAAACAAGTCTCTAGAAAGGTGAGCAAATAATGCAACGCAAAATGAAAAGGAACGGATGCAAACTGGTGTCACCTGTATCCGACGAACATGACGACGATGATGAGCATGACGGCGACGGCGCAGGTCACCCCGGCGATGATCTCCGTGGGAACCTTCTTCTCCTTGCTGTGGGCGAACCGCGGGTCTGCAATGCACGGAGACATCGTCATCAATACAATCGTCGTCATCATCGCATAGGCTAGAACGCCAAGGCTACATCAAAATGTTGCTGTGCTATGCATGGCTATGCGGGGATTGTCTTTAGCCATGACAAGCTCCTAGCATAACGTCATCAGTCTAAAAAATCCCCCTAAGTCGGAGTGTGGCTGCCCACGTGGCGGGGTAATCAAAACCGGTCATACACGTAATGTTCTCATCCGTAGCTGATGCACTTGTACCATAGTGTTAACTTGTACCATAATGTTCAAGTCTTCTGCTGTTGGGATGATCCCTGGAGTCTTTTAGCCAGGGTACGCAAACAACAACATCATCATCATCAGGCACCATCGCATTGGAATTCTCTGCCATCACCTTTCCGAAATTCCAAGTCAGTTTCCTCATTTAAAACCTCTCTTAAAACCCATCTTTTTCCTGTTGCACGCTAAATAGTTGCTGCACCCTTTTTGTTCAGTTTGTTTATGTGTGCACATGAGGGGGGGAGATTGAATGTGTGTGCGTGTGCGTGTGCGTGCGTGCGTGTGTGTGTGCGTGCGCGCGCGCGCGCGCGCGTGTGTGTGTGTGTGTGTGTGTGTGTGTGTGTGTGTGTGTGTGTGTGTGTGTGCGTGCGTGTGTGCGCGTGTGTGTTTTGTTTAATTTAACGTCGTGTGTGTGTGTGTGTGTGTGTGTGCGTGTGCGTGTGCGTGTGTGTGTGTGTGTGTGTGTTTTGTTTAATTTAACGTTGTGTGTGTGTGTGTGTGTGTGCGTGTGCGTGTGCGTGTTTTGTTTAATTTAACATCTTTTCACTTAAAGTGTTTTCAGATGACTATGATATTGTAAACGATCGATATCAAAATTACACTGATATTATTTTATAAATTAAAACATAACACTTAAATCAGTAAACAAAAACAACCAAAACTAACTCTGTTTAAAATCAAAACTGAAAATCTCATACTAACATACCAACATCCGTGAAGTAAATATTTTGATACTTAATTTTAACTCTATGTATGTGTGTGTGTGTGTGTGTGTGTGTGTGTGTGTGTGTGTGTGTGTGTGTGTGTGTGTGTGTGTGTGTGTGTGTGTGTATGTGTGTGTGTGTTCTGGAGTTTGGGAGTACAGGAAACATCGTTATTTCATGAACTATACTTCATAAAAGGCTTTGAGCAATAAAATACTGTCAAGATAACGAACCAAAACAAAAAAATCTAAACTTCTTAATAGATGCTACAATTTCGGTAACACACAATACACAGTTAAACAATGGTCAAACTATTAATCACACGTTGCAACACCCTGTTAGCATAATGGAGGAAACGCAGTCAAATTCACACTTTTGCAAACATGGAACAGAAACGCACGACTGTAAGTTTGATTTTGAAGCGACAAGCAACAAGTTCAACAACATGGAAACGTCACACCGCACTGGCCAAACGGTTTAACCTCTTCAAGACATCACTGCCTTAGGCAAACACAGAGCTGTGTATAGGCAAATACAACACAACAATGTTCTCAAAGCACGCACACACACATACACATACGTTAGCGTAGCAACACATGAAGTCACAACATCACCCTCAGTAGAAAGAACGCATACAGCAGAAGCCTCTTTCATAAAAGGCTAAACAATTCATTAGGTTTGAAACAAATGCATTCAGTTTTTACTAAAATAATAATAATAATGATGACCATTTTTATAGCGCTTATTCTCCTTATGGGGCTCTAAGCGCTTCACAAAGAAGTTAAAAAACAAAACAAAAAACCCCACCACACTTAATAGACTTATCATAAGGAACAACACGAAACGAAATAACGATAACTACAGCTACGTTACCCCCCCCCCCCCCCCCCCCCTTCACACTCCATTAGAATCCAGACCATTACAAATAGCGTATTCGACGCAAAAGGCATTATCTCACACTAACCCCCCCCCCGTTTCGCCCGCCCCCGCATTCACCAGAAAGAAAAACCCAGAATCCTCCCCTTTCATTATAACATATTTCATTTCCCTCTCTCATCCCTCCACTCCACAATTCCTTCATTCTCCCACACACCCATCCATCAACATGCATTTTTCAATATTAAGCATATTAATTAATATCATCTGTACATCACTACATGTATAATAAATGCATGAATCAGTCAAAACAATATATTCCATTCACAATCTAAAGAGTTTCTTTGTGCCTTTGAGTTGAAAGTGCGCATGTGAGTGAGTTTGTTGAAATGAGAAGGTTGGAAATTTTATACAATAACTGATTGATTTGTTGAGAGGTTGTTTTTCTTCATTTGTACGCAAACATGCAATCACGTTGCTGGAAATACAACAGACCTCAACTGGCTGTGGGGGATCATGTTGCTTGAAATACAACAGACCTCAACTGGCTGTGGGGGATCAGGTTATGAATGCGCTAAAAAGGAGAAAGTAACCTCAAAACAAAAAGCATACATCTTATAAAGCAATGAAAGAGCCAACGTTTAACCCCTTCACTGCCGAAGAAAAGTTGTGAGATTATCTTCTTTAATTATAAAATATAAAAGAGACCTGTTAGATTACATCTGGGAAAATGGTCAGGAGAAATGTGCCTCATATTATACCGTAAAATGCGGACAATAAGCCGCTACCTTTTCCCTCAACTTTGGCCCATACGGCTTATAGACCGATGCGGCTTATCTGCAGATTTTTTCCATTCTACGTTGATCAGTATATTAAATCTAACTTTCTGGACACATTCTGCAGCCTATTTTGAGCTTCTTTAGACTCAAAACTGGTTTTGGTAATCAATAGATTCAAATCTTATGCATAAAGTATCTGATTAGCATTAAATACTCATTTTCTGATAGGAGAATTTCTATATTTGTGTTGCTTTGTGCACATACCATTTTCTCTGCAGCTTATAAACTGGTGCGGCTTATATGTGAATAAATACCTAATATTTTCTCAATCTAAGGGATGTAGGTGCGTCTTATAGTCCAGGTTTTACAGTAGTCACAACGGTTCTAGAACAAAAACCAGCATTCCAGACTATTTGTGACATCAGAAATTAAAACATCACTAATGACGTCAGTGGTAGTAGACACAGAACAGGCAGGGAAGGGGTTAAGCTGTCTACTTTACAAACAGCAATCGGTTTATTTTGTACAAAGAGTTCACGTGCCCGCTAGATGGTGAAAGTAAGACCAAACCACACAACACAACCGAAAAACAACAAAGTCTCCCGAATGACACTATCATTCAGCACAGAAAATAAGAAAAGAGTGATTTGGGAAATGATTCTTTAAAGCTTAACCGATGAGACAACCAGAAACATCGCAATGGAAGTCCTGTCTCTGTGCGCAAAACACAAGGCCCCAGCGGAGTGCAGGAGCAGCGCGCACACACACACACACACACACACACACATTTTCTGCTCTTTTTTTCACCCCTCTAGACTAGTACAAGTGCTATGTTCCTTTGAATAAAAAATAGCAAATGCTTATATAGGCCCTTTTTATTGAACAAGTTTGTGTGTGTGTGTGTGTGTGTGTGTGTGTGTGTGTGTGTGTGTGTGTGTGTAAGAAAATCGTTGTTTCTCAAATTCTCATAATCTGGCGACGCCGGCTCTAGTCAATTTAAAAATCCTGCAATTCAGGACATCCTGAAAGAAGAAGTATCCATGCAAATGGTTTTTATCATTGGTTGACATTAGCCTGTAGTAGAGGCCAACAGTAACATGAGAGCTGGAAAATCATGGTACAGTTTAGTCTCTTGTGGAATACTAATGACTCTCAAACGAGGGGGCCGTTGCACCGGCTCTGGTGCTGCAGCCAAAGGGATGGGCTGGCCTTTGGGGACCTTCCTCAATGCCAGCTGTGTCCTGAAATCCCTTTGGCCAAGAGAGTGGGGATGTACCCTGGGCAAGGCATCTCCGCTGTAAACAGTCATGGTCAGAAACGACTGACTGGCATACACAGTAAATGTGCTGCAACTTTTCCATCTCATGGCCACTTTCCCACCTCCACCCCTGTCCACCACCACCACCACACACACACACCATGCCATACTTTTCTTCTCCACTTGATACTCCAGAAGGAAACCATCTCTAAATAGCCTAGAAAACGAGATTTTTTATTTTGTTTAATCATTTAAGACGGCTAAAAAAATCCAACTGGTATTGGTAGTATGATGTTTAAGAAGTATTATGGTAAAAAATATCGCCACTTATATCCTGATCAACATGAAGATACTGGATATAGCCGTTTAAAGATAGAAATTTACGTAAATTATATCTTTAAATGGATATATCTTCATATTGATCAGGATATAAGTGGCGATTTTTTACCATAATACTTCTTAAACATCATACTGTACACCATACCAGTTGGAATTTTTTAGCCGTCTCAAATAATTTAAAAAAAATAAAAAATCTCGTTTTCTAGGCGATTTAGAGAGGGTTTCCTTCTGGGCTAGTTTCTGAAAAGTAATCATACTGATCACCATACTGAGCTGTTTTCATCCGACTACCACTAGATGGTCATTTCTTTTCCCTAAATCCTTTAGTCACCGATGTCACATTTCTGCACCACAATAAGTTTAATGCCCATGTCACTAAAAGGCATGAATTAAGGATCTGTAAGTCACGATGGCTTGGAGTCAAAACGGACTATCTTTAGACAGTCCATTGACGTATTATTGAACTTATTACGAAAACTAATAAATTGCATTAAAAAAGACTGCGACCTACTGTCAACTTTACTTCCTCTCAGCTTCTCTTCAGTCTGACGCAGGGCCATAATGCCTGAAACTGGTCACCATACTGAGCTGTTTTCATCCGACTACCACTACAGACTGCGACCTACTGTCAACTTTACTTCCTCTCAGCTTCTCTTCAGTCTGACGCAGGGCCATAATGCCTGAAACTGGTCACCATACTGAGCTGTTTTCATCCGACTACCACTACATACTGCAACCTACTGTCAACTTTACTTCCTCTCAGCTTCTCTTCAGTCTGACGCAGGGCCATAATGCCTGAAACTGGTCACCATACTGAGCTGTTTTCATCCGACTACCACTACATACTGCAACCTACTGTCAACTTTACTTCCTCTCAGCTTCTCTTCAGTCTGACGCAGGGCCATAATGCCTGAAACTGGTCACCATACTGAGCTGTTTTCATCCGACTACCACTACATACTGCAACCTACTGTCAACTTTACTTCCTCTCAGCTTCTCTTCAGTCTGATGCAGGGCCATAATGCCTGAAACTGGTCACCATGTCTTCCCTTCACCAAGAATCCCTCTAACACCACAAACAAGGTCTGCTATAGTATCATAATCTTCAAAATGTTGAAGGAGGATACTTATTCAAAGAAGAAGAAGAAGAAGAAGAGTACCTCTATCTCTAAGGATTCTGCAGTCAACCTCATTTTTCTTCACATTTGCTTTTCTTTTTCTTCTCTGAATACTGTCCAGTATTCACTGCTCAATGTGTAAATTCATATAAAAACCGCAAGATTTTATTTTGTTTCCAGCACATGCATTATTTTGCATGCATTTTTAAATGCATGCCACAGCCTACCTACTACCATCATGCAAGACGAACTACAGGACGTTTTCATTCTTTCCGAGGGCTGTGGTGGAATGGAACTGTCTTCCATCTGAGACAACAACATCAGCCTCGGTGGAAGAATTCAAAGCCCGGATCTAAGCCCCCTCCTCCTCCCTCCCCCAGTCCCAAACCCAATCCATCCTTCCCTGCCCGACCCCCCCCCCCCCCCCCCCCCCAATCGCTCGCCACCCCTTCCTTCCTTGTCCCCTTGTAGCTGACCATCTGGGCAGCCATTCATTTGGATTATATTTACGGAAGCCCCCTGTTATAGTATCATAATCTTCAAAATGTTGAAGCAGGATACTTATTGAAAAAAGAAGAAGAACAGCAGCGCACCACTTTAAAAACCACGAAAGCAAACAAAAACAAAAACAGAACCACCATTAATTAAGAGAAACAAAGGCACACGATGCAAAAATCACAACAAACAACTAAGAAAAAAGTCAAATCAACATCCATTTCAAGAAGAGAAATAAGACCGCGTGAGATTTGAACAATTACCGTGGTTAGTGTTATCCGTAATTTCCCAGATACTACTGCTCTTTTCCAAGCCCTCGACTGCACAGACAGACAGACAGCGAGAACACACACCGTAATGTCCAGTAACAACGAACATGTGGATCAGGAGGCAATAGCAAAAACACCATCAACTTTATATCGGCGGTGAAATTCAAAAACCTCGTATCTCGATTTTTTAAAATTTTAATTTAGATACATAGTCAGCTCTCTAATTTTCCCCGCCACCTTCCACCAAAAGCTCGTATCTCTAACGACTTTCTATCTGGGGTAAATGAGGTTGTGAAAATAGAAGAAAAACTCGTAAGTCCCAAATTCAGATCTAGTTAAGGACAAAAACCTCGTATCTTCGTTTTCTTTTGAACTCTAGAAAAACATTTTTTAAGTAATTTTAACGAAATGCAGGACTAAACTTGCAATGTCTTAAACAACATATTCATCATAATTAATCAATTGTGGTGAACGCGGTTAATTTTTAAAAAATATATTAAAAAAATTTAAAACTACTAAAATTGAGATACAACTACAAGGTTTTTGAATTTCACCGACGATATAGTAGTATGTACACACTCGGGAGATGTGAGAGAAATTGGGGTACACTTCTATTGGCCACTGCAAAGAACACCTTTTGCAAGAGTGAATGCCCTTGGTGGGTGGGGGAAGATGGTTGAGCACTGACCAAACAAGGGAATAACTCTCGCCAATAACCCTATTTCAGGCCACTTAATGGATGCCATTTGCTAGAGTGAATGCCCTTTTGGATACTGATCAACAAGGGCTTAACTGTTGCTGTCAAGGGCGTTGATAACCCTAGTTGCAGTGGCCAATAAGAACAAATACTTTTAATGCATGCATTTATCTCTTGTTATTTCTGAACTTCTTTAGTTTCCTGTGTGCAAGTGTGACGTGTCCACAGGATTATCTTTGTACGAGGACAAAATAAAACGAAACAGAAGTTGAAGTTGAAGTAGATCAACTATCTTCTTTTCAATATTTTAAGGGCAGCTGAATTTCAAGCAGTCAAGCAGAAGATCAGCATAAACGTCTCCTTCTCCTCCATCTTCTTCGTCTCTTCAGGGCCCACAGTCATTATATTGACCATTCCGCTCCTTTGGGGGGGTGGGGGGGGGGCTGACATTTTTTGTGATTCATTTTGTCTCCCTGTCTTATATCTTTCCCCCTCCTCCATCAAAACAGCAGCATCAACACAGTGTAAGTGTTTAGTCCGGGACCTAGATGGTCATTTATTTTCCCTAAATCCTTTAGTCACCGATGTCACATTTCTGCACCACAATAAGTTTAATGCCCATGTCACTAAAAGGCATGAATTAAGGATCTGTAAGTCACGATGGCTTGGAGTCAAAACGGACTATCTTTAGACAGTCCATTGACATATTGAACTTATTACGAAAACTAATAAATTGCATTAAAAAAGACTGCTGAAATGTAAAAAGCAAAACCCCCTTTTTATATTTCTGCAGTCATTGTTTGATACAAGTTATTAGTTTTTGTAATAAATCCATAATACGTCAATGGACTATCTAAAGATTGTTTTCAGTACAAGCCATCGTGACAGTTATCCAATGATATTTAGTTGTTAATTTTGGGAGATAAGGAAAAGCCTCTTTTAATACATGTCATAAAGGGAATGACAGTATCGCAAATACCAACTTTTTTCCCCAGGTAAATTCGACAAAAATTGTTGGCTGAAAAATGGCTGGCGGCGAAAGGGTTAAATTTTTAAAAAAATCCCTGGAAAATGGGAGCCCTAAATTGGCACAATGCATCTGAATCAACGAGGGGTCAAACGAATGAAACTGCGATCTAAAACCAACAGACTTGAGAGAAGAGCTAGCCAAGGGACTGTACTCACCGCCCAGAGTGAAGGAGACGGGTTCGGTGAAGTCGCCGACCAGATAGCGCTTGCTAAAAATAGCTTGGGTCACGCCCGCCATCTTGAGGCTGTAGCGCCGGTTGGTGGGCAAGTTGCGTAGGGTGTACTGCAACACACAGCCACAGCAACATAGTGGTAATGACAGAAATGACATGACAATGAAAGGAAAGCCATCTTGAGGCTGTAGCGCCAGTTGGTGGGTAAGTTGTGTAGGATGTACTGCAACACACAGCCACAGCAACGTAGTGGTAATGACAGAAATGACATGACAATGAAAGGAAAGCCATCTTGAGGCTGTAGCGCCGGTTGGTGGGCAAGTTGCGTAGGATGTACTGCAACACACAGCCACAGCAACGTAGTGGTAATGACAGAAATGACATGACAATGAAAGGAAAGCCATCTTGAGGCTGTAGCGCCGGTTGGTGGGCAAGTTGCGTAGGATGTACTGCAACACACAGCCACAGCAACGTAGTGGTAATGACAGAAACAAGGGTGCAGCTACACAAAATGAAAAAATCTGAAAGGCTGGGGTCTAGGGGTAATGTCCCCCTGCAGCTGAAGCGAGTTCCACTACCCAGAGATCACAGTTCCATATGACTGGTGAACTATCAGTCTGGAGATCATAGTCACATATGACTGGTGAACACACAACCACAACCCACCTCTATGCGAGTTCCACTATCAGTCTGGAGATCATAGTCACATATGACTGGTGAACACACAACCACAACCCACCTCTATGGGAGTTCCACTACCTGAAGATCATAGTCACATATGACTGGTGAACACACAAAC
This sequence comes from Phymorhynchus buccinoides, assembly GCA_017654935.2. Taxonomy (NCBI): domain Eukaryota; kingdom Metazoa; phylum Mollusca; class Gastropoda; order Neogastropoda; family Raphitomidae; genus Phymorhynchus; species Phymorhynchus buccinoides. The sequence goes on from CM065696.1 coordinate 11,855,842, forward strand.
AGCCACAACCCACCTCTATGCGAGTTCCACTATCTGGAGATCACAGTCACATGACCGGTGAACACACAAACATACACAGCCACAACCCACATCTATGCGAGTTCTACTACCTGGAGATCACAGTCACATGACTGGTGAACACACAAACATACACAACCACAACCCACCTCTATGCGAGTTCTACTACCTGGAGATCACAGTCACATATGACTGGTGAACACACAAACATACACAACCACAACCCACCTCTATGCGAGTTCCACTTCCTGGAGATCATAGTCACATATGACTGGTGAACACACAAACATACCCAACCACAACCCACCTCTATGCGAGTTCCACTATCTGGAGATCACAGTCACATATGACTGGTGAACACACAAACATACACAACCACAACCCACCTCTATGAGACTTCCACTATGTGGAGATCACAGTCACATGTGACTGGTGAACACACAAACATACACAACCACAACCCACCTCTATGAGACTTCCACTATGTGGATATCACAGTCACATGTGACTGGTGAACACACAAACATACACAACCACAACCCACCTCTATGAGACTTCCACTATGTGGAGATCACAGTCACATGTGACTGGTGAACACACAAACATACACAACCACAACCCACCTCTATGAGACTTCCACTATGTGGAGATCACAGTCACATGTGACTGGTGAACACACAAACATACACAACCACAACCCACCTCTATGAGACTTCCACTATGTGGAGATCACAGTCACATGTGACTGGTGAACACACAAACATACACAACCACAACCCACCTCTATGAGACTTCCACTATGTGGATATCACAGTCACATGTGACTGGTGAACACACAAACATACACAACCACAACCCACCTCTATGAGACTTCCACTATGTGGAGATCACAGTCACATGTGACTGGTGAACACACAAACATACACAACCACAACCCACCTCTATGTGACTTCCACTATGTGGAGATCACAGTCACATGTGACTGGTGAACACACAAACATACACAACCACAACCCACCTCTATGTGACTTCCACTATGTGGAGATCACAGTCACATGTGACTGGTGAACACACAAACATACACAACCACAACCCACCTCTATGTGACTTCCACTATGTGGAGATCACAGTCACATGTGACTGGTGAACACACAAACATACACAACCACAACCCACCTCTATGTGACTTCCACTATGTGGAGATCACAGTCACATGTGACTGGTGAACACACAAACATACACAACCACAACCCACCTCTATGAGACTTCCACTATGTGGAGATCACAGTCACATGTGACTGGTGAACACACAAACATACACAACCACAACCCACCTCTATGAGACTTCCACTATGTGGAGATCACAGTCACATGTGACTGGTGAACACACAAACATACACAACCACAACCCACCTCTATGAGACTTCCACTATGTGGATATCACAGTCACATGTGACTGGTGAACACACAAACATACATGGGTGCAACTCCCCAAAATGAAAAAAAAAAAAGGCAGGGGTCCAGGGACCCATGGCCCTGGCAGGGTACAGGGGCAGAGCCCCGTCGGACGATTCAGGGGGGCAAGTTAAGAGAGAGATATAACGAGACAGACAGACAGTTAAAATGATAGACAGACAGTTTGAGTCTGATAAGTCTTGTAAAATTAATACATTGCCTTTGTAAACTTCCAAGATAGAACAACCAAGTTCAAAACGCCCCAAATCGCTTGTGGTCAAAAAAACATTTTGATGACTTTAAAAAAAAACTGAAGTTCAGTTTCTGATAAAATTAAAAATACTGAAATCAGTGCAAAACTGAAAGAGCAGCACCCAAGCACAACCCACCTCTATGCGAGTTCCAGACACCTTGGTATCAGGATCTTTGCCATGGGAGTCCCACCACTTGATGATGTAGGAGTCGACTCGCCGGTACAAAATGGTAGGGGGGTCCCACCTCAGACGAACGCTGGTGGGGGACAGCACCGTCACGTTGCGCAGGAAAGGGGCGCTAGGGGCTGTAGGAAAGGAAAGGTTATAAGGTTATAGGTCAAAGGTCACCTCAGACGAACGCTGGTGGGGGACAGCACCGTCATGTTGCGCAGGAAAGGGGCGCTAGGGGCTGTAGGAAAGGAAAGGCTATAAGGTTATAGGTCAAAGGTCACCACAAACGCTTGTGAGGGACAGTATGGTAACGTTGCACAGGTGAGGTAGGTAGGTACTAGGTGTGAGAAGAGAAAGGTTATAGGTCAAAGGTCACCACAGACAAACGCTTGTGAGGGATAGTATGGTAACGTTGCGCAGGTGAGGTAGGTACTAGGAAGTGTGAGAAGGGAAAGGTTATAGGTCAAAGGTCACCACAGACAAACACTTGTGAGGGATAGTATGGTAATGTTGCGCAGGTGAGGTAGGTAGGTACTAGGTGTGAGAAGGGAAAGGTTATAAGGTCATAGGTCAAAGGTCACCACAGACAAACACTTGTGAGGGACAGTAGGTAATGTTGCGAAGGTAAAGGTTATAAGGTTAAAGGTCAAAGGTCACCACAGACAAATGCTTGTGAGGGATAGTATGGCAACGTTGTGCAGGTGAGGTAGGTACTAGGTGTGAGAAGAGAAAGGTTATAAGGTCATAGGTCAAAGGTCACCACAGACAAACACTGGTGAGGGATAGTATGGTAGTGTTGCGCAGGTGAGGTAGGTAGGTACCAGGTGTGAGAAGGGAAAGGTTATAGGTCAAAGGTCACCACAGACAAAAGCTTGTGAGGGATAGAATGGTAACGTTGCGCAGGTGAGGCAGGTAGAAGGGAAAGGTTATAGGTCAAAGGTCACCACAAACAAAAGCTGTGAGAAGAGAAAGGGGTTACGAAGGTGATATTGCACAACGACATGACTCTCACACGCTCATCCACATACACACAATGATGAATAATAACATGGGTGCAAATACACAAAATGAAAAAAAATGAAAGGCCGGGGTCTAGGGGTAATGTCCCCCTGCAGCTGAAGAAAAATTGATTTATGAAAGTATTTTAGTTTGCTTTTTCCACAATTTATACAAATGCTTACTTTAAAGTGTTTCAAAAATACAGTAGGCAGACAAAGATCTTGTTTGACAAATTTTATAAACAGGAAATTCCTTTTCTGGTAAAATTCTAAATCCTTGTATACCAGGAAAAGTTGCACTCATGATAATATTCTTCACATAATTCATGTCCTGAGGGCTAGAGCAAAGGAAACATCAGACAGGGCACGGAATCAGCATAGACAGGCTATCTCGAAGAATGACTTGTACGCAAATATCAGAAACATACGGAAACAAATGACGGGAAATAACTTTGGTGTGTGCGCGTACGTGTGCCCACACACACACATACACACACACACACTATCTCTTTTCCTTACAAATTATTTTGCACTCAAGAGTAGTAATACAGTACTGACACTTACACACGACTCTTCACAGACACATCCCTCCATACTATTTCTTTCTTTCTCTCTCAGTTAGGCACGATATCGAGAAATCATGAAAAAGGATGAAAGGCGGGGACATGAAGCTGAAGCCTTTTTGGGTAAGCTATGCCCCATTAACCCTTTCACTGCCAGACATTTTTCAGCCAAAAATATCCATAAAACTTAACTGGACAGAGACAAATAAAAATTTGCAACATTGGGAATTCCTCCGAGTCATATACAGGCATGGTAGTGGGGGCAAAGTGGTTTTCAAGGAAAATGGCCGGGGGTCCAGGGGGCCGAAGAAAATTCAGTGATAAAATTCAATTAAATGAATTGATATACAATTTTCACTTTTTCATGCCATTTCAATGCATTTTTTTAATAATTTGTTTCAAACTGTTTCGCAGATTTTCCGTGATTCGCGGAGGCCTACCATGCCTGCATATAAAACATTAGGCCTATCCTTTTGGTCTCCCAAAATTAAGAAAACAGGGTCTTCAGATAACAGACTCTGATTTGATAGTTTAGTGACATGGGTGTTTTTTTCAAACAAAACAACAATGGTGCACTAACAACAACACGAATGCAATCATGACATTGGACAGTATGAAAAACTAGGTTAAAAACACCATTAGAAATAGAACTGATATACAGATATGTTTGTTACTTTGCATTCACTCATAACCGGTAATTCTACACTCGGTTTCTTTTTTATCTAAAAAATGCCCTCTGGGGCCATCGAAAAGGCTGAAGTCACGGATAAGGCTGAAAAATCCCATGCCTGTCTGTCTGTTATAGGGTGTAAAGTGGCACAGTGGTAGCGCGTTTGCCTCGTGTCAAGTAGAGTTCGAACCTGGGTACAGGGGATTTTTCCTCTCACTTTGCACTAGGCCTTACGGTCTGAACGTGGAGTCTTTCGGATGAGACGATAAACCGAGGTCCCGTGTGCCCATGCACTTAGCATACGTTAAACCCAGTGGCAACGAAAAAGTTGTCATTTGGTCAAATTTTATGCCACCCACCCCTTTCCTTCCTCATCAGTCACACAAAATTCGCATGCAAAATTTTTTTTTTTTAAAAGGGTGGCGCGCCTCTGGCTGCGACGCGCTCTCCAGGTGGGAGCAACTCGAATTTCACAGACGCCTCTGTGACTATAAAGTACCTAATACCTATACCTGTCTGTCTCTCTCTTTCTCTCTCTCTCTCATAGACACACACACACAGACATTTACCTGAGACGTCAGTGAGAGCAGGGTATTTTTCACTGAAGTTGCCACGTCCCCCCTCCGTTATCGCTGCCACCTGGACCCTGTACTCTGTGTATGGTACTGCACATGACATGACATGACACGTCATCATCATTAATACAATCATTATTATCACCACCGTTACCGTTATCATCATCATATCTTTCTCTTCTCTTCTCTAACCACCATTCCCCTCACCCGCACCCCAGCTGTCTCTCTCTCATTCACTCACTGACATACACACTCACACGGTCCAATGACAAAGGCAGACATGGGATTAGTCATACGAGTAGAGATTAATGCATTCTTTGTCCATCCAGCATTCTCCCCCCTCTCTCTCTCACACACACTCTCTCTCTCTCTCTCTCTCACACACACACACACACACACACACTCACTCACTCACTCACTCACACTCACTCACTCTCTCTCACACACACTCTCTCTCTCACACACACACACACACACACACACACACACACACACACTCACTCACTCACACATACACACACACACACAGACTCACACAGTCCAGTGACAAAGGCAGACATGGGGTTAGTCATGCGGCCGGAGATGATGCGCTTATTGATGCGGTCTTTGCGCGTCCAGCGCAGTTCGTAGGACGTTAGCACACCGTTCACCACCAGGGGGGGCTCCCAGTGGACGACGAACGACGTCGCCTCGCGGTCGTCAATGTGCGTGATGCGAGGGCTCGACGGAACTGAACACACATCGATTCCTTTTGGAAAATGTTCACACTTACAGGGGTGTAAGCAAGTGCGAGGAGGTCCCAGAAGCTGAAACTAGAATAATCATGAAAACCCTAAAACCTGAAATAAAAGATTGTGAGAGGTTGTAAGCAAGTGAGAGGAGGTCCCAGAAGCCGAAACTAGAATAATCATGAAAACCCTAAAACCTGAAATAAAAGATTGTGAAAACCAAAACTCCACCATGGGGATAACCGGGGATCTTTTGTACAAATAGTTGCCCCACCTTCTCGAATTTATGTGCTTGTAACTTCCTCTAATCTGTCACTGACTCTTTTCCCTTGCTAACTGTCATTTCCCGTATTTTTCGGACTATAAGGCACACCTTAATACAAGGCGTACTCCCAAAATGATAGACAAAACTCATTACTATATAATCAATCATATTGCAAGGCGCTGGGGTCTCAGTCTGGGAAAAAAAAGTATTGCCTTATACAGTGGAACCTCCCTTATAAGACCTCCTATTATGAGACTCCCTCCCACATAAGACCTACGTCTCTGAGACTGACCTCAAAACTGACCATAGCTTGCCCCCACTCTGAGTCCCCTTCTGATGGCATTTCCATCACGCACAAAGTTCTGGCTTGTTATACACACACTATGAAGAAGCTTCTCACTTGCAAAGATGCTACGGTAACTGCATGGTGCTCTGCAGGCTTCAAAAACAGATTATCTCAAAATTGTGTGAAAGAATCTAAATACACGACGACGAAAATGGTGTTTTACGTCCTCTTGGTCTGAATCAAAATACAAATATGGTGAGAACAATACTGGAGGCAATGCCCGGAGGCAGTACGAAACCAGTAAAGTCCCGATTTTAAAAAAATTAATACAGATAGCTGTAGCGGTGACCCCGCCTCGGTTAAACCTCATCGGCTATGGCACCGCCACAAATATAGTATACCCAAAAAAAATACTAATAAAAAAAAATTTATTTTTTTTTAAATACACACTGTTCTAACTCATTCTGGACGAATTCCGAGTATACTCAGAACAGCAATTTCTGAGTCTAAAACTTGTCTAAATCCATTTTTTTCCCCAATTAAACCAAGGTTTTTTTCAAGTTACATCTCTTCATTACTCTTTCAGCTTTTGCTTCACTTACATTTAGTACTTCTATTTCAATTTTTAATGCTAAAAATGTAAAATCGGCTGTACACAAGCCTCAGAAAATGCAACAATATGTTTTCATTAACAGTGATAGTAATAAGGAGACTAATGATTCCAATTATAATGCATATAACCCCGATTTTAAAGCGAAAAATAAAACTTGGATCAACCAGTAATGTTGTCAAAACTGAATCATTGACAGTGTTAAGTTTTGTTACGTTTTTTATTTGTCATATTTTTTTCTAGGCAACCCCAGGCCAGTAATAATGTTTGTCTTAGGCATTAAGACCTTGAACAATTATCCAAAATAAGGTCTTAAATGGGAGGGAGTTGTAACAGGGAGGTAATTTTAGTACTTACAAAGAATGACAATGTCTCAGAGAAGTAGGGAGGGTCTTACGAGGGAGGTTCCACTGTACTTGAAGAGTTTGTGGGTGGTTTTTTTGGTGGGTGTGTTCGAATGCAAGAGGGTTAATGTTCTAACATTACATGAGCCATTATGTCATTGGTACGTACCTCCCTGCTTGGTTTGGACGGCCTGTTCAGCGCGAGGTCCCTCCCCCTCTTGGTTGAAAGCCACGATGGAAACGGAGTACATTGTGAAAGGCTGCAGCCCATGGAGGGTTAACTCCTGGAAAACAGCATCATCATCGTCATCATCATCATCATCATCATCATCATCACCATCAATATCTAGCCACGATGGAAACGGAGTACATTGTGAAAGGCTGCAGCCCATGGAGGGTTAACTCCTGGAAAACAGCATCATCATCGTCATCATCATCATCATCATCATCATCACCATCAATATCTAGCCACGATGGAAACGGAGTACATGGTGAAAGGCTGCAGCCCATGGAGGGTTAACTCCTGGAAAACAGCATCATCATCATCATTATCACCATCATCATCATCACCAACTCCTGGAAAATATCACCATCATCATCATCATCATCATCAATATCATCATCATCATCATCATCACAATATCAATATCATCATCATTACATCTTCACAATCATCAAAGGCTGCAGCATCATGGTATCCCCATCATTATCAATATCATCATCATCATAATCATCATCATCATCATCATCATCATCATCAATATCTAGCCACGATGGAAACAGAGTACATTGTGAAAGGCTGCAGCCCATGAAGGGTTAACTCCTGGAAAATATCATCATCATCATCATCATCATCATCATCATCACATCATCATCATCAAAATCTATCACGATCATCATCAGAGTACATCATGATTATTATCATGGAGGGTTAACTCCTTATCATCATCATTCATCATCATCATCATCATCACATCATCATCATCATCATAATCATTATTATCCAATATCATTACCATCATGATCAATATCATCATCAGTATCATCATTATCATCATCATCTTCATAATCATCAATATCATCATCATTATTATACCCATCATCATCATCATAATCATCATCATCATCATCATCATCATCATTATCGTCATCATCATCTTCATCATCATCATCATCATCATCATCATCATCATTATTATACCCATCATCATCATCATAATCAATATCATCATCATTATCGTTGTCATCTTCATCATCATCATCATCAATATTATCATCAACATCAAGCCAAAACAGATATAGAGTACATCGTGAAATGTCAACTCCTGGAAAACATAACACCAAACCAGGCAAACAAGGCAAGTGATTACAATGCGCATAGCACTTTTTCCAACAAGAAAGGAAGCACAGTAACAGACAAGTTATGTCCCCGTTAGGACACTTATTTGGTATTTGGTATATTCTAGTCACAGAGACTTATCTCTGTGAAATTCGGGCTGTTCTCCCCCGGAGAGCGCCTACCCTAAAAAATATAATAAAAATTGGGGGGGGGGGGGGGGGGGGGGGGGGGGGGTGAGGAGGGTGGGGAGGGGACACACTTGGAAAACCTAGCTATCAATTTGGCCATACCAGGCAGCGGGATTTCTCCCTGCTCTTACCGACTTTCAACTGCTGTGGGATTTTTACGTGCGTAAAGCGCACGGGTCAGACTAGCTTTAAGTCCCCATCCGAAGGACTGGATGTTCAGTTCGATTTTCCTGTCAAACTAGAAAGACAAAGCGAGGCCGGGATTCGAACCCGGGTCATTCACGCTTCAGTCACGCATTACATTTGGCAGGCGAACGTCTTAACCACTCTGCCACCCTTCTCCCTTATAATGATGCCACCAACTTAGTTCTGGTTAGAAAACGTGCATCTACTGCAGCAAACACAGCATAGCTGATCCACAATTGAAACAGAGGGGCGTTTATTTGCTCAGTTAATAATATTAACCCTTTCACCGCCAATATCGCATTTTTGCACCATAATGGTTTAACACCCCTGTCACTAAAAAGCATGAAATCAGGGCCTGTTATCTGAAGACCCTATTTTCGTAATGTTGGGAGGTAAGCAGACCTGTTTACCCCTGTTTTGCAAATTAGTATTTCTGATTTCAAAATTAGTAATTTTGAAAAAAAATCTGTAATCCAACGCACGGCCGATTTTTTGTAGTTTGTAGTTTTTTGCTATTGCAGAATCGGGAAATGCTACTTTTACAACCTTCTTCAAAGTGTCTGCTGCCGACAGAGGCACGTTTAACTTCACTAACGTTTCAGTCAACATTACCTCTGCTCTTGTAACATCAAGCACTTCAGGCTCGCTCTTGGTGGTTTTCGGTGTACTGGTGAAAAACGCCAGTAGTTTTGGACACTTTTCTGCATCTTTTTTGGAACTGACATATTTTTTATGCTTCATTGATTTGCAATGCGTTTCGATATCGAACTGACCTGAGTGACTGATGTTAATGTCACTCTGGCAGTACACACAGAATGCGTGATCATCGCCCAACGTCGAACGCTGTATTCCAGGCGTTTTCGTGTAACTATCCTTGAATTTCTGCAACACTCTTGCTCTTTTTTCTTTCTGATCAGGCGCGCAGTAGGCTCGCTTCGACGCCATCTTGAACGTATTGCAAACGTTTATGCGTTGCATGCTGGGAACCCGGAACCAGAATGACTACACTCCACCGTTTCAAAACCGGCGTAAACGCTTGTACATTTTTGTTGTTGTTGGATTTTTTATTTTTTGTAAATTTTTTCCTGTTTCCGTAATTTCAAAAAAATTCCGTAATAATTACGGGAAAATCGTAAGGGTAAACAGGTCTGGGTAAGGATAGGCCTAATGTTATACACGTCACAAGAATTCGCAATATTACAGATTTTTTTTGGGCGCCCAGGTAAGCTAAATGGTATTTTTTGGCTGAAAAATGCCTGGCGGTGAAAGGGTTAATATACCCAGGTAAGTTAATTGGTATTTTTTGGCTTAAAAAATGGCTGACAGTGAAAGGGTTAATATCATCATCATGTTAACAACTGACAAAGGTGTCCGGGCTGTTGACGGGCACAGTTTGAACGTCGTCCGGCGACATCTCCGTGCTGAACATCACTTTGTATCCCTGCAGCTTGCCGTGCAGCAGCTTTCTGCCCGGTGCTCGCCACGACAGATGGATGTCGGTGCTGGATACGGCTACGGCGTGGAACGAGTCGGGGGCACCGGAGGGAGCTGAGAACACACAGACAGACAGACACATGCTGGTGACTATGCATGGGAAAACCAGTCAGGAGTCGCACTGAAAGACATCAAGTCTGTTTGTGTCTCTCTCTCTTCTCTCTTTCTCTGTCTGGCTCTCTGTCTCTGGTCTGTCTGTACAAATACTCCATATGATTTGTTAATAGTGTCCATCAATGTGAGTGTCTCAAGTTGGTTGCGAAAGTGTACTGTAGATTATGTCATTCATTATTTGGGCGTGATTGAGAAATTGACTGAGGGATCAGGGAAGGGGGGTGTTGGTCAATGTTTAATGCATACTTTTTGTTCATTGTGTTTATATTCATTTTAGTGATTTCTGTAAAGCGCTTAGAGCTTAAAGATTAGGCGCTACTTAATAAATAAATAAATAAAATAAATGCTCCATATGTTCGCACCCCCCACATTCTACACCAAATTCAGATTTTGTTATTACTGTATTTTTCTATAAGGCGCACCTGATTATAAGGCAGTCATTATATTTTCTTACTATTTCAGTAGTCATATAATAAGGCGCAGGATGGAAGTTCAGTTTAACGTCGCGTATCGGCTTTCGCCATGTACGACGGGCTGAACAAACCAACCACGGCATAAACAAAAATTTATGTTCCTGAATCACTATCTTAGCCAAAAGGCCGAGAAGCGATCAGTTTTTTAAAAGGCGCAGGGGTCTCAGTCTGGGGAAAAAGTATCGCCTTATAGTCCGAAAAATACGGTATATTTTCTTCCTATATCTGTTGTCATATCATAAGGCGCAGGGGTCTCAGTCTGGGGGAAAAATACGCCTTATAGACCGTCAAATATGGTATATTTTCTTCCTATATCTGTTGTCATATCATAAGGCGCTGGGGTCTCAGTCTGGGGAAAAGTGTCGCCTTATAGTTCATAAAATACGGCAGTCAACAATCTTGAGCAGTGTTACATTTCTCATTCGAACTATATTGACACTAAAACAATAAAACTAAAAAAACATTTTTTTAGGAAATATTTTGAAAAGCATCCACCTTTCTCAATCCATGGACTTAATCTGTTTGTATCCTGGCAGGATCATCATAATGATGATGACGACGATGAAATTGATAATAATGAATTTGATGATAATGATAATAAAGAATTTGATGACAATAATGATATGATCAGAAAACAAATGAAGGCTGTACCAAAGAAAGTGAACAACACAGTAAAAAGTTTGTTTTACTTGTGCTGAGACAGTATAACAACAGGTTCACCCAAACAATGATTAGCGGGGAAAAGGCAACGTTTCCTTCTCAATTTGCACAATTAAAGCCAATTTTCCCAAAAGTTATTGTTTTAAAAAAGACTTAACCCTTTACAAAGATAAACCATACATAAATGTACGGACAAACTAACATCATTCTTAAACTTTTATCACTTTGATAAAAGGATATGTGTAATGGGATAATTATAATAGGATGTGTAATCATTAAAATAATTATATTTTCTTTATTTTCAAAAACAAACATCTGTTACTTTGAATTGAATACGTGGACTGTCATTTCTAATATCAAAATGTGTTTTCTTCCTTTTATTGTTTGATAATGTGACCCAATGTATCATTTTCTCGTTTTATGTTGTATCCTCCACGCCCCAATAGGGGTTAACCCTTTCGCCGCCAATGTCGCATTTATGCACCACAATAGCTTAACACCCATGTCACTAAAAAGCATCAAATCAGGGGCTGTTATCCAAAGACCCTATTTTTGTAATTGTGGGAGGTAAGGATAGGCCTAATGTTATACATGTCACAGAGGAATGCCCAATATATTGCAGAATTGTTTTTCTATACCCAGTTAAGCTTAATGGTATTTATTTTGCTGAAAAATGACTGGCGGCGAAAGGGTTGAAGGATTCAACCAATCTTGAATCTAATTCCTCTTCATGAATAAAATTATACTCTGCAAATTAAACATAAAAATGTGAAACCTCTGTAACCAGAAACAAAATCTCTGTTAGAAGTTGTTAAACCACTAGAAAATGCAAACTCCGAGATCCATTCTGACACCTGAAAGAATAAGTGGCGTGGGAACACCAGGGTTTTTCCCCCCCGTGGGGTCCTTTTGCACAAATAGTTCCCCCCACCTTCTGGAAGTTCTGTGCATATAACTTCCAATAACCTGTCACTCTCTTTGACTGCCTTTTCCCTTTGCTTGCTGTCATCTACAACCTTTCTGCCTTACCGGTCCTTTCTCCCACCTCTGTTCTAGAAATTCATAAAAAAACTTTCTTCAGCCTGAAGACAGACATGCTGGGCCTAACTATTTCTTAGTTAGGCGCACAACAGCAGCATGATGCATCTGCGCTTATGTGACAAGAGAGAGAGAAAAAAAGTGGCTTGTAGCATGCAGTAAAAATGCACTTGACTGAATGTACATGTAAACAAGCAGAGTACACACACATTACTGGAAGGCACACCTGTGCATAATATGTGTGTTCATACAAACAGACATCATTTATAACCAAAACAATCGCATGCATAGGGTTAGATAATGACATGTCATGTTGTGTTAAGTAAAGTGAATTGCTAACAGTCACTGCTATCTAATAGCGCTTTTATATTAACCCTTTCATCGCCAATGTCGCATTTATACACCAATGGTTTAACACCCATGTCCTTAACCCCTTCACTGTCCCATGATGGATATTTCCGTCATTATTTCTTGTAGGAATGTCCCACTGAAAGCCTCCATACAGGGATGTATCGTTGAATTCAGATCTTTAATCATTTTGAATGGCTAGTTTGTCCAGATATATTTTAAAGTAGCACAGTTTAGGCATACTTAAGTTATTTTATGCTAGATTATTTATTTATTTTATTAAGTACGCCCTCTCTGAATTCAAAATGGCCATGGCAGTGAAAGGGTCAAAAGGCATCAAATCAGGGCCTGTTATCCAAAGACCTTATTTTCTTAATTTTGCGAGGTAAGGATAGGCCTAATGTTATGCGCTTCACAAATAACTTCCCAATACTGCAGATACATTTTTATTTCTACCCTGATCAATTTAATGGTGGGTTTTTTTGCTAAAACATGGCTGGTGGCGAAAGGGTTAAACATTGTATTCAATGTGAGAACAACAGCACAAACATGCAGCAAGAATGTGCATGGGCGTTCTTCAATTCAATGTCTTTTCCAGACCTGCCAACCCTGAGTTTTCAGTTGGAGTATTTTTTCATGGAAAGTGGTGTATTCTTGGAAACAGTGGTGTACTCTAAGGACAACTCTAAATATACCAGTATATTACACGATATGCATTTTCCTGTTGCAAATGTATATGGAGAAGTCGACACAGTATCTTGATGCATTTTCCTGTTGCAGTGCCGCTCAATGTCAAACTTTCCAGAACAATGGAGAAGTCGACTTGACAGTATGTCATATTTTTTATTCACCCGACGTATTGGTCGTATTTTGGGTAAATTGGCGTACAAAATACGCCAAAATTGTACGGGTTGGCAGGTCTGCTTTTCACATAAATGGTGATATCACACAAGAGCATATCTGCAGTCAAGCTCTCTCGCCTGTGCACACGTGTATGTGCATGCACACACAATGTACACACACACTTCTCTCTGTTTCTCTCACCCCCTTTTGCTTAATCGCCAGACCACTGCGTATTCGCTTATGCATTCACATACAATGAATTCCTGATAACTCAGAAACTGATAACTCAAAAAGACTGGATAACTCACAATAATTTTGTGGCCCCACTTTAAAAACTCTTTTTATCTCAAAATACTGGCTATCTCAAAATAAAATTTCAGTTCCTTCAATTTTGAGTTAAGCGATTTTCACTGTATTGATTCATTCTCACTCTCTCATTCTGAATAAGTGCCCCCCCCCCCCCCCCCCCCTCTCTCTCTCTCTCTCTCAATCTCTCTCTCTCTCTCTCAATGCTGATCCAACTAGAAAACAAATTTTATTTAGTAACACAACCATGCAACAACACCTACAAACATTTCAGAAACAAACAAAGCCAGAGGAAGCAAAGATGAAGTTCACAGGTGGAAAAAAAAGGTAAAAATTCTGATGCACTGAACGCATCACTAAACATGCTGCAAAGTAAAACACCCAAAACACAGAATAAACATTACTGAAGTCACCAGCCACCGTGGCGTAGTGGTTAGCATTGCGGACTACTGGCTGGGAGGTCTTGGGTTCGAATCCCATCAGAGGCAAGGTTTTTTTTTGGTCCTGGACCAACTCCTACCCAGAGTGAGTGGCTGTGGGCTCAATGGGAAGACTGAAACCACACAGTCGAGCTTCATCCGCTTAACGGATGCGATTCTGAGAGTGTTGCTCTAATTTTAAGACCAACACTGCAGGTGTCTGTAGTTCTCAGGCCTGGTTAATGCCGGGATATCATTATGAAAGGAAGCGTAGAATACAGCCCTGTTATACAGTCTCAGACAGATGCGGAACTCCATAGCATCATCATCCGCCTCATTTCCATCAATCATTAAAAATGCGGATGTACGGCTGCGAATTGGGATTCGGAATGAGCGGCGTGGGAGCCACTGTACGACCCAGAAGATGGGACAACAAAAAACCCAAAACATTACAGAAGTTCAAATGCAATCTTCTCCTCCAATACATTATGTTTTGGTCGGTGGATGGATCCTGCACCATGATAACAGTGTGAAGACTGGGCTTGGTAATGCTGTTTTGGTCTCACGTGGGGATACCTGGGGGGGGGTCTTCCGTACAAATAGTTCCCCTACCTTCTGGAAGTTCTGTCAGACCTGTTTACCACCTACACAAGTTTTGAGTAGTCTGGATGGCTGAAATGAGTAGTTTGGGTGCAAAATGTGTAGCTTTATTCATTAAACCATCAAACAAGGTTCACTGAAAATGAGTAATTAGAGCATTATTTTCAATTTTGAAGAGTAGTAGAGGTCCAAATTGAGTAGAATACTACTCGAAAAGAGTACAGTAAACAGATCTGTTCTGTGCTTGTAACTTCCTCTAATCTGTCTCTCTCTTTGACTCTGCCTTTTTCCTTGCTTTGTGTCATCTACTATCTTTCTGACTTTTTGGCCCATTCTCCTGCCTTTTTCCCCAAAAAATATTCTATATAATATATTTTTCTCCTTTGAGCTCCACTGAAATCGGAATGTGTCAGCTGAATGCAGTGAGGACACCAGAGGAAACTGGAAAATGAACACATACATACCCATTGTGGCCTTATGGCCCGGGAACGATGAAGAAGAAGAAGCTGTTTTGGTGAAAAATAAGACGATTTTTAGCTGAAGGTAAAACTTTTGTTGTAGTCAGTAACGCGAAAGAAGAAAACACTGATTGGTTAATAAGTGTGGTGTAGTAACTTCCAGTGGATACATTCCTACACATGGTTGTAACCCATAGATTCATAAAAATTATTTGGTAAGGGCTCTCTTGAGATAGATCTCCCTTCGACCTGAATCCATAACCAAGGAGAAATATGCTAATGTCATACACTAACACCTCTAAAAATACTCATTTTATGAGAAAAGGGGGGGGGGGGGGGGGCGGCTATTCCAAAAAAGTTTTAAGAACTATTGAATGTTGGTGGAATTTGTGGAAGGAATATTTTTCATATCGGTTCCATTTCTCAGGGTCCTGTACTTTCTTGAGTCGGTCCTGGTAATATTCATGTATTCAAAATATAATTAAAATAAACAGATAAATAATCTCTTTGGGAGTGGTAAAAGAAAACACACACAAAACTGTCGAAGAGAACTGGAGTTGGAGAGTAGAAATGCTGAGATATTCACAGGAAAAGTAACAGCAGTGCCGTAACTCACGAAATATAAGCCGCAACTTTTGTTTTAACCCCCACCCACTGCGGCTAGTACAGTGCCACGGCCTAAACGTTACCGAAAGTGAAAGTAAACTCAACTCAGTGGCATCCTTGATTCTGACCTTTGATCTGTGGCCTTGTTCATGGTTGATGACAAAAAAATCACCTTGATTTCGGAATATTTTTCATGAAATGACGATCTGTTTCACGGTCTGAGACTTTCGTTTTGGCAGTCGACACACCCGCGATCAACTCTAGACTCAACCGGAAGCGAACATCATGCATCGCCACGCTTCTGCGGCTTATGCTTGGACGTGGCTTATGCGTTACCTTTTTCAGATTAAAAAAAAAAAAGTAGGTGGTGTGGCTTATATTACGAAGCGGCACGTAGTCCGTGAATTACGGTTATCACAACATTGAACAGAAAACACAGAAAGAGGTCAGCCATCAAACCATAGAATAAAAAACAACAACACCAAAAACAAAGAATGAAAGCACATCAAATGGAAAGAAATTTGAAGAGAAAAAATTGATCAGTAAACAATAATTGTTGAAGTCACAACACACATAACCAGCAGGTGGAAATTACTAAGAGAAGTGATTATTAAGAGAGAGAGAACAAAAGAAAGAGACACTGAACACTGACAAAACTTTATTTAACAAGGATGAAGATTTTAGGCAATGCTTATTCTTATAATCTACTGCAGAGTCAGACAGACATGTACACAGTAGGGGGGAGGGGGAGAGAGAGAGAGAGAGAGAGAGAGAGAGAGAGAGAGAGAGAGAGAGAGAGAGAGGGAGGGAGGGAGGGAGGGAGGGAGGGAGGGAGGGAGAGAGAGAGACATAGAGACATAGAGAGAGAGAGAGACAGAGAGAGAGACAGAGAGAAAGAGATTGGATAGAAGAGGATGGTCTATAAAGGTAATACCTTTTTACCCTCCTTAATTTACCCATTTTTGCTACTGCTTTGTACAGTCATTCACCTTCTTTTCTTAAAAAAAAAAGAATGCTTTCCTTGAAAAGTGTCCAAATGTCTTCAAGGCATTTCAGAGGTCAGCCTAGTCAGAATGAGAAGAATCACAACATCCAACATGCAGAGAGGATAGAATAAAATAAAAAAAAGATTCACATTATGTACATTCACAGCATCAAACCATTCACATAAGCACTATGTCCACTCACGTCCAGGTGTGGTCACTTCCACTGTAAATTGCAATGCATACGGTCAATGCCATTACATCATCAAATACCAATAAAATATAAATGAATAAATTAAAAAAAACTCTGCATTATGTTTCAGTGCCGGTGTCATAATAAATAAGTAGTCCTATGAAATATTTACCTCTGCGCATGCGCATTAGAAGTAGTCCTAGCGTAGCCAATCAGAATCGTTTGTTTGTCCGCCATTGTGAATTTTACGGATTATGGATTTATGGACTTGTACATCGATTTATCGGCAAATATGTAGATTTACACCCTCCTGCTCTATTTTTTGGTTCTTTCCGTGGTTAGGGATAGGGTTAGGGTTAGGGTTAGGGTTAGGGATAGGGTTAGGGTTAGATGGGTACAGTTCTCATGCGAGAGGTAGATATTTAATGACAGGTACTTATTTATCATAACGCCGGTGCTGAGCTGTGGCAAGCTTAAAACACTACCATGCACTGGATAGGTATTAGGTATTAGGTACTTTATAGACACAGAGGCGTCTTTCTGAAATTCGGGTTGCTCCCACCTGGAGAGCGCGTCGCAGCCAGAGGCGCGCCACCCAATGTTTCAAAAAAATGTTTGCATGCGATTTTTGTGTGACTGATGAGGAAGGAAAGGGGGGGGGGGGGGGGGGGTACATTTTGACCAAATGACAACTTTTTTTGTTGCCACTGGGTTTAGCATATGCTAAGTGCATGGGCACATGAGACCTTGGTTTATCGTCTCATCCGAAAGACTGTGATACACAAAGAAGTCATAAAATAATCTTTCACTTATTGATGTGGGGCATCCACGGCTAAACCGGGGTGGGGTGGGGGGTGGGGGTGGGGGGGGGGGGGACTTAATGGTCGTGCCTGAGTTACTAAACTTTTCTCCCTCCACCTCAAACCCCCAAAATATTCTACCAGTTTCCTTCTATTTCAAATCTCCTAAAGGTCTATGTACACGTTAACACTATTCACGAGATATTTCTATTTCCCCATGGCAACACAGTGTTCATTCCCTTGTAATATGACTTGCAGCTCACTGTGTTGCCATGGGGAAATAGAAATATCTTGTGAATAGTGTTAACATGTACACATACCTTAAGTTAATATGACTTACAGCTCACTGTGTTGCCATGGGGAAATAGAAATATCTTGTGAATAGTGTTAACATGTACACATACCTTAATATGACTTACACCTCACTGTGTTGCCATGGGGAAATAGAAATATCTTGTGAATAGTGTTAACGTGTACACAGACCTTAATATGACTTACAGCTCACTGTGTTACCATGGGAAAATAGAAATATCTTGTGAATAGTGTTAACATGTACACAGACCTTAATATGACTTACAGCTCACTGTGTTGCCATGGGGAAATAGAAATATCTTGTGAATAGTGTTAACATGTACACAGACCTTAATATGACTTACAGCTCACTGTGTTGCCATGGGAAAATAGAAATATCTTGTGAATAGTGTTAACATGTACACAGACCTTTAAGTATATTTCTAAATAGTAAACGCTTTTTCTATCTCAATCGTATGACTTATCACGCGCAAAGCATTTCGTCATGAACCCCTATATATGCCAATAATTGCCGATAAACAGCAGTTGGAAATTACTACAAGAAGAAGAAGAAGAAATTACCTCCACCTGCTTTGCCCTGAAAAGCTATGCATGCTTTCAAAACACACACATTAACATGAGCAAGTAAGCAAAACTAACATGTTCTCATACTTTTGGGGTGTCGTTTTCTTTCTCCATGTTCTCATACTTTTTGGGTGTCGTTTTCTTTCTACATGTTCTCATACTTTTGGGGTGTCGTTTTCTTTCTACATGTTCTCATACTTTTGGGGTGTCGTTCTCTTTCTACATGTTCTCATACTTTTGGGGTGTCGTTTTCTTTCTACATGTTCTCATACTTTTGGGGTGTCGTTTTCTTTCTACATGTTCTCATACTTTTGGGGTGTCGTTCTCTTTCTACATGTTCTCATACTTTTGGGGTGTCGTTTTCTTTCTACATGTTCTCATACTTTTGGGGTGTCGTTTTCTTTCTACATGTTCTCATACTTTTGGGGTGTCGTTCTCTTTCTACTTTCTACATGTTCTCATACTTTTGGGGTGTCGTTTTCTTTCTACATGTTCTCATACTTTTGGGGTGTCGTTCTCTTTCTACATGTTCTCATACTTTTGGGGTGTCGTTTTCTTTCTACATGTTCTCATACTTTTGGGGTGTCGTTCTCTTTCTACATGTTCTCATACTTTTGGGGTGTCGTTTTCTTTCTACATGTTCTCATACTTCGTGTGGGTTTTAATTTAAAAAATATATATGTATGCCTTGGTGTAAAATGGGTCGCTGATGAGGCCAGGCAGGCTCAGTCCTATGTTGTTCTGGGCTTTCACTTGCACTTTGTAGCAAGTGTCGGGCGTCAGCTGCAGAATCGTGATGCTGTGGGTGCTCCCCCCTGTCACTTGCTCTCGCAGTGTCGTGCCGTTTTCACAGTCGCTAAGCGACAAGAAAAAAACCCAACACCCATGCAAAACTTCGTGATAACTGTCTAAAAAAACGTTACTATTTTCATTTAAACATTTTAAAGACACACTGACCCACCACGATTAAGTCCCTTGTTTTTTTCTGGGTAGCTGTGACCCACAATAAAAATGCCCCCAACTTCAAATTGAGGCTGCTCTTTAAAAGGATGTTTTGCTTTGAATTTGGGGGCATTTGTATGTGAGTCAAACCTGGTCAAAACAAGATTTCTTACCAGCTATAAGAGGGTAAACACGTGAAACCTGTGATTTTGACACGTGACCTGGTGTGTCTTTAAAAACTTCCGCTACTTTATTTGATAAAGAAAAAAATCCAAACATACTACTATTATGTTTATTTATAAAAATAGTGTCCTGTAAATTAAATCACCATTCACAAAAGTATAATTATTCATTTCATTATGCACTATTATGCTTATTCACACACACACACACACACACACACACACACACAAAAAGCAACAAAAAAAACCAAATATAATAAAAAGTACAATCTATAAACTCAAAATAATTATACCAAACACCATAATGTTGAATCAATAATCTCCATTATAAAGTCAATTCTTAAAGTCTGTATAGCAAGAACATTTTCATTCACACACACAATAAAACAAATCACACACACACACACACACACATGCATGCACGCACGCACACACAAACACACACACACTCATGCACGCAGGCACGCACGCACACACACACATGCACACACACACACGCACACACACACACACACACACACACACGCACAAACACACACACACTCACACACACACACACACACACACTCACACACACACACACACACACACACACACACACACACACACACACGCACAAACACACACTCACTCACACACACACACACAAACACACACTCACTCACACACACACACACACACACACACACACACACACACACACACACACACACACACACACACACACACGCACAAACACACACTCACTCACACTCACACACACACACGCCTACCTGATACTAAGGATGTAGTTGTTGATGGGGTCATTATTGTCACTGTCGCTAGGCAACCACCTGACCTTGACCTGCCGACTTTCAACGACCTCCACCACCGCCTGACCCGGGGGACTCGGCACATCTGTCACCATGGCAACAAGACAAAGTGTAAAAGGAAATTATCTGCAAATCAGGTCAGTCAAAACTGAAAGGACTGAAATTTGGGGAGGGGGGGGGGGGGTGTTGCGATAAGGATTAAATTGGGACAACAAAAGAAACCTAGAGCGTAAAAATGCTACATCAAGCAGCCATGTGGAGGCATTTTCGCCTCTGGTGACCTTGACCTTTGACTAATGGCTTTCATCTTTGAACTTGACCTAGATATCGCAACTACCTATCCGTACGCAAAATCTGAGGGTCCTAGGTCCCTCCGTTCATACGCAATCGGGGTAACATAGTCAGCCAGCCAGGAACAGACAAACAAACACCACTGAAAACATTAAGCAGATTTTGCTTACGCGGCTGCTTAGAAATGGTAAATTACCCACATTTTTGTGGTACCCAGTTTGAGTTGTATTGTTGTTTCCACTGTAGGTCCAGCAACACATATTACGTGATGATCTAATGACGTAAAATAGTGTCATAGTCCTGATGATGACAATAATCAAGATTGGTGGATTTTGATTAATCCTACTATCTATTTAATTTAATACTTACCAACACTCAAAACAACTGCATTAGCCTAAAACAACCTGGAACCTTACCCTAGCACATAGCTAAAACGAAAGTGGCCCCAAGGGACTGCACCCATACCGCAGGGAGTAGCGGGAGTGACTCCCCTTACTTCCGGGTATGACGCGCACCCTTGGGGCACCGGATATGTCATTCATGTAATTTTACAGCCCCGCATCAGGAGGGAGGCCGGGAGGGAACATTTTTTGTTTTGAGTGTTGGTAAGTATTAAATTAAATAGATAGTAGGATTAATCAAAATCCACCAATCTAATTTAATCATACTATACCAACACTCAAAACAACTGCAGATTACCACCGTGGTGGAGGGTGATGCGTGCCAACTGACACACCAACAACCCCAAAAGCATATCAGTAAAAGAGGGAAAACACTCCTAAGAGAATCCCCCGAAAGATGTACAACATCCCTGAAAATATGCAAATAAATACCCCCAAACAGTCATGTCAATGATATACCAAAGAACACAGAGAAAAAACAGAGGCACAAAAAACACCGGAACTCACACTACAAGGAGACCGGGACCTGCGAAACGACCACCTTCTAGATGGAAAAGGAGTCGTCTTCGCCCTGAGCAGAGATATCCCTCAGGTAAAACTGAAGAAAGGTGTTCTGCGACTTCCAGAACGCTGAGGCCATAACCTTCACAAGAGGGACACCCTTGACTACCGCCAGGGAAGAGCTGATGGCCCGCAACTCGTGGGCGCGAATGGGGTTATCAGGTAACCTAACCAGCGAGCGGGCATAGGCCAACTTAATGAGGTCGAGGAACCAACGGGACACAGTACCCTTAGCCACATCGCTGCAGTACTAGGGATTAAAGGAGACGAACAGGCGACGTTTAGCCCTTCTGAAGGACTTGGTACGAGCCAGAAGAACGAAGAGCCCTAACGGGGCAGAGGAAGATATCACGATCATCAGGACCCAGAACGGAGCGAAGACTCGAAAAAGAGGCCAAGGGAGAGGAAACATCACCAGACTGGTTCTTGCACGGAACTCCGGGAGAAAAGAAAGGGAGACAGACGAGAAGTCCTCCTCGAACTGACATCCTTGGTGAGACCTCTCAGAGCATGAAAACCACTGAGGCGACGGGAGAGGCGAAAGAAATGAGAAAAAACTGTCTTGAGAGTCAGAAGCTTAAGAGACAACGACTCCAGGGGTTCAAATTTGACCCAGAGAAAAGCCAGAACCAAAAAGATGTCCCACTGAGGACACTGGACCGTTCTGGACGGGGCTTGGAGGCGCACAGCGTCCAGGAAGTGAGAAACTGGCAAAGCCGAGAGATTCCCCGTAAACTTGGAACCTAAAGACAACGAGATCGTGCTAATCAAGACCGCCCTATAACCTGACAAGGTTTGAGAGGAAGAGTTCCTAGTTCTAAGCAAGTGAGAGAGGAACTCCACGAACTGAACCGTTGAGGGACGAAGCGGGTCAAACTTTCTCTCCTGACAAAACGCAAACCAGGTGGCCCAGCGAAGATCATACAGATCGTTTGTAGACTTACGCCGAGAGGCGACCAACAGATCCACGGTGCGCGTGGAAAACCCCTGAGAGCGAAGGCCTAGACGGACAGCCGCCATGCGACCAGGTTTAGCCTTGAAGGGCAAGGGTGTCCGACCCCGCTTCTTGACTGAAGAAGAGTGGCGGGAGTGAGATTGAGCGGAAGAGGACCGTCTTGCGCCATGTCGAGGAGCTCTGGGAACCAATGGCTCGTGGGCCACATTGGTGTGACGAGAATCAAGTCCGGGTGCTCCCGGAGGACTTCTTCAACACCCGGGGGATTAGTGCCATCAGAGGGGAGGAATACAACGGCATGCACTTCAGCAAGAAGTGCGAGACAGTGGTGGCGTACAGCTTAGCGGTACGGTAGCACCTAAGGCCATGGAACTCATACTGAAGATGGCTGCTCTGTACCCAAAAAGGGTATGGGCAGAGATTTCTAGACCTGAGAAGAAAAGCTAAGAATTCGACGAATGAACCGAAGAAGGCTTAACGGATAGAACTTCCTGTCACCACAGAAGGCGAACCAAGAGAAAGAGTCCTGAAAAAGTCCGGGAAGGCATCTCTGGAAAGCACATGGCTGACTATCAAAGCAGTCAGGAGAAGACAAACTCCGCATCGAGTCACCTAGAGCAGCCAAGGCCTGATACATTACGGACTATGAGTGGCCGGACCGGGCCACTACACACTGCTACGCCCTTTCGAACTGGAAAATATCGATCGAAGGGGCGAGTCTGGGTCAGAAAACAAACTGGACAAGACTAGTTCAGAATGTCGGGCAAGCAAAGGACCGATGGCGGGATAGAGACAGCTAGTACTAGGATGAGAATCCGCAAGAGCAGCAGATTCAGCCTCTGACCTAGCAAACTGAGAAACCACGGTACGAATGTGCGACTGCACTTCGTAACCAACTCTACATGCTAAGACCGACGAAAGGGACCCCCGTTGACTGGGTGAAAAACCAGCGGAGACAATTCGATCGGTAGGGAGGTAAAATAAAAATAAAAAAAAACTGCCTATGAAGTAGGAACAGACAGCAACAGCAACATAGTTGCTATCGCATGACGTCAAATCGAACCAGATGACGCGGAAAAGTCCCCACCGAAAAGGAAAACAAAACATGTAGACAAAAAGCGAAACAGTGTGCAAACGTGACGATGACACACCTCGACCTAAACCATAAAAAACGGTCGGAACGAGACGCCGAAGACCAAAAGGGGGGGGCCTGAAGGAAGGCAAAAATCACCCCGTCGAACAACTTTAGGTTGAAAGCTGTGCCGTTCGGTGATCTGACGGCTGAGAAGGGAAGATCATGCTAGCCGGACAGTTAAAGCCAGATCGGGACGGAACCAGTCCGAAACAGGATGACTGGAACGGCCGAACGAGTCAACAGGTTGAACAACTCATGGTTGAAACCGTGAAAGAAGGAGTGCGCACTCTGACTTCTCTCTGCAAGGGCCTTTGTATACCCAGGCCAGAGGAAGGAGCTCCGAAATCGACCCCATCAGACTAAGAAAACCGAGGGGACAGAAACGGTAGAGAACAGAAGAACAAAAAACCCTTTAAACGGCCTAAGAGATCGCCGGCCAATTAGAGTCAGAATGGGCCGAAAACGGTCGGAAATTTTTGATAAAACCGGTTGACAGGACCGGTTGAAAAAGTCGGGAATAGAAACCCGGACTGGGATCGTTCACTCGCGCCCGCGCCCTTCAAGAGAAGGTCCTCCACTTCCTCTGGAGGATCTCCAACGGACAGGATCGCCGTTTCCTGGAAGGCTCGGCCTCCTGTTGCCACGAGAAGACTGGGAAGGGGGGCCTCAAGGCCTTGAACTGGGGAGGAGGCCTAGAGGAGTATCTCACACTCTTAGAGCGGGACGCGAAGTACCCAGCTCTAAAGGACTTCCTGAAGCCAAAACGAGGGCGAGAGGCCTGTTGCGGACGAAATGGTTGGGACGGGGCTGGTTCAACAGGGCCCGATAGATAGCCTTCTGGCTATCAGCTGACTTCCTCTTTGAAGAGGACTCGAGAACTGGGGGAACCGATTCTTCCCCGAACAAGCCCGACTCCGGAAGGGGAAGAGAGCGCAAAACGCTCCTTTTCCCTGGACGAAAGAGACCTGTTCTGCGCCAGAAAAGAATCCCGGGCCAAGGCACAGGTTTGAACCTTCAAACCAGCCGTGACATCAGAAAGAACTGAAAAACCGCCGGTGAATCAGAGGCTGATTTGCCTAGAGACTCCGCCAAGGTTTGCACGAGAGAGGTGGCCATGCCACAAGCCCTGAGAGAACCAGACAGAGATTCCTCGAGAGACTTGAAGGCCGAAGGCTTGAACGTGACGGGAGGAACAGCAGCAGGACCCCAAGGACTCCACCTCCTCAGAAGAAGGTTTGGAGACGGAGGGGAAGGGCAGGTATTCCGTCGGTAGGGGGACGAAAGGTCTGAAGCTAGGTACCAAAAAGGAACCGAACTGAGACGAGGCCGGCTGAGAACGCCCCAGATTAGCCTCAGCGATCTGTTTCAACGAAAGGACCTTGCCGGTCCTCAACGTGAACTCCGCTTTAACCACCAAATCCTCCGGGAAGGAGGGGGCTTGGAGAGTCAAGGAGCTCTTGGCCTGCAGAAGAGAGCCAACCGCGTGATCAGTGGCGGACTCCTGATGGGAGGAACGCACAGGTACCACGTAAGGGCACGATCGAGACAAAATCTTGAGAAGATTCTGAACCGAGGACTCAGTGAGAGAGTGAGGGACCTCCGACTGAGGGTCCAGTTCCAAGTCTGACTCAAAGTCGGACTGAAACTCAGAGAATTCCCTGGAGGGGTCTGGCCGTTGAAGCTTCTGATAAGGGCGGCCCAAGAGTCAAACACCACCGGAGGCCATGCCTGGCAGAGGGCTCTGCCGGTAGGGAGTGAGAGGATCACTGAACACCGGCCGGAACCGGGAGAACGTGGCGTCCTCCGTGCGAGCGGGACATTCCCGGTTGACCCAAACCGGAGGAACGAACCGGAAATTCATCATCGGAATTTTCCGGTTCTAGGCGAACCCTTTCCCGGTATGTCCGCGTTGGCCAAGCAACCGGGAGACAACCGGATGATTACCGGGTAAACACCGGGAGAACCGGAGGAAACGGTCTCGCAACCGGGAAAGGCAAATAACCGGTTGCGGTGGGAAAGCCAAGAGGCTCCAACCGTGCCATCCCCCGGTATGTCCGCGTTGGCCAAGCAACCGGGAGACAACCGGGAGAAACCGGATGAATACCGGGTGAAACCGGGTAAGCACCGGGAGAACCGGAGGAAACCGTCTCACAACCGTGAGAAGCGAATTTCCGGTTGCGGTGGGACTGCCAAGAGGCCCCAACCGCGCCAGTGCCAGGATCACTGGAGAGCCATCCCCCGGGAGGGGGGTATGGACTCTTATCGGTATTGAAGGTGCCCCGCACCGACCGATTTGACTGTCCTGGTAACCTCTCCCTCGAACTGAGTGGAGGATTTGAGCCCGGACTCAGGAAAGGGAACAGGCCGTTCCCGATCCTGGAGGTACCTCCCAGGTACCACCGGATGATTGCCTGACAGACTGGCCAGTCTGGTGACAGAGGAGTCACCTCTGTCACTAGGCAAGCTCCCCGGAGGGGAGCCTCTCTGTTCCGTAAACATCAAGCCCACAGGACGGAAACCAGAGGTGGAAAGGGATTGCCTATCCCTGTTGAGGTCGACGCTGGCCTTAGCGGACAAGGGCCTCCTGGAGGCAAGCCTGTGAACAGAAGAAGGAGAGAGGGCTGCGCCAGTGACAGTCTCACGTTAGAAGAGACAACTGGCGGCACCCTCTCTGACCTAAACATAGAACCGAAAAAGGAAGATTCTGTCGATGCGAAAGGGAGAACCCTGAAACCCGAAGAGTCCAAGTGACGTAGTACAAAGCCTGCGAGTCCAACGGAAAAGGAGAAGGAGCAGAAACCTCCGAAGGGAGAGAAACTGGAATGGGCTCCGAAACCGGTTAGGCCGGTGTAACCGAAACGGACTGTGACTGGACGTTAGACGTAGGATTTGTGAGAGGATTAGACGAAAACTTCTTGAGAAGATTAAGAGAACCTGCCCAAAGGGTCCCTAGTGAGAGAAGAAGAGTCAACTGACTTGGAAAACAGAAAAACAACCGAAGAGAAACTGCTTTCCCTGAAGTGGAAACCGAGGGGTGCAAGAAGCCATAATGGCTGACGCCACCCCGAAAACGAACAACAGAGTGAACGAAATAATTTTTCAACTAAAACGAACACCAAGAAATGACAATGAAATAATATCGATAGGATGACTAACAGCCTTCCCAAGAAACTGAATAGAACAAAGCTAAACACGGAACGAACCCACCAGATAGACAAGAGTCAGAAAAGGCGGAGCAGGGTAGGCCCAGGTGTGGATGAAAGGCTGGAAAATTTAAGAATGACATATCCGGTGCCCCAAGGGTGCGCGTCATACCCGGAAGTAAGGGGAGTCACTCCCGCTACTCCCTGCGGTATGGGTGCAGTCCCTTGGGGCCACTTTCGTTTTAGCTATGTGCTAGGGTAAGGTTCCAGGTTGTTTTAGGCTAATGCAGTTGTTTTGAGTGTTGGTATAGTATGATTAAATTAGATTAAGAGATTAAGATTAAGATTAAAATTATAGCCCCGTCGACAACTGAGGCCATGTCAGGGCTGTCACCACGTTAAATCTTACCATGTATTAAAAAGGGATACAAATAATCAAGATGATAATGATGATGATGGTGATGAAGTAAATAATCTTATAAGTGATGATGATGATGATGAAGTTGATAATGAGGATGAAGATGATGATGAAAACGACAAGTATGACGACAATGATGATAGTAATGCTGATGCTGCTGTAGTCGGCCGTGTCCCCGACCTCCAGATCCCGAAGGGTCAAACTGAATAAACTGGAGGTCTTATAAGGGAGGTTCCACTGTTAAACTGGAGGTCTTATAAGAGAGGTTCCACCGTTAAACTGAATAAACTGGAGGTCTTATAAGGGAGGTTCCACTGTAATGATAATGCTGATGCTGACTGCTCTCACCTTGCACCAGCAGATGATACAGGATGGACCTGTTGTCCATGGTGGCCCCGCTGCTGGCAAACATCTTGCAGCTGTAGTTGGCCGTGTCCCCGACCTCCAGATCCCGAAGGGTCAAACTGAATAAACTGGAGGTCTTAAAGGGAGGTTCCACTGCTAAACTGAATAAACTGGAGGTCTTATAGGGAGGTTCCACTGTAACGATTATAATGCTGATGCTGACTGCTCTCACCTTGCACCAGCAGATGATACAGGATGGACCTGTTGTCCATGGTGGCCCCGCTGCTGGCAAACATCTTGCAGCTGTAGTTGGCCGTGTCCCCGACCTCCAGATCCCGAAGGGTCAAGCTGAAATCGTCGGCGCTCACCGTCTTCCTCTCCCCATCCACGTAGGTCACGTCTTTCTTGGAACTCATCGTGGCCTGAACACAACGACACGATCACGGGTGCTTCTACACGTGGTGTACAGTGGCACAGTGGTAGAGCGTTAACTTTGTGTCAAGTAAACCCGAGTTCGAACCTGGGTACAGGGGATTTTTCCTCTCACTTTGCACTAGGCCTTATGGTCTGAACGTGGAGTCTTTCGGATGAGACGATAAACCAAGGTCCTGTGTGCCCATGCACTCAGCACACGTTAATCCCAGTGGCAACGAAAAAGTTGTCATTTCATCAAAATTACCCGTCCCCCCTTCTTTCATCATCAGTCGCACAAAACTCGCATGCAAAAAAAAAGGGGTGGTGCACATCTGGCTGTGACACGCTCTCCAGGTGGGAGCAACCCGAATTTCACAGAGACGCCTCCGTGACTATAAAGTACCTAATACCTAATACCTAAATACAATCCCGGAAAAAACCCTGAAAGGCAGGGGTCGAGGGGCTGGCTAGTCCACTAGTCTCTAACGGTGTAAAGCATGGGTGAAACTGAAAGAAAAACATTCCCTCCTCAATCCTGAAATGACACGTTTCAAGGTCCTCTGAATCTTCCCCAATCCTGAAGTGGTGACCGCATTAAAAATTGTTGTTGTGGTTTACCCAGGCTAAAAGACTCCAGGGTGATTCCAATAGCGGAAGCACTTGAACACTATGGTACAAGTGCATAGAGAACATTACGTGTGTAACCGTTTTTGATTACCCTGCCATGTGGGCAGCCACACTCCGACTTCAGGGGAACATTAAAAATAATTTCCAGTGTCTGTGTGTGTCTGTGTATACAGAATGGGTGGGGGTGGTGTTAGAATTGCATATCTATCATCTTTGGTTTGAATTTGCCACCACCTTTGGTACATGTTAGATTTTATCAGACCATGATTTTGGATGACAAGATGGCCAATCCTGAAGACTGTTTCTATCAGCTTTGTCAATCCTGATTTTTGGAGCATGCCTGAACTACTTTCACCCATGATAAGAGAGTCTGAGAGAGAGAGAGAGAGAGAGAGAGAGAGAGAGAGAGAGAGAGAGAGAGAGAGAGAGAGAGAGAGAGAGAGAGAGAGAGAGAGAGAGAGAGAGAGAGAGAGAGAGAGAGAGAGAGAGAGAGAGAGAGAGAGAGAATTGAATTGAATTGAATATTTTTTCTTTAATGAGGATAGTATATTAAGCAACAACAACAAATGCCATCCACTCCTCAACAAATAAACTAAAGAACAAAGAAACAAACAAAGAGACAAAATTATCAAAATGAAAGGGAAAAGAATAAAAAAGAAAAGAAACATGAGGAAGAAGCTCGGGTCACAGTGGTGTGTCCTTGGGAAAGGCACTTTACTCCTATTTTCCTCACTCCACCCAGGTGTAAATGGGTACCTGACGTCAGTTGGGGAAAAAGTCCTTCGGATGAGACTTTTTTTTAAAAACGAGGTCCCGTGTGCGAACGCATTGCACAAGATCTTGCGCACACGTTAAAGCCCATCCCACTATTCGGTACGAGTAGGCCGTGTGTGTCGGTGGGATGGATGACACGAATTCACATAGCACGCATCCTGTGCGCTATAAATGGTCTGAATGAAGACCGGTGAGCGCGGGGCAGGATAAACATCCCCAACTGGAAGAAGAAGAAGAAGAAGAAGAAGAAGAAGAAGAAGAAGAAGAAGAAGAAGAAGAAGAAGAGAGAGAGAGAGAGGGAGACAGAGAGACAGAGCGCTAACTGTGCGTCAGGGTACCTGCAGGACGTTGTTTTTGTACCAGAACAGGCTCTCCAGTTGTTCATCATGGCGGTGGATGTCGGCGCAGTCCAGCTTCACATTCTCCCCTTTCTTGGCCCTCAGGTCATTCTCTGTTGGCGCTCCACCTGCACACAAAGCATCCCCCCAGTGAACGTAAAAAATCAGGCCTAGTAATGAGGAAAAGCATTTCAGATGTTGTCTCTAGGTGTAATCAAGGGATTAAAAGCCCTTTATGGTGATCAGGGGGCAACTGCTCTTGAAGATGAATCATGTAAAATTGTTCAAACTTGGGGAAAGGGCATCTTCTCAGAATGCTTAAGTTAATACTGTACCCCTTCTGACATTTGTTTTTCTGCATTCACTTTTCTCTGAATTCAGAGAATTCTCTGAACATTCTCTGACATGAATGAAACAGAAACACCCGAAGGTGCTCATGGGACCCTGAGATGCAATAGACACGCCTGCCCTATCAATATGAGAGCAGCCCTGCTGCCAGCCCTGTAAGTCTGTGTTGTGCTACTTGGGAGCAAAGCAGACACGGGACATTCCATTAAGCATACAGAGGCACATAGCTACTCCTGGTTTAGTGACCATCGGGTTGATAGGATGCAGAGGAGTCCTCATGCATGTTGACATGTTCACAGAATCTTCCCATTGCTGAAGTGGTGACTGCACAATTCAAGTGCGTATGTACAGTATGTGTATACAGGAGGGGTGGGGGTGGCGCTTGAATTACATACCTATGTTCTTGTCTATGTTCTTGTTCAATGAAAGACAGGCATTGATTTGCATTGGTTTCCTGATGTATGTTTCACGAAGGATTTGAAATGTACCTATCTTTATATATTTTTTCTTGTATAATGTTTAGATTAACCTGTTTAGTCTTGTACTTGCTAGCCGCCATTCAAAAATTCATGCATAGTACGCTGGCACAGTATAAGCTTTAAGCTTGTTGTTGCCGTTATGCTTGCTTAACATGTATGTAATGTACGTTTTGATAAATAAAAAAACATTTAAACCAAAGACAGGTGTGTTTCTTGCTTTTAATTATTTTGTTTGCTGGGGCCAGTGTGAGCTTTTTGATTTTTACTTTAAACTGTTATTAAATTATTATTATTATTATTATGCTTCTTCTTAATATTTTGTAATAATAATTTCTGGTACGTGATTTTTTAATTTTTTTAAGTCTCAAAATATTTGTAAAGCGCTTTGATGATGATTTTTTTTTCATCAAAGAGCGCTATATAAGCTTTATTTAGTTATTATGATTATTTACTGAGTCCTTAACATAGAGAATACTGATTATCATTGTAACACAGACAGACACATAATAATAATAATAATAACAGTACATTTATATAGCGCATACACTGACACAGAGCCAGACAGACAGACGAGCACAATACAAAAAGAGAGAGAGAGAGGGAGAGAGAGAGAGAGAGAGAGAGAGAGAGAGAGAGAGAGAGAGAGAGAGAGAGAGAGAGAGAGAGAGAGAGAGAGAGAGAGAGAGAGAGAGAGAGAGAGAGAGAGAGAGAGAGCATGCACGCACAAACACATACAAACAGAGAAACGCAGTCACAAGCACAGAGAGAGAGAGAGAGAGAGAGAGAGAGAGAGAGAGAGAGAGAGAGAGGGGGGGGGAGAGAGAGAGAGAGAGAGAGAGAGGGAGAGGGGAAGAGAGAGAGAGAGAGAGAGAGAGAGAGAGAGAGAGAGAGAGAGAGAGAGAGAGAGAGAGAGAGAGAGAGAGAGAACAATGCATAGGCCCTTGTTCCTGTTCTAGCGTATTGGGATTGCTATAGTCACCAAGTACAAGGAATGGTCACTTCATTCCCTGTTGAATCATTGCAGATATATCCTGTTTTGAGTATGATTTATGCAAATATTGTTTTAACCCTTTCATTCTCATTCTCCGGCTTGACAGTCAGTAAGTCATACATATACACCCACACACAGTAACACACCTCCACCCAAACCTTCAAGTCATTCAGTACAAACGCACACACGCACGCATGCATGCACGCACACGTAAGCATGCGCGCTCGCATGACACACACACACAGACACACTGATCTGAACCAAAAACAAACACACACACACTGATCTGAACCAAAACCAAACACACCTCACATTGATAAAACATAGCCTCTCCCCTACACATAGCCTACCACCACACACACACACACACACACACACACACACACACACACACACACACACACACACACACACACACACGCACCCATTCCCATTCCCCACTCTCTATACCCACCCCACCCCCTCACCTTCTCTTCCAATTCCCCACCAACACAAAATCTCCCAGGCAGCAGCATAAAGAGTAATTGCAAATCCTTCCTAGTTTGAATGTCATAATCATAATCATTCACAAAACACTAACTATTGACCTTCTATTATTACTGTAGACAAATTAATCATAATGATAAACTGCAACAGGCTTAACCCTTTCACCGCCAATGTCGCATTTTTGCACCACAATGGTTTAACACCCATGTCACTAAAAGGCATCAAATCAGGGCCTGTTATCCAAAGACTCTATTTTCTTCCTTTTGGGAGGTAAGGATGGGCCTAATGTTATACATGCCCCAGAGGAATTCCTAACATTGCAGATTGGTTTTTTTTCTCTACCCAGTTAAGCATAATGGTATTTTTGTGCTGAAAAATGGCTGGCGGCCAAAGGGTTAACTCTCACTTTAGTGCTGCCATTTTTTGTAAAGAAGTCGTTTTGTTTTACAAAGATATTAAAATCGTAAATGTGTGCATTCGAAGGGTGTCGGTGAGTACTTGATCAAGTCACATCTACTGCAGAAAGTCATGCAGAGTATTTTATTTTTATAGTCTGAAAAATACGGTACAGTGGAACCTCCCTTATAAGACCTTCAAAAATCATCCAAAATGAGGTCTTATAAGGGAGGGGTCTTATAAGGGAGGTAATTTTAATACTTACAAAGAATGGGCAATGTCTCAGAAAAGTAAGTCAAGTCAAGTCAAGTCAAAATCATCTTTATTGAGGGTTAAAGAATAAGCTGACAAAACTTTTTTTCATCCTGCCCTCAATCTATAGTAGTAGGTCTTATGTGGGAGGGAGTTTTATAATGGGAGGTCTTATAAGGGAGGTTCCACTGTATATACCAAATACCATACCAAATAAACCATACAGCTTTCACTCTCACTGTACTATTGACCCAGTCATTGGGGGGGGGAAGCTGGTACTAGTCTAGCTATATAAAAAAAAAGCCTCTTTCCTTTATGTTTGACATACAACCGGCTAAATCCCTTTTACTACACTCTCTGTGAGGGGCACTAACAGGCTGCAGTCAACCTTTCCCACTGTGTCAACATTAGCTCATGGCCAGAAAATAAACACAATGGCAAGCTATGTCAATGTACTGCCAGAAGCTGTATAAAATCCAAGACACTATGCACTGACCGTTTTGTGTAATACATGTACTATAAGATTATTTGTTTTAAAAACTTTGGGACTTCCCTGGTATTGCAATACCTCCAGGATCGTCCAGGGCTCCCCATTTGGGGGTCTATGAAGCACTAAAATTCTAATGGACCCTCTAAAAGAATGTGCTGGGGGTCCCAGGGATGCACTAGAAAAATTCTTTTTAGAATTCGCAATGCCACTGGGACCCTCTATCCCGCCTCTAGGACCCTCTATACTGTAAGTGAAGGAGTCCCTTGGACCCCTTGTTTTGCGGGACGATTGAGAGCCCTGATCGTCCCACTATCTTTATAGTTATTAATGTCCCATATCTCGACATATGTGCCTGTTCTAGGCCGGAGGACGTTAAATGAACTTTCACTGACTGCTTCGTGTGGGTTTTTTGTGTGTGGTTTTTAACCCCTTCACTGCCAGAGGAGAGCTGATAAATTATCGATTTTCTTATCATGAAATTTAAAAGGGATCTGTTAGCCTCAATCTCTCCTCCAAGATCGGAATGTATCGGCTGAATGCAGCAGCAGGGAGACCAGTGAAAACTTACAACCGGACATATACGTACACTGCCCATTACAGCCATATGGCCTGGGAACGCAGAAGAAGAAGAAGAAGAACAAGGCTCAATGTGAGAAAGTGGTCTAGATATTAGGTATTAGGTATTAGGTACTTTATAGTCACAGAGGCGTCTCTGTGAAATTCGGGTTGCTCCTACCTGGAGAGCGCGTCGCAGCCAGAGGCGCGCCACCCAATGTTTTTTTGGTGTGTTTTTTGCATGCGATTTATGTGACTGATGAGGAAGGAAAGGGGGGGGGGGGGGAATTTTGACCAAATGACAACTTTTTCGTTGCCACTGTGTTTAACGTATGCTAAGTGCATGGGCACACGGGACCTCGGTTTATCGTCTCATCCGAAAGACTCCACGTTCAGACCGTAAGGTATGATATGTATCCTTCCTGGATTTTTTCTTTCTACGTGTTGGTTTATTTATTCATGTTTTAAATGTACGTGGTTTTTATGCCGTGTCACATAATTTATCATTATGAGATAATAAAGTAGTCTTGAGTCTTGATTTGTCTAAACCAAGAACTATCACTCCAGGTCTAGTATCCCATCAAAAGTTATGACATCATCAATGACATCACACACCCCTTAGTAAACATGGGGAAGGCAGTGAATGGGGTTAATTACTACTTAGGCAAACAAAACCAGATTCAAAAAGTGTGTGTGTGTGTGTGTGTCTGTGTGTGTGTGATTTGCACAACTACAATGCGAGGACTGAGCCAGCCTGCCACTAAACCAATAAGCAAGGATAAACAGCCAATCACTGGGCTCATTGTGGGGTCACTGGCATGCATGGGCACGCCCACTTTCCTCATGGCTTTCAGTCAAGAAGAAATATTTCTGTGGCCAATGTTATATCTTTTGCTAAACTGACATAAAATATAATTGAACTAACATCGCAATGCTACACATTAACACAAAGACGAAAAAATAAACAAAGTAAAAAAATATTAAAAAAATAAAAAATTGTTCTAAAAAGAACTTATTCAAATGATGAAAATGAGGAAATCTGTTTGTAAACAAAATGGTTCAGTGAAAAAAAGGACATAAAATACATCTTTGTTCACGCACAGACAGACCGAGAAACATGCAGGCCCTTGCTCCAGTCGCAAAGGACTCCCATTCTTACGTTCACACAGTACAGAAAGATGAAAGTATAACAACTGTTCAACCATTAACCAGCAAACCTCCACCTCAACCCTCCCCACACCCTATCTCCCCAACTCCTGCATACCCCCCCTCCCCCCCATCATCTCCCCAAATGATCATTCACCCACACCCAGCCCCATCGCACATGACTGCACAGCCCTGATAATCCATGAAGTCTTGTTAGGTGCCTACATACACATACCCTACCCACTCACATTAAGTTAGATGTACCCCGTGGTCACTCTTTATTTACAAAGACCCCTTTATTTGTTCCACTTTAAAACACAAAAAAGACTTTCCACATCTTAACTCTCTCTGTCTCTCTCTCTGTACAGCTGTATCTGTCTGTATGCACGTCATGTCTGAATTGTATCAATGTAACATGTCTCTGTAACCCACCCACCCCTCTCTCTCTCTCTCTTTCTCTCTGTGCATCCCTCTTTCTGAGAATCTGACTTGCTGAGAGTCCCTGACTTATCACTTTCACAGCCAATGTGCATTTTTGCACCACAATGATTTAACACCTATGTCACTAAAAAGCATAAAATCATTGCCTATTATCTGAAGACCCTATTTTCGTAATTTTGGGAGGTAAGGATAGGCCTAATGTTACACATGTATGCCACAGAGGAAATTGCAATATTACTGATTTTCTGTTTTGGTCTACCTAGATTAAGTTCAATGGGGGTTTTTGCTAAAAAATGTCTGGTGGCCAAAAGGTTAATTTGCAATTTCTGTCTCTCTCTACGACTAGTTTCTATGACTTGGTGTCTGTCTGTCTCTCTCCACGACTAGTTTCTATGACTTGGTGTCTGTCTGTCTCTCTCCACGACTAGTTTCTATGACTTGGTGTCTGTCTGTCTCTCTTTGAGACTTTCTAGTCTCTCTGACTAGCATAGTCCCTTCAGGGCCTTTATTATGTTTCAGTCTCCCTCCCTGTCTCTCTCTGTGTCAGTCAGCTTGCTTGCTGATCTTGTTTTCTCTCTCTCTCTCTCTTTCTCAATTCATCTTGGTATAGATCTATCTGAATTTTGATGGCTTGGGAGTCAAAACGAACTATCTTTAAATAGTCCATTGACGTATTATTGGGTTTATTACAAAAACTAATAACTTGTATCAAACAATGACTGCAGAAATATAAAATGGGGGTTTTGCTTTTTATATTTCAGCAATCCTTTTTTGATACAAGATGTTAGTTTTCGTAATAAGTTCAATAATATGTCAATGGACTATCTAAAGAAAGTCCGTTTTGACTCCAAGCCATCAAAATTTCTTCCCACTCTCTTCCTCCCTTTCCTAAATGTTTCTTGGCTTCCCCCACCTCCATGCTCCTTCCATCTCTCTCTCTCACTCTCCCCCCCCCCCCTTTCCCCTGAACCCTTGTCAAGCTTAGCCTGTAGTGTATGTAATGTTATTGATTCATGAAATTTTCGGGATCAATGAAGGCAATGTTCTTGGGGACAGTCCCCTAGCACTGAGCTTTAACCCTTTCACCGCCAGCCATTTTTCAGCCAGAATATTCTATTAACCCCTTGACTGCCAGAGAAAATGTTTTTTAAAATCATTGGGCAAATCATGCCATGAAAAAGACAACTGATAGAGCCAATCTGGTAAAATGGTCTGGGGATATTACTCTCTTGACTGTGTTAGAGCAAAAGCCAGCATGTCAGGGTTATTCCTCTTCATCTGATGACATCATTAGTGATGTCATCAGGTCAGTACGTAATATGTTGGTGGCAGTCAAAGGGTTAAACTTAGCTGGGTAGAGAAAAACATTTTATCTCCAATACTAGGAATTCTGAACTGTGACATGTATAACACTAGGCCTATCCTTACCTCCCAGACACAAGAAATAGGGTCTGTGGATAACAGAGCTGGATTTGATGCCTTCTAGTGACATGGGTGTTAAATCATTGTGGTGCATAAATGCAGCATTGGCGGCGAAAGGGTTAACTGTCTGACTCATTCAGTCATCGACTGTTTCCGGTCAATTGATAAAAAATACACTGATGTTCAGCAATTCAACAGGCACATGTATCGAAGTATGGACAGGCACACACGCGCGCGCATACACACACTTATATATGCATTCATGCAAGCATGCACACTATTTGTACATTTTACATGCATGCATCTGATGCATGTACAGACATGATACACACAAACACACACACACACACCAAACATTTACTTATGCCATGTACCAGTACTTTTTCAACTGTCTGACTGCTTTGGCTTAATCAGTTATACTCTGATGTCATCAAATGAACAGATACCCATACACCCACACATATACTGCAACTCGCTTCTACTTGGTTGCCCACAGGCGCTTCTCAAACCCTTATAACAGCTTCAAAACTCCACTGCTAGAATGGTCTTCAAAGCCAAATGTCTTCAACACACATCACCTTTAAAAAGTTACATTGGCTACCCGTTCAACAAAGAATAAATTACAAAGCTGCCTGTCTCCGCTAGCAGATCATATCGGGAACAGCACAGCAATACCTTTCTGAGCTTCTTGAAATTTACGTTCCATCTCAATCCCTCCGCTCAGCAAATGACAACATGATTTTTTTAATACAAAAATTTAAACGTGATGTTACATCAGCAGCAGTCAAACTCTGGAATTCATTGCCTTTTGCTGTCAGACATAGTCAATCCTTTGCATCGTTCAAAACAAACCTGAAACCCCATCTTTTCCGGCAGTCTTTCCAATAACTACCCCCCCCCCCCCCCTCAGGTGTGTGAGTGTCTGTGTATCTGTGTGTCATTGTGGATATGAGAGTGTGTGTGTGTGTGTGTGTGTGTGTGTGTGTGTGTGTGTGTGTGTGATGTTAAAGCCTGCACGTGGGTATGTGCTTTTTGTTGTGTGTGTGTGTGTGTGTGTTTGTGTATGTTTGAGTGTGTGTATGCGTGTGCTGATGCGTGTGTGCGTGTGATTGTGCTATGTATGTCTGTATGTTTGTATGCATGTACTTTGTGTGTGTGTATGTGTACATATGTAATTTGTGCGCGTGTGCACAAGTGTGAGTGTGTGTGCACCCACGTCCGCTCTTTCCGAGCAGGTGTGTGTGTACGCACATGCGCACATGAGTGTGTGTGAGAGAGAGAGTGTGAGCGTATGCGTCTGTGAGTGTTTCAATGCCGATTGTAAAGCGCTTTGTGCTCGATAAAAAGTGCTATATAAATATGTTTATTATTATTATTATTATTATCATTATGGAGGCATGCATGTATGGACACACACACACACACACACACACACACATACATACACACACACACACACACACACACAAACACACACAGACTTACTAGCAGTGCAGAGTAGAGCCAGCACGACCCAGGCCAGCATCAGCTGTAGTGATGATGATGTTCGCATGGTGTGGGTTCTAAATCAGTTCCTCTGACACCTGATCTCATGCTATGTCATGTTGACCGCAAAAAAAACCTGAAACAATAACAACAAGCAATAACTTCGGAATTTAACTCTGAAACACTAATCAAAAACAATAACAAAAACTAGAGCGCAGAAACATTAGATCACCAACCGCGCAGCAGCATTTTCAGCTCCAGTGACCTTGACCTTTGATTGACCACACCATTTTCGAACCTGGCCTAGATATCCTAAGTATCTATCCACATGCAAAATATGAGGGGCCTATAGAGGGCCCTCCGATCAAACGTAACATACATAGTCCAAGGCTCTCAGAGTCCCCCATTTGGGGGTCTATGAAGCACTAAAATTCTCAAGGACCCTCTAAAAGAATGTGCTGGGGGTCCCAGGGATGCACTAGAAAATTTGTTTTAAGCATTTGCAATGCCGCTCCGGGCGCTGGGACCCTCTATCCCGCCTCTAGGACCCTCTATACTGTAAGTGAAGGAGTCCCTGGGACCCCTTGTTTTGCGGGATGATTGGGAGCCCTGATGGTCAGCCATAAACAGACAAACAGTACTGAAACTAGAGCGTGAAGACACTATATATGCATACCACCAGCCGCACAGTAGCATTTTCGACTCCAGTAATTTTGAACTTTGACCAATGACCTCTATGTTCGTCCTTGGCCTAGATATCCCAACTGAGGTTTGAACACTGTAACTAGCTTGGGTACTGTGAATAGGAAATATGGAAGAAAAAAAAAACCCTTGTTAAATCCCGTTTACTGGACTTCGGCGCTGTCGCATTTATTAAATTAATCCCCAAACAACCATTTTGTTATCATGCATTTGCAAGACATGGCCTATGACCTTATTTTTTCCATTAAGGCTGCTGACCTCATCATTTGCATAAAGGCACTGACCTCATCATTTGCATAAAGTTTGCTGACACCATCAAGCTCACAAATTGTGAAAGGTCAGTTTTACATTTAAAAGGTTTAAATTAATACAATCTATAAACTTGTTTTCATCATCACTATGACTAACACATGTATACATGCACACCCCCCCCCCCCCCCCACTCCCCTCCCCCTACACATATACCCCTCCCCCCACACACACACCCACTGTGACACACAAACACACACAGCCACACACACACACCATACAAACACGCACACCACACCCACACTCCTACATATTCAAACCCAATGACTCTTCTAGCATCTGACATTTACTTCAGAAAATTTGGTCTATAATTGTATAAATAAATCCCTCTGCCAGTCAAGCACAGATTTCAATGACCCCGCAACAAACAAGAGGTAGACAGCTGGGAAAGAAAAAACCCACATACCAGACCACACACTGTGTGAGAAACACATCACAACCCTCCACACAGTATTGTGCGCATATGTATACATATGATATATACCCAAAATTCTTACCTTCTCCCCTCTGTCTCACCCCTCCTCCCACACACACACACACACCACCTCCCCCTCAAACACACACACACACAAATGGTGCATCTCTGGGTTCCATCATACCTTCGGGAGTTTCTTTTTTCTTTTTACACATTCAGTGATGTATCGAGGATCGAAAAGTAATCTAGGACATAATGTCCTGGAAGTGAGACGAGAAATCAATAGGACACTGTCCTGGCTCTTGCAGAAATCAATAAGACAAAGTGTGCCAATGTTAAAAAAACTTAATCAGACATTTGTCCTGACAGGGGAGAACACAATAGGTCATTTTCAATTTTAATAGGTCAATGTCCTATGGCTGGGGCCTCGGGACATCACTGCACAGTTACAAACACACAGTACAATTGTGTAGTATAAATCAATATAGCTGTCATACAGACCCTCATCCTTCCATTAGATCCAGTCTTGACATTTCATCACACGCAGAGCACAGTGTCTAGTATCCAATTAGTACTAACCTAGCTGTGGTTTTCTTCTTTTTTTTCATTCTTTCTTTCCTTCTTCTTTGCCTTCTCTTCTCTCTTCGTTTCTTTCTCCCTCTTCCCCTCTCTCGCTCCTTCTCTTTCAGTCTCTGTCTCTCTTTCTTTCTTTCCCTTTCTTGTCTTTTGCTTCTCTTGATTTACCAATAAATATCAGCTCACATGTAATGATGTATTCAGTCAGATATTGTTTCATGACATGCTCTATTTTTTTTCTTACATTCTTGTTCATTAGTTATTAATTCATTTCCTATATTCATAACTGGAAGAAGTAGGAAAGTAGGCCATTCTCAGAGTAAGACCATTTCAGTCTTCACCGTACCATAAGCAATGCAATGTGGAAAAGGTCACAAACAGCATGGAAAGGTCACCACCACACATTTTTTTTCTCTACCACACATTATACTATGGATGCTAAGTAGGCCTCCTTTGGTCGTTGCCGACCATGGAAATTGTGCCCTAGATATAGGCAAGGGCCGTGTTGTTTCACGGCTGGGAACAGTGTCTGCTGTGACTTGTCAGCCTTATTCTGGAGCGGCCAGTCCCTACCACAGCGGGTGCAGATGTGGCTGGATGAGGGGTTGTCAGCCCTGTTCTGGAGTGGCAGTCCCTACCACAGTGGGTGCAGATGTGGCTGGATGAGGGGTTGTCAGCCCTATTCTGGAGTGGCAGTCCCTACCACAACGGGTGCAGATGTGGCTGGATGAGGGGTTGTCAGCCCTATTCTGGAGTGGCCAGTCCCTACCACAGCGGGTACAGATGTGGCTGGATGAGGGGTTGTCAGCCCTATTCTGGAGAGGCAGTCCCTACCACAACGGGTGCAGATGTGGCTGGATGAGGGGTTGTCAGCCCTATTCTGGAGAGGCAGTCCCTACCACAGCGGGTGCAGATGTGGCTGGATGAGGGGTTGTCAGCCCTGTTCTGGAGTGGCAGTCCCTACCACAGCGGGTGCAGATGTGGCTGGATGAGGGGTTGTCAGCCCTGTTCTGGAGTGGCAGTCCCTACCACAACGGGTGCAGATGTGGCTGGATGAGGGGTTGTCAGCCCTGTTCTGGAGTGGCAGTCCCTACCACAAGGGGTGCAGATGTGGCTGGATGAGGGGTTGTCAGCCCTGTTCTGGAGTGGCAGTCCCTACCACAACGGGTGCAGATGTGGCTGGATGAGGGGTTGTCAGCCCTGTTCTGGAGTGGCAGTCCCTACCACAACGGGTGCAGATGTGGCTAGATGAGGGGTTGTCAGCCCTATTCTGGAGTGGCAGTCCCTACCACAGCGGGTGCAGATGTGGCTGGATGAGGGGTTGTCAGCCCTGTTCTGGAGTGGCAGTCCCTACCACAACGGGTGCAGATGTGGCTGGATGAGGGGTTGTCAGCCCTGTTCTGGAGTGGCAGTCCCTACCACAACGGGTGCAGATGTGGCTGGATGAGGGGTTGTCAGCCCTGTTCTGGAGTGGCAGTCCCTACCACAACGGGTGCAGATGTGGCTGGATGAGGGGTTGTCAGCCCTGTTCTGGAGTGGCCAGTCCCTACCACAGCGGGTGCAGATGTGGCTGGATGAGGGGTTGTCAGCCTTACTCTGGAGTGGCAGTCCCTACCACAACGGGTGCAGATGTGGCTGGATGAGGGGTTGTCAGCCCTATTCTGGAGTGGCAGTCCCTACCACAACGGGTGCAGATGTGGCTGGATGAGGGGTTGTCAGCCCTATTCTGGAGTGGCAGTCCCTACCACAAGCAGGTGCAGATGTGGCTGGATGAGGGGTTGTCAGCCCTATTCTGGAGTGGCCAGTCCCTACCACAGCGGGTGCAGATGTGGCTGGATGAGGGGTTGCTTCCACTGCAACATGCCTTTCTTCTGGCTCTTTTCTCCTCAACCAGGTTGCGGGTCTGTTCTTCTCCTTTCTTCAGTTGTCTCTGGAACATGTTTCACCACTTGCTTCGGTCAGCTCAGCTGCTGTGTCCTCCCAAGTCTCATCGTAGATGTTGAGAGCTCAGATTCCGTCTGCAGAGATCCTTGTAGCGCAGCTGGGGGCAGCCGACAGGTCTTTTCCCAGAGGAGAGTCTTTACAGGATGTCCTTAGGAATGCGGCCATCTTCCATTCGGCGCACATGGCCGAGCCAGCATAGTCTGCGCTGTTTGAGAAGCATGTACATAGTGGGGAGGCCAGCACGAGCAAGCCTGAAGGACCCCGGCATTTGGTATTTTGTCACTCCATTTGATGCCTAGGATGCGACGAAGGCAGCGCATGTGGAAACTGTTCAGCCTGCGCTCCTGAATGGAGTATGTTGTCCATGACTCATAGGAGTGTGCTGATGACGGATACGTACATAGATACGGATAGTCATAGCTTAGATACAGATACTAAACTACACAACAAATGAACAAGTGTGCGAACACATGCACAAGATCTTGCGCACACGTTAAAGCCCATCCCACTATTCAGTACGAGTAGGCCATGTGTGCCGTTGGGAATGGATCATTGGATGGCACGAATTCACATAGCACGCATCCTGTGCGCTATTATTATTAATGGTCTGAATGAAGACCGGTGAGCGCGGGGCAGGATAAACATCCCCAACTTGAAGAAGAAGAACAACAACAACAATACTTACTGGTATTTTCTGATAAACATCAGCAAACAGTCACGTCGGTTAAGTCACTTTCTCTGGAAGACCCTTTATATAGAATAGGAATACTCTGAATAGGCAGGGTCCGAGCACTGATCCCTGGGGAACGCATTGTCGCAGTCAAAAAAGTCGCTCGTTCAATTAATCGCCCGGTTACTATGAGAGTGTGTACTTGCGACATTTTGCGACATTGAGCATGAACCACAAATTTCACTTTTTTCTAGGGTTAGGGATAGGGTTAGGGTTAGGGTTAGGGTTAGGTAAATGGTTCAAGTAAAGAAAGAGTGAAATTTGTGGTTGTCGCAAATACACACTCTCATAGTAGCGGGCAATTTATTTGAACGAGCGACTTTTTTGACTGCGACACACATGACTTAACCAAGCGAATGCTGGTTGTGCCCCCTCAACAACAACTGCCTGTCGTCTTTTGGCAAGAAACTCTTGATCCAGAGTTCCAGGAGCTGTATCTCATATGATCTGTGCCTCTTAAAGCCATGCTGCTGGTTGCAGAGGATACTGTTCCTCTCTAGGTGCTCCATTACAGAGCTCACAATGATGTGATCCAGCAGTTTGCACGAGATACTGGTCAGGACTCAGGGAGACAGGCCTACAGGTAGTCATAGCCGGATCGTAGTGGTCACC
This sequence comes from Phymorhynchus buccinoides, assembly GCA_017654935.2. Classification (NCBI taxonomy): domain Eukaryota; kingdom Metazoa; phylum Mollusca; class Gastropoda; order Neogastropoda; family Raphitomidae; genus Phymorhynchus; species Phymorhynchus buccinoides. The sequence continues at coordinate 11,899,820 of CM065696.1, forward strand.
ATTTTTTGAAAACTGGTGTGATGTGAGCATCATTCCAGTTTGATAGCACATGTCCAGTGGTAAGGGATGACTGATAGGCCTAGATGATGGTGAGAATGGGTGTTATTTCTTCCGCAAGTTCTTTCAGCACCCGGGCGCTTATGCCATCACATCAGCCGATCAGGCCCACTGGCTTTGTGAGGGTCCAGGTTCTTCAATTGACTCAATTCATGCAAGGCAATATGGAGCAAACATATCTATGCTTATATAAATTCAGTTGAGTTTGTTGTGGGGAAAGAAAGAAGATGAGTGCCTATCTAGATCGATATTTGTGATGTTGGTCTTGGAGCCTTGGCAGTTGGCTGTCGTCTGCTGATTAGCCTATCTGAACAATCTTTGAATCTGCACCAAGGTTTTAAAACAATCCACAGCCGAAAAAATACCGTATTTTTGAATGAAAGGCTTGGGAATAGTGAGGGGTAAAGTAGAGAAAAGGAGGGGAGGGGTCAACTCTTCTAAATACACACTCATTCTACGCTTAGATCATTTTCTGTCAGGTTCATGATGATCATCGTCTGCGTCAGTCCAAAAAAAACCATAAACATGGTGACAGTCTTGTACAGCAAAGAATTCAAATTAATCCAGGCGCACCTCGGATATATGAAGGCCTCGGTTCTCTAAAAGCTCCAATTTAAATCACACAGAAGCTAGGAGAATAGAAGAAGAGGGGGTATTTGAAAGAGAAAATATGTCTGGGGAAAGTCGGCACTTACCTAGCTCTAGCAGACAGGGGCCATTTTCATTGAAGTAATTTCTTCCTGTCACGTGATCTAAAGCCCTCTTGCTCACTGCCTGGTTGTCGCAACTTTCGATTTCGATCGATGAAACGCCATGTCGCTTCATTCAATCTTTCGAATTTCCTTGTACCGTTTTACTCATACGTGTTTTTATAAGTGGCCTACATTAGCCTGAAACGACAGGCAAGCATACAAAAGCCTACTCTCTCTCTCTCTCTCTCTCTCTCTCTCTCTCTCTCTCTCTCTCTCTCACACACACACACACACACACACACACACACACACACACACACACACACACACACACACACACACACACACACACACACACACACACACACACACACACACACACACACACACACACGCACACACACACACACACACACACACACACACACACCACACGCGCGCGCGCGCGCACAGACACACCGGCGCGCACACGCACACACACACACACTGCCTGGTTGTCGCAACTTTCGATTTCGATCAATGAAACGCCTTGTCGCTTCATTCAATTTTTCGAATTTCCTTGTACCGTTTTACTCATACGTGTTTTTATAAGTGGCCTACATTAGCCTGAAACGACAGGCAAGCATACAAAAGCCTACTCACACACACACACACACACACACACACACACACACGGTGACACACACACACACACGCGCGCACAAGCACACACACACACACACTACACACGCACACACGCGCGCGCGCGCGCGCGCGCACACACACACCGGCGCGCACACACACGCACGCACACACACACACTGCCTGGTTGTCGCAACTTTCGATTTCGATCAATGAAACGCCTTGTCGCTTCATTCAATCTTTCGAATTTCCTTGTACCGTTTTACTCATACGTGTTTTTATAAGTGGCCTACATTAGCCTGAAACGACAGGCAAGCATACAAAAGCCTACTCTCACACACACACACACACACACACACACACACACACACACACACACACACACACACACACACACACACTTGTCTTTCTTTAAAATGTGTGCATTAAAATTGTGTTTGATTCGTTATAGGTCGGAGGCCTGACATAAGATTGTGCTCTCTCTCTCTCTCTCTCTCTCTCTCTCTCTCTCTCTCTCTCTCTCTCTCTCTCTCTCTCTCTCTCTCTCTCTGCTCTCTCTCTCTCTCTCTCTCTCTCTCTCTCTCTCTCTCTCTCTCATGAAGTTGGGGTGTTTTTTTTCATGAAGGTGCAAGTATGTACGTGTATGTTCAAGTTTTGCTTAGTGATTGCATATGCAGTTTTATTATTATTGAATTTGTTTGCTTGTTTTCTTTTTTCTCTTGTGTTCTATTTTATTTTGTTTATCTAAAGGACTGGATTAAAAAAGAAAGCAATATTTTGCCTATTCTCGATAAATTATTCACACACACACACACACACACACCTCTCTCTCTCTCTCTCTCTCTCTCTCTCTCTCTCTCTCTCTCTCTCTCTCTCTCTCTCTCTCTCTCTCGCTCGCTCGCTCGATCGCTCACCACTGAGATAGCAGAACGGAAGCGACTGCTATTCCAACAATATGGGCTAAAACGTACTGGCAGTGGAGATCGATGCCTTGCCCAGGATACATACCCACTCTCCTGTCCAAGTAGGCAGCTAGCATTAGGACATGGATACTGAGTTCTCAAATGTAAACTAGGCCTAATGCTGGGCGCATCAGACTAGGGACACTGTAGGCCTAC
>CM065696.1:11907307-11912307 GCA_017654935.2 Phymorhynchus buccinoides
TTGGCAAACTAGTATACCAAATTTGATGATGATAGACTGAATAGTTTTTTTAGAAAAACGGACGAATAGCCGGACGGACGGACGCCGGACGGACGGACGGACCAGACAAAAACAATAGTTCCCCGAACCTTCGGCTCGGGGACTAATAAGAGGGATTGGGGGAAGAAGAGGAGTACTAGGGAAAACACCACAATACCGGCAAGCTTTCACCCCAAGGTATGGCCCCTTGGTTTATTATACTATTAATGATTATGTATGTGAGCTTAAACTGGAGGTACTCGTCAAGTTTAAAAGCGTGTAGCCTGCAGCGAAAAATGTCGAAGTTGCACTGTTTTTACCTGTCCTATGTTAGCTTTACATTAAATTCTCACGCTAGATTTCAGATTTAGAAATGGTTTTAACCCTTTCGCCGCCAACGTTGCACAGTTTTTGCACCACAATGATTTAACACCCATGTCATTAACCCTTTCACCGCTAGCCATATTTCAGCAAAAAATGTCCATTAAATTTGTCTGGGTAGAGAACAAATCCATTTGCAGTACTGTATTCTTCTGTGGCATCATAAGTTATATAAAATAAGGTCTACCCTTACTTCCCAAAACTAAGACAATAGGGTCTTTGGATAATAGACCCCAATTTGATGCCTTTTAGTGACATAGGTGTTGAATCACTGTGGTGCTAAAATGCGACTTTGGCGGTGAAAGGGTTAAAAAGCCTGAATTCAGGGTCTGTTATCCAATGATTTTTGTGTTCTTGATTTTGGGAGTTAAGGGTGGGCCTTTTTTTTTTTAAACATGTAGTAAAGAAATCCCCAATATTTCAGACAAAATGTTTTCTCTACCTATGTAAGCTTATTGGATAATTTTGGCTAAAACAATGGCTGGCGGCGAAAGGGTTAAAAGATGCAGATCCACACCCCCGCCTCCATTTCTCGGTTCTTTCCGTTTGTTCAGTCTTGCCTTTCTTGCTGCAGATTGAACACTTCAACCTTTACCGTTTGCTGGTATATCTAACGTGAAGTTTCATCCATTTACATCATAAATTTAAAAAATATGCATTCAATAATAGTAGAAGATAAAGGCAAGACGGCCTAAAGGCCTTTATTATGACTGCGATTACTTATTCAACATTAACAAAGATAATTAGCTCAAAAAGTTGATAAAACATTGCTATGAATGGCTCAGAAAGGCAAGTCTCAAAATGCGGGGAGAGCCGAGAAATCGAAGGGGGGTGGGGTGTTGATCTGCACCTTTACTAAATTCTTCTTCTTCCTCTTCGTTCGCTCAGATAGTTTCCTGTCATATGAGCGTAGATGCGTCATGCTGCCGTTATGCGCCTAACTAAGAAATAGTTAGGCCCAGCATGTCCGAGTTCGGCTGAAGAAATCTTTGTAAGAATTTATTGAAAAAAAGGCAGGAGAATGAACCGGTAAGGCAGAAATATAGCAGATCTGACAGTAAGCAAAGGGGAAAAGGCAGAGTCAAAGAGAGTGATGGATTAGAGGAAGTTACAAGCACAGAACTTCCAGAAGGTGGGGGAAGTATTTGTACGAAAGACCCCCCCCCCCCCCCCCCACCTCCCCGTCCCCCCTGTTTATCCCCACGGGGGGGGGGGGGGGGGGGGGGCTTTACTAAATTAAATAAAATAGAAACACCCGGAGGTGCTAATGGGCCTCATCAACGCGAGAGCAGCCCTGCTCCAGCCTTGGAAGTCCGTGTTGTGTTACTGGGGAGCAGGCACACACGGGACATTCCACTATTAAGCATACAAGGCACATAGCTACTCCCGGCTTGGTGACCATCGGACACGATACAAACGAGTCCTTGCGAAATGTCCCCATGGGTGTACCAGTCCATTTTTCATGACTGCAGAGCCCACCAACAAAGGACACCCACTCAGAAACCAAAACGCATCCAACAGCCCCCAAAAGGACAGGCGAGGCCAGTGCATCCCTGGACAAAGCCACAGGCTCCCGCCTTACGGACTTATATGCCTCAGAAGACAGTCCCAGAAGAGGGCCTTTACTAAATGACTTAGTCCCGTCGAAATGTCTGCACAGTCTTTTGCTTCTGGCGGCTCCGGAGTGTTTAAGTGGTTACTTACTGACCAGTCCCCGTCTCTATGTCTCACTGTCTGTCTGATCGTTAAAGGGGCACCCTGACGGACGTGTTTTTGTCAGAAACACGTCGAGATCATCAGGAAAACACCCTTTACAGAGATTGAAGCACTCACTTTGTTCTGGTTTCCTAGAAATCAAACCGTCAAATCGGCGATTCCTCCTTGGCGGAGGTGCTGGAAGTCATTCTTTCACCCAAAGAGAAGCCGTGTGCCGTCTCTTTTCGAATGGCCGCCAAATCGTTTGCACGAATTGTTCGCAATACAAGCCTTTAAAAAGAAAATGGTTTATACAGTTTGTCTAAAGGAGTTTCTCTCACAACAAAGGAAATAGCTCCTTTTTTTTTTTTTTTACTGCACTACAAAAAAAGAAAACTCTTCAACCAGAATGAGTGTCCTCCGCCCACCCCATCCAAAATAGCTACTCTCTCCGGCATCTCCGCCAAGAAGGAATCGCCGTTTTCAGTGACGGTTTAATTTAGCTAGGAAACCAGAGCAAAGTGAGTGTTCTGATCCTTGAAAAGGCTGTCTTTCTGATGATCTCGACGTCAGTGTTTCTCATCCGTCAGGGTCCACCTTAAAGCTGGAAATCCAGATGGACGAAATAGTTATTTTCATTGTCCCCAAGAGACTTTTGTCTACAAACTCGCTCCCTACTTCTATCCAACTAGAGAACTCTCATTCAGACTTTTGCAAGCGTTCGCAATCTTGGCTTCACACTGGACCAAACACTAGTTTTCAAACTCAAATTTCCTCTGTCTGTCGTGCTTGCTATCTGGAACTCCGTCGCATTGCTTCTGTTTATCATCTTCTCTCTGAAGACGCCACCAAAACTCTTATCTCTGCCTTTGTTCTCTCTCGCTTAGACTACTGCAATTCCCTTCTTGCTGGTTGCCCGCAAAATCTTCTCGCTAAATTGCAGAAAATTCAGAACAATGCTGCTCGCCTTGTACTGAGGTGCCTTGTACTGTCGGAAGGCGGCGTATCGAAGTGTCAAGCTCTCTCTGCTCTGTTACACTGAAATCACTGAATGGTCTGGCTCCTTCTTATCTCGCTGATCTTCTGAACCTTTACACACCTCTTAGACAGTTGCGCTCCTCTTCTGACACTTCTCTCCCCCAGATCCCTCGTTACCGCACCAAGACCCTTGGCGAACGCTCCTTCTCTTTCCAGGCCCCCTCCTTTTGGAATAGACTCCCTTTACCTCTCCGTTCTGCCAACTCCCTTTCTTCCCTCAAAACTACTCTTTTCAAATCATAGCCTGCTATATTTCTTTTCAAAGTACTGTGCCCCTTCCATCCGTGTGTGTCTGTGTGCATGCGGCGTGTACTGAGTATGTGCGTGTGTCAGTGTTGCGTGTGCGTGTGTGTGCGCGCGTGTGGTGCGTTCGTGTGTGTGTGTGTGTGTCTGTTTAGTGCGTGCGTGTGTCTGTGTTTAGTGCGTGCGTGTTCGCACATGCGAGTGTGTATAATATATTATTGTCATTTCTTTATTTATATCGCTTGCTGGTTTATTCATTTATTATTGTAAGCGCTTAGGGCTTTTTTAAGATTAGGCGCTATAAATGCTTATTATTATCATTATTATTATTATTATTATTATTATTATGCCAACTGCTATTCTAAAGACCTAACAACTACTAAAACCATTACTATAGCAATGAACATGAGGGAGGGTGGGGGTGTCCAAGCTACATCTTTAGCACAACGACGACTGATAGCACTCTTATGCGAGTTCACGCATACACACACACACACACACACACACACACTCATACACACACGCTTGCGAGCCGCGAGCAATCAAGCACGCACAAACAACAACACACACACACACACACACACACAGAGGCACGCACGCAGAGAGAGGAGGAGCGAGAGAGAGAGAGAGGCACGAGAGAGAGAGAGAGAGAGAGAGAGAGAGAGAGAGAGAGAGAGAGAGAGAGAGAGAGAGAGAGACAGAGAGACAGAGAGACAGACAGACAGACAGACAGAGCATAATTTTTATTTTAAAAAAATATTAAAAGGTCTACCGATCGTTTGAGAGCGCTACACGTTTATACTGGCTGCTGCGTAGGCCTCCACACGCAACCTATAGGCTAGCCTATCATCCCCTCTTGAGTGATGCTGCTGCACGAGACACACGCTGTCTGTGTGAGCATGTGTTTCCTATTTTCGTTAGGCCCTAGCCTAGCTCTCTCTCTCTCTCTCTCTCTCTCTCTCTCTCTCTCTCTCTCTCTCTCTCTCTCCAACAGAACAAAGTCCTGCACTCACACACACAGACCACCAAATCTCCTAAAACGTTTTCTCTTCCTGGGGCTAGCCTAGTAGTGTTATATTATTATTCCAACACAGTGACTATGAAACTGCAGCCTAGTCTTGGCTTACGTGCTCGGGAATACTAACTAGGATTATTGCGATTCTGACGTAGGGAAAGTGTTGCTATAGGCCTATATATCCTAAGTATTTTCAGCGATTTTAGCATTCCTTGTGCTGCCTAGAATGTGTTGTAGGTCCTAGAACGAGGCCTAGGCCTATCGACCGTTTTCCCATAGGCCTACCCTACACAGCATGTGAGAGAGAGAGTGAACGAAGTTTTGGCAGGTCTACCCCCTTCGTGTTTTACTTTTAATATGGGATGTTATGTGCGATTATGAGGCACAAACGCCTGACGAGGAACGTCAGTGGGTATGTATAATAATTGCTGATGCTACTGTATTTTCTAATGGAATATTTTTAGACTAATGTAAAAGATGAATTGATGGTTGGATCAAAATGCTGGAGGAATAGACCTAGATGATGGATTGATGATTTGGTGCATCGTTCGGTGATTCCAGAAAAAAAAGTTGGTTTTTTTTTCTTCTGTTTATTCCAGCAACAAAGCAG
>CM065696.1:11917307-11924807 GCA_017654935.2 Phymorhynchus buccinoides
TCCCAACAACCAGTATCAAAACCAGTCCCATCAGCGACAATTAATGCAACCCCCCCCCCCTCCTCCCAACAACCAGTATCAAAACCAGTCCCATCAGCGACAATTAATGCCCCCCCCCCCCCTCCTCCCAACAACAACAGTATCAAAACCAGTCCCATCAGCGACAATTAATGCCCCCCCCCCCCCCCCTCCCAACAACCAGTATCAAAACCAGTCCCATCAGCGACAATTAATGCCCCCCCCCCCCTCCTCCCCAACAACCAGTATCAAAACCAGTCCCATCAGCGACAATTATGCCCCCCCCCCCTCCCCAACAACCAGTATCAAAACCAGTCCCATCAGCGACAATTAATGCCCCCCCCCCCTCCTCCCACAACCAGTATCAAAACCAGTCCCATCAGCGACAATTAATGCCCCCCCCCCCTCCTCCCAACAACCAGTATCAAAACCAGTCCCATCAGCGACAATTAATGCCCCCCCCCCCTCCTCCCAACAACAACCAGTATCAAAACCAGTCCCATCAGCGACAATTAATGCCCCCCCCCCTCCTCCCAACAACCAGTATCAAAACCAGTCCCATCAGCGACAATTAATGCCCCCCCCCCCCCCCAACCTCCCAACAACCAGTATCAAAACCAGTCCCCATCAGCGACAATTCATGCCCCCCCCCCCCTCCTCCCAACAACCAGTATCAAAACCAGTCCCAGGGAAACAAAAAACAGTGAAAAAAAACCCACAATATCAGATCCCCTGTGAAAACAATTTATCAGTTGTAGCAACGAAAATTATCAGTCCCAGGGACTTGACAGGGGAATCCGGAATAAGGTCGAAAGTACGATTGCGCCTAAGGTCGAATGTACAGGTGTGCTTAAGGTCGAAAATAAGTAAATGCGCACTTCAGCTTAATGTCGAATTGCAGAGCTGTGCCTAACGTCGAATATACGGTTGAGCCTAAGGTCGAATGCAAAGTTGAGCCTAACGTCGAATTGCAAAGTTGCGCCCAAGGTCGAATGTACGGTTCAGCCTAAGGTCGAATGCAAAGTTGAGCCTAAGGTCGAATGCAAAGTTGAGCCTAAGGTCGAATTGCAAAGATGTTAGGCTCAACTAAACATTCGACCTTAGGCACAACTTTGAAATTCGACGTTGGGCTCAACTGTGCATTCGACCTTAGGCTCAACGATGCATTCGACCTTAGGCTCAACCGTACATTCGACCTTAGGCACAACTTTGAAATTCGACGTTGGGCTCAACTGTGCATTCGACCTTAGGCTCAAACGTAAAACTTACATGAAATGTTCGACATTAGGCACACTTGTCAGTCATGCCATTTTGTTTCGACCTTAGGCTCAACCGTACATTCGACGTTATTCCGGTCACCCCTTTACAGGTCAATTTTTGTTTTCTTTAGTATTTTGGTTTCGCAATTCAGTACATGTATTTGACTAATATTTACCAGTAAATGCGATAATTGGATACACCATCAGTTTACGATTTTTGTTTTGTTTACTTGTATGTTTTCGAATACGCCCAAACTTGCATGTTATTTGTACTGGTTCTTGGCAGTGCAGCGTCAGATAAATACAGTTGGCCTTCTCTCTCAACGTCAACTGTTCAAAAGTCCTGATTTTAAACCTTGAGGATCATAATATATTTTATGGGGATGTCTCCCTGAGCAAGGCATATATCTCCGCTGTGACAACCAATTTTAGTCCAGCCTCCCAGAATAGCTTAGTTTGCCTCCCCTGCTATCTGGAAGTAGATACGCAAAAAAAAGAAAAAAGGTTGAAGATTGGACTCACCGAGAGTAATTGTATATGGTTGTCACCTTTTTATATCGAACGAACGAATATTGTGATGCAAATTCCCCGAGCAAAGAAGTTACGTCGACAAATAGAAAAGTACACGTATACTCTGTGTATATAAAAAGGATGAATTAGACATAAAAGCCAAATCGAAATAAGAACTAATGTAACTTTCTGTGTGTATTATAAATATACACAGATATGTTACTTTTTGTTTTTCTCGGGTCGTAACTTCTATCTTAATAGTCTTTACTCGTGGAATTTGCATGACATTGACAAAGTTCAAAGCATATATTGATACAATGCAGACTTTGTCCATATAAAAGTGGTAGCCTGAGTCTGTGCGTGAGAGCCTGTGCACACGTGTAATTCATCAAGCAGTGTGGTGAATATTAATGCACACTCACACGATAGAATATTTGTCAAGTACTCAAAGTCCTCTTGGCTGACGTTTACCGCAAGATAGATGTCAAAGAAACTGTATGTGTTCAAGAGGGGAGGGTGAAGGATGGGTAGTCTTTGAACTTTGTGATTTGATGAGGGTGGGGATGTAGTAGTGAAGACGGGGTAAGAAGCCCATGGGCGGGTAAGAAGCCCGTGCCAATTATCTCATGAAATGAAGCAAATTTCAGTCACATTTTGCCCATGAAACGAGTGTTAAAAGAAAATGTCAGCCAAATTTGCCCATGAGACGAATGCTAAACTTTAACACTCGTCTCATGGGCAAAATGTGACTGAAATTTGCTTCAGTTCATGAGATAATTGGCACGGGCTTCTTACCCGCCCATGGGCTTTTTACCCCGTCTCCCCTTAGTCTTTGAATCTTGCGATTTGATGAGGGTGGGGATGTAGTACATTGAACGGCTTGAAGTTCTAAGATGGATACTCGGTCTTCTTCCACGCATGTCCGCCTACTCTACACTATTTCAACGATACCTATTGAGAAAAAGGTAGACACTTCAAGTAGGTAGGTAGGTATCAACACCAGTACAAATAGACACTGGCGGGGCACGTCTGTTTGTTTTGCTTTTTGATCCCGATTCTGGGTGTGTATAAGTACTGCAATTTTCGTCAGAGTTGTCTTCTATCAGTTTAGGGCGCGTATGTGTATGATGCTTATGGTGGACTCCGTGTTATTCTGTGTTGTGTGGCTACATGCGCTACAGCTAGTAATTTCCTTATAATAATGGGAGACGGTAAGAGAAAGGCAATTGTGTCATGAGATGCAGGACCAGAGCTTCAGATTATCAGGGAGATAATATTTTTTTATATTGACCCCCCCCCCCCCCCCCCCCCCCCCCCCCCCCCCATTTTGTGCCATCCACCGGGCATAAATTATGACTTATGAAGTTTGAAAACAATCCGAAGGTTAGGGCCCGATTTTGTTTTTAATTGGCCCATCGTTTTTGAGCAGGCAACCAGGGGTCATATAGACCCATGAAGTCTGGAAACTTCTTCTTCTTCTTCTTCTTCTTCTTCTTCTTCTTCTTCGATCGCTCTAACAGTTTCCTGTCAATTATGAGCACAGATGCGTCATGCTGCCGTTATGAGCCTAACTAAGAAATAGTTAGGCCCAGCAAGTCCGACTTCGGCCGGAGGAAATCTTTTTGAAAGTGTTTCGTGAAGAAGAAAAAAAAGCTAGGAGAATGGACCGGTAAAGGCAGAAAGATAGTAGATAACAGTAAGCAAAGGGAAAAGGCAGAATCAAAGAGAGTGACAGATTAGAGGAAGTTACAAGCACAGAACTTCCAGAAGTTGGGGGAACTATTTATACAAAAGACCCCCCGGTATCCCCACGGGGGGAGTCTGGAAACAATCTGAAGCTCTAGTGTATGTTTAAAAAAAAATGTTTTACTTATGCTTTTATCATTGTTGCGTATTTAGGGCCAATAGTTTAGTGAGAGTGAGAGCTTTTATGATTAGTAGGTCTAGTTTTCTAACGGTAGGATCAAGGCCTGAATTACTTTCCAGCTTAGTCTTTTGTGAAGGCTCAGCTGGGCTCCCAATCGTCACGCAAAACAAGGGGTCCCAGGGACTCCTTCACTTGCAGTATAGAAGGTCCTTGAGGCGGGATAGAGGGTCCCAATGGCATTGCGAATGCTAAAAAGTATTTTTCTAGTGCATCCCTGGGAGCCCCTTGCACATTCTTTTAGAGGGTCCTTTAGAATGTTAGTACTTCATGGACCCCCAAATGGGGGTCCCTGGGAGCCCTGGCTTTTATGATTAGTAGGTCTAGTTTTCTAACGGTAGGATTAAGGCCTGAATTACTTTCTAGCTTAGTCTTTTGTGAAGGGTGTGACCATCAAACAGTTACTGTTTATGCTGTAGCCTCTCAGGATCAGGCAACGCCAACTGTTATTATTGGATGTACTACTGTGATCAGGCATGGGAATTGTCAGTCTTTTGGCTGATTTCAGCTTTTTTGATGGTCCTCTTCAGTCTTTTTTGTGTGCAAGTTTCAGCTTTTTTGATGGTCTAAGAGGACATTTATGAGATTAAAAAAAAAGAAGCCCAATGAGTAAAACTTAAGCTATTGGTTATAAATGAATGCAAAATGAACTAAATATATCAGTCTTATCTCTAATACTGTTTTTAAGGCTTAGATAACAGTAAGAAGCTTCATTTTCTGGGGGCTGTATCCCAACACACAGTTTTCAGGTGGGTTTTTTTTATTCCTTGTTCCTATGCCTGCTTCCAGACCCCAATTTTCAGTCTTTTTTGTCTTCTCTAATTCCCATGCCTATGTCACAGTATGTGATTCATACCTGGCTGAAAGAAGGGGGATGTGCTCTGGGCAAGGCTTCAACGCAATAAGCACATTTCAGTCCAGTTTCTTGCAATAGGCTTAGCAGCTACCTTAGATAATAATAATAATAATAATAATTTTATTTCATCATATAGCGCTAAAATCCATAGAGTAGTATGCTCGATGCGCTTTACAAAAGCAACATTAAAATCAACATTAACAAGTGCAACGCCGAGCGGCTGCAAAGTCCCCTCGCAGCATCGCCGAGCTAATCCGAAATCGGAATGTGTCGGCTGTACACACAGTGGGGAGACCATTGAGAACTGAAAACAGGACACACGCACGGACGGATGGACGGCCGGAAAGAAGTGGGACATATCGGGCCTGTGACACAAAGGGCCTAGGGCACAGCGGGCTTATCCACAGAAAAATTCATGACAACTGTGTTATAGACCATTCATCAAGAAATGTTGTGAACAAAACTGCATTGAAATACATGCAAAACTTCGCGAGATATTAGCGATTATGTGTTTTGGGGTTTGAACCCCGTAACTGGCGCGACCTTGACCTTAATGTAAATCTAAATACATCAGTGGATAGCTTGCATCTTGGCAAACTAGTATACCAAATTTGATGATGATAGACTGAATAGTTTTTTTTAGAAAAACGGACGAATAGCCGGACGGACGGACGGACGGAGGCACGCCGGACGGATCAGACAGAAACAATAGTTCCCGAACCTTCGGCTCGGGGACTAAAAACAGGCGTTAAACTCAACAAGATAGTCATACTACACTACCAACATTCCAGTGCAAAGAAATAAAGTAGCAAAAATAACATGATTCTCACTCACAAAGACATCCACCCTCATTCACCAGCACTGTCACTCTCTGATAACGCCTAACCCTCGCAGAAACTAATGAAGATGGCGTGTGGTTGTTGTTGTTCAACACGAATGACGGACACAGGACGCAACATAAATTTGTGAAGATGATGCTGAATATCGGAATTATGTTTACAAATTCATGTAGGGGAAAGGGACTTAATTTGCGTCAGTTGAATCCCCTAACTTTAAAGCCCTCTATCTTGTCAACGAAGACCCCCTTCAGAACATGAAAACTGTGGAATTAAGCTCCCTTTAGTTTGCTTATTGCAAGTTTGCAACGGTCCAATGGGAGACTTAGTGGGATTTTTTTCACGCCAGATGGCGTGACACTCGAGAGGGGCTTATCACGCTATATTCTTAGTTGGGCGTAGTGAGATAGAGATAGAGAGAGAGAGAGAGAGAGAGAGAGAGGGGTGGACTCCTCTATCTCTCGCTCTCTCTTTATCCCCAACTAAGAATATAGAGGGGATTAGCCCCACTCGAGTGTCACGCCATCTGGCGTGAAAAAATCCCACTAAGTCTCCCATTTACCTCCTCCATGTACAAAATACGCCCCTTTCCCCTATGTGTACGTCGCATTGATTTTATGCGTTCGGATTTAATACTTTCGCCGCCAGCCATTTTCTAGCCCCAAAAATACCATTAAACTTAGCTGGGTAGAAAAAAAAAGTATGTGCAATGTTAGAAATTCCTCTATATAGGCGAAGACGGGGTAAAACGCGCATGGGCGGGTAAGAAGCCCACCCCAATTATTTCATGAAATAAAGAAAATTTCAGTCAAATTTGCCCATGAGACGAATGCTAGACATTAACGCTCGTCTCATGGGCAAAATGAGACTGAAATTTGCTTCATTTCATGAGATAATTGGGGTGGGCTTCTTACCCGCCCATGCGCTTTTTACCCCGTCTTCCCCTAACATTAGGCCTATATGTGTCTTCTGATAACAGGCCCTGATTTGATGCCTTGGGTGTTAAACCTTTGTAATGCAAAAATGCGACATTGGCGGTGAGAGGGTTAAGACTGTATTGGTGTTAATGATACTGCACAGTGAAAAACGGTGTGTGTGTGTTTGTTTTGGGGGGTGACATGTTTTGACATTCATTATGTCAGTAACTGACAGGGTACATTTATGCTGTATGTAACCAGAGTTGATCTTGATCGCGATGTCAGTTTCCCTGGCATATCATATTATGTCATCATAAGGCCGTGTACACATTAGACGCGTAAGTTCCGTACGGAAACCCAGAAGTAAGTGAAAGAAAGAAGGGTAAACTTTGACGGATTAGGGGAAATTCGGACACGCACGTGCGCAAATCCTGTCCCTTCTTTCTTTGACTTATTTACGGATTGCGCACGGGTTTCCGCACGGAATCTCCGCATAATATATGTGTACACGGCCTCGTTGATTCGCCTTCGTCATCATAATGCATTCAGCAGAATAATGGTACGCAACCTCGTCTCCACATCATCCCCCCCCCTACCCCCCCCCCCCCCCACACACACACACACCCCACACCCCCCACACACACACATGTCATACATCTGTTATGTGCTTGTACTGTTGTGTGGTGGGTGTTTTCTCGATTCCTCTGTGTGAACGCCAAAAGTTACCAACAGACTTTGGTTTTTGAAAACAAATTAAGGTTGAGGATTTTATACTGGAAATTATCTGCCCCTGTCTCGAGCACTGTGATGCGTGCGCCATCTACATAAGATTATCGTCCTTGCCTGTCATGAAGTAGTAGCTTATATATAGCCACAGAAAAAAAGGTATCTGCTCCTGACTCGTCACTAGGAGGCATGGTCAGGTCAGTCCTAAAATTATTTCCCTTTCGTGAAGTAGATAATTGTTTCTAGAGTTTATGTTAAAAACCCATCAGATCACGTGTCAAAATCACGGGTTTCAAGTGTTTTCCCTCATAACTGGAAAGAAATCTTGTTTTGACCAGGTCTGACTCCCATACAAATGCCCCCAAATTCAAACCGAAACATCATTTTAAAGAGCAGCCTCAATTTGAAGTTGGAAACATCTGTATGTGGGTCACAGCTACCCAGAAAACCCCCA
>CM065696.1:11944807-11949807 GCA_017654935.2 Phymorhynchus buccinoides
GTCCAATTGGTACCATTATGCTTGCACCCTGCAGTATATGTTTTATATATCAACCGTGTTTTCCGTTTTCTTCTGCTCATTGGCAGTCATTGCCAGACTTCTTATAGAATAGTACTCGTACTATTATAATCACTATTTTCCTCCGAAATCGGACTGTGTCAAACACGAGCGGCAAAAATAGATTATGGCTTAATAGATAGGTGTAGCAGTAACCACGCTTTCCCTTGGGGTAAAGTTCTTCGGCTAACCGCTACAAAACAAAAAAAACGGATTTCCCCAAGGGAAACTAGCCACTAAGAGTGATTTCCCGTCGAGTCACCATGCAGAAGAGCTGATTACACTTCCTGTATTTGAATGAAAATCTGTACTTGAATGAAAATCTGTACTTGAATGAAAATCTGTACTTGAATGAAAATCTGTATTTGAATGGAAATCTGTACTTGAATGAAAATCTGTATTTGAATGGAAACCTGTACTTGAATGAAAATCTGTACTTGAATGAAAATCTGTACTTGAATGAAAATCTGTATTTGAATGAAAATCTGTACTTGAATGAAAATCTGTACTTGAATGAAAATCTGTACTTGAATGAACATCTGTATTTGAATGAACATCTGTACTTGAATGAAAATCTGTACTTGAATGAAAATCTGTATTTGAATGAAAATCTGTACTTGAATGAAAACCTGTACTTGAATGAAAATCTGTATTTGAATGGAAATCTGTATTTGAATGAACATCTGTATTTGAATGAAAAATGTATTTGAATGAAAACCTGTCACCAAGTACAAAACAGTTGGAAACAGATCTTTTCGTTTCCAAGCACCACACATCTGGAACAATCTCCCTTTCTCTCTCCGCAGCTCTCCATCTCTGTCTTCTTTCAAAACTGGCCTGAAGACGCATCTTTTCAGAAAATATCTCTGTTAATTTCTCTGTCTGTCCATCCACTGTCAGTCAACCCTGTAAAGATTTATTTTTTAAATTCAATATTTTTATTTTAAATAATTCGTGTTTTATGTAGGTATTTGAAATATGAGTTGTGTGAGTGCGATAAAGTGATTTCTCTTTTCTAAATAATTTTAGGTAACTGTATTTTGAATATCTTTTGTGTGCATGAGGTAAACTTACTCTTTTGTTTCCATGTAAAGCGCGGTGAGTCCTGCTGTGTCAGGAGAATAGCGCTATAGAAGATTTATTTATTATTATTATTATTATTATTATTATTAATGTTTTATTTCACTGGCATCTATTTATTAGGCCTACTCCAAACTGGACAAACCAGTAGAAAGATGGGTAGACACGCAAAAACGTTTAATAAGGTAACGACAAATGTTCAGCCATTAACCATCCATGTTACTCCCATCCTACCTATTATACGTAAAATATCTTTATCGTTGAAAAAATCGGGACTTTCCTGGTGTTACAGTACCTCCAAGATCGTCCCACCATCTTTATTGTTATTAATGTCCCATATGTGCGTGTTCCAGGCCGGAGGACGTTAAAATAACTTTCATCCATCCTACCTCCTACCCCCACCCCCACCCCCCAAAAACAAAAGAATAAGAAAAGTCGACATTTTAAGTTTCAAACGGCACGACCAGTTGCTGTGGCAGCAAGGGTAGACAAACAAAGTGTGTACTATATACACACCTTGGACAGCAGAGAGAGAGAGAGAGAGAGAGAGAGAGAGAGAGAGAGAGAGAGAGAGAGAGAGAGAGAGAGAGAGACTTCAGTAGAATATTTCAGGCATCAGTTTATCAGTTTGCGTAAATTATATTACAACAGAAAGTTTAGGGGCTGGAGACAAATTGGCATGCACACAAAATATACAACAAAAACTACACTATATTAGGGCCTACCCTACAAATTGTAAAATATTTTAGCAAATAGCGAAAATATATCTATCTTTATGATGCCCCATGTCCATGGCGCGCGAAACTTTGGTCAAATCATTTAATATTGCAAATTTCCTCAACAAAATCACAAGAAAAAGAAGCGAAAAATAAAGTGTATCGCAAGATAATGTAGTATTCATGAGTGTATATGTATGGTACGGATTGTGTGTGTGTGTGTGTGTGTGTGCGTGTGTGTGTGTGTGTGTGTGTGTGTGTGTGTGTGTGTGTGTGTGTGTGCGTGTGTGTGTGTGTGTGTGTGTGTAAGGGGGGGGGGGGGGGCACTGTGCATACTGTTTGCTCTTCTTGGGGGGAGCCTAAACTTTGAATTTTTGATTATTTATAATTCTAAGTACCTTTGCCCACGTATACTTTTACCCTTTTTTGTACACAATTCATAATCATTACTTACCCTGTGCTCACCCCTGATTTATGGTTGGTGTTATCAATTATATTGGTGACAGTTATGATAGAGATGGAATTACCATTGTAGTCATCATTTTTATTATAACTATTATGTCACTGTGTGTGTAGGTATGTGTATGTGTGTCTTTGTTTTGTCTTCATGAAATTTGTCAAATGGAAAAAGTTTTCAATAAAAAAAAAAAAAAAAAAGTGTATTGCTGTGTTACAACAATTTCAAGCTGTTTCCAGTGTTCCAGTGTTTACCAGAAGCACCCCTAATTTTGCTTTCGACGTTATTGACGATGTCAAAACTTCTCATTGATGCTGACTTGCAGCTTGTTTTGCTTTAGAACTTCAAGAGAGCTTAAATGTTGGAAAGGATTCCCATTTTATAAATGAAAAGAGATATTCTCTCAACATTTCGCAGGCAATGTAGGGGTTAATAGGAGGGGCGTTTTACCCGGGGGTGGGGGTGGGGTGGGGGGGTTACCCAAGGAAGCAGGGGGGGGGGGGGGGGGGCTAATCACCCCCGTTCTCCCCAATACAATATGAGAAGAAAATGAAATAGATCGCCATAGAGGTGACGAAATTTGAGGGCCAAATCAAATGGGGAATGTGTGTGTGTGTGTGTGTGTGTGTGTGTGTGTGTGTATGTGTGTGTGTGTGTGTGTGTGTGTGTGTGTGTGTGTGTGTGTGTGTGTGTGTGTGTGTGTGTGTGTGTGTGTGTGTGTGTGTGTGTGTGTGTGTGTGTGTGTGTGTGACAGACAGAGAGACAGAGAGAGAGAGAGAGAGAGAGAGAGAGAGAGAGAGAGAGAGAGAGAGAGAGAGAGAGAGAGAGAGAGTATTTGTGTATTTGTGTGTGTGTGTGTGTGTGTGTGGGGGGGGGGGGGGTCTGTGTCTCTGTGTGTGTCCCTGTGTGTCTATGTGTGTGTATGTGTGTGTGAAAGAGACAGATAGTGTGTATGTGTATGTGTGTGTGTGTGTGTGTGTGTGTGTGTGTGTGAGAGATAGAGAGAGATAGAGAGAGAGAGAGAGAGAGAGAGAGAGAGAGAGAGAGAGAGAGAGAGAGAGAGAGAGAGAGAGAGAGAGAGAGAGAGAGACACACACACACACACACACACACAGAGACAGAGAAGCGCAGCTGAGCGAGTGGTGAGAAAGGCCACCAAATCAAGTGGGGAATGTTGGCTGGTGGGCAGCACAGTACAGTGTCAATAGCCCCCCCCCCCCCCCCCCCCCCCCCCCCCCCCCCCCCCTTTCACTGCACGTGAACAGTGAACACACACAACCCTGTGGACTGAGAGAGAGAGAGAGAGAGAGAGAGAGAGAGAGAGAGGGGGGGGGGATTCTAGTTGACATTTCACAGGCTGGTCTAAAGACGTGCAGATTTGTGTCACATTAGATGGCATTACATGAAGGGTTTGTTTCAAGACTAGGAGAGCTAGAGACGAAGATGGACATGATAGGTCTAACTAACTAGTGTCTCTTACTTCGGCGCATGACGGCAGCTCGACGCATCTGCGTCGACTCATATGACAATAAACTGTGTGAGCGTTCGACGACGACGACGACGACGAAAAGAAGAAAATTTCGGGAGAAAACATTTAAAAAGCAAGAACAAGAACAACAACTTAACAGTTTTCACTGGGTTTAGATTGTCCTTCAGGAGGATTAGATGAGAATAAAGACCAATGACACTGTACTTTTCAATATTAATAACAAATAATTTTCGAGTATTAGGGAGAGCTACGGGATTTGTATAAGAAAAATAAAATAATTGGACCTCATAACGATGGGTTGGAGTCAAAACGGACTATCTTTAGATAGTTCAGTGACATATTATTGAACTTATTACGAAAACTAATAACTTGTATACAAAAAAGACTGCTGAAATATAAAATAAACAAAAAAAACTTTGTATGTTTCTGCAGTCATTGTTTGATACAAGTTATTAGTTTTTGTAATAAATCCTATAATATGTCAATGGACTATCTAAAGATAGTCCGTTTTGACTCCAAGCCATCGATAATTAGGCTTATCATTGTGAATTTCGCGTGTGATCACAGTCTTCCTGATTCTGATGATGAATAGGGGAAGAATTTAAAGGCAGAAGACTGTTTAATCTGGAAGGTAGATGGAGAGAGTCTGTTCCAATGAGTAGCCGGGCTAGACTACGTAGATGAGACCCAGCACCACGAAAGGGACATTAAGTCGCTGGGCTAGTTTCTCACAACAGACTTGCAAAGTCAAAAATATAACTTTTTGTGCATTTTGAGTTATGGGTATTTCTGTGTTCTCCAACATCTTATCTTTCATATCCATAAAGGACAATCTTTAACATGGTCTCTAAATGGTCTTTTAAGTGCTTCAAAACGTGTAGGTCAATGTATTTTCTTCAGCTAAGCTAGAATTTAGACTGTGTTTTCTCAAAATGGCCGACGCTCACCCTACTAACTTTAAATGCTCATAACTGTGGAACGGAAAAAGATACAAGAATGGTTCTTGTATCATTAGCAAGGGACTTCAGGTTGTCTGAAGTTTTCAAATGCATAATTATCTCAGAATGGTCAGTTTGACACTTAATGTCCCTTTCGTTGTGCTGGGTTACAAATGACTAGAACTAAACGATATAACTTTTATCCATGACCATTAAGCGATTGAATTATGTTGCTATGTCCTTTTACCTGCCATGTTTTTCTT
>CM065696.1:11952307-11977307 GCA_017654935.2 Phymorhynchus buccinoides
CACACACACACTCACACACACACACGCGCGCGCGCACCACACACACGGATTATAAGTCTTAAATTTACACGTGACATCATCAATATCTCCATATTTCTAGCCATGATATTTCCCACCAACAAAAATCTATATACAACCAAAAATGCATAGTCTTTTGGAACAAAAACTATAGCCGTAAATCCTTCAACTTCTTTTTCTTCTTCTGCGTTCCCAGGCCATATGGCCATAATGGATAAGGTACGCATGTGTCCGGTTTTTAGTTTTCACTGGTCTCCCCGCTGCGTACAGCCGACACATTCCGATTTCGGAGGAGCTCAAAGGAGAAACATTATTTTGAAGTTTTTAAAAAAAATTTAAAGGCAGGAGAATGGGCCAATAAGTCAGAAAGATAGTAGATGATAGAAAGCAAAGGAAAAAGTCAAAGTCAAAGAGAGTGGCACATTAGAGGAAGTTACAAGCACAGAACTTCCAGAAGGGGTGTGTGTGTGTGTGTGTGTGTGTGTGTGTGTGTGTGTGTGTGTGTGTGTGTGTGTGTGTGTGTGTGTGTTTTTGTGTGTGTGTGTGTGTTTCTGTAAGTTGTGTACCTTTTTCAAGATATGCGTTTTTGTTCATTTGTATTATGTACTTTTCTATATTCTACTCATGTAAAATTTATGTATGTTCGTCATGTTCTGATTGATTGTATAAGATAATTATATTCTATGTTGTATTTGTATTAAATATGTAAAGCGCTTAGAGCCCTAAATCAGAGAATAGGCGCTATATAAATAATCATTATTATTATTATTAAGGTGGGGGAACTATTTTTGACGAAAGACCCCCGGTTTCCCACGGGGAGAAACTCGTGGAGGGGGCTGGGTCGTCCAGCTCCCTGTATGGAGGCACGAGGCATCCACCCACTGCCCCATTTCCCCTTCTGACTTTACTTCTTGGGTTTAACAAGTTTCTCTGTAATTTGTCTCTCCCCCCCCCCCCCCCCTCCCTTTCCCTCTCTCTCTCCCTACCATTTATTTGTTTCTCATTTCATTTCCATCTTTCCTTGTCCTTTCTTTTTCGTTTCGTTTCTTTCTTCTTCTTCTTGTTTCTTTCTGGGGGTTTTGTGTGTGTGTGTGTGTAGGGGAAGACGGGTTAAAAAGCGCATGGGCGGGTAAGAAGCCCACCCCAATTATCTCATGAAATAAAGAAAATTTCAATCAAATTTGCCCATGAGACGAATGCTAGACATTAACGCTCGTGTCATGGGCAAAATGAGACTGAAATTTGCTTCATTTCATGAGATAATTGGGGTGGGCTTCTTACCCGCCCATGCGCTTTTTACCCCATCTTCCCCTATGATGATGATATGATATTGATGAAAATGGAAAATGTGATTCCTGTGATGATGATGATGATGATGATGATGATGTTGATGATGATGATGATGATGATGATGATGATGATGATGATGATGCTGTGGGGTCCGTTACGGATTGATCATGAGGCCCGTGACAGGACTGTATGTCCTCTTCCCTGCGCTCCCTATCAAATGTATTTAAATTTCCATATCTTCCTCGTCTTGCCTACTTGTTAATTGTTGCTGGCCCTACTCCACAGATGTACATTGCCCGCCCTTTCATCTTCCATTTGCCTACTTGTTGTTGCTGACCCCACTCCACAGGTGTACATTGCCCGCCCCTTCATGTCTTCATCTTCCATTTGCCTACTTGTTGTTGCTGGCCCTACTCCACAGGTGTACATTGCCCGCCCCTTCATGTCTTCATCTTCCCTACTTTGCCTACTTGTTGCTGGCCCTACTCCACAGATGTACATTGCCCGCCCCTTCATGTCTTCATCTTCATTTGCCTACTTGTTGTTGCTGGCCCTACTCCACAGGTGTACATTGCCCGCCCCTTCATGTCTTCATCTTCCATTTGCCTTGTTGTTGCTGGCCCCACTCCACAGATGTACATTGCCCGCCCCTTCATGTCTTCATCTTCCATTTGCCTACTTGTTGTTGCTGGCCCCGCCCCTACTCCACAGGTGTACATTGCCCGCCCCTTCATGTCTTCATCTTCCATTTGCCTACTTGTTGTTGCTGGCCCTACTCCACAGATGTACATTGCCCGCCCCTTCATGTCTTCATCTTCCATTTGCCTACTTGTTGTTGCTGGCCCTACTCCACAGGTGTACATTGCCCGCCCCTTCATGTCTTCATCTTCCATTTGCCTACTTGTTGTTGCTGGCCCTACTCCACAGATGTACATTGCCCGCCCCTTCATCTTCCATTTGCCTACTTGTTGTTGCTGGCCCTACTCCACAGATGTACATTGCCCGCCCCTTCATGTCTTCATCTTCCATTTGCCTACTTGTTGTTGCTGACCCTACTCCACAGATGTACATTGCCCGCCCCTTCATGTCTTCATCTTCCATTTGCCTACTTGTTGTTGCTGGCCCTACTCCACAGATGTACATTGCCCGCCCCTTCATGTCTTCATCTTCCATTTGCCTACTTGTTGTTGCTGGCCCTACTCCACAGGTGTACATTGCCCGCCCCTTCATGTCTTCATCTTCCATTTGCCTACTTGTTGTTGCTGGCCCTACTCCACAGGTGTACATTGCCCGCCCCTTCATGTCTTCATCTTCCATTTGCCTACTTGTTGTTGCTGTTGCCCCCCACTCCACAGGTGTACATTGCCCGCCCCTTCATCTTCCATTTGCCTACTTGTTGTTGCTGGCCCCACTCCACAGGTGTACATTGCCCGCCCCTTCATGTCTTCTGGCCCCACTTCCATTTGCCTACTTGTTGTTGCTGGCCCTACTCCACAGGTGTACATTGCCCGCCCCTTCATGTCTTCATCTTCCCTACTTGTTGTTGCTGACCCCACTCCACAGGTGTACATTGCCCACCCCTTCATGTCTTCATCTTCCATTTGCCTACTTGTTGTTGCTGGCCCTACTCCACAGGTGTACATTGCCCGCCCCTTCATGTCTTCATCTTCCATTTGCCTACTTGTTGTTGCTGGCCCTACTCCACAGATGTACATTGCCCGCCCCTTCATGTCTTCCTCTTCCATTTGCCTACTTGTTGTTGCTGACCCTACTCCACAGATGTACATTGCCCGCCCCTTCATGTCTTCATCTTCCATTTGCCTACTTGTTGTTGCTGGCCCTACTCCACAGATGTACATTGCCCGCCCCTTCATGTCTTCATCTTCCATTTGCCTACTTGTTGTTGCTGGCCCTACTCCACAGATGTACATTGCCCGCCCCTTCATGTCTTCATCTTCCCTACTTGTTGTTGCTGGCCCTACTCCACAGATGTACATTGCCCGCCCCTTCATTTCATGTCTTCATCTTCCATTTGCCTACTTGTTGTTGCTGGCCCTACTCCACAGATGTACATTGCCCGCCCCTTCATCTTCCATTTGCCTACTTGTTGTTGCTGGCCCTACTCCACAGATGTACATTGCCCGCCCCTTCATGTCTTCATCTTCCCTACTTGTTGTTGCTGGCCCTACTCCACAGGCATTGCCCGCCCCTTCATGTCTTCATCTTCCATTTGCCTACTTGTTGTTGCTGGCCCTTCCACAGGTGTACATTGCCCGCCCCTTCATCTTCCTCTTCCATTTGCCTACTTGTTGTTGCTGGCCCTACTCCACAGGTGTACATTGCCCGCCCCTTCATGTCTTCATCTTCCATTTGCCTACTTGTTGTTGCTGGCCCTACTCCACAGGTGTACATTGCCCGCCCCTTCATGTCTTCCTCTTCCCCCGCCCCTACTTGTTGTTGCTGGCCCCACTCCACAGGTGTACATTGCCCGCCCCTTCATGTCTTCCTCTTCCCTACTTGTTGTTGCTGGCCCCCTCCACAGGTGTACATTGCTCGCCCCTTCATGTCTTCATCTTCCATTTGCCTACTTGTTGTTGCTGGCCCCACTCCACAGGTGTACATTGCCCGCCCCTTCATGTCTTCATCTTCCATTTGCCTACTTGTTGTTGCTGCCCTGCCACAGATGTACATTGCCCGCCCTGCCCCTTGTCTTCCTCTTCCCCTACTTGTTGTTGCTGGCCCTACTCCACAGGTGTACATTGCCCGCCCCTTCATGTCTTCATTTCCCCTACTTGTTGTTGCTGGCCCCACTCCACAGGTGTGTACATTTGCCTACTTGTTGTTGCCCCTTCCACAGATGTACTTCCCGCCCCTTCATGTCTTCATTTGCCTACTTGTTGTTGCTGGCCCTACTCCACAGATGTACATTGCCCGCCCCTTCATGTCTTCATCTTCCATTTGCTTACTTTGTTGCTGGCCCTACTCCACAGATGTACATTGCCCGCCCCTTCATGTCTTCATCTTCCATTTGCCTACTTGTTGTTGCTGGCCCTACTCCACAGATGTACATTGCCCGCCCCTTCATGTCTTCATCTTCCATTTGCCTACTTGTTGTTGCTGGCCCTACTCCACAGGTGTACATTGCCCACCACTTCATCTTCCATTTGCCTACTTGTTGTTGCTGACCCCACTCCACAGATGTACATTACCTGCCCCTTCTTGTCTTCATCTTCCATTTGCCTACTTGTTGTTGCTGGCCCTACTCCACAGATGTACATTGCCCGCCCCTTCATCTTCCATTTGCCTACTTGTTGTTGCTGGCCCCACTCCACAGTTGTGTACATTGCCCGCCCCTTCATGTCTTCCCGCCCCTCTTCCATTTGCCTACTTGTTGTTGCTGGCCCTACTCCACAGATGTACATTGCCCGCCCCTTCATGTCTTCATCTTCCATTTGCCTACTTGTTGTTGCTGGCCCTACTCCACAGATGTACATTGCCCGCCCCTTCATGTCTTCATCTTCCATTTGCCTACTTGTTGTTGCTGCCCGCCCTACTCCACAGGTGTACATTGCCCGCCCCTTCATGTCTTCATCTTCCATTTGCCTACTTGTTGTTGCTGGCCCTACTCCACAGGTGTACATTGCCCGCCCCTTCATGTCTTCATCTTCCATTTGCCTACTTGTTGTTGCTGGCCCTACTCCACTTGTTGTTGCTGGCCCTACTCCACAGGTGTACATTGCCCGCCCCTTCATGTCTTCATCTTCCATTTGCCTACTTGTTGTTGCTGGCCCTACTCCACAGATGTGTACATTGCCCGCCCCTTCATGTCTTCATCTTCCATTTGCCTACTTGTTGTTGCTGGCCCTACTCCACAGGTGTACATTGCCCGCCCCTTCATGTCTTCATCTTCCATTTGCCTACTTGTTGTTGCTGGCCCTACTCCACAGGTGTACATTGCCCGCCCCTTCATGTCTTCATCTTCCATTTGCCTACTTGTTGTTGCTGGCCCTACTCCACAGGTGTACATTGCCCGCCCCTTCATGTCTTCATCTTCCATTTGCCTACTTGTTGTTGCTGGCCCTACTCCACAGATGTACATTGCCCGCCCCTTCATGTCTTCATCTTCCATTTGCCTACTTGTTGTTGCTGGCCCTACTCCACAGATGTACATTGCCCGCCCCTTCATGTCTTCATCTTCCATTTGCCTACTTGTTGTTGCTGGCCCTACTCCACAGGTGTACATTGCCCGCCCCTTCATGTCTTCATCTTCCCTACTTGTTGTTGCTGGCCCTACTCCACAGGTGTACATTGCCCGCCCCTTCATGTCTTCCTCTTCCCTACTTGTTGTTGCTGGCCCTACTCCACAGGTGTACATTGCCCGCCCCTTCATGTCTTCCTCTTCCATTTGCCTACTTGTTGTTGCTGGCCCTACTCCACAGGTGTACATTGCCCGCCCCTTCATGTCTTCATCTTCCATTTGCCTACTTGTTGTTGCTGGCCCCACTCCACAGGTGTACATTGCCCGCCCCTTCATGTCTTCATCTTCCATTTGCCTACTTGTTGTTGCTGGCCCTACTCCACAGGTGTACATTGCCCGCCCCTTCATGTCTTCCTTCCCTATTTGCCTACTTGTTGTTGCTGGCCCTACTCCACAGGTGTACATTGCCCGCCCCTTCATGTCTTCATCTTCCATTTGCCTACTTGTTGTTGCTGGCCCTACTCCACAGATGTACATTGCCCGCCCCTTCATGTCTTCATCTTCCATTTGCCTACTTGTTGTTGCTGGCCCTACTCCACAGGTGTACATTGCCCGCCCCTTCATGTCTTCATCTTCCCTACTTGTTGTTGCTGGCCCTACTCCACAGGTGTACATTGCCCGCCCCTTCATGTCTTCATCTTCCCTACTTGTTGTTGCTGGCCCTACTCCACAGGTGTACATTGCCCACCCCTTCATGTCTTCATCTTCCATTTGCCTACTTGTTGTTGCTGGCCCTACTCCACAGATGTACATTGCCCGCCCCTTCATCTTCCATTTGCCTACTTGTTGTTGCTGGCCCCACTCCACAGGTGTACATTGCCCGCCCCTTCATGTCTTCATCTTCCCTACTTGTTGTTGCTGGCCCTACTCCACAGGTGTACATTGCCCGCCCCTTCATGTCTTCATCTTCCATTTGCCTACTTGTTGTTGCTGGCCCTACTCCACAGATGTACATTGCCCGCCCCTTCATCTTCCATTTGCCTACTTGTTGTTGCTGGCCCTACTCCACAGATGTACATTGCCCGCCCCTTCATGTCTTCATCTTCCATTTGCCTACTTGTTGTTGCTGACCCTACTCCACAGATGTACATTGCCCGCCCCTTCATGTCTTCCTCTTCCATTTGCCTACTTGTTGTTGCTGGCCCTACTCCACAGGTGTACATTGCCCGCCCCTTCATGTCTTCATCTTCCATTTGCCTACTTGTTGTTGCTGGCCCTACTCCACAGGTGTACATTGCCCGCCCCTTCATGTCTTCATCTTCCATTTGCCTACTTGTTGTTGCTAACCCCTCTCCACAGGTGTACATTGCCCGCCCCTTCATGTCCGACCGACGACAGCTGATCCAGCGACAGGTCATGGCGGCCATGTTGGATTCTCGCGACGACAACTCCGCCTCGGAACGAGAATTCTACGCTCGAAACGGAGCCAGGGGAGGAGGAGGAGGAGGAGGAGGACGAGGAGCGGGGAGAGAGAGGAGAAGCTCAGAGGAGGAAAGCAAATACGAGCCGTCGATCATCACGGGCAGCTTTGTCTACCACCCACCCACCAACCTCCCGCCTCACTTGAAGAAAGTGTCCGCGTCTTCCCACCCGGGAGCTCAGTCCTGCGGTGGGGGGTTGCTGCTGGGCCAGTCGGCTGCGCATGCAGGCGTGCTGCCGTCACGTGACCTGAGCTACGACAGCTTCGAGAATGGCTACCGCGCTCATCTTCAGGAGGGTGGGGGGCGGGGCGTGGCTACCAGCACTCTGAACAATCATCATCATCACCACCAGCGACAGCCTTCAGACTTCTACCTCTGAGCTGCGGGGATTTTTTTTTTTGGGGGGGCCGGGGGGTTCTGTTTCTGTGGATCAGTTGAAAGGGCCTCTTTTGTGGCAATTTATCGACGAAAACTACACAAGACAACCACATTGATTGGAGACAACAGACTTTTCGCAGCACACGCTTTTTCTTTAAATCAAGGATTGTTCAAATGAATGATGTCTTGTGGAGATTCCATTACCACCTGCTTAAACCAATACAAGACAGCAAATCACGTGCTGTAGTTTTTGTTCCATCTAGCATGAGATTGCATTCTGCTCCTGAGAGTTTGAAATGGGGACTTTTCTTTAAAGACACACTGACCCACCACGATTAAGTCCTTTGGTTGTTTTTTCTGGGTAGCTGTGACCCACATACAAAGTCCCCCAACTTAAAATTGAGGCTGCTCTTTAAAATGATGTTTCGTTTTGAATTTGGGGGCATTTGCATAGGAGTCAAACCTGGTTAAAACAAGATTTCTTACCAGCTATAAGAGGGAAAACACGTGAAACCCGTGATTTTGACGTGATCTGGTGAGTCTTTAAAACCAAACAAAGCGTTTCTGTTGTCCAGTGTACTTTGGCTGGACAAGATCTTTTGATTTTGATCGTTTTAATTTTAATTTTTAAAAATCGTTGATCATCTGATTATGGTTGATGTTCTGCTGTCCTGGAAAAAGGGGATGACGCTATATTAATGAGGGGATTACATTAAAAACTGTGACACATGCAAAACTCTGACGTTGATTTTTGTGAACAAAAGCTGTCATAACAGCTTTACAATTCTGCCATATATTGCACCCAGTAGATATGTGTGTGCGCACGCGCGAATATGTATGTGTGGGTTTGTTTGTGCACGCACACGCGATTGTGTATGTATGTGGTTTTTTAGTTTTGTGTGTGTGCGCGCACACACGAATGTTTGTATGTATTTGTGTGTGTGTGTGTGTGTGTGTGTGTGTGTGTGTGTGTGTGTGTGAGTGATTGCGTAATGTATTTTGTTTGATGTCTGTTCACCCTTAAGTGATATTAGAGTGTGTGTGTGTGTGTGTGTGTGTGTAATGTATTTTGTTTGATGTCTGTTCACCCTTAAGTGATATTAGAGTGTGTGTGTGCGTGCGTGCGTGCATGTGCACATGTGTGTGTACGAAAGAGAAAGAGAGGCAGACAGGATGTAAAGTATACATGGTACAGAACATTATTTTGATGAGGGAGAGAGAGAGAGAGAGAGAGAGAGAGAGAGAGAGAGAGAGAGAGAGAGAGAGAGAGAGAGAGAGAGAGAGAGAGAGAGAGATACGGACAGAGAGAGGTGGAGATAGTGAGTACAAAATAATGTCATTGAAAGAGAGAAAAACAATAAGCGCCCCACCATTAAAATAATGAAAATCACACAGAGTCACCATAATCAATTGGATTAATTTATTATAATTTGTAAGGCAACATAATGGTCCCTTTATAACGTCAACAAATAATAAAACAAGTTAATGAAGAAGTCGACATAGTTCAACCTTACCGGGTTTTGGTGTGGTCACTGAGGGGAGGAGGGACAGCGAGATTTTAGCTCATAGAGCTTTCGTCAAGTGAAGTTGCTATTTTAAAATTTTAGGGTACAAAAATACATACATCAACATCATGTTTACCAGCCGCGATCGAAGCTGGTAATGTTTTCAGAGAATTCTGTTTGTTTCTGACTATCTATCTATCTTGTTCACTTCCAAAGACATAGGGACAAAAAAGTTTTAAACAAATTGCATTTCAAATGTTGTAACCTTTGAGTCCTGTAGGCTGGAGGAACGGTACCGGCAGTAAACTGAGATTTTGTTCACATCTATCTATCTATCTTTGTTCACATCTATCTGTCTATCTCTATCTATCTATCTATCTATCTGAACACGATAACGTTTGAACGGAGGGACCTAGGAGGCTCACATTTTGCATGCGGATAGGTATTTAGCATATCTAGGCCAAGGTCGAAAATGAAGGCCATTGGTCAAAGGTCAAGGTTACTGGAGCCGAAAATTCTGCCATGCATCTGCTTTTCTCTAGCTGTCAACAGTGCGTGAGCTACATTTCAGATCCTCGCTGGCGCAAGGGTACTGTAAAGTGCAGGTGTACATACACTGTTTGACTGGACTTTAGTTTCAGGGGTGTTTGTCTGTTTGCTCCTCCAAGGTCACTGGACCCGAAAATGCTGCCGCGTGGCTGGTTGATCTAGCGCTTTCACGCTCTAGTTTGTCTTGAATATAAGCACAGGTTTGGGTTTACAGAGAACATTGTAACAAGTTCAACAATCAAACGCATGTAGTATTCTAAGATCATTTCCAGGTACAACAATGCAAGATTAATGAAGAAAATGTAACCTTATTCTCTCAACCCATACAGTTTCTACTCACTCGTAGCTTTCGCAATGCAAGATTACGAATGAAAATCCGATTAACGTCGTCCAGCCTGGATCAGGCACATGTGGTACATTAATAGATAAAAAGATGGTGGGACGATCCTGGAGGTACTGCAATACCAGCAAAGTCCCGAGTTTTTAATCAATAAAGATATGAATGCAAGATTACTGCTCAAACAGTTGTCTTTTGGAGTCTACGACGGCTTAGAATCATGGGTACTTTTCAACAATCAAAAATATATCTTGTAGATTTAGGGTCCAGAAAAAAACGCAGACAAATACACATGTATGTATAATGTACTTGTGTAACAACTTTTCAACAAAAACAACATATGTAGAATTGGGCTCCAGTATGATACACATACGCAGAAAAAACCCATGGCTAATTCAGACCTGTTTACCCCTATTTTGCAAAGTTGTAATTTCTGAAACAAAAAAAACGTAATTTTGAATAAAAAACCCTGTAATCCAGCGCGTGACCAATGAACGTCGATATCGTACTGACCTGAGTGTGCAATACTAATGTCCGTCAAGCAGTAGACACAGAACACATGCTCGTCACCTAGTGCTGAAGACATATTCCTGGAATTTTTAGGTCACTTTCCCAGAATTTCTGTGCCATTTAAGTGACTTTTGATGTCTTTTCTTTTGATTTTTTCGACCAGAAGATACAGAAGCTTCAGAATGCACTCGCTTGGACGCCATTTTGAAATAGAAACGGAAATGGCACGAAATGACTTTTCACCGCATCGTTTCAAAAGCTTCGCTTACCGACGCAACTGTAGTGTTGTTTTTTTAATAATTTTATTTAGGATTTTATTTTCCTGTATTTTTTCCCCGTAGCCTTAATTACGTAATTTGACTTTTCCCCCGTAAAAATTACAGCAAAAATCGTAAAGGTAAACAGGTCTGCTCATTTTCAAACACAAAATGTTCATCATTTGACCACAATCTGGTCACAAACCGGTTTCGAAGAACAACAGCAGAGGCAAAACGTATGTACAAAAATAGTTTAAAATTTTAAAAAATCAGTCAGATCCACCATGAGGCCTTGCAGACAAGACTGTATCAACATGTTAAAATCATTAACAAAAAATATACTTTCAGCTTTAACAAATGTCAAACATTTTATCAGGGAAATATAGTCAATGGTGGGGGTGGGGGTGAGGGGTGGTGTTTGAGAGAGAGACTGAAACAGCGACACATCTAAGATAAGAACAGTGATAAAACTGACTGTGATGATTTTTCCCCATAGCACCATAGTCTGGTAAAACAGAGGAAGCCATTACCCCACAAACACTCCCTTGTTCTAAATGAAAGCGGATCAGATTAAAAAGCGGATCAAAATGAAAAGCTAAACCCACTGAGGACACATAGCCTTTAAAATAGGACGAATTTGACGCTGGAAATGATGAATGAATGAAAATTTATGCTTTACGTCTTCCCGGTCCAGTTGGACACGTCTGAGACATTGGTAAAATGCATACTCATAACACACACAAAAGGAAAACGCAACAAAACCTAGGCATTCAAATTACCCGTTCTTCATACCGGATTTCATTCTAAAATTTCTGGAAGCTTAATCCCTTTTTTTCTGCACACATACATTTCCAGGACTTTTTTTGTCTCAAGCATATCCTTTTGTTATTGTGCATATGGCAATATTAACCCTTTCACCGCCAATGTCGCATTTTAGACACAATGATTTAACACCCATGTCACGAAAATGCCTCAAATCAGGGTATGTTATCCAAAGAGCCTATTTTCATAATTTTGGGAGGTAAGGACAGGCCTTATTTTATACATGTCACAGAGGAATCCCCAATATTGCAGATGATTTTTTTTATCTACCCAGGTAAGTTTAATGGACATTTTTTGCTGAAAAATGGCTGGCGGCGAAAGGGTTAAACCGTATTACATCATTGTCTATTACGTTCCCAGCACACCCTGCTCTGTTTATGATTGTCATGGCTTACGACTACAGATGACAAAATGAAGATGATGAACAAAAGAACCCATCACCATCCATTAAATAAAAAAATAAAAAAATGTTTCTGTTCTTTTCGTACATGATACGCGAGACAGAAAGTTGCATCCCTTTGATTTTTATTATTATTATAGTGTAACATGTATATTTTGGTCATCGGCTTTGGCATAAGAACAATCACACACAAAAGTATCGTTTCATAATTATACCAACCTGACAAATAATATTTTGATAAGAGCACAGTTGCATCCCTTTCATTCTCTGTGAGGTGGCCACAGAAAGTTGCATCCCTTTCATTCTTTGTAAGGTGGCCACAGAAAGTTGCATCCCTTTCATTCTTTGTAAGGTGGCCACAGAAAGTTGCATCCCTTTCATTCTTTGTAAGGTGGCCACAGAAAGTTGCATCCCTTTCATTCTTTGTAAGGTGGCCACAGAAAGTTGCATCCCTTTCATTCTTTGTGAGGTGGCCACAGAAAGTTGCATCCCTTTCATTCTTTGTGAGGTGGCCACAGAAAGTTGCATCCCTTTCATTCTCTGTGAGGTGGCCACAGAAAGTTGCATCCCTTTCATTCTCTGTGAGGTGGCCACAGAAAGTTACATCCCTTTCATTCTTTGTGAGGTGGCCACAGAAAGTTACATCCCTTTCATTCTTTGTGAGGTGGCCACAGAAAGTTGCATCCCTTTCATTCTTTGTGAGGTGGCCACAGAAAGTTGCATCCCTTTCATTCTTTGTAAGGTGGCCACAGAAAGTTACATCCCTTTCATTCTTTGTGAGGTGGCCACAGAAAGTTGCATCCCTTTCATTCTTTGTGAGGTGGCCACAGAAAGTTACATCCCTTTCATTCTTTGTGAGGTGGCCACAGAAAGTTACATCCCTTTCATTCTCTTGAGGTGGCCACAGAAAGTTGCATTCCTTTCATTCTTTGTGAGGTGGCCACATCCCTTTCATTCTTTGTGAAGTGGCCACAGAAAGTTACATCCCTTTCATTCTCTTGAGGTGGCCACAGAAAGTTACATCCCTTTCATTCTCTTGAGGTGGCCACAGAAAGTTACATCCCTTTCATTCTCTTGAGGTGGCCACAGAAAGTTACATCCCTTTCATTCTCTGTGAGGTGGCCACAGAAAGTTGCATTCCTTTCATTCTTTGTGAGGTGGCCACATCCCTTTCATTCTTTGTGAGGTGGCCACAGAAAGTTACATCCCTTTCATTCTCTGTGAGGTGGCCACAGAAAGTTACATCCCTTTCATTCTCTGTGAGGTGGCCACAGAAAGTTACATCCCTTTCATTCTCTTGAGGTGGCCACAGAAAGTTACATCCCTTTCATTCTCTTGAGGTGGCCACAGAAAGTTACATCCCTTTCATTCTCTTGAGGTGGCCACAGAAAGTTGCATTCCTTTCATTCTTTGTGAGGTGGCCACATCCCTTTCATTCTTTGTGAGGTGGCCACAGAAAGTTACATCCCTTTCATTCTTTGTGAGGTGGCCACAGAAAGTTGCATCCCTTTCATTCTCTGTGAGGTGGCCACATCCCTTTCATTCTTTGTGAGGTGGCCACAGAAAGTTGCATCCCTTTCATTCTTTGTAAGGTGGCCACAGAAAGTTACATCCCTTTCATTCTTTGTGAGGTGGCCACAGAAAGTTGCATCCCTTTCATTCTCTGTGAGGTGGCCACATCCCTTTCATTCTTTGTGAGGTGGCCACAGAAAGTTGCATCCCTTTCATTCTTTGTGAGGTGGCCACAGAAAGTTACATCTCTTTCATTCTTTGTGAGGTGGCCACAGAAAGTTGCATCCCTTTCATTCTTTGTGAGGTGGCCACATTGCCCTTTCATTCTTTGTGAGGTGGCCACAGAAAGTTACATCCCTTTCATTCTTTGTGAGGTGGCCACAGAAAGTTGCATCCCTTTCATTCTTTGTCAGGTGGCCACAGAAAGTTGCATCCCTTTCATTCTTTGTGAGGTGGCCACAGAAAGTTGCATCCCTTTCATTCTCTGTGAGGTGGTCACAGAAAGTTACATCTCTTTCATTCTTTGTCAGGTGGCCACAGAAAGTTACATCCCTTTCATTCTTTGTGAGGTGGCCACAGAAAGTTACATCCCTTTCATTCTTTGTGAGGTGGCCACAGAAAGTTGCATCCCTTTCATTCTTTGTGAGGTGGCCACAGAAAGTTACATCCCTTTCATTCTTTGTCAGGTGGCCACAGAAAGTTGCATCCCTTTCATTCTTTGTCAGGTGGCCACAGAAAGTTGCATCCCTTTCATTCTTTGTGAGGTGGCCACAGAAAGTTTCATTCTTTGTGAGGTGGCCACAGAAAGTTGCATCCCTTTCATTCTTTGTGAGGTGGCCACATCCCTTTCATTCTTTGTGAGGTGGCCACAGAAAGTTACATCCCTTTCATTCTTTGTGAGGTGGCCACAGAAAGTTACATCCCTTTCATTCTTTGTGAGGTGGCCACAGAAAGTTGCATCCCTTTCATTCTTTGTGAGGTGGCCACAGAAAGTTGCATCCCTTTCATTCTTTGTGAGGTGGCCACAGAAAGTTGCATCCCTTTCATTCTTTGTGAGGTGGCCACATGTGAGGTGGCCACAGAAAGTTACATTCCTTTCATTCTTTGTGAGGTGGCCACAGAAAGTTGCATCCCTTTCATTCTTTGTGAGGTGGCCACAGAAAGTTACATCCCTTTCATTCTTTGTGAGGTGGCCACAGAAAGTTGCATCCCTTTCATTCTCTGTGAGGTGGCCACAGAAAGTTACATCCCTTTCATTCTCTGTGAGGTGGCCACAGAAAGTTGCATCCCTTTCATTCTTTGTGAGGTGGCCACAGAAAGTTGCATCCCTTTCATTCTTTGTGAGGTGGCCACAGAAAGTTGCATCCCTTTCATTCTCTGTGAGGTGGCCACAGAAAGTTACATCCCTTTCATTCTCTGTGAGGTGGCCACAGAAAGTTGCATCCCTTTCATTCTTTGTGAGGTGGCCACATCCCTTTCATTCTTTGTGAGGTGGCCACAGAAAGTTACATCCCTTTCATTCTTTGTGAGGTGGCCACATCCCTTTCATTCTTTGTGAGGTGGCCACAGAAAGTTACATTCCTTTCATTCTTTGTGAGGTGGCCACAGAAAGTTACATCCCTTTCATTCTTTGTGAGGTGGCCACATCCCTTTCATTCTTTGTGAGGTGGCCACAGAAAGTTGCATCCCTTTCATTCTTTGTGAGGTGGCCACAGAAAGTTACATCCCTTTCATTCTTTGTGAGGTGGCCACAGAAAGTTACATCTCTTTCATTCTTTGTGAGGTGGCCACAGAAAGTTACATCCCTTTCATTCTTTGTGAGGTGGCCACAGAAAGTTACATCCCTTTCATTCTTTGTGAGGTGGCCACAGAAAGTTACATCCCTTTCATTCTTTGTGAGGTGGCCACAGAAAGTTGCATCCCTTTCATTCTTTGTGAGGTGGCCACAGAAAGTTGCATCCCTTTCATTCTTTGTGAGGTGGCCACAGAAAGTTACATCCCTTTCATTCTTTGTGAGGTGGCCACATCCCTTTCATTCTTTGTGAGGTGGCCACAGAAAGTTGCATCCCTTTCATTCTTTGTGAGGTGGCCACAGAAAGTTACATCCCTTTCATTCTTTGTGAGGTGGCCACAGAAAGTTGCATCCCTTTCATTCTTTGTGAGGTGGCCACAGAAAGTTGCATCCCTTTCATTCTCTGTGAGGTGGCCACAGAAAGTTGCATCCCTTTCATTCTTTGTGAGGTGGCCACAGAAAGTTGCATCCCTTTCATTCTTTGTGAGGTGGCCACATCCCTTTCATTCTTTGTGAGGTGGCCACAGAAAGTTGCATTCTTTTCATTCTTTGTGAGGTGGCCACAGAAAGTTGCATTCTTTTCATTCTTTGTGAGGTGTTCAAGTGCTTCGGCTGTTGGGATGATCCATGGAGTCCTTAAGCCAGGGTTTGACAACAACATCCAACACATCCTCAGAGTTCTGTGTGCATTTCATAATTACTGTATTATTTTGTTTACTATTAGGCGCTTGTGTGTATAAGGCGAATCTGCCGATTTTTAAGAAAAATCTGAAAAAAAATCAAAGAAAAGGCACCCTCGTTTATAAAGCGATACGAACCTGGCAAAAGAAAGTCCAAAATTCTAAGCTCATACAAGTTCATTAAACGCTTGTCGACCACCATTACTGCAGTCATAAATCAGTGTAGGCTCCCTTTTCAAATCGGTGAAAGTTCCGTTTGTGCGACTTCCAGTTGTTTTGTTTGCACTTTTCTTCGCAGAAACTGGTAGAATTATGGCATCTTATGGTCTGCAATGATTCTTTTTATGCACAGTGAAGGGTTATGGCATCTGTTGGACGGTATCTCAGACGATTATAGGGATTCTGAAGGATTTTAAAGTGAGTACCCGTCATATCGGCAACCTGTGAACTCTTTCGATGTCTAGTGTACGGGGCATGGCAATCCTTGCTTCCCTCTTCTCATCTTTTTGTCCACAAATAGGGCGCCCTTGTATATAAGGCGATAAGGTCGAAATTGGAGAAAAAAATATTGCCTTGTAGTCCGAAAATGACGGTAATAATAATAATAATAACTCTTATATAGTGCCATTCTCCTGGCGCAGCAGGACTCACAGCGCTTTACAAAAAAACCATACATACAATAATCATGAAGAAAAACAACATAATTATACAAAAGTGGAAACACAACCATAAAAAATCCATGAAAAAACCCCAATTAGCCCATTATCGCACTGCACTCACACATAGACCAACTCAGCAAAAACTCACAGAGGGTGAACTGAAGGGGAGAAGACAGAAGATCAACAGGTATTTTTTGAAGAGAACAGTTTTCAGGCCAGTTTTGAAAGAAGACAAAGATGGAGAGCTGCGGAGAGAGGGGTTGTTCCAGATGTGTGGTGCTTGGAAACGGAAAGCTCTGTTTCCAACTGTTTTGTATTTGGTGACAGGTGTACAAAGAAGTTTGAGGCTACTTGATCTGAGGTTGCGTTCTGGTGTGTAGGCAGAGAGAAGAGAGGAGAGGTAGTCTGGAAGAGAGCCTTTGAAGTAGCGATAGGCAAGAGTGGCCACTTTGTACTCTACTCTAGCGTCAACAGGGAGCCAGTGCAGCTGTCTCAGCACTAATTAGTACTAATTGTTGCCCGATTCGACATACAATTGCCCAAGTTCAGCTTTCATAGCCACTTACATACACATGGGTGCTCCTGGGAAATTAAAAAAATCCTGGCGGAGTGCAGGGGCAGCGCACACACACATACACACACATTTACTGCTCTTTTTTCACCCCTCTAGACTAGTACAAGTGCTACATTCCTTTGTAGCAAATGCTTATATAGGCCCTTTTTATTGTACAAGTGTGTGTGTGTAACAAAATCGTTGCTTCTCAAATTTATCAGAATCCGCCGCCGCCGGCTCTAGGCAATTTAAAAATCCTGCAATTCAGGACATCCTGAAGGAAGGGGCATCCATCCCAACACACAATCAGGGAAGTCGAACTCATAATTCTGTGTGTGTGTGATGTTTGCTGTTACTCTCTGCCGACCCAGCAAACTCCAAATCGGCCTCTAACTGCGAAGCGTTGGCTTCAAACCGCGATGATGACGTCTTTGACTGTGTGTACAGACGTTGTCTGGCTTCGGCGAACTCTGGGTGGGAGCGCACATAGTCCGCCGCTTTACGCATCAGCCGCATGAACTCGTCCACATCGAAGGCGTAATTGGTGAACTTGGCGTGAGCTCCAAGCGTTGGGTGGTGACCCTGGGGGGAAAATGAAAAAACAAAACTGAGAGAAATAGTACTGTGATGAGAATTTCAGGAAAAAATATGAAATAATTATTAAAATCTGCTAATAAATAAGACGGCACAAACTCGTTTGGTTTCTTCCTTTTACAACATACTCTTTTAGCGCCAAGTATTTTCAGTCCTTCACGCTGGTTCCGCGACTAAGAGAATACTGTCGCCAGTAGGGGGCTTATACCCCTCAACCTGTTGTTGCAGTTTGTTCATGTTCTATCAGGTCATGTAGTGGATCACACAGAGAGAGAGAGAGAGAGAGAGAGAGAGAGAGAGAGAGAGAGAGACACACACACACCTCATCCTGCTGGTGCAGTTTGTTCCTGTTCTCCCAGGTCGTGTGGTGGATCACACAGACACACACACACACACACACAGACACACACACACACACACACACAAGACACACACACACACACACACACAGAGACACACACACCTCGTCCTGCTGGTGCAGTTTGTTCCTGTTCTCTCAGGTCATGTAGTATATAGTGCACACACACACACACAGACACACACACACAGACACACCTCGTCCTGCTGGTGCAGTTTGTTCCTGTTCTCCCAGGTCGTGTGGTGGATCACACAGACACACACACACACACACACACACACACACACACACACACACACAGACACACCTCGTCCTGCTGGTGCAGTTTGTTCCTGTTCTCTCAGGTCATGTAGTGTATAGTGCACACACACACACACACACACAGAGACACACACACACACACACACACACAGACACACACACACCTCGTCCTGCTGGTGCAGTTTGTTCCTGTTCTCTCAGGTCATGTAGTGTATAGTGCACACACACAACCCTTTCACCGCTAACGTCGCATTTGAACCCTTTCACCGCCAGCCATCTTTGAACCAAACGTTTCCATAAAATGTATTTTGGTTACAGAAATATTTCATCTGCAATATTGTGCGATTTTTCTGTGACACATTTAGAATAGGGTCAATCCTTACTGCCCAAATTTAGGAGCACAATATTATTGAATAATAGACCCTGATTCAAGAGTTTTAATGACACGAGTGTTAAATCATTGTGGTGCAAAAATGCGACATTGGCGGTGAAAGGGTTAAATAGCACCACAATGGTTTAACACCCATGTCCCTAAAAGCCATCAAATCAGGACCTGTTATCCAAATACCCCATTTTCTTAATTTTGGGAGCCCAGGTAAGGATAGGCCTAATGCTATGCATTTCACAGAGATACATTTTTATTTCTACCCTGGTAAGTTTAATGGGTTGTTGTTTTTTTGCACACAAAAAAGGCTGGTGGCGAAAGGGTTAGCACACACACACCTCATCCTGTTGGTGCAGTTTGTTCCTGTTTCTCCCAGGTCATGTAGTGGATCATACACAGAGAGAGAGAGAGAGAAACAGACAGACAGACAGACACACACACACACCTCGTCCTGTTGGTGCAGTTTGTTCCTGTTCTCCCAGGTCATGTAGTGGATCATACACAGAGAGAGAGAGAGAGAGAGAGAGAGAGAGAGAGAGAGAGAGAGAGAGAGAGAGAGAGAGAGAGAGAGAGAGAGAGAGACACACACACACACCTCGTCCTGTTGGTGCAGTTTGTTCCTGTTCTCCCAGGTCATGTAGTGGACACCTCTCAGTCTGGCCAGATCATAGTAGCAGTCCGTGTCCTCACAGTTGTAGCTGAAAGTACAGATCAAGTCATATATACATGGGTGCTCCTGGGAAATTTCGACAATCCTGCAAAGGGGGTGGCTCCGGCTGAGTGCTTGGGCAGCGCACACACACACATTTACTGTTCCCCCCCCCCCCCCCCCCCCACCTCTCTAGACTAATACAAGTGCTACGTTCCTTTGAATATAGCAAATGCTTATATGTAAATTTAATCAATAATTACATTCTATTCATTGGAC
The DNA here is from genome assembly GCA_017654935.2 of Phymorhynchus buccinoides. Lineage (NCBI taxonomy): Eukaryota > Metazoa > Mollusca > Gastropoda > Neogastropoda > Raphitomidae > Phymorhynchus > Phymorhynchus buccinoides. The sequence goes on from CM065696.1 coordinate 11,971,775, forward strand.
GATGTTAATGTATTTACTGTTTTCCTCTGTCCTAATATCTTACATGTAAATTTAATCAATGTCTACATTTTATTCATTGGACGATGTTAAATGTGTTTGCTGTTTCCCTCTGTGGTGTTGAGTTATAATGTATGTTTTAGTATTGTTTGTTTATCGAGCCTGTGAATGTGCTTTGTAATTTCCTCAGGGATCATTAAAGTGATTGATTGATTGATTGATTGTATGCGGGCCCTCACAACACAACACACTCACAGTTCAATGACCACGCCCCAGTCTGGCTGCAACAGCATGTGTGTCAGGCCCGCTCCATGCATCCCAACGAAAACGTCGCTGTTGTGAGATATCTGAAAGATTGGCCATCATCATCATTAGGAAATTATACAGCACACCACAATTTCTAGATGATGTCACTAAATATCAGCACTGTTCTCTTGGTGCCATATTCACCGTAAAGAATACATACATCTGTATCGTTAGAAATTCGGGACTTTCCTGGAGTTGCAATGCCTCCGGGCATTGCCTCCAGGATCGTTCCCACCATCTTCATATCTACTAATGTCCCAAATGTGTCTGTTTCAGACCGGAGGATGTTAAACAGATTTTTCATTCATTCATATTCACCGTAAATTTCAGGCATTTCCAACTATAAGCAATAACATAGACAGAAACGCAGTCATATAAGCGCGCGTGCACACACACACACAGGGCAGTTAAGGGCAGTTCTTAACGTTTTGATAGTCGCTTGCATCGACCCTAACTATGTGTAACTTCTTGGGAAGCATGATTTGCTGTCCATTTTTCCTTAGTTTTGTTTTCATTTTTAATGCATGCAAATGTGTTTCCTTGCTTGTATTGTGCTTGTATGAGACCACACTAATTTCACCTAACGTGATAATAAAGTATTTTTGACTTTGACTTTGACTTCACACACACACACGTTTCTTGTCTAATATCACTTTTAAATGAACAAACGTAAAATGAAAGAACAACACACTTTATAGATGTCCTAAACGCATTTTATAAAATAACTATACCCCATTATCTTATTGGTCAAATCAAATAACTCTTGAAAGTTATCACAACCTCATATATATCAATGAAAACAAACACATCAAGTTTCCTTCAATCCTCACATTAAACAAGACATAGAGACAACAATAAAGGGCTAATGTGACGGATGAGATGATATACCGAGGTCTCATGTGCCCATGCACTTAGCACACGTTAAACCCAGTGGCAACGAAACGGTTGTCATTTGGTCAAAATTTACCCCCCCCCCCCTCCCACTTCCTTCCTTATCAGTCACACAAAATCACATGAAAAAAAGGTGGCACGCCTCTGGCTGCAACGTTCTCTCCAGGTGGGAGCAACCCGAATTTCACAGACTACTCTGTGACTATAAAGTAGCAAAATACCAAAAATAAAGAAGTGGACCAGGATGGGGAAGGGGGGTGGGGGGGTGGCGTGAATACAGTGAGTGTGTGATGGGGGAAATAGTTACCTCAATTTGCTCCAGAAAAGGCATAGTTCTGCAATGGGGAAAAGAAGAAAAAAATCATTCACACAGCAGATCGAACCCTTTTATCAACAAAGAAATACTGGTACTCTTGATAATATTTACTGAAATCTGTTACATGCATAATACATGGGTGCAACTCCCCCAAACGAAAAAACGGAAAGGCAGGGGTCCAGTGACTTTTGAGAAAAGCATTACTGTATTTTTCGGACTATAAGGCGCACCTTTATATAAGCCGCACACCCCAAATTTGACCCAGGGGTCTGAATCGGGGAAAAAAGTATCGCCTTATAGTAAAAAAAATACGGTAAACCTATCAATTTAAAAAGGCCACAGATAAACTTGATATGACATAATTCAGCTTAGCTAGATACGCTTGTTCACAAGCACCCAATTTCTATGAGCTGCCTGAAGGCAGGCTCAGGCCTGCACTGGGAATAGGCTGAGGCAGCATCAGTCACAACAGCGCTTATAGACTACAGTGGACATTTGCAACGTAACACTCTAATAGGCAGAGGCAGCATCAGCCATAACAGCGTTAATAGACTACAGTGGACATTTGCAACGTAACACTCTAACAGGCAGAGCTAGAGGCAGCATCAGCCATAACAGCGTTAATAGAATACAGAGAACATTTGCAGCGTAACACTCTAACAGGCAGAGCTAGAGGCAGCATCAGCCATAACAGCGTTAATAGACTACAGAGAACATTTGCAACGTAACACTCTAACAGGCAGAGCTAGAGGCAGCATCAGCCATAACAGCGTTAATAGACTACAGAGAACATTTGCAACGTAACACTCTAACAGGCAGAGCTAGAGGCAGCATCAGCCATAACAGCGTTAATAGACTACAGAGGACATTTGCAACGTAACACTCTAACAGGCAGAGCTAGAGGCAGCATCAGCCATAACAGCGTTAATAGACTACAGAGAACATTTGCAACGTAACACTCTAACAGGCAGAGCTAGAGGCAGCATCAGCCATAACAGCGTTAATAGAATACAGAGAACATTTGCAACGTAACACTCTAACAGGCAGAGCTAGAGGCAGCATCAGCCATAACAGCGTTAATAGAATACAGAGAACATTTGCAACGTAACACTCTAATCCCAGCATAAAAGACGGATAGTCATAAACGTAGAAACTATTTGACTAACATTCCATCTAAAATGTTAAAAACAAAGTGAAAAAGGATGACATGGTTAATGATAAAAACAAACAATGGTAAAATGGGACATGATGAAAACATAGCAAATAACGGATCGACTTTATCTCACCTGACAAAATCCACAACGCGTACTTCAAACTCAAAGTCTGTCCTCAACGCTCTCACCAACTGTACAGGAAGAATAACCAAAGCAGTCAGCGACTTACAGCGCACCTGCTACTACCATATTTTATGGACTATTAATATGTGACCCAGCACCACGAAAGGGACATTAAGTGTCAAACTGACCATTCTCAGAAAATGATACAATTGAAAACTTCATACAATTCTCTTTCTAATGATACAAGAACCATACCTGTATCGTTTTCCGTTTCCAAGTTATGAGCATTTAAAGTTAGTAGGGTGAGCATCGGCCATTTTGAGAAAACACAGCCTAAACTAAAGTCTAGCTTAGCTGTAGGGAATGCATTGACCTAGTCATTTAAAAAAACAACTTTATAAGACCATAGTAAAGATTATCCTTTATAAATATGAAAGATAAGATGCTAGAGAACACAAAAATACCCATAACTCAAAATTGACCCCAAAAATGATATTTTTGACTTTATAAGCCTGTTGTGAGAAACTAGCTCAGCGACTTAATGTCCCTTTCAAGGTGCTATGTCAGATATATAAGGCGATACCATTCCCCCAGACTGAAATATCTGCGCCCTACAATGTGACCAATAATATGGTAGGAAACTGTAAGAACAAATTCAAAATTGAGAGTAAAATTTGTGGGCAGGGCCTAATAATATGGTGCACCTTACACTAAGGTGTCCCGTAGCCTATCGGCTGTAGGGGCAGTGAACTGTTAGAGGTTCAGCGTATCAAAGGCATTGGCATCATGGAAGGCGGAGCCCATCCCTCTTCTTCCGCCGCTTAACCTTCCCTGAATTAATCAGGTACCCATTCACTGCTGGGTGGACAGACAGGGTTTTCAGGCCAGAAAAATCCGACTCCATGCTGGACTCGAACTCATGACCTTCCGCACTGCAGCCGAGCGCTCTAACCACTCGACCACAGGCCCCTCAAAGATAAAGGTGTCCCATAGCCTATCGGCATAGGGACAGTGAACTGTTAGAGGTTCAGTGTGTCAAAGGCACGGCACCATGGAAGGCGGAGCCCATCCCTCTCCTTCCGCCACCTTTTAACCTTCCCTGAATGAATCAGGTACCCATTCACTGCTGGGTGGACAGAGAGGGGTCTCAGGCCAGAACAATCCGACTCCAAGCTGGACTCGAACCCGCTACCTTCCGCACCGCACCTAACCACGCGATCACGGGCCCCTCTCGCTTTACACTACAATCAGCAAAAACAACAACTAGAAACAATCGTAATCATCATCATTCCACCCCTCCAGCCGAAGTCGGACATGCTGGGCCTAACTATTTCTTAGTTAGGCGCATAACGGCAGCATGACGCATCTGCGCTCATAATTGACAGGGAACTGTCAGAGCGATTGAAGAAGAAGATCAATATTCTCATTTTAATAAAAGCATTGTGTTTACGCATACATACACGCATATTAAACATTTATTCATGTATTCAAAAGAGGAACAATATGGTACATAAATAAACTTTTGACAATAGCACAACATGGCTAAATTCGTCATTAAATTTGTTCAAAAACATCATAGACAAGTTTTTCCAAAGCAAAAACGCCTTAATTGTCATCAACGAAGGAAGCCTGACCTAACAAAAATCAAAAACATATTTAGAGGGCCCCAAAGGCTAAAACAAAATAGCCTATAGTGTCTTTTATGCTATGCTATGCTATGGCAAACGGGATGCAGGTACATCAATTTCAACCAAAGGGCACAGGCCTGATCTAACTAGGCATGAATGTAAAATTCTTGTTTACTGGATAGAGGTCAGCTGTCAATGATTGTTTCTTCTTGCTATAATAATAACGCACACACACACAGACACATATACACTTAAAAGTGCTTTAAAAACAACACACACACACATACACACACTACAAACACACACTCGCACATCTCAGAGGAACTGTATTTACAAGGATTGGCCTATTTATGACAAAATGATGGTAGAGCTTGCAAAACTTCATCTACATATGATTAATACAACAAACAAACACCTACACGACAAGTGTAAAGTGACGTTATTTTATTCACAAGAGACAAAGCAAAACTACTGGATATTTCGGCGAATGCGCCTTTATCAACACAGACAAACAAGAAAACAGCAAATATAGCAAAAGCAGGCAACAAAAGGAGCAAAAAATCAACAAGATAAAAAACCAATACTTCCCCTCTACTGTCCAATGCGTAAATAATTGCTGTATGTTCCAGTGATGTTGCAGTCTGTTTCAGGTGGGTTTTTTTTTTTTGGGGGGGGTTAACATATGATTAAGATAAAGCACCATAGTAGTAGAATCCATGTGTCAGAACATTATGGTACTGTACCAGACCTGCTGGTAATTCCATACCTCATCTTGGTTCAGGATCTGTCGGTACTTCGTGGAGCGGGACAGCAGAGTGACACGAATCTTGTTTTGCTGGGGTGGAAAAAAAGAAGAAAAGAAAATAGCACTGTACATCAACATACACAATGGGATGGAGAGATAAAAAAGGAGTCAGAGAGAGAGAGAAAGAGAGAGAGGGAGAGAGAGAGAGAGAGAGAGAGAGAGGAGAGAGAGAGAGAGAGAGAGAGAGAGAGAGGAGAGAGAGAGAGAGAGAGAGAGAGAGAGAGAGAGAGAGAGAGAGAGAGAGAGAGAGAGAGAGAGAGAGAGAGAGAGAGAGACAGAGAGAGAGAGAGAGAGAGAGAGAGAGAGAGAGAGA
>CM065696.1:11984807-12047307 GCA_017654935.2 Phymorhynchus buccinoides
TTTCCCTCTCCCTCTCTCACTCAGATCACACACACACACACACACAGACGAACACACACACAAACAGACACACACACACACAAACACACAACCACATACCGACACGGACACACAGACACATACCAACACCAACACACACAAACAGACACACACAGACACAACCACATGCACATACAGATACAGGGACACACACACACACACATACCAACACACACACACAAACAGACACACACACAAACACACAGAACAACCACACAACCACATGCACATACAGACACAGGGACACACACACACACACACACACATACCGACACACACACACACACATACCAACACACACACACACCATGACTGCAGTGGACTCTTGTGGTCAAGTTGAGCGGTCAGTGCAGTCCTGTCCAGTCGACATTTGCCCCCAATCTGACCCCTCTTCAATATGTCTTCACGATATCTGCAACGCACGCACCACACCTCACAAACTGAACAAAATCCATCCTTGGTTTGTGACTGGCAGCTGAAGTTTATTCTAAGTGTAGCTGCCTTGCCCAGGGTACATCCCCAATCTCTTGGCCAAAGAGATTTGAGGACGCATTGGACTTACTTATAATTGTTACATGTTCCTGTGCTCACATCAAAGAGAGAGAGAGAGAGAGAGAGAGAGAGAGAGAGAGAGAGAGAGAGAGAGAGAGAGAGAGAGAGAGAGAGAGAGAGAGAGAGAGAGAGAGAGAGAGAGAGAGAATGAGAGAAAGAGAGAGAGAGAGAGAGAGAGAGAGAGAGAGAGAGAGAGAGAGAGAGAGAGAGAGAGAGAGAGAGACAATGAGAGAAAGAGAGAGAGAGAGAGAGAGAGAGAGAGAGAGAGAGAGAGAGAGAGAGAGAGAGAGAGAGAGAGAGAGAGAGAGAGAACACTGAAAAAAAGAGACTAAGAGATGTTTAGTGTTTTTGTTTTATGTGCAGAATGGATTATTCTTGTGCGTGCGAGCGTGCATTTGTATGTGTTGTGTTGTGTTGTGTGTGGTGTGAATGGTGTGTGTGTAGTAATTGGGAGTGACGAATATGTAACAACAAAATTATGTTTGTGATGTTTGATTGAGTGTTACATTCTGTCAGTCCTTGAAAAAGTCTTATAATTAAGACAAATATTGGGCACAGCTGTGCTTTTGTTGGCGTTTTTTTCATCTTAATAATTCCTGTCATCATTTAAAGACTAGTGGAATCATAAAAATCCACCCCTCCTGCCTGACCCATCCAGAAAAAAAAGCCAAAATGTTCCTTTCAACATTAGCTGTAAGGTTCTCACAGCCAATAAGTCAGAAAGATAGAAGATAACAGTAAGCAAAGGGAAAAGGCAGAGTGAAAGTGAGTGGCAGATTAGAGGAAGTTACAAGCACAGAACTTCCAGACGGTGGGGGAACTATTTTTACAAATGACCCCCCCGGTATCCCCACAGGGAAAATCCTCTGACAATTGTGATGCCTGGAAGGGGACTTACGGGTTGGTTGCAATGGCCAGGCCAGCACTGGTGAGGTCTACAAAGATGTCGGTGGCCTGACAGAACCTGAGATGGTCCACACAGTGGAGGCTGGAGTCACCCTGCAATATGGTGCAGCACGGTACAGCACAAATTACTACAATACATTTCAACACAGTACAGCACAGTACAGTACAGTGCATGACAGTACAATACATTTCAACACAGTACAGTACAGTGCATGACAGTACAATACATTTCAACATAGTACAGTACAGTGCATGACAGTACAATACATGACAACACAGTACAGTACAGTGCATGACAGTACAATACATTACAACACAGTACAGTACAGTGCATGACAGTACAATACATGACAACACAGTACAGCACAGTACAGTACAGTGCATGACAGTACAATACATTACAACACAGTACAGTGCAGGGCATGACAGTACAATACATTACAACACAGTACAGTACAGTGCATGACAGTACAATACATGACAACACAGAACAGTACAACATCAATCAATCAAACAAAGTCTTTACAGCACAAGTAATGTTAATTTGAATTTCCCCTACAATTAGCAAATAATTTAAACAAAATTGGGTGGCGTGCCTCTGGCTGCGATGCGCTCTCCAGGTCGGAGTAACCCGAATGTCACAGACGCCTCTGTGACTATAAAGTACCTAATCTGTATCTGTATCAGGTACGTTGAAGGAGCGTAAAAAGGCTATTACTCCATGGATCAATCAATCAATCAATCAATCTTTATTATCCTGGTCAAAATAAACAAGGAAATTTTGCTTGCTGTCACAATATTATACAAACACAACGTTCACGAGAAATATCACATTATTAGAAATAAAAGATTATTATAACTAAAATGAAATTCACACACATGTGTGCGCATGCACACACACACACACACACACACACACACACACACACACACACACACACTTTTTAGTTAAAACAAGACAAGAATATTTAATAAGTAATGCAAGCATAAAGGGAGAATAGAATGGCAAAATAATTGCAAAACAGTACAATACAATACCAGTTCAATAGTATACTGTATAATACAGTGCAGTACAGTACAATACAGTACAGAGCAGTACAGTACAATATAGTACAGTGCAGCACAGTACAATACAGTACAAGACAATACAGTTCAGTACAAAACAATACAGTTCAGTACAATACAGTATACAGTACAAGACAATACAGTTCAGTACAAAACAATACAGTTCAGTACAATACAGTATACAGTACAAGACAATACAGTTCAGTACAAAACAATACAGTTCAGTACAATACAGCACAGTACAAGACAATACAGTTCAGTACAAAACAATACAGTTCAGTACAATACAGTACAAGACAATACAGTTCAGTACAATACAGCACAGCACAATATAATACAGTACAAGACAGTACATGCATAACACAGTCAATAAGTACAGTAAAATAATTCATTGTGACTCTATGGTACATAATTTAAAGAAGGAAGGTAACAGAGTGGTTAAGACGTTCGCCTGACAATTTCTATGCGTGAGTGACCCGGGTTCAATTCCGGGCCTTGCGCTTTCTTTCTAGTTTGACAGGGAACATTGAACTGAACATAACATAACATAACTGGACATCCTTCGGATTGGGGCTTAAAGCTATTCTGATCCATGCATTTTATGCATGTAAAATTCCCTCGACAGTTAAAAGTTGGGAGAAATCCTGCTGAAAGGTATGACCAAATGGACACCTAGGTTTCCAAAGTCTGTACCCTCCCTCCTCATCCCTGCCCCCCCCCCCCCTCCCCCACCCCAAAAAAGGGTGGTGCTGGACTCAACGCGACATGCTCTCCAGGTGGAAGCAACCCAAATTTCACAGAGACAAGTCTCAGTGACTAGAATATACCAAAGACCAATACCAATACTTGTCTGGCTAGTATGGAGATTAAATATCTACAGGTTTGTATGTAGAATTGGTAATAACCCTTCAATTTATTGCGTCTCTATGGGGCATAATTTGTCTGGCTAGGACAGAGATAAAAATATACCTACCGGTTTCTGAGGTTTGCAGTAGGCCTTCAGTTCTGCGCGTCTCTGTTTGACGTAACCAAAGTCGGCAGTGTCCCAGAACTGAGTCGCTTGGCTGGCCTTGTCCTTGGCCCTGTACAATGGAAAACACACACACACTGTCACTGTGACCCCCATGGGAACACTGGGGGATCTATCGGTACAAACAGTTCCCCCACCTTCTGGAAGTTCTGTGCTAGCAACTCCCTCTAATCTATCACTCTCAGCCTTTTCCTTGTCTAACTATCATAATAATAATAATAATAATAATGGGAATTTATATAGCGCTCTTTCTCACATGAGCTCAGTGCGCTTTACATTGATAACAAGAACATTAAAGGCAAACAAATAATGAATCATTAGAAAGTAAAATAAACATGATGATTGCACTACCATTTCATCTACTATTTTTCTGCCTTATTGGCCCATTCTCCTGCATTTTAAAAATCTTTATAATAATTTTCTACTTTGAGTGAGCTCCTCCAAAATCGGAATGTGTCTGCTGAAGGGAAGACCAATGAACACTGAAAATCGGATACATGCCTGCCTCACCCACTATGACCATATGGTCTAGGAACACAGAAGAAGATGCCAGTGTGAAATCATATTGCCATTGCTAGAGCATATCGTCGGTGAAATTCAAAAATCTCGTATCTCGATTTATTTATTTTTTTAGTTAGATACATAGTCAGCTCTCTAATTTTTCCCGCCACCTTCCACCCAAAGCTCGTATCTCTAACGACTTTCTATCTGGGGTTAATGAGGTTGTGAAAATAAAATAAAAACTCGTAAGTCCCAAATTCAGATATACTTTTAAGGACAAAAACCTCGTATCTTCATTCTTTTCACGTATTAAAAAGAAAAGAAAAGAAATGTTAACAAACCGCAGGACTAAACTCACAATGTCTCGAACAATATATTCACCATAGTTAATCAATTGTGGCAAACGCGGTTAATTTTTAAAAGTTTTTTTCATTTTTCTCAAAACTACCAAAATTGAGATACGAGGTTTCTGAATTTCACCGGCAAAGTACTTGTTGAAGTGCACAAACTACCCACGGAAAACTCGCAAACCATGACGGATTACGAGCTAGCGACTCGGACTTACCAACTGAGCTACAGCGGCTCCTCTTTGTGTGTGTGTGTGTGTGCGTGTGCGTGTGTGTGTCACTGTGTGTGTGTGTGTGTGACCGGAACTCACCCGGGCACGCAAGGGACATCAAGGTGTAATCTAATCTATGTACTCGTTTGCTTGAAAAAAGAAAGAAAATATGCACACTAAACAGACACAGCAATTAGAGTAAAATGTGAGCCCGTTGCTTATGTCAAACTATGACAACCAGATAAAAAAAAAAGAGGCAGTTGCTATTCTGGAAAACTGGACAGACTTTTTTGTTGTGGCGGACTTGCCTGGGATACATTCCCACTCTGCTGGCCTTGATGTTAGCGCAGTGGTGGTGGTTCCTAATGCCCAACAAGTTCCCAAGGCTGTGGCACTGAGCGCAGATATCCCCTGCCGTGGGGACACCTGGGGATATTTTGTGCAACTAGTTCCCCCACCTTCTGGAAGTTTTGCGCTTGTAACTTCCTACATATTCTGTCATTCGCTTTGACTCGTCTTTTCCCTTTGCTTACTGTTATGTATTATCTTTCTTTTTACTGGGTCCATTCTCCGGCCTTTGTTCTAGAAACTCTTACAAAGATTTTGTACAGCCAAAGACGGACATGCTGGGCCTTTGTTAGTTAGGCGCAGAATGGCAGCATGACGCATCTGCGCTCGTATGACAGGAAACTTAACTAATCGATCGACAAGGAATGGAAGTATGAGAATCAGCCTTGCGCAAAAGACAAAGCTGTACAGACTAGCTTTCCATCGCTGAAGAACATGATAATCTGACAGCTCTCATTCTCACCTTACCATTGGCCCAAACTTAAGGTCCAGCAGTGGTAACTCTAGGGATCAGTACAATGTGCCCCCATCTCTATATCATATGTCCATGTCTCTATGTGTTCCTGTGTCTCTCTATATGTTCCCATCTCTATATCATATGTCCCTGTCTCTATGTGTCCCTGTGTCTCTCTATATGTTCCCATCTCTATATCATATGTCCCTGTCTCTATGTGTCCCTGTGTCTCTCTATATGTTCCCATCTCTATATCATATGTCCCTGTCTCTATGTGTCCCTGTGTCTCTCTATATGTTCCCATCTCTATATCATATGTCCATGTCTCTATGTGTCCCTGTGTCTCTCTATATGTTCCCATCTCTATATCATATGTCCATGTCTCTATGTGTCCCTGTGTCTCTCTATATGTTCCCATCTCTATATCATATGTCCCTGTCTCTATGTGTCCCTGTGTCTCTCTATATGTTCCCATCTCTATATCATATGTCCCTGTCTCTATGTGTCCCTGTGTCTCTCTATATGTTCCCATCTCTATATCATATGTCCCTGTCTCTATGTGTCCCTGTGTTTCTCTATATGTTCCCATCTCTATATCATATGTCCCTGTCTCTATGTGTCCCTGTGTCTCTCTATATGTTCCCATCTCTATATCATATGTCCCTGTCTCTATGTGTCCCTGTGTCTCTCTATATGTTCCCATCTCTATATCATATGTCCCTGTCTCTATGTGTCCCTGTGTCTCTCTATATGTTCCCATCTCTATATCATATGTCCCTGTCTCTATGTGTCCCTGTGTCTCTCTATATGTTCCCATCTCTATATCATATGTCCCTGTCTCTATGTGTTCCTGTGTCTCTCTATATGTTCCCATCTCTATATCATATGTCCCTGTCTCTATGTGTTCCTGTGTCTCTCTATATGTTCCCATCTCTATATCATATGTCCCTGTCTCTATGTGTCCCTGTGTCTCTCTATATGTTCCCATCTCTATATCATATGTCCCTGTCTCTATGTGTCCCTGTGTCTCTCTATATGTTCCCATCTCTATATCATATGTCCCTGTCTCTATGTGTCCCTGTGTCTCTCTCTATATGTGTCCCTATCTCTATATCATATGTCCCTGTCTCTATGTGTCCCTGTGTCTCTCTATATGTTCCCATCTCTATATCATATGTCCCTGTCTCTATGTGTTCCTGTGTCTCTCTATATGTTCCCATCTCTATATCATATGTCCCTGTCTCTATGTGTCCCTGTGTCTCTCTATATGTTCCCATCTCTATATCATATGTCCATGTCTCTATGTGTTCCTGTGTCTCTCTATATGTTCCCATCTCTATATCATATGTCCCTGTCTATGTGTTCCTGTGTCTCTCTATATGTTCCCATCTCTATATCATATGTCCCTGTCTCTATATGTCCCTGTCTCTCTCTATATGTCCCTGTCTCCATAGCCCTTTCCCGAAACTCAATCAATTAGCGTTATCTGCCCCTGCTCTGGTGTGTCGCAGGTGATTTCCGGCAAAGTACTTGTTGAAGTGCACAAACTACCCACGGAAAACTCGCAAACCATGACGGATTACGAGCTAGCGACTCGGACTTACCAACTGAGCTACAGCGGCTCCTCTTTGTGTGTGTGTGTGTGTGCGTGTGCGTGTGTGTGTCACTGTGTGTGTGTGTGTGTGTGTGTGTGTGTGACCGGAACTCACCCGGGCACGCAAGGGACATCACTCGTCCGAAATTTCTTACTTGGTTGTAGGATAGGGCTATATGTCTCCGTCTCTCTCTATATGTCCATGTCTCTATGTGTTCCCATCTCTATATGTCCCTGTCTCTATGTGTTCCCATCTCTATCTCTGTCCCTATATGTCCCCGTCTCTCTCTGTATGTCCCTGTCTCTATGTGTTCCCATCTCTATATGTCCCTGTCTCTCTCTCTATGTCCCTGTCTCTATATGTCCTCATCCCTATATGTCCCTGTCTCTATATGTTCCTGTCTCTCTCTATATGTCCCTGTCTCTATAAATTATGTCCCCGTCTCTCTCTATATGTCCCTGTCTCTATAAATGATGTCCCCATCTCTCTCTATATGTCCCCGTCTCTAGTATATGTCCCTGTCTGTATGTGTTCCCTTCTCTATATGTCCCCATCTCTATATGTCCCCATCTCTATATGTCTCCATTTTTATATGTCTCCGTCTCTATGCGTCCCTATCTCTACAGTATAAATTCGATGGCTTGGAGTCAAAACGGACCATCTTTAGATAGTCCATTGACGTATTATTGAACCTATTACAAAAACTAATAACTTGTATCAAACAATGACTGCAGAAATATATAAAGGGAGGTATGCTTTTTATATTTCTGCAGTCTCTTTTTTTATACAAGTTATTAGTTTTCGTATTAAGTTCAATAATATGTCAATGGACTATCTAAAGATAGTCCGTTTTGACTCCAAGCCATTGATATGTCCCCTTCTCTATGTGTCTGTGTCTCTATGCATCCCCATCACTATGTGTCCCTGTCTCTATGCATCCCCATCACTATGTGTCTCCGTCTCTATGCGTCCCCATCTCTATAGTATATGTCCCCATCTCTACGTGTCCCTGTCCCTATGTATCCCCATCACTATGTATCCCCATCTCTATGTATCCCCATCTCTATGTGTCCCTGTCACTATGTATCCCCATCTCTATGTGTCCCCGTACAACATTGGGGCTACATAGACGGAGACAGGGACCCCCATAACTCTCTACAGTCACAGTGCACTAACCATCGTCGGCTGTCTCCTGGGCAGTGGGGCATTCTGGGAGCCTGGGGACAGCGGGCTTCGTAACCCCAACACTGCGCCTCAGAGGACTCCAGGGCAGCCTGTCGGCAAACAGTCACCCACTCATTAGTGCCCGTTTGTAAATTACTCAAAGGCGCCTTTCCGGGCATGTACATAAATAGACCATTTGCCATGGCCAAGCGACCTTGAAATTCAATCAACTCATTCGCATCGCAACGATTTTGAATTTTTCAAAAAAAAATAAAAATCACTCCAGCCATACACACAAACAAAAGGAGAAATGAAAGAAGATTACAGGTTTTTACTTCCGGTTTAGACATAGGGAAGTGATGGATCAGACTTTTTATTTTTATTATATAGACTTTATATAGAAAAACTCTCTACACTGATTGGTTTCCCCACAACAACCCACTACAAAAGCAAAGTCAGAGGCAAAATTGTGGTCTAAGGGAGTGAAGCGAGTTTAGAAGTGACCAAGTTATGGTGTGCACACAGATTTACTTCCCTTGAAGCAAATGCATCAAATTGACAGCTATCTATTAATTCTGGACATATATGGCCGGAACGACTTGAATGAGATTTTGAATAAGAGAGTTCACAAAACTACAGGCAAAAGTGTAGTCAGACACTAGTCTAGTCTACAGCCACTTACAGGACAACCGCTCGTGGCAAATGCCCTATTGCACCTGGTTTCCGCAATCGATGTATCTTTGAAGTTAAACGGTTCGGATGATTATAAAATCAGAACTGGAAAAGCTATTTCAATTCTGTTTACATGTATCTTTACAAATAATGTTAGTTCTATCTATCTTCTAAAACAAATGCAGGTGCCTAGCGTACATTGCATTGGTCCGATCCAAGCTGGAATACAGTGCTACAGTGTGGGATCCATATCAGAGCCAGGAGACTCTGATGTAAATGGCATAATGAGATAGACCATTAGCATATTTTTTCTTCAACGCATTGGATTGTAGAGGGGAAGCATTGTTTTCTGATCTTGTTGATTTTTTGCTCCTTTTGTTGCTTGCTTTTTGCTCCTTTTGCTGTTTTCTTGTTTGTCTGTGTTGATAAAGGCACATTCGCCGAAATATCCAGTAGTTTTGTTTTGTCTCTTGTGAATAAAATAACGTCACTTTACCCTTGTCGTGTAGTTGTTTGTTTGTTGTACATTAGCATAATACTTTAATTACTTATGTCACAAATAATATTTTTCCACTATGCCATAGCTGTTGAGCCAAGCAAAATGTCCACCAAGGTGAATGTTGATCCCAAGCTTTGAAAATATCTTTAATGCTGGGATTTTCGATCTAACAAAATGAACATGCAATAAAGGTCTCTGTACACGCAAACATTTTTCACTCTTTCCCCATGGCAACACAGTGATAGCCACTCATAAACTTACTTGCATTTAGATCTTTACAAATATATGCTAGTTAGTCGTTTTCGACTATGACTACCAGATAGCAGAGGGGGCAGATGCTATTCTGGCGGGCTGGGCTAGAATTTTTGTTTATAGTGGAGATGCCTTGCCCAGGGTACATCCCCACTCTCTTGGCCAAAGGAATTTGAGGACAGCTGGCGTTGGGAAAGGTTCCCAAAGGCCAACCCAGCCCTTTGGCTGCAGCACCAGAGCCAGTGCAAAGGCCCCCTCGCTTGAGAGTCATAGTCTTCAACAAGAGACTAAACTGTACCATGCAAATTTCACAGATCAGGGTAATAAATCCCTACTTGTTTGTCAGATGGAAAAAAAAAGCCAGCAATAATTGTAAACTGGGAACACTGAGCACTTAATGAAGTAACCCCTAATTTTTCCTAACAAGGATAGTGTCACAGTAATGGGTTGGAACAAGACCTCCAGAGTTACTGTTCTTTGTGTTTCTCTAGAGTTATTGTTCTTTGAAGTAGCATATGGGCACAAATGGAGCAACCCCCAAAAAAAAATATACAAAAGGGATGTAATATTAATAACAGGCAAGTGAAAGCACGAAATCAGATTCCTTACCTTGTAGGGGCAGTCAGGCTCCTGCAAGCACTGCTGACGAACCTTGGTGTGGCTGTGGAGGTGGTTCACTGCATGCTGGTAGGGAAGATTCAGGTTTCCACATTCTCCCTCCACCACCACCACTACCACCACCACCAGCCATCCCACAATGCAAGGCCCTGCCCCCATCACTGCCCGACAAGACAGCCAATCAGGTTGAAGTCGGCTGTGAGGGCTGCGGGGGTTCTGGCAAGTTGTCAGTCTTCGGTTTCCAATCCAGTCTATGCCTTGGTGCGTTCGGGTCAAATTCATGGGGATCAGTGTGTTCTGGGGAGCTGTCGGTGAACGGTCGTGGTGGCGCCCTCGGAGGAGAATCTCACTCACGCTGGCTCTGTGACTAAAAGCATAGTGTCGTCAGTAGGGGGCTTAGAATAGTAGGTGGCATCCTGAACAGGCTTCACTGAACTCCACCAAAGTGACTCAGCAGCAGTGCAGTGTCTTAGACCTCGGTTGGTTGCCTCCTGACGGCCAAACATAGATTCGCTCCTCTTGGACTGCTGGTTTCGGATTCTGCGACCTGAACGTGCAGAGGTGTGGCTGCGAATTAGGACTCGGAATGAGCAGCGTGGGAGCAACGCCACTGTATGAAGATGGGACAGCAAAAAAAAAAAAAAAAGTTGTCACTGTCGACACACCCCACTGCACACACACAATGGCATCGTTACCTTGGCCCTTTGTTTGTATATAAAAAATGATATATATTCTAAAAAAATAACATGTGCATACATGTGCAGAAGTAATGCATGTCTCACTATGACCACCAGCTATCAGGGGAGGCAACTGCTATTCTTGAAAACTGGGCTGAAATTCATATTCAGTGGAGATACGTACCATGCTAACCTGGGCATATCCAGGGGAACCTCAGACCTTTCCTATAAAGACTCCCTCTAAGATGTGAACCCAAACATTTTCACAGATCCCCCCCCCTCCCTACCCCCTTCATATCTGAACTACTGTGTGTCCGCCTCCCTAATAAGACCCTTCCCTATCAAAACCTTTTGGGGGGGGCTGATTTTTCAAGGTCTTAGTAGGGAGGTTCCACAGTATCTCCCCATTCTCTTGACCATGAGGGCTTTTGATTTAGGACAATTGTGACCCAGCACCACAAAAGGGACATTAAGTCACTGGGCTAGTTTCTCACAAGAGGCTTGCAAAGTAAACAAAAAATCATTTTTTGACCAATTGTGCAATTTTGACCAAATGACAACTTTTTCGTTGCCACTGGGATTAATGTGTGGTAAGTGCATGGGCACATGGGACGTCGGTTTATCGTCTCATCCGAAAGATTCCATGTTCAGACCGTAAGGCTTAGTGTAAAGTGAGAGGAAAAATCCCCTGTACAATGTCGTCGTTCCCACATCACTGCTCTGATGGTTGGGAAACATGGACTCTGTACTGCAGCCAAATAAAAAAGCTTGAGCAATTCCACCAGCGCTCTCTGCGGTCAATCATGCGAATACAGTGGCAGGGCCGCATTACCAACCAAGAGGCCCTTGACAGAGCCAGCATGGTTGGGTCATTCTCTTGCTTGGCGCGGCATCATGTTGGGGACCAATCAGCGGGACCTGGCTGGCTGAGCCAAGCTTTCTATTTTTCTTATTTTTCTCCTGTCCACTTTCTTCTTCTTGATAATTTGTTGTCTCACTCATTCCCGTAGATCCTCCAAATGTTTACAACGACATATTAGTCAAAAGTGACTGTGGTTGCTATAAAGAAAGGAAGGAAGGAGCATCAAAGCAAAAATCGCTCAGCTTCGTTGGATTGGCCACGTTATCCACATGGAGGAGTCCAGGATCCTTGTCAGCTTCTCTATGGTGAGCTGACACAAGGCAGCTGCAAGCAGGGTCGCCCCAAGAAGTTAGAACAGATTCAAGGCCAAACTCAAGTGGGCCGGGCTACAGCCTTGTCAGCTTGAAGCTGCTGCAGCCAACAGAACCAGCTGGCGTGCCCTGACCAGGAGAGCAGTGAAGAGGCAGGGTGAGAAACAACAGCTACCTAAGTGATTTAATAACAGCTACCTAAGTGATTTAATTGAATTGGTCATTTAAAGTTTTTCACTCAATCCACTGAAACAAGTGTGTTCTCACAGGTTCCTTTCCGCTGGAAGGCTAGCAGCCTGTAGCGGGTCTATAAATTCGTCCCCTTCGTTGGTCGGGTCGCTCCGCATTTTGGGAGCCTCTTGTCTGAGGGTGGATGTTGGCTCTAGGCTATGCTGGAAATTTCTGTAATGCCTGTCTAACCTGCCCTTAAATGCATTTGAAGAGGGTGCACTTGTTATTTGATCTGGCAGATGAGTGTGTGTGTGTGTGTGTGTGTGTGTGTGTGTGTGTGTGTGTGTGTGTGTGTGTGTGTGTGTGTGTCACTGTGAGTCTCTGTGTGTGTGTGTGAATGTATGCATGAGAGAGAGAGAGAGAGAGAGAGAGAGAGAGAGAGAGAGAGAGAGAGAGAGAGAGAGAGAGAGAGAGAGAGAGAGAGAGAGAGAGAGAGAGAGAGAGAGAGTCACTGCGTGAACATTGCAACAACAACAAAACGCTTTGTAAAAAGTCGTCTGCTAGAAGGGAGGACACAAAACTTGTCTACTTTCAAATCAAACACCAACCAATGTTTACAAGTTAGCTCAATCCTTGATGGATTATTCTCTGTTGTGCAAAAACTCAGAACAGTCTATTGCTCACTGTTTCAAATTTTCTGTCGATCAGTTAGGAATAAACTGCAACAAAAACTTACTTCACCAAACTTGGGATATAATTTTTAGCTTTTCCAGAGTTATTTACGCGTGGCGAAATTCGCGCTGAGTCTCGCGGAACAAACCGAGACTTTAGAGTTTGACGTAACTTTTAGCCAATCAAATCGTTTTATCCTCTGCGTCCGTTCGACATAGGTCACAACCTCTGACCTTTATTGCTGTCTGCGAGAGATTTGGCATATTTTTGACGAAACATCTGGCTGATTTCATGTTTATTCGACGAACGGTATGTTCTAACTAATCTCTTTGCTAGGTGTGTTTTAAAAAGAAGTTGATTTATCGTCATCCATACCAGTGTTTGTTGAAATCGCCGTTTTCTAAACTGTACAGTGTTAGGGCCGCCATTTCCTCAATCCAGTTGCGTGGAGAAACGGGAAGACTTGTGCTTCCAGTGGTTTTACGGGTTCCTACCATTTTTTAGAAGAATCTGCAGCAGTTGCCGAGGATTGTTCTTTGAAATGATATTTCGGGTTGAGTTTAAAAGGGGATTTTCGGCGATCGCCGAACAGCCGCAGTGTTGGAGCTAACCACTGAACCAGCAGTCTTGTCATCCACATGGGCTAAGTGCATGACCTCTGGCTGTTTGTATATCATTGACACGGTCAGAGACCAAATACGATTTTTCGCTCGGGAAGTGCTTTAATGACCGTTATCGTTTGCATTGCCGATAGGTAAGTGCTTCAAACGACGAGAACTTAAGCGCCATATTGGCATTTAAAATCTAGGTCATCCGTCTCGGGTAATGTCTAATATTTTTCTAGTTCAATGTATTGATTTT
Organism: Phymorhynchus buccinoides; assembly: GCA_017654935.2. NCBI lineage: Eukaryota > Metazoa > Mollusca > Gastropoda > Neogastropoda > Raphitomidae > Phymorhynchus > Phymorhynchus buccinoides. The sequence continues at coordinate 11,998,616 of CM065696.1, forward strand.
TGCACGACCTTTGTCCTTTCGCTCATGGTCAGGCCAAAGTAGGTTATGCGCATATTTTATGTAAATTACCGGTCACTGAACTGTTGGGGACCTAGCTCTTGACCGTTTGGCAAATTATACATTTCACCTGCATGCAAACTGTTGGCTTTAGAAAAGGAATCCACAAGTCCTTTGAGCAGACATTGGAGAAACAATGTCTAAAAATAAACTACTGGCAGGTTTATGGTTTTTGCTTGGGTGAGAAAGGAGGAAGTTGAGTTGCCTGCTGCAGATGAATGGAACTTGGAAGGGAGGCCAAATGCAGTGCTTAGCAGCAGAAGAAAATAGTCTGCTGTTCAGCACCTGTGGGTGTCTGCAGAGTGCCTGCTGCAGCAAATAGGCAAAGCAGTCATCCTTCACAATTTACACCACTTTCTACTAATTCTAGCTCTTGTATCTTTCTTCAGAATTCTGATCTCTCTCTCTCTCTCTCTCTCTCTCTCTCTCTTTGAAAATGAGTCTTTCCCTCTCTCTCTCTCTCTCGCTTTCTCTCTCTGAGACTCTCTGAGACTCTCTCTCTCCCTCTCTGGTTCTGTCTTCGACTCTCTCTCTCTCTCTCTCTCTCTCTCTCTCTCTCTCTCTCTCTCTCTCTCTCTCTCTCTCTCTCTCTCTCTCTCTCTCTCTCTCTCACACACACACACACACACACACACATATCTGTTTCTCCTTCTCCCTCTCTCCCTCAGTGTGGTCCTTTTATTGAAAACAGAACAGACGTTTCATAGAGTAACAGACGTTTTGTAGATTACTTAACTAGTTTTTGAATGTGAGACTGAGAGTGAGACACAAAATAAAATAAAGTAAGCTAGTTAAAAGAAAGAATGAAATAGAAAGAGAACACTGTGTAGGATTAGGAATCAAAACAAACGTAACTTCCTCATAAGAGATAAACTAATTTTCTAAGAGAATAATGAGTAGAATTGAAATCAACCTTCATTCAACAAGGAAGGCAAATTGTAGAGGAGTAAAATAAATAACTACAGTGGAACCTCCCTTATAAGACCTCATTTTGGATTTTTTTAAAAGGTCTTATAAAGGAGGGGTCTTAAAAGCAGGCATGATAGATCTCCGCAAATCGCGGAAAATCCGCGAAACAGTTTCAAACAAAATTTATTAAAAAATGGATTGAAATGGCATGAAAAAGTGAAAATTTCACTCTCATTTATTGAATTTTCTTTGGACCCCCGGCCATTTTCCTTGAAAACCACTTTGCCCTCTCTACCATGCCTGTTGAAAGAGAGGTAATTTTAATACAAAGAACTAAGGACAATGTCTCACTCTCACTCTCAGAGAAGTAGGTCTTATGTGGGAGGGAGTCTTATAATGGGAGGTCTTTACTCTTATAAGGGAGGTTCCACTGTATGAGTGTATCACCAAAATGTTAAAATTCCAGTCAAGGCATGTTTTGCGGTTTTTACTCGACATGAAAGATCCAATGTTGAAATGATTGAAATTTGCTTTTTGCATATTTTTCAGTCATGAATAATAACTAAAATTTGTAAAAATGAAAGAAAAATCTTACTTTGCTGACAGTTCTTTCCTGAATATCAGACCCCGTCCAAATGCCTGTAAAAAAACCGTACCAGGTGTTATCCAGAAAAGATGCAGTGGATTCCTGCTATCTAGAAAATGGATAACTCAAAAATAGTGGATAACTCACAATCATTTTCTCCAAAAAGGTCTTTTTAGCTCAAAATACTGGCTATCTCAAAATAAAATTTCAGTCCCTCCAATCTTGACTTAAGCGATTTTCACTGTAGTGTATTATTAGACTTTCACAGTTTCAGATGAGACAGTAAACCGATGATAGTCTTTCGGATGACAGTAATAAATATCAGAGTACGGATATTTATGATATCTGATTTCTTTCGACGATGTTCTTTCGGATGAGACAATAAACCGGGATCCCATCATGTGCCCATGTACTTAGCACACATTAAGACCAGTGGCAACGAAAAAGTTGTCATTTGGTCAATATTTACACACCCTTTCCTTCCTCTCCATGTGGGAGCAACCCGAATTTCACAGACACGCCTCTGTGACTATAACTTAAGTATAAAATACTAAACTCTCTCTCTCTCTCTCTCTCTCTCTCTCTCTCTCTCTCTCTCTCTCTCTCTCTCTCTCTCTCTGTGTTACACTTACAGAAAATGTGAAAACATTCAACTTTAGATAAGTTAGGGATGCCCGGATGGTGTGTGGAATGACCAAAGGAAAGGAAAGGAGGGTACCCTGAGTAGGGCAGATTAAAACTAGGACCAGAGGGGAACCCTGCACTATGACCCAACACTGGTTTCAAACATTATAAACAACCAGTCATCTCTACTTCAGTACCTGTCTGACCCTTGACTCTTGACACATCTGCCTGTCTGCCCCATTATCAGCTACAGTGGAACCTCCCTTATAAGACCTCCCATTATAAGACTCCCTCCCACATAAGACCTACTTCTCTGAGACATCATTGCCTTTCTTTGTAAGTATCAGGGCTCCCAGGGACCCCCATTTGGGGGTCTATGAAGCACTAAAATTCTAAAGGACCCTCTAAAAGAATGTGCAGGGGGTCCCATGGATGCACTAGAAAAAATCTTTTTAGCATTTTGTAATGCCACTGGGACCCTCTATGCTGTAAGTGGAGTCGCTGGGACCTCTTGTTTTGTGGGGCGATTGGGAGCCCTGAGTATCAACGGTGATATACTGAGGATCGAAAAGTGATAGGACAAACTGTCCTGAGACAAGAGAAATCAATAGGGCAATGTTCTGGCTCTTGCAGAAATCAATAAGACAAAGTGAACCAGTGTTAAAAAAAAATTGATAAGACATTTGTCCTGACAGGGGAGAACACAATAGGACATTTTTAATATTAATAGTTCAATGGCCTATGACTGGGGCCTCGGGACATCACTGTATTAAAATTACCTCCCTTATAAGACCTCATTTTGGATTATTTTTGAAGGGAGGTTCCACTGTATATCAATGGACCATTGGCTCAGATGTTTGTGTATCACTGTGTCAGTGTGTGTGTGATAGAGAGAGAGGGGTGGGGTGGGGAGGGTTGAGGCTGTTGACCCAGTAAATAAGGGTAGAGGGGTGCTCAATTACAGTATTGTGAGGATGCATTTATGGTTAAAGCTATTCTTATGGCAAAGTTATACCTGTTGGTACAGTGGCATGTGTTTAACTGATGGCCTCAGAGAAGAGCTTGAAGAAAGCCAGCTCCATATTTTGCAGTATAAACTATTCTAGTATTATTACAGAACTGCACAGACTCCCTGGCCTGATGGCCTCAGAGAAGAGCTTGAAGAAAGCCAGCTCCATATTTTGCAGTATACAGGCATGGTAGTCCTCCGCGAATCGCGGAAAATCCGCGAAACAGTTTGAAACAAAATTATTAAAAAATGCATTGAAATGGCATGAAAAAGTGAAAATTTTACTCTCATTTATTGAATTTTCTTCGACCACCTGGACCCCTGCCCATTTTCCTTGAAAACCATTTTGCCCCCACTGCCATGCCTGAGTATAAACTATTGACTATTGTACTATTTGTCATATTTCCATCTGTTTATTACAGAGCTGCACAGACTCCCTGGCCTGATGGCCTCAGAGAAGAGCTTGAAGAAAGCCTTCTCCATAATTTGCAGTATAAACTATTGACTATTGTACTGTTTGTAGTATTTATTTCCATGTGTTTATCACAGAGCTGCACAGACTCCCTGGGCTGATGGCCTCAGAGAAGAGCATTAATGAAGAAAGCCTTCTCCATATTTTGCAGTATAAACTATTTGTAGTATTTCCATGTGTTTATTACAGAGCTGCACAGACTCCCTGGCCTGATGGCCTCAGAGAAGAGCATTAATGAAGAAAGCCTTCTCCATATTTTGCAGTATAAACTATTTGTAGTATTTCCATGTGTTTATTACAGAGCTGCACAGACTCCCTGGGCTGATGGCCTCAGAGAAGAGCATTCATGAAGAAAGCCTTCTCCATATTTTGCAGTATAAACTATTTGTAGTATTTCCATGTGTTTATTACAGAGCTGCACAGACTCCCTGGCCTGATGGTCTCAGAGAAGAGCTTGAAAAAAGCCATCTCCATATTTTGCAGTACAAACTATTTGTAGTATAAACTATTGACTATTGTACTATTTGTCATATTTCCATGTGTTTATTACGGAGCTGCACAGACTCCCTGGCCTGATGGCCTCAGAGAAGAGCTTGAAGAAAGCCTTCTCCATATTTTGCTGTATAAACTATTGTAGTATGTCCATCTGTTTATTACAGAACTGCACAGACTCCCTGGCTTGATGGCCTCAGAGAAGAGCTTGAAGAAAGCCTTCTCCATATTTTGCTGTATGTATAAACTATTGTAGTATTTCCATAGATCTGTTTATTACATAACTGTACAGACCCCTGGCCTGATGGCCTCAGAGAAGAGCTTGAAGAAAGCCAGCTCCATATTTTGTAGTATAAACTATTGTAGTATTATTACAGAACTGCACAGACTCCCTGGCCTGATGGCCTCAGAGAAGAGCTTGAAGAAAGCCAGCTCCATATTTTGTAGTATAAACTATTGTAGTATTATTACAGAACTGCACAGACTCCCTGGCCTGATGGCCTCAGAGAAGAGCTTGAAGAAAGCCAGCTCCATATTTTGTAGTATAAACTATTGTAGTATTATTACAGAACTGCACAGACTCCCTGGCCTGATGGCCTCAGAGAAGAGCTTGAAGAAAGCCATCTCCGTATTTTGCAGTATAAACTATTGTAGTATTTCCATGTGTTTATTACAGAGCTGCACAGACTCCCTGGCCTGATGGCCTCAGAGAAGAGCTTGAAGAAAGCCATCTCCATATTTTGCAGTATAAACTATTGTAGTATTTCCATGTGTTAATTACAGAGCTGCACAGACTCCCTGGCCTGATGGCCTCAGAGAAGAGCTTGAAGAAAGCCATCTCCATATTTTGCAGTATAAACTATTGTAGTATTTCCATGTGTTAATTACAGAGCTGCACAGACTCCCTGGCCTGATGGCCTCAGAGAAGAGCTTGAAGAAAGCGGGGTCCCCGCGGGGGAGCAGCGCCCACGCCCCCCAGCCCCAGCAGGTGGTGGTGATGGAGACCACGGGGGAGCAGATGATCCACGTCATCAACCCCGGGCCCAGTGGCGCCGCCACGCCGGGAGGGGCCGTCACTCTGCCTATAGCGTTGGCCCAGGGGGGGCTGACCATCCCTGTGTCCTTCACCACGTCACAGAGCTCCGTAAGTCAACTCACTCACTGTTGCAGTGTCCGTCTCTGTCCCCTTTCTCTGTCTGAGTGTCTCTCTCTTTCCTTTCTCTATCTCACTATCTCTCTTGTGTTTCTGTCTCCCCATCTTTCTTCCTCATCTTTGTAACTGGATGTACATGCATGGTTGCTCCTTGCAGGATGTCCTGAATTGCAGGGTTTTTAAATTGCCTTCGTTGCCGGATTATGAGAATTTGAGAAGCAACGATTTTCTTACAAACACACACACACGCTTGTACAATGAAAAGGACCTATATAAGCATAAATATTCGAAGGAATGTACATAACACTTGTACTAGTCTAGAGGGGTGAAAAAAGAGCAGTAATAGTGTGTGTGTGTGTGTGCTGCCCCTGCACTCTGCCGGAGCCGCCACCTTGCAAGATTTTTTTAATTTCCCAGGAGCACCCATGTCTATGTGTATGGCTTGCCATCACTTTTACCTTTTTCTTTCTTCTGAAAAAGCACTTTGGTCTTTACATTTGATCAGTTTGTGTCTACAGGTGCAAGTTTAATTAGAAATCTTGAGTGAAATCTTTTTCTTTTTTTTTCCATGTTATAATTCAGAACATAATTGCTGAAATCTAATCTGAAAGGGAAACCTGGTTTTAGAAATCTTGAGTGAAATCTTTTTCTTCTTTTTTTCCATGTTATAATTCAGAACATAATTGCTGAAATCTAATCTGAAAGGGAAACCTGGTTTTAGAAATCTTGAGTGAAATCTTTTTCTTCTATTTTTCCATGTTATAATTCAGAACATAATTGCTGAAATCTAATCTGAAAGGGAAACCTGGTTTTAGAAATCTTGAGTGAAATTTTTTTCTTCTTTTTTTCCATGTTATAATTCAGAACATAATTGCTGAAATTTAATCTGAAAGGGAAACCTGGTTCCCCCCCCCCATTATATAATCTAGAACTTTAAAGGGCACGTATGCATGTTCTTAGGAAGAAGTTAAAAAAAAAAAAGACTCTTTGGTTTCAAGTTCTCCGATTTTAACAGCTTGCGAAAAATTTTCCAGGCAAGTGGGTTGAGTGAGAAAAGAAGCTTAGTTTGAGGCACGGACATCCGTGGATGAAAATAGCAGTGCGTGACCTTTCGGGGAAGGGGTCGTGACTTCTCCACTTGATTATTGGCCGGCTTTGAGGCGCACCACAGACAAATCAATAACTGGAGGTGGAAAGACAGAGAGAATGAAAAGAAAGGGAGAAAAATAAAGAGTGGCAGTGTCGTCAGCCTGTGCGTTATTGTTGTCTTGTTCTGTTTGTCTTGGTCTGCCTCTGGTGTCAGTGTCAGGTTTCAACTAAAGCTTGCTTTGTTGTTCTTGGTTCACGATGATACGCTTTTTAAAAAACGACGAAAAAACAACAACCCGACCTTTTCTTGTTGATTGATTTATATTGACAGTTAAAACGATAAGAGAAAACACCTTTTTTTTTTCTTTTTTTTTTGAAAAGAATTGTTCATTCCCATTTTATGTGATAATGTGCTGATCAGCAACCATTTCATTGTACAATTCTTAAACTGAGACTGTTTTTCGTCTTAATTATTTTTTTAATATGTTTTAGGGAAAAAAAATTTGGGGTAACATGTTGTTTTGTTTTTTTACTACTGAGGTTAGGTGGTATGTGGACTTATCAGTATTAATATTAATATTGACTGAAAAGTTAGATCTCACGAAAACAATAAGAAGGTAAACAAATTTTCCTTTTAAATGAAATTGACTTTTCGGCAACAATATTTGATGAAGTTATTAGGTGGCGAGTTTTTGCAGAGTAGGTGAGCTTGTGTGCATGCATGCGCACACATACACAGAGAAGTTACAGATGTATGCTTGCATGCACACAATCATGTGGGTGCGCAAATATGCTTTACTCGCTTACATTTATATAAAGTGCACAGTAACGCGTTAACACTTAAACACTGAAAGAGGCAAGCACTGAAAAGGATACCGCCATGCGGCAAAAGAGCTTTTGACCTTTTCCTTCAAAATATGATCTCTAAGAAAAATAGAGCAGGAGATAGATTACCCATTACGGTGTTAGCGGAGTCTACAAAACTTTCTTGTACATAGGCTATTTTTGTTGGATTCTCATTCTGTCTTGTCTTCAGCATACCCCCCCCCCCCACCCCACCCCCCGCCCCCTTACCCCTCCCACTTTCATGGCCTATTACCTTTTCTGAAGACTGTTCTTAAATGTCGATAGGCCTTTTTTGTTATAAATGTTATTAGGTGTGTCTGCAATATTAACCCATTGGCCCTGCGAGCTGCACTCCCACCCAGCCTGCTGGTTCTGAGAGAGAGGTACTAGTTTTATGGCAAAACCAGGCCTGTTTACTCTACTCTTTTTGAGTAGTTTTCTACTCAGTTTGGATCTCTACTACTCTTCAAAATTGAAAATAATGCTCTTTTATTCTTGATTAATACTCATTGAGTCATTTTCAGTGAACATTGTTTGATGGTTTAACTCTTTGGTTTCTGTATTTAGAGAAGTTTCAACTACTGTTTATTCCTGAGAACCTCTTTAGCTGCTGATAAATTTTATCCCGTTGATTCCTACGGGCCTCTTTTGCTCATGATTGATATCATGCAACATGATGCAACTGTTATTACATGTACTTTGCTCTTCTATAATTGCAATGCAATGACTCTGAGGTTGTTTTTTTCCCTTTTCTTACTGGGGCAAGTATTGTTTATGAAAGAGAAACAGGCTGCTGAAAACATGCCGCATATTCACAATAACATAACACCCCTTTATACAGTTTTACTCTATCTGGACACCCAGGAATAGGGAGATAGAGATCTCTATAAAGCTAGGAATCTGCAGTTGCTCCCATTCAACCTCAAAAGCGGTTCTCAGGAACGAAAGAGTCAATGAATAAAACTACACATTTTGCACCCAAACTACTCATTTCAGCTGTTCAGGCTGCTCAAGACTTGTGTAAGGGGTAAACAGGTCTGCAAAACACACACAAAAACGGACAACAAAGTGCTTGCAAATGATTTAAAATTGCGCAATGAGTTTAGCGATCATTCTGACGCAAATAGCTTCAGAATAAACTTATTTTAGTTATTAACAGACCTGTCCACACTATGGTTTGACCATAGAAAACTACACATTTTTTGCCAAACTGCTCAACTACACATTGTTGAGTGTGACTATGCATTTTGGAGTGTGCTGACTACTCATTTGTGAAACTGAAAAATAACTATTCCTGACAAAATTGACAGTCAATGAACCATTAACTAAGCCATGATGAGTGTTGGCTTTGTTCTGAGAGAAGAAAAAAGCACCATATGGACTGTACTTTTATACACCATGTTATGCCAGTTAATTTACATATATCACAACATTGTCACATGTCATTTATGTGACTGAATGACGCAAAAGATTCTCACCCTGAACTACACATTTTGCTTTAAAACTACTCATTTTGAAGTTGAACTTACTCATTTCGAGTTCTGGAGCTAGGCAGGTCTGCATTAATACATGATTAATAGTTTCTGCAAATTGTCGGGCGCAGGGAGGAATGAGTTAACCTGGGAACTGTACTGCTGATGAGCAGTCACCTTTTGTTTTTTTAGTGCTGGTTAGGGGTTGCCCTTTAAAACTGAAATTATGTTGCAATTCTGAAAGGAAATCGGACTACCCTTTGAGTTTGGCTTATGTTTTATTGATGTTATTAAAAAAAAAAGTGTTCATACAAACCGCACTGTGCCTTAGGCAAACACATTCCCTGAGTTAGTCATTTCTGGTTTCTGATGTTCAGTGAGGTATTAACCTCCCCTCCACCCACCTCACCTCAGTACTTAAGTACTAAGACGGCTTAATCAGTTAATGTTATTACCTACCCATCCTCTGCGAGGGCATGGTATAAACTTCCTGTATTGTTATGGGCTGTATTTAGTTTTCTGTTTTGGTGTGTGTGTCGTTTGTTTGCTTTCTTGGATAGTCGGTAGAAATGTGAATGATGATATTGGAATCTGGCAGAAATGATAATGGCAATGACAGTGATGATATTGATGAGGATGTCTACAATAATGATGATGAATGACAATGATGATGATTACAACGACGATTATGATTATGTCAAAATGATATATGTCAGGGAGTGATGTCCAATGGCCCTCAAGTGATGATGATGATGGTGACATCGATGATGATGACGATGATGATAATAATGATGACATAGGTGAAAGTAGTTCAGGCATACTCCTGAAATCAGGAATGAAAAAGCTGTTAGAAAGACTCTTCAGAATTGGCCATCTACTGATCTAGTCACCCGAAACCATGGTCTTATAAAATCAAACATTTCTGCCAACATTGATGGCAGATTGAAACAAGGTGATAGAGACATGCAATTCTTACCCCACCCCACCCTTTTTATAGTTTTGAGCAAATTTCAGCTCTTTTTTTTGATGGTCCAAGAGGGCATTTTTGAGATAAAAAAAGAAACTCAGTAAGAATTACGAGTCAATGCAAAATGAACTAAGTATATCAGTTCTACTTCTAATGCTGTTTTTAAGGCTTAGATTACCACAAAAAAGTTTCGGCTTCAGAAGGCTTTGTCCCCTGACAGTGACACATGCTGTTCAGCTTTTTTCACGATTCATCAATTCCATGCCTAACAATTGGACATTATATTTTAACTCTTCTGAGTCTTGTATTTTTTGGTTATCCGTTTCGTTGCATCTCAACCGACAAGAGGGGAGTAACTATTTTTGTTCTTCGACTAAGCATGTTTCGCTTTAACGGAAGAATCAGTGACATAAGCTCTGAAAATAGACAAACACATCGCAGGGTGCTTGGCAGTGAAAGTCTTTGCATTTGGTGGGAGTGTAGAGTGATGTACTGGGCGAATATGGAAGAGTTCATGTTGTCACCACTTCAGGAATGGGAAGATTCAGAGAACATTGGAACGTGTCATTTCAGGATTGAGAGAATGTTTTACTTTCAGTTTCACCCATGTGATGATGATGATAATGATGATGATGACGATAATAATGATGATGATGCTATATCTTCAGGGCAGTCAGGGGGCGATGTCCAGTGGCACTCAAGTGGTGGTGTCAGACAATGATGATGATGATGATGACGATAATAATGACGATGATGATGATGCTATGTCTTCAGGACAGTCATGGGGTGATGTCCAATGGCACACGAGTGGTGGTGTCGGACAATGATGATGATGATGATAATAATGACGATGATGATGATGCTATGTCTTCAGGACAGTCAGGGGGTGATGTCCAATGGCACACGAGTGGTGGTGTCAGACAATGATGATGACGACGATAATAATGACGATGATGATGATGCTGTCTTCAGGACAGTCAGGGGGCGATGTCCAATGGCACACGAGTGGTGGTGTCGGACAATGATGATGATGATGACGATAATAATGACGATGATGATGATGCTATATTTTTAGGGCAGTCAGGGGGCGATGTCCATTGGCACTCAAGTGGTCGTGTCAATGATGATAATGACGATGATAATGATGATGACGATAATGATGACGACAATGATGCTGTATCTTCAGGGCAGTCAGGGGGCGATGTCCATTGGCACTCAAGATGATGATGATGATGGTGATAATGACAATGATGATGATGATGATAATAATAATGATGATGATGATATATCTTCAGGGCAGTCAGGGGGCGATGTCCAATGGCACTCAGGTGGTGGTCTGGACAACGATGATAATGATGATGATGACGATAATAATGATGATGATGATGATGACGATAATAATGACGATGATGATGATGCTATATCTTCAGGGCTGTCAGGGGGCGATGTCCAATGGCACTCAGGTGGTGGTCTGGACGACGATGATAATGATGATGATGATGATGATGATAATAAGGACGATGACGATGATGATGCTATATCTTCAGGGCACTCAGGGGGTGATGTCCAATGGCACTCAGGTGGTGGTGTCAGCGGTCAGTCCCGCTGACCTAGCCTCTAAGCTGAAGGAAGCCACCCAGGTGGTTCAGGTGCCCTCGGGAGCTCTGACCTCCATCGACTGGGCTTCAAAACTGAAGGTGATTTTTTTTTTTATACCTAATTTTTGGGGGGCTGTCCTATATTCTGGGCTGCACAGTGCCATTGCTCCCTCTAATCTGCCACTCTCTTTGACTCTGCCTTTTTCCTTTGCTGTGTGTTATCTACTATCTTGCTGACTTATTGGTCCATTCTCCTGCCTTTAAAAAAAAAAAATCTTCCAAATAATGTTTTTCCTTTGAGCTCCTCCGAAATCGGAATGTGTCGGCTGTACGCAGTGGGGAGACCAGTGAAAACTGAAAACCGGACGCATATGTACCTTAACCATTATGGCCTGGGAACGCAGAAGAAGAAGAAGAAATGAGTGAGATCCATTTAAAACATGCTGGATTTGACCCCTTAATGGCCTTATTCAGTCAGGGGTGCATGATTTCGTCCTGTCCCGACCTATGATCAGCAATGGAGTATGAGTTTGTTTTACATGTTTTCAGGAGCTACAACATGCTGGATTTGACCCCTTAATGGCCTTATTCAGTCAGGGGTGCATGATTTCGTCCTGTCCCGACCTATGATCAGCAATGGAGTATGAGTTTGTTTTACATGTTTTCAGGAGCTACAACATGCTGGATTTGACCCCTTAATGGCCTTATTCAGTCAGGGGTGCATGATTTCGTCCTGTCCCGACCTATGATCAGCAATGGAGTATGAGTTTGTTTTACATGTTTTCAGGAGCTACAACATGCTCAGAGATTAGAGCGCCTCAGAGAGGAGCAGCGCGCCGTACAGGACAAGGTGACCCAGAAACAGCAGTTTGACAAGGTGTATGAGCCCTGTGTGGTGTGTGGAGATAGGGCATCAGGTGAGTCGTCATCATCATCATCATCATCATCATCGTCATCATCATCATCCAGAAACAGCAGTTTGACCAGGTGTATGAGCCCTGTGTGGTGTGTGGAGATAGGGCATCAGGTGAGTCGTCATCGTTATCATCATCATCATCATCGTCATCATCATCATCCAGAAACAGCAGTTTGACAAGGTGTATGAGCCCTGTGTGGTGTGTGGAGATAGGGCATCAGGTGAGTCGTCATCGTTATCATCATCATCATCATCGTCATCATCATCCAGAAACAGCAGTTTGACAAGGTGTACGAGCCCTGTGTGGTGTGTGGAGATAGGGCATCAGGTGAGTCGTCATCGTTATCATCATCATCATCATCGTCATCATCATCATCCAGAAACAGCAGTTTGACAAGGTGTATGAGCCCTGTGTGGTGTGTGGAGATAGGGCATCAGGTGAGTCGTCATCGTTATCATCATCATCATCATCGTCATCATCATCATCCAGAAACAGCAGTTTGACAAGGTGTACGAGCCCTGTGTGGTGTGTGGAGATAGGGCATCAGGTGAGTCGTCATCGTCATCATCATCATCCAGAAACAGCAGTTTGACAAGGTGTACGAGCCCTGTGTGGTGTGTAGAGATAGGGCATCAGGTGAGTCATCATCATCATCATCCACGCCATCATCATCATCGTCGTCATCATCATCATCGTCATCATCATCATCATCATCACCAGCATCATCATCATCATCATGCACGGTGACTCAGAAAACAGCAGTTTGACAACTACTATTTTTAATGTGCCTGCATTGCTCAATGGAAGAAACGGTGATATAAGCTCTAAAAGCAGACAAAGACATGCATGGATTCTCCTTCTTGCAGGATGTCCTGAATTGCAGGATTTTTGAATTGCCTAGAACCAGCGTCGCCGGATTATGATAATTTGAGAAGCAACGATTTTCTTACACACACACACAAACTTGTACAATAAAAAGGGCCTATAAAAGCATTTGCTATGTTCAAAGGAATGTAGCACTTGTAGGGGTGAAAAAAGAGTGTGCGCACTGCCCCTGCACCCCGCCAGTGCAGGATTTTTGAAAATTCACAGGAGCACCCATGGACATGGCAGGGTGCTTGGCAATGAACGTCTTTGCATTTAGTGGGCGTGCCCATGGTGCTAGAAGAGTTAATGGCACTGGTATGTGTATCTTGGTCATAGTTTATAGCAGATGCGCGCCTTAGTTCACATAGTCATGTCCATTGTTCCTCCTTCAGGTCGGCACTATGGGGCCATCAGCTGTGAGGGCTGCAAGGGTTTCTTCAAGCGCAGCATTCGCAAGCAGCTGGGGTACGCGTGTCGTGGCACTAGGGACTGCCCTGTCACCAAGCTGCACCGCAACCGCTGCCAGTACTGCCGCCTGCAGAAATGCTTGGCCGTCGGCATGAGATCAGAGTGTGAGTATGACATGTCAGTACTGTCATCTGCAGAAATGTCTGGCTGTCGTCGGCATGAGATCAGAGTGGGAGTATGTCATGTCAGTACTGCTGCCTGCAGAAATGTCTGGCTGTCGGCATGATGAGATCAAAGTGTGAGTATGTCATGTCAGTACTGTCGCCTGCAGAAATGTCTGGCCGTCGGCATGAGATCAGAGTGTGAGTATGACATGTCAGTACTGTCGCCTGCAGAAATGTCTGGCCGTCGGCATGAGATCAGAGTGTGAGTATGACATGTCAGTACTGTCGCCTGCAGAAATGTCTGGCCGTCGGCATGAGATCAGAGTGTGAGTAGTGCATTGGCCTAACCCTCAAATCCCGCTTAGCTTGTCCGCATATCGTACAGATCTGAGCACTAGCAAGTTGGAATTGGTGTGAGTAACTGTGAGAATGCCAAGGATAAATAAAACAGCATGTTTATTTGTGTCTTTGTTTACCATCTTTTTCGGACTATAAGGAGACACTTTTTCCCAGATTGAGACCCCTGCGCCTTATAATATGATTGATAATACAGTGGAACCTCCCTTATAAGACCTTCAAAAATCATCCAACATGAGGTCTTAAAAGGGTGGGGTCTTATATTTATAATGAAGGTAATTTTAATGCTTACAAAGAAGGGCAATGTCTCAGAGAAGTAGGTCTTATGTGGGAGGGAGTCTTATAATGGGAGGTCTTATAAGGGAGGTTCCACTGTATAGTAAGAAAATATAATAACAAAATCTGAGTTTTGTGTAACATTTTGGGGACGCACGTCTTGTAATAAAGCGTTCCTTATACTCATTAACTTATAGTCCAAAAATGCAGTATTTATCTTCTTTTTTTTAAAGGAAGAGCGAAAAATTGTCAGCAATTTAAAAGTGTCACATTTTCTTATCAAGGTACATTTTTGTTGTTGTAATTTTATGTATTGTTTCCTTATTTGAATTATTAAATCGAAAGTTGGATGATTTCTTTGTGTAATAAATTAATTTAAAAAGTTAACATTTTCTAGTACCCCAAACTGTCAATTTGTTACAAATTTTCTGCAAGATGAAATGTGCTGGATTGTTAAATCTTTAACGACTGTAAAATCAGAATGCCCAGAATGAAAGTTGTTGTTGCATATCTTGATGTGTTAACTTACGGATTGTTCTTTCAAAGAAAGATAAGATTATTGAAGCATGGGTAAAAGTAGTTCAGTAGTGCTCTGGAAATCAGGATTGGACTAGCTGATAGAAAGAGTACTCAGGATTGGCCATCTTGTCATCTGCATCCACGGTTTTAAAATACTCTTCTACAATACAACATTTCTGCCGACATTGATGGCAGGTTAAAGTAAGATCTATGATAGACATGCAATTCTATCTCCACCCCCACCCATCCTGTATACACATACACACACGCATTGGAAATTACCGCATTTTACAGACTGTAAGGCGATACATGCACAGACACACACGCATTGGACACACACGCATTGGAAATTACTGCATTTTACAGACTGTAAGGCGATACATGCACAGACACACACGCATTGGAAATTACCGCATTTTACAGACTGTAAGGCGATACATGCACAGACACACACGCATTGGAAATTACCGCATTTTACAGACTGTAAGGCGATACATGAACAGACACACACGCATTGGAAATTACCGCATTTTACAGACTCTAAGGCGATACATGCACAGACACACACGCATTGGAAATTACCGCATTTTACAGACTCTAAGGCGATACATGCACAGACACACACGCATTGGAAATTACCGCATTTTACAGACTGTAAGGCGATACATGCACAGACACACACGCATTGGAAATTACCGCATTTTGCAGACTCTAAGGCGATACTTTTTTTTCCTAGACTGAGACTCCTGCCCCTTATAATATGACTAATAATATAGTAAGAAAATATAATAACAAAATCAAAATTTTTGAGGGTGCGCCTTATAATCAGATGCGCCTCATAGTCCGTAAAATATGGTATTTTTTAATGCGGTCGCCACCTCAGGATTCGCAAGATTTAGAGAACCTTGAAACGCGTGTCGTTTCAGGATTGAGAGAATGTTTTACTTTCACCCATCAGGGCTCCCAATTGTCCCGCAAAACAAGGGGTCCCAGGGACTCCTTCACTTACAGTATAGAGGGTCCTACAGGCGGGATAGAGGGTCCCAGTGGCATTGCGAATGCTAAAAATAATTTTTCTAGTGCATCCCTGGGACCCCCTGCACATTCTTTTAGATCCCCAAATGGGGGTCCCTGGGAGCCCTGCCCGTGTTGTAGATTCTGCACAGTGAACTTTTCTACTGCTGCAGCGAAGACTAGAACTGAGCGTCAGTGTTTCCCTTTCAGCGGTGCAGCAGGAGCGTCGACCCCAGGACCACAAGGAGAAGATCCCCGCCACCGTGGCCACCTCCACCCAGCGGATCTACATCAGGAAGGACTTCAACAGCCCCTCTGCTGCCATCCCCACCTTCAGTCCTAAGGTACGGTGAGAGGGAGAGTTCTGTGATAATAATCTACATCAGGAAGGACTTCAACAGCCCCTCTGCCGCCATCTCCACCTTCAGTCCTAACGTACGGTGAGAGGGAGAGCTCTGTGATGATAATCTACATAAGGAAGGACTTCAACAGCCCCTCTGCCACCATCCCCACCTTCAGTCCTAAGGTACTGTGAGATGGAGAGCTCTGTGATGATAATCTACATCAGGAAGGACTTCAACAGCCCCTCTGCCACCATCCCCACCTTCAGTCCTAAGGTACGGTGAGAGGGAGAGCTCTGTGATGATAATCTACATCAGGAAGGACTTCAACAGCCCCTCTGCCACCATCCCCACCTTCAGTCCTAAGGTACTGTGAGATGGAGAGCTCTGTGATGATAATCTACATCAGGAAGGACTTCAACAGCCCCTCTGCCACCATCCCCACCTTCAGTCCTAAGGTACGGTGTGAGGGAGAGCTCCTCCAAGCTATCCCACCTTCAGTCCTAAAGTACGGTGAGATGGAGAGCTCCTCCAAGCTATCCCCACCTTCAGTCCTAAGGTACGGTGAGAGGGAGAGCTCCTCCAAACTATCCCCACCTTCAGTCCTAAAGTACGGTGAGATGGAGAGCTCCTCCAAGCTATCCCCACCTTCAGTCCTAAAGTACGGTGAGAGGGAGAGCTCCTCCAAACTATCCCCACCTTCAGTCCTAAAGTACGGTGAGATGGAGAGCTCCTCCAAGCTATCCCCACCTTCAGTCCTAAGGTACGGTGAGAGGGAGAGCTCCTCCAAACTATCCCCACCTTCAGTCCTAAAGTACGGTGAGATGGAGAGCTCCTCCAAGCTATCCCCACCTTCAGTCCTAAAGTACGGTGAGAGGGAGAGCTCCTCCAAGCTATCCCACCTTCAGTCCTAAGGTACGGTGAGAGGGAGAGCTCCTCCAAACTATCCCCACCTTCAGTCCTAAAGTACGGTGAGAGGGAGAGCTCCTCCAAGCTATCCTCACCTTCAGTCCTAAAGTACGGTGAGAGGGAGAGCTCCTCCAAGCTATCCCACCTTCAGTCCTAAGGTACGGTGAGAGGGAGAGCTCCTCCAAGCTATCCCCACCTTCAGTCCTAAAGTACGGTGAGAGGGAGAGCTCCTCCAAGCTATCCTCACCTTCAGTCCTAAGGTACGGTGAGAGGGAGAGCTCCTCCAAGCTATCCCCACCTTCAGTCCTAAAGTACGGTGAGAGGGAGAGCTCCTCCAAG
Organism: Phymorhynchus buccinoides; assembly: GCA_017654935.2. Classification (NCBI taxonomy): domain Eukaryota; kingdom Metazoa; phylum Mollusca; class Gastropoda; order Neogastropoda; family Raphitomidae; genus Phymorhynchus; species Phymorhynchus buccinoides. The sequence goes on from CM065696.1 coordinate 12,016,001, forward strand.
CTATCCTCACCTTCAGTCCTAAGGTACGGTGAGAGGGAGAGCTCCTCCAAGCTATCCCACCTTCAGTCCTAAGGTACGGTGAGAGGGAGAGCTCCTCCAAGCTATCCCACCTTCAGTCCTAAGGTACGGTGAGAGGGAGAGCTCCTCCAAGCTATCCCACCTTCAGTCCTAAAGTACGGTGAGAGGGAGAGGGACCCCGGGCCACGCAGCCCATGGACCCTTGCCTTTCATTTTTTGTTCTGTTTTGGGTAGTTGCACCCACGCAGAGAGTCATCCAGACAAGATGATGATGGCAATAATGATGATGACGATGACAATAATAATGATGATGATGATCTCTCTGTCTCACAGAGTGATCCGGGGGAGGAGATGAAATACGGCAGCGTGTTGAGCAATCTACAGGAGAGGGTCATCCACACATGATGATGAAGAAGATAATGATGATGACAAAGATGAAGATGATCTCTCTCTCTCCCTCTCACAGAGTGAGCCAGGGGAGGAGGTGAAATACGGCAGCCTCCTGGCCAACCTCCAGGAGAGGGTCATCCAGACCGACCAGGGCATGGTGGTCCTCAGCTCCCAGCTGTCCCCCCACCTGCCCTCCTCCCACCACCCCTCCTCCTCCTCCACCCCCACTGACCTGTCCACCTTGGCCTCCGTGGTCACCACTCTGGCCACCATGGGGAAGGAGGGGGGAGAGGGGGAGGGCAACAGTGCCGCCCAGCAGGTCAGTGCCGTGTAGTGTGGTGTACTGTCTCATACCTGTTTACTCTTTTCGAGTACAGTTGAACCTCCCTTATAAGACCTGCCAAAATCATGCAAAATGAGGTCTTATGAGGGAGGGGTCTTGTAAGGGAGGTTATTTTAATACTAGAGAATTAGGTCTTATGTGGGAGGGAGTCACTGTAGACAGTAGTATTCTACTCAGTTTGGACCTCAACTACTCTTCAAAATTGAAAATAATGCTCTTTAATTCTTGATTACCACTCATTTTCAGTGAACATTGTTTGATGGTTTAATGAATGAAATTACACATTTTGCACCAGAACTACTCATTTCAGCTCTCCAGACTACTCAAGACATGTGTAGGGGGTAAACAGGTCTGTCTTATACACACCAAAACAAAACTGATAATTAACAAACTTGTGCTTCCCCGATGACTCACCAGGTGGCCAACGACCTCACCCTGACGCAAATCGACGCAGTGGTGTCCGCGGCCTCTGCCGTCACCACGACAACCTCAGGGGTCGGCCTGGGGTCAGCAGCGGAAACCAGCAGCAGCAGCGGCGTCTTGCAGCAGGCCATGATTTCCGCGGGAGGAGGGGGGGAGGGTTCCGCCGATGCCGCCGTGGTGGCTAAAGCCTTTGAGAGCCTAGCCAAGGTGTGTCTGGAACAACAGCAGCAGCAACAACCACCAGAACATGAACAACATCAACAACAACAGCCTTTGTTGGGGGCTCTTAGCCAGGCAAGACGCAGTGTGAAAAAGGGGGAAGGGTGCGGGCGGGAAGTATAGAAAGTTTTTTTTTTTATAATTAATAATTAAGAACTTATTCATACAGCAACAGTCCTTGGGGGGCGCTGACTTAGACTGGCAGGATGCTGTGTGAAAAGGGGGAAGGTGCGAGTGGGAAGTATAGAAATGTTTTTTTTTAATAATTAAGAACTTATTCATACAGCAACAGTCCTTGGGGGCGCTGACTTAGACTGGCAGGATGCTGTGTGAAAAGGGGAAAGGTGCGAGTGGGAAGCATAGAAAGGTGTTTTTTTTAATAAAGGCACTCCATCCCTAAACCTTGAGGAAGTCAATTAAATGACGAAATATTGGAACGTTTTTATCCTGTTTGTGTGTTTTTAGCCCGAATGTTTTATATATAATTAATGATAAGAACTTATACATACAACAGCAGCTCTTCGTGGCGCTGACTTAGCTAGACAAGACGCAGTGTGAAAAGGGGGAAGGGTGCGAGCGGGAAGTATAGAAAGTTTGTTTTTGTGTTTTTTTAATATAATTAACAATAATAAGTTATATAAACAACCGCCGATGAGGTTCAACCGAGGCTGTGGTTATTGCTAGTTGAAACAGCCCTTGGGAGCTCTGAGGAAGAGTTGTCAGCAACAGTCACATAAACAAACTTTTAATAACGCATACTATGCCGTGGCTCACAAAGTGCAACAGCGGCAGCTGTTGGCTTCCTGTCGCGAAATCAATATCATTCCGCCAAAGCGAAAGTACAAAACTGAGGCGGAAGTGATGTATCGGTAGTTGCTCTTAACCCTCTTACTTACCCCCAGCCGCCCGACGCTAACCTTACTATGAAATCCCATGTCAAGGGAAATAACTTGCGCAATTTACATCAGTAGGTACTTTAAAAAAATAATTAAAAATATTATTTCAGTCTAAAAATGCATTGAATTATTTCTATTATGTTCTTGATACTCTGAAAAAGTAACAAAGAAACACTAATTTCAAATTCATGGTAATGATTACTTTTTTTTTTTAAAGAAAAAAAATCACATGTGACAGCAAAATGTGCTAAATTTTTTTTTAAATTTGCTGTTTACTGTGTCAAAATTGATTGAGTTTTCACAAAGTTATGATTTTTTGATTTCTACAATAAAAAATTTGTTGTCCGACGAAGAATTATGGCGTCTGATGAACGATATCGGCAGCCATTACGGCGATTTTGACGGCTTTTTAGTGAGGTAACTTGTAGAAATTGAACGAGTAGGGGGCAAATGTGACCTAGATAACAGACTTCGAAGCTCTCGAAACCAAAATCGATGATCTGACACCAAAAATGATCGCGAAAGTGGATGCCGTCAGCCGAATGGCTACAGTATAGAAATCATAGAGAAACTGTTGTAGGCTGCACTGTTTGCAAAGCCCATCTTTGCGATGGACATTGTTTTGCACAGTTTTATTGCACATAGCTGTAGTAGATTGAATAGTCTGTTCTCCGATTCCAAATTGGGAGCCTTCTTGATTGATTTTTGACATTTATTAATTTTATTTATTTATTTTTTTAGCACATTTTGCTGTCACATGTGACTTCTTTTTTTTAAAAGTAATCATTATAGGTATTCCAAAGCCCTGCCTTGCAGCTGTGACAAACTGCCCAGAATGCCGATTTTTGCTTGTTTTCAACTTTCATGTTTTCCTTCCTGAATGAAAATTATGAATAAAAACTCATACCAAATTGTACTTCTGTCTTTTGTGGTTCTATTGGTGTGCTTTTTATTCTTGTGTATGATGTGTTATTATTTTAAAACATTTGTTGAAAATACCAACCGTATTGGAGTTTTTGGCCGCCGACAGAGCCTTCTGACTAAGGCCGTCGGCACCCCCCCGGCACTTCATGGCTTTGGATGAGCCTGCCCATTTACTCAATATTAACTAAAGTGGTTCTATCTAAAAGGAAATTGAATGCTCTTTAAAACCATGCACTTTTTGAAAGGGTGGGGTAAGGTTAAGCTGGTTAAAATTTAGTTCAAACTTTTCAAAGTAAAATTTCTTATCGAAAATGACAACATTTTTGCGTAAAAGTTACACCGATCGAAAGCTTGGGGTTTTCTCTTCCCGTGACGACATGTTCTATTTGTATCCGACCAATGGGCATGCTCATCCACGAGCCCAAACTCCGCGAAGCGTGTGACGTCATTCATTCATTTACAACTGGCCGACAAAAATGGCGCACGCACGACAACGCTAACAGAGGCTCAGTTTCATAGCGAAAATATTGCCCATCTTGAAATTATCTACGATATTGATTCCATGCTAGGTGAGTATTGCTGTTTAAGATTGTTTTCGTGCATTTTTTATGCATATATGATGTAAAGTTTTGTATTTCCGTAAAACATGACATCGTTCTTGAGCTAGAAATCAAATCTTTGACACGGCGAGCAGTCGAGTACTATCGAAGCCGAGCTAATTTTTTCTCATCATGTAAACCGATTATAACCATTATAGATGTTTTGGAAAAAGCCTATTATTAACGCTTAAAGATGTAATTAGGAATAAAATTGGAAGATTTTAAAGAAATCGATCAAAATGTGAGATCACGTGATGTTGAAAAAATGGTCCGTCTGACTAGTTAAACTGAGTGACTTCCCTTGGCAATATTCTATTCTGTTTTTCGATCGGCCGCCTAGGATCAGAATTATATTTCCTCGTTTTTTGCCCAATACTTATTCAAATCAGTAATTGTTTTGGTTAAAATTATTGTGCTTCTAGACTTCTGCATGTACTTTGCAAAATATTCAACTGTTCGTTTCTGAATTGAAAATCTTAAGTCAGTAAAGTGAAGCATCTTGAACTTCAAGTTCAACCCAGATTGAGATTGAGAGGAATATTATGCTAGGCCTAAGGCTAAGCACTAAACGTTGTCTTGGCCTAGACCTACGGCTACCAACAAAATCGAAACTAGTTAATGATAAACAAAACTACAAAAAACAGTCAATTGTTTTCAATATTGTGTTTCAGCAACAATGAACAGATACTGGAGAATGCACACACACTAACAATACATTGAATGATTGATAAAGGTCTGCTGTTTCTCATTCACAAACATGAGATTTTGATTTCTGCACGCTTTATTTTTTACACACACACACACACACACACACACACACACACACACACACACACACACTACAAGGAACTTAACTCAAGCATCTAGCAACCCAATAATAAACATACAATTAAAGACCCAACTGGGTTATATGCACACACAACACACAGTGCATGTGGATGTACCTGAATTCAGACAATCTGATGCAGTTTCAGGCAACTGACTTCCTAAAACTCTTTCTCTCTCTTTCTCTCTTGAAGTTGAACACACACACACTAAGGGGAGAGAGAGACTAAGTATGCGCTTCAAAATTTAAAAACAATTAGTTCAACAAAGACATAATATAATTATAATACTTTTATTAATTCAGGAAGTCAGTTGCCTGAAACTTGAAACTGCATCAAATTGTCTGAATTCAGGTAATTTTGTGATTTGTTTTGCTCTGTGTTTTGTTTTATTAAACCTTTTATTTTGGGTTTCAATTTCGACTCTGTTTTAATTTGTTGTGACTTTTATTAATAGCTCACACACATGCAAATATGCATGCACATACGCACATAATCTTTCTCTCGTTCTGTGTGTGTGACTAAATGTATACAATGTTCTATTGCACTGCCTGACCTAGGGCCCAACATCAATGGTCAACGACTGACAGGAGGTCAACTACCACCTGATGTGATTCATAATCACCGTACTGGGAGTGGGCCAATTAGGAGTTTTCAAATAAATGTTGGAGATTCGTTTCAGATTATTTAAATATTAGCTTCATTTTACTTTGTCTTTGAAAAAAAAAAGATGGGAAAATTATATTTCAGGTGGGAAAAAAAATTGGACTGGATTGAAGGGGGGTTTTTCCCCTCAAGTTTAAGTTCATGTCAGGACTTCACAACAGAATCTTAACGCAAAGCAGTTGTGATGTCTTGCTTAGTTGCTATATAATGCTAAAGATGAAAATATATGGAAGTATTCATATCGGAAAATAAAAGTTAAATCAAAGAACTGACACATAAATTCTGTTTTATTATGTTGCAGGTGGCGAAATGGTTCCAAGATCTGGTTCCAGGTTTCCACCTGAACGTGCCAGGAACCTCTCAGGACTGAGGGAAATTCATCAGCTGTCAAAGCATTGCTTGCCTGCAGCCAAAGAATTTGACGTTATCACTTTAAATAATGATTAAGGCATAACTCGTTTCAAGTCTATGTCCATCATGCAAAAATATTTCTTTTTTTGTTCCCTGTTTTATTGTTGTCCGACAGCTAGTGAATGATCACTTGACGTCACGCGCTGCACGCCTTTTTGGCAATTGTTTGAGCGTGCCCATAGGTCAGATAAAAATAGAACATGTTGTCACGGGAAGAAGAAACCCCAAGCTTTTGATTGATGTAACTTTTACGCAAAAGATGTATTTTCGATAAGACATTGATTTTATTTTGAACAGTTTGACCTAAATTTTAACCAGCTTAACATTGCCCCACCCTTTCAAACAGTACATGGTTTTAAAGAGCATTCAATTTTCTTTTAGATAGAACCACTTTAATTAATATTGAGTAAATGGGCACGCTCATCCAAAGCCATGAAGTGCCGGGGGGTGCCGACAGCCTTAGTCTGAATGCTTTGGCGGCGGCCAAAATCTCCAATACGGTTGGTATTTTCAACAAATATTTTAAACTAATTACACATCATAAACAAGAATAAAAAGCACACCAAAAAAACACAAAAGACAGAAGTACAATTTGGTATGAGTTTTTATTCATAATTTTCATTCAGGAAGAGAAAAAAAAAGAAAGTTGAAAACAAAGCAAAAATCAGCATTCTGGGCAGTTTGTCACAGCTGCAACGCTGGAATAGCAATACCTATAATGATAAAAGTATGTTTCTGTTGTTATTTTATGTAAATTGCAATCAAGAGAAGTTTATAAACTGAACATTTGACATATATTTCACACCTTATGCTTGAAATATAGATGTTTATGTAATGACGAAAATGTGGAAAAAATGCAAATTTGAATATTTTTGTATAATATGTTTGGTAAATTTAGCTCTTTTACTTGTTTTTAGAGTAGAGAACATTACAAACTTGACAATTTGGTATAAAGGGCAACTCAATAGCATTAAAAATGACAGTCATAGCAATTTGAAAAACCTTCAAAATTGATCTTTTTTGGCCAGGCGCTCAAATTCGATGATGTACCATTTTTATTGGACCAGTATGATGTAACTATCACAAACAGAGTTCTGAAAAAAATTGAGCATAATCTCTTTATCACTATAAAGTTGTAATCCAGATTTTGTAGTTATAGTACTGAAAACAACTGTGTACCAGACCTTTGAAATACCCCCATTGTGCGATTTTGTTCCAAGAATCTGTGGAAATAACGTAATTTTTGACCGAGTTTGGAGATTTACAACTTTTTTTGGTAAAGCATTTGATGTCAACAATTTTGTGTGTGTGATTACCAGTATGTAAAGATTAAAAACCTGAACTTTGAGATCTCTGTGACTTTACGTTTTTTTGCTGTGTGCAAGTGAAAATGGCAAAAAAATGTTGCCCAAAATTTTCTAAGTCCAAAAATCACAAAAAACGTCATAACTTTTTCTTTTTTTTACCACACAGACGATCTATCAAACTGTAGCAACAGACAATGTGCAGCATGTATTATTGAAAACCCCTTTGGAATACCTACTTTAATTCTTGATTACTACTCATTTTCAGTGAACATTGTTTGATGATTTAATGAATAAAACTACACATTCTGCACCAAAACTACTCATTTCACCTATCCAGGCTACTCGAGAATTGTGTAGGGGGTAAACAGGTCTGCTGTTGATAGTGTACAAGCCAAGTTGTATAACAGTGATGCTGATCATCGTTTTAGGGAGCAGCCGATTTGGGGGACACCAGTCAGGCAGAAAGCAGCCTGGATCAGTCCAACATCAGCACGGACTCCAACGACGGATTTCTGGTGGACCTGGAGGGTACGTACCAACTGTGACTATCGCTTTAGTCTCTTGGAAAACAAACTGTCTCTCACACAGTGCTCATTCTGTCTTCAAAATTAAGGGGTCAGAATCCACATGTAAGGAAAAGACAACCCAGTATTTTTAGCTTCAAGAGTCTTTCCCCGTAAGCTATGTTTCTTTATTACGTCTGTGCTTTATTCATAACATAATACAACCATTGTCTCACTTCTTCTGTACTGAGACGGAGAGAGAAAGGAGGGACGAACAGGGAGAGAGAGAGGGGGGGCAGGGTTCGTACGGTTTTTAAAGGTCGGTAAAAGTTTGTAAAAAATGCCACCCCATTTATAAGCCCTTAAAAAGTGTAAGAAACAGCTTTCTTGCCAAAGGTTTGTAAAAGTCTTTAATTTTTATCAATTGAGCGTCAAAGTCGTCTTACCAGCAACTATTTTTATCATCAAATTCAAACAGCCTCCGTAGAAGCCTTTCAATGAAAGAGAAAACTCGGGGGGGTAAGGATCGCGAATCGTCGCTACGGTAACCGGTTCAAAGCAGTCGTCACAAGGGAGATAACTTACTCCAGTTTGTGCACATCCGGGTACTCACGATGAGAGACCTAGAAAATCGCAATGCCTGGCGCGTGTTTGTTTAGGTCTTCGTGGCTCACAAAGCCAGAATATTCGAAGTGGCTAAGACAAGATCCCGCAAATCCGAGAGCAGCGTTCTGCCATGTGTGCAGAAAAACTATTAACGTTTCATCTATAGGCGAGAAGGCCGTGGTCGTCCACAGCGAAGGTAAGCATTGATTCTCTGCTTTTCGACTTAGCGCGCCAAAATTAGTCGTGATTGACTCTCTCTCTCTCTCTCTCTCTCTCTCTCTCTCTCTCTCTCTCTCTCTCTCTCTCTCTCTCTCTCTCTCTCTCTTTCTCTCTCTCTCTTAGTGTGTCTGTCTCATTGAGTTGTTCTTGTGTAGATCACAAACACACACACTCTCTCTCTCAACACTGTTACTAGCTTCCTCTTTACATGTTCTCTCTCTCTCTCTCTCTCTGTTTCACTCTCTGTCCGTCTCACCGAGTTTGTTTTTGTGCAGATCACATGCTTGCATGCACACACACACACACACACACACACACACACACACTCTCTCTCTCAACACTCATTTGCTCTTTACATGTTCCCTCTCTCTCTCTCTCTCTCTCTCTCTCTCTCTGTTTCACTCTCTCTCTGTCTGTCTCACCGAGGTTTTGTTGTGTGCAGATCACATGCTTGCACACACACACGCACACACACACACACTGCATTGTAGAAACATCACACATAAGTGTCATGCATATTCATTCAGGCCTAAGTTAGTTCAATAATGATGTGAAAAGTGCTTAACATTGTCAAAGACACTTTTATAGATTATTTCTTCTTTTCAATTTGAACAGGCCAGAAGCACAAAAAGAATCTATCTGCAACAGAAACATTGTCTCCCATCAGCAGCTACAGCACGTCGTCGGAAGTGACTTTTGTGAGTTCATCCAGCACTCTCCCAAGGGCATCAACATCGATATCAAACCTGACATCATCGTCGAAAGGGACTCTTGACGGTCATGTACAGAAAAATGACGTACTGAAAGCGGAATTGATGTGGGCCATGAAATGTATTGATAGCCACTACAGCATGCGTTCATGTGCTGACATTGGGGATATATTTGCTGCTATGTTTCCTGACAGTCAGATTGCTCACTCGTTTCAGTCTGCTGAAAACAAAACTGCATACATCTGCACATATGGACTCGGTCCATACTTCAAGCAACTGCTGAAGGACCACATCAAGGAGCAGACTGACTATGTCCTCCTGTTCGACGAGACACTGAACGCTAATCTTCAAGAAAAACAGATGGACATATATGTCCGCATATGGGATAATGAGTGCGTCAAGACTGTCTTCTTTACCTCAAAGTTTCTTGGACATGCTACTGCCGAGGATATTGTTGGTGCACTTAGTCCGGTTATCACAAAGCTGGGCCATTCCCGTCTCCTGCAGATATCCATGGATGGCCCAAATGTCAACAAGAAGGCCCACAGACTGCTCCAGGCAGAGGTTGAGAAGTCGACTGGAAACCAAAGGATCCTCCAGACAGGCACATGTGGACTTCACACCATCCACAACTCTTTCCGGAGTGGCTGTGAAGCAGCAAAATGGGACTTGGAGACCTTCTTGAGCTCCATGTATCATCTGTTTCATGATTCTCCAGCTAGGAGGGATGATTTCCTCAACATTGTGGGTGCACCCGCCTTGCCACTGAAGTTTTGCAAACACAGGTTTGTTATTTTATGTGTGTGTGACACTGTATGTAAGTGTGTGTATGTGTGTGTGTGAGAGAGAGACAGAGAAAGAGAGAGAGAGCCTGTGTATGAGTGTGCGCATGCTTGTGAAAAGAGAGTTCATTTTAACACATGCACACACACGCGCACACACACGCACACGCACACACACACAACACACAGTGACACGCAACACACACACACACACATTGCTTCTGTAATAAATTTGGTGAATCACACACACACACACACACACACACACACACACACACACACACACACACACACACACACTAAATCAGGAGCACCAAAGCGGCATAATGTGCTTGCTATAGCAATACTAACCTTACATTACAGTTATTCTTTACACAATCACACACACACACACACACACATACACAGTGACACACAACACACACACATTGCTTCTGTAATTAATTTGGTGAATCATTATAGTGAATTTGTTTCAGATGGCTGGAAAATGTGGAACCGGCAGAGAGAGCCATCCTCCTCCTTCCCTACCTGGTATCATACTGTTCCCATGCTAAAAACAAGTCTGTTGCGGAGCCTTCATGCAAATCCTACAAGGACCTGCTTGAAATGCTGGGAGACAAGTTGCTGAAGGCGAAACTGCAGTTTTTTGTCACCATCAGTGATGAACTGCAGCCATTCTTGAAAGATTACCAGACAGACAGGCCCATGATTCCATTCCTCGTGCCTCAAATAGCAAGGCTGCTGAAGGGCTTCATGAAGAGGTTTTTGAAACCCTCCATTACCTCCCAAGCTGAGAGTGTTTCTGCCATTTCCCGCATTGACTTTGAGGAGAAACCCAACATGGTAGAAACAAACAGGGTGGATGTTGGCTTTGCAGCTAATCGCACCCTTTTGGTGAAAGATGGCCACTCGGATCGTGCCAAGCACAGCTTCCGAAGCGAATGCAGAGCCTTCCTCATAGCCATGATCAAGAAGATGCTGGACAAGTCACCCATCTCCTTCCCACTCCCACGAAATCTGGAGTGGATGGACCCACAGTGCTTGACCAAAACATTCCCTGATGATGAGCAGCAAGGGCGATGGAACACCTGCCTTCAGAATCAACTACAGACGACCTTGGGAATACTCTGTGATGCTGGAAGGGTTGACTCAGACACGACGACTGCAAACCGAGTTCAACAGCAGTTCAAGGAACTGCAGAAAAGTGCCAAATCTGATCCTGATTTTGTGAAGTTTGACCCTCTAGATGCAGACAGTCAGGGGATTGATACTCTCTTCCGTAACAAAATTGGCAAGAACAAGAACTTTGTCGACCTCTGGGGTGTGATGAAAAGCCTCTTGCTACTGTCGCACGGCCAAGCTACAGTGGAGAGAGGGTTCAGTGAGAACAAACATGCAACCACTGACAATCTGCAAAAGAAGGGGCTGATAGCAAGGAGACGGATCACAGAGGCAGTGAGAAAGGCTGGGGGGCCTGCAAAGGTGCCACTGACAAAAGAGATGCTCTGCTATGCATCGGGTGCAAGAAAAAAGTATCACGAGTTTCTTGAGAAAAAACAGAAAGAAGATGCCCAGAAAAGAAAGGGAAGAAAAAGAGAGGCTGCAGAGACAGAAACTAAAGAACTCAGAGCAAAAAGAGCACGCCTCCAAAATGACATTTCTGACATGGAGAAGTCAGCCAATAAGCTATCAGAGGATGCTGAGAAGTTTGGTCGCCTGTCGCTGATAGCTGAGTCTAATGCAATCCGCAAGAGAGTGAGCGAAAAACAGCTGGAGATGAAGCAACTGGAGAAGGTCATTGAAGAGAGAGACAAGCTAGCTTCTGGTCCATCTTCACAGTGAGAAAGAGGAAATGTGTCGGAACTATGTTGTGGCCTTAGAACCAGAGAGTGTGAGCTTGTGTGTGAGTATAGGGAATAGTAACAATCTTCTCAGCCATACAGAGACACAATGAAGTTTGCCTGAAAGTGAATTATTCAAAACTGTGATGTGAATTACTCAAAACTGTTTGATGTGAATAACAATTACTCAAAACTGTGTGATGGAAACTACAGCCACAGGGGATTAGGAGTTAGCTTGGATTATGTGTGTTTTGCAAGACCTGGCTACCAATGATGACGTAAGTTTTTTCCCCATTATTTTGTGTGTTAGTGAATGAGTGTGTGTGCGTTATTGTTAAGCACAGTCCTTAATTTTTGGGGGGAAGGTCTTTAAAAAGTTTTTAAATTTGGAAGAGAAAAACCTGTACGAACCCTGGGGGAGGGGATAGAGAGACAGAAAGAGAGAGAGGAGAGAGAGTGTGTGTGTGTGTATTTCAGACGCACCTTTAGACACTTACTTAGATGAATATACCCCGAAAGAACTAGTTGGAGATGTATGTGTATGAACACACACACCTCTCTTTGACCCTGCCTTTTCCCTTTGCTTACTGTCATCTACTATCTTTCTGCCTTACCGGTCCATTCTCTTGCCTTAAAAAAAAAAAGAAGATTTTTCCCCAGCCGAGGGCGGACATGCTGGGCCTAACTATTTCTTAGTTAAGCGCTTAGAGTTTTAAGTATCAGCGCTCTGTAAATTGTCTTAATAAATAGACGCATAATGGCAATATGACGCATCTGCGGTCATATGACAGCAGACCTGTTTACTCTACTCTTCGAGTAGCATTCTACTCATTCTGGACCTCTACTACTCTTCAAAATTGAAAATAATGCTCTTTACTACTCATTTTCAGTGAACATTGTTTGATGGTTTAATGAATAAAACTACACATTTTGCACCAAAACTATTCCTTTCAGCTATCCAGACTACTCGAGACTTATGTAGGGGGTAAACAGGTCTGTGACAGGAAACTGCGCGATTGAAGAAGAAAAAAAATCTGGGGATTTCTTGTCTGGTGGGCAAGGGCTTTCCACAATAAACAAATTCCCGTCCAGACTCCTGGTATCAGGATATCGTAGTGTGGGACATGTCTAGCGCAATTTGTGGTTGTTGAATTTTGCGATGCGCTGTTGTTATCGTTTCAGGCCCTCTGCTGAATGAGGCTTATTTCCAGTTCAGCCTGACCACCCCCTCCCCTATGCCGGCCTATCTCAACATCCACTACATCTGTGAGAGTGCCTCACGACTGCTGTTCCTCTCCATGCATTGGACCAGATCTCTGCCCTGCTTCCAGATGCTATCGTTAGTACTGTTGTCGTTGTAATCATCGTTAGTGTTGTTGTTGTCATCATCATCTTCACTATCATCTGTGAGAGTGCCTCACGACTGCTGTTCCTGTCCATGCATTGGACCAGATCTCTGCCCTGCTTCACGATGTTATCGTTAGTACTGTTGTCGTTGTAATCATCGTTAGTGTTGTTGTTGTCGTCATCATCTTCACTATCATCTGTGAGAGCGCCTCACGACTGCTGTTCCTCTCCATGCATTGGACCAGATCTCTGCCCTGCTTCCAGATGCTATCGTTAGTACTGTTGTCGTTGTAATCATCGTTAGTGTTGTTGTCGTCATCATCATCACTATCATCTGTGAGAGTGCCTCACGACTGCTGTTCCTGTCCATGCATTGGACCAGATCTCTGCCCTGCTTCCAGATGCTATCGTTAGTACTGTTGTCGTTGTAATCATCGTTAGTGTTGTTGTCATCATCTTCACTATCATCTGTGAGAGTGCCTCACGACTGCTGTTCCTGTCCATGCATTGGACCAGATCTCTGCCCTGCTTCCAGATGTTATCGTTAGTACTGTTGTCGTTGTAATCATCGTTAGTGTTGTTGTCGTCATCATCATCACTATCATCTGTGAGAGTGCCTCACGACTGCTGTTCCTCCATGCATTGGACCAGATCTCTGCCCTGCTTCCAGATGCTATCGTTAGTACTGTTGTCGTTGTAATCATCGTTAGTGTTGTTGTTGTCGTCATCATCATCACTATCATCTACGAGAGTGCCTCACGACTGCTGTTCCTGTCCATGCATTGGACCAGATCTCTGCCCTGCTTCCAGATGCTATCGTTAGTACTGTTGTCGTTGTAATCATCGTTAGTGTTGTTGTTGTCATCATCTTCACTATCATCTGTGAGAGCGCCTCACGACTGCTGTTCCTGTCCATGCATTGGACCAGATCTCTACCCTGCTTCCAGATGTTATCGTTAGTACTGTTGTCATTATAATCATCGTTAGTGTTGTCGTCGTCGTCATCATCATCATCATTAGTACTGTTGTCGTTATAATCATTGTTAGTGTTGTAGTCATCATCATCATCATAGATGATACTACTGTTGTCGTTATAATCATCGTTAGTGTTGTCGTCATCGTCGTCATCATCATCTACAAGAGCACTTCTCGTCTCCTGTTCCTCCATGCATTGGACGAGGTTCTTGCCCTGCTTCCAGATGTTATCGTTAGTATTGTTATTATAGTCATCGTTAGTGTTGTCGTCATCAAAATTATCATTATAGTCATCATCATCTACGAGAGCGTTTCTCTCCTTCTGTTCCTCTCCATGCTTTGGACAAGATCTCTGCTCTGCTTCCAGATGTTATTGTCAGTATTCCAGATGTTATCGTCAGTATGGCTGTCATTATAATCATCGTTAGTGTTGTCGTCGTCGTCATTGGACAAGATCTCTGCTCTGCTTCCAGATGTTATCGTCAGTATGGTTGTCATTATAATCATCGTTAGTGTTGTCATCGTCGTCATTGAACAAGATCTCTGCTCTGCTTCCAGATGTTATCGTCAGTATGGCTGTCGTTATAATCATCGTTAGTGTTGTCGTCGTCATTGGACAAGATCTCTGTTCTGCTTCCAGATGTTATCGTCAGTATGGTTGTCGTTATAATCATCGTTAGTGTTGTCGTCGTCATTGGACAAGATCTCTGCTCTGCTTCCAGATGTTATCGTCAGTATGGTTGTTATAATCATCGTTAGTGTTGTCGTCGTCATTTGACAAGATCTCTGCTCTGCTTCCAGATGTTATCGTCAGTATGGTTGTCATTATAATCATCGTTAGTGTTGTCGTCGTCGTCATTGGACAAGATCTCTGCTCTGCTTCCAGATGTTATCGTCAGTATGGTTGTCATTATAATCATCGTTAGTGTTGTCGTCGTCATTGGACAAGATCTCTGCTCTGCTTCCAGATGTTATCGTCAGTATGGTTGTCGTTATAATCATCGTTAGTGTTGTCGTCGTCATTGGACCAGATCTCTGCTCTGCTTCCAGATGTTATCGTCAGTATAGTTGTCGTTATAATCATCGTTAGTGTTGTCGTCGTCATTGGACAAGATCTCTGCTCTGCTTCCAGATGTTATCATCAGTATGGTTGTCATTATAATCATCGTTAGTGTTGTCGTCGTCGTCATTGGACAAGATCTCTGCTCTGCTTCCAGATGTTATCGTCAGTATGACTGTCGTTGTAATCATCGTTAGTGTTGTCGTCGTCGTCATTGGACCTAAAGATCTCTGCTCTGCTTCCAGATGTTATCGTCAGTATGGTTGTCATTATAATCATCGTTAGTGTTGTCGTCGTCGTCATTGGACAAGATCTCTGCTCTGCTTCCAGATGTTATCGTCAGTATGGCTGTCATTATAATCATCGTTAGTGTTGTCGTCGTCGTCATTGGACAAGATCTCTGCTCTGCTTCCAGATGTTATCGTCAGTATGGCTGTCATTATAATCATCGTTAGTATTGTCGTCGTCGTCATTGGACAAGATCTCTGCTCTGCTTCCAGATGTTATCGTCAGTATGGTTGTCATTATAATCATCGTTAGTGTTGTCGTCATTGGACAAGATCTCTGCTCTGCTTCCAGATGTTATCGTCAGTATGGCTGTCATTATAATCATCGTTAGTGTTGTCGTCATTGGACAAGATCTCTGCTCTGCTTCCAGATGTTATCGTCAGTATGGCTGTCATTATAATCATCGTTAGTGTTGTCGTCATCATCATTGGACAAGATCTCTTCTCTGCTTCCAGATGTTATCGTCAGTATGGTTGTCATTATAATCATCGTTAGTGTTGTCGTCGTCATCATTGGACAAGATCTCTGCTCTGCTTCCAGATGTTATCGTCAGTATGGCTGTCATTATAATCATCGTTAGTGTTGTTGTCGTCATTGGACAAGATCTCTGCTCTGCTTCCAGATGTTATCGTCAGTATGGCTGTCATTATAATCATCGTTAGTGTTGTTGTCGTCGTCATTGGACAAGATCTCTTCTCTGCTTCCAAATGTTATCGTCAGTATGGTTGTCATTATAATCATCGTTAGTGTTGTCGTCGTCGTCATTGGACAAGATCTCTGCTCTGCTTCCAGATGTTATCGTCAGTATGGTTGTCATTATAATAATCGTTAGTGTTGTCGTCGTCATTGGACAAGATCTCTGCTCTGCTTCCAGATGTTATCGTCAGTATGGTTGTCGTTATAATCATCGTTAGTGTTGTCGTCGTCATTGGACAAGATCTCTGCTCTGCTTCCAGATGTTATCGTCAGTATGACTGTCGTTATAATCATTGTTAGTGTTGTCGTCGTCGTCATTGGACAAGATCTCTGCTCTGCTTCCAGATGTTATCGTCAGTATGGTTGTCGTTATAATCATCGTTAGTGTTGTCGTCGTCGTCATTGGACAAGATCTCTGCTCTGCTTCCAGATGTTATCGTCAGTATGGCTGTCATTATAATCATCGTTAGTGTTGTCGTCGTCGTCATTGGACAAGATCTCTGCTCTGCTTCCAGATGTTATCGTCAGTATGGCTGTCATTATAATCATCGTTAGTAATAGTATTGTCGTCGTCGTCATTGGACAAGATCTCTGCTCTGCTTCCAGATGTTATCGTCAGTATGGTTGTCATTATAATCATCGTTAGTGTTGTCGTCATTGGACAAGATCTCTGCTCTGCTTCCAGATGTTATCGTCAGTATGGCTGTCATTATAATCATCGTTAGTGTTGTCGTCGTCGTCATTGGACAAGATCTCTGCTCTGCTTCCAGATGTTATCGTCAGTATGGCTGTCATTATAATCATCGTTAGTGTTGTCGTCATCGTCATTGGACAAGATCTCTTCTCTGCTTCCAGATGTTATCGTCAGTATGGTTGTCATTATAATCATTGTTAGTGTTGTCGTCGTCATCATTGGACAAGATCTCTGCTCTGCTTCCAGATGTTATCGTCAGTATGGCTGTCATTATAATCATCGTTAGTGTTGTTGTCGTCATTGGACAAGATCTCTGCTCTGCTTCCAGATGTTATCGTCAGTATGGCTGTCATTATAATCATCGTTAGTGTTGTTGTCGTCGTCATTGGACAAGATCTCTTCTCTGCTTCCAAATGTTATCGTCAGTATGGTTGTCATTATAATCATCGTTAGTGTTGTCGTCGTCGTCATTGGACAAGATCTCTGCTCTGCTTCCAGATGTTATCGTCAGTATGGTTGTCATTATAATAATCGTTAGTGTTGTCGTCGTCATTGGACAAGATCTCTGCTCTGCTTCCAGATGTTATCGTCAGTATGGTTGTCATTATAATAATCGTTAGTGTTGTCGTCGTCATTGGACAAGATCTCTGCTCTGCTTCCAGATGTTATCGTCAGTATGGTTGTCGTTATAATCATCGTTAGTGTTGTCGTCGTCATTGGACCAGATCTCTGCTTTGCTTCCAGATGTTATCGTCAGTATAGTTGTCGTTATAATCATCGTTAGTGTTGTCGTCGTCGTCATTGGACAAGATCTCTGCTCTGCTTCCATATGTTATCATCAGTATGACTGTCGTTATAATCATTGTTAGTGTTGTCGTCGTCGTCATTGGACAAGATCTCTGCTCTGCTTCCAGATGTTATCGTCATTATGGCTGTCATTATAATCATCATTAGTGTTGTCGTCGTCGTCATTGGACAAGATCTCTGCTCTGCTTCCAGATGTTATCGTCAGTATGGCTGTCATTATAATCATCGTTAGTGTTGTCGTCGTCGTCATTGGACAAGATCTCTTCTCTGCTTCCAGATGTTATCGTCAGTATGGCTGTCATTATAATCATCGTTAGTGTTGTCGTCGTCGTCATTGGACAAGATCTCTGCTCTGCTTCCAGATGTTATCGTCAGTATGGCTGTCATAATCATCGTTAGTGTTGTCATCGTCGTCATTGGACAAGATCTCTTCTCTGCTTCCAGATGTTATCGTCAGTATGGCTGTCATTATAATCATCGTTAGTGTTGTTGTCGTCATCATTGGACAAGATCTCTGCTCTGCTTCCAGATGTTATCGTCAGTATGGCTGTCATTATAATCATCGTTAGTGTTGTTGTCGTCGTCATTGGACAAGATCTCTTCTCTGCTTCCAAATGTTATCGTCAGTATGGTTGTCATTATAATCATCGTTAGTGTTGTCGTCGTCGTCATTGGACAAGATCTCTGCTCTGCTTCCAGATGTTATCGTCAGTATGGTTGTCATTATAATAATCGTTAGTGTTGTCGTCGTCATTGGACAAGATCTCTGCTCTGCTTCCAGATGTTATCGTCAGTATGGTTGTCGTTATAATCATCGTTAGTGTTGTCGTCGTCATTGGACCAGATCTCTGCTCTGCTTCCAGATGTTATCGTCAGTATGGTTGTCATTATAATAATCGTTAGTGTTGTCGTCGTCATTGGACAAGATCTCTGCTCTGCTTCCAGATGTTATCGTCAGTATGGTTGTCATTATAATCATCGTTAGTGTTGTTGTCGTCGTCATTGGACAAGATCTCTGCTCTGCTTCCAGATGTTATCGTCAGTATGGTTGTCGTTATAATCATCGTTAGTGTTGTCGTCGTCGTCATTGGACAAGATCTCTGCTCTGCTTCCAGATGTTATCGTCAGTATGGCTGTCATTATAATCATCGTTAGTGTTGTCGTCGTCATTGGACAAGATCTCTGCTCTGCTTCCAGATGTTATCGTCAGTATGGTTGTCGTTATAATCATCGTTAGTGTTGTCGTCGTCGTCATTGGACAAGATCTCTGCTCTGCTTCCAGATGTTATTGTCAGTATGGCTGTCATTATAATCATCGTTAGTGTTGTCGTCGTCGTCATTGGACAAGATCTCTGCTCTGCTTCCAGATGTTATCGTCAGTATGGTGTGTCATTATAATCATCGTTAGTGTTGTCGTCGTCGTCATTGGACAAGATCTCTGCTCTGCTTCCAGATGTTATCGTCAGTATGGCTGTCATTATAATCATCGTTAGTGTTGTCATCGTCGTCATTGGACAAGATCTCTTCTCTGCTTCCAGATGTTATCGTCAGTATGGTTGTCATTATAATCATCGTTAGTGTTGTCGTCGTCATTTGGACAAGATCTCTGCTCTGCTTCCAGATGTTATCGTCAGTATGGCTGTCATTATAATCATCGTTAGTGTTGTCGTCGTCGTCATTGGACAAGATCTCTGCTCTGCTTCCAAATGTTATCGTCAGTATGGCTGTCATTATAATCATCGTTAGTGTTGTCGTCGTCGTCATTGGACAAGATCTCTGCTCTGCTTCCAGATGTTATCGTCAGTATGGCTGTCATTATAATCATCGTTAGTGTTGTCGTCGTCGTCATTGGACAAGATCTCTGCTCTGCTTCCAGATGTTATCGTCAGTATGGCTGTCATTATAATCATCGTTAGTGTTGTCGTCGTCGTCATTGGACAAGATCTCTGCTCTGCTTCCAGATGTTATCGTCAGTATGGCTGTCATTATAATCATCGTTAGTGTTGTCGTCGTCATTGGACAAGATCTCTGCTCTGCTTCCAGATGTTATCGTCAGTATGGCTGTCATTATAATCATCGTTAGTGTTGTCGTCGTCGTCATTGGACAAGATCTCTGCTCTGCTTCCAGATGTTATCGTCAGTATGGTTGTCGTTATAATCATCGTTAGTGTTGTCGTCGTTTGTCATTGGACAAGATCTCTGCTCTGCTTCCAGATGTTATCGTCAGTATGGTTGTCATTATAATCATCGTTAGTGTTGTCGTCGTCATTGGACAAGATCTCTGCTCTGCTTCCAGATGTTATCGTCAGTATGGTTGTCGTTATAATCATCGTTAGTGTTGTCGTCATTGGACAAGATCTCTGCTCTGCTTCCAGATGTTATCGTCAGTATGGCTGTCATTATAATCATCGTTAGTGTTGTCGTCGTCATTGGACAAGATCTCTGCTCTGCTTCCAGATGTTATCGTCAGTATGGTTGTCATTATAATCATCGTTAGTGTTGTCGTTGTCGTCATTGGACAAGATCTCTGCTCTGCTTCCAGATGTTATCGTCAGTATGGCTGTCATTATAATCATTGTTAGTGTTGTCGTCGCTGTGTTGTGTGGTGTGTAATCTGCATGCTTTGCTGTGTGCAGGGCGGACACACAGACAGCCTTGGTTCGGTGGTGCTGGAGTGAGCTCTTCACCTTAGGTTTGGCCCAGTGTTCCCAAGTCATGTGTCTGCCGACGATACTGGCCGCCATCTTGAACCACCTGCAGTCTTCGGTGCAGAGTGGAGAAGGTAAAAATAATAAAAATCCTCTGAAGTCGGAGTGTGGCTGCCCACGTGGCGAGGTGATCAAAAACGGTCACACACGTAATGTTCTCATCCCTAGCTGGTGTATTTGTACTATGGTGTTCAGGTGCTTCGGCTGTTGGGATGATCCCTGGAGTCTTTAAGCCAGGGTATGACAACGACAACAACATAATAAATGATATTAAAAAGGGTGATTCTTTTCTGATGTAACAGGTCAAAAGGAAGTATAGTATTTCTGAAAGATAATCTCACTCGTAGCTTTCTCCAAGCGTCCGCCTGGCTTCCTCAATGCTTGCACACTGAAGATAACAAAATGTGACAATAGAACAAAACGTTTTTCTTTTTTTTCTTGTCAAAAGGCAAAAGCAGTTCGGACAAAACTCATTGATTTTCTTTGACAAGAGCAGCCGTTACAAGGGAAAGAAGTTGATAATTGTTAACATAATTTTAAAGGTTATTTATTTGGTTATTTTATTTTATTTTTTGTTTTGCTGTCCCATCTTCTAGGCCATACAGTGGCATTGTTCCCACACCTCTCATTCCGAATCCCAATTGGTAGCCACATCCTGGCTTGTCTGGTTGCATAATCCGAAATCAGCAGTCCAAAGGGAGCGAATCTATGTTAGGCCGTCAGGAGGCAACCCTCTGAGGAGACACTGCACTGCTGCTGAGTCAGTTTGGTGGAGTTCAGTGCAGCCTGTTCTGAGTTATACGCAGGACCTGCTAACTCCCATACTGACGACAATAATGTCTTAGTTGCGGAGCCAGCGTTGAGTGAGATCCTCCTCCGAGGGCGCCACCACGACCGTCCACCGACAGCTCCCCAGAACATACTGAGCCTCATGACTTTGACCCGAACGTACCAAGGACATAGACTGGATATTTCATTTTGTTTCCAGACAAGAGCAGTCAGGACAAGGTGAAGGGGGTGATGGACCACATTGTGCGGCTGCAGGACTACATCTCCTCCATGACTCAGCTGCAGGTGACGCCCACAGAGTTCGCCTACCTTAAGGCACTGGTGCTGTTCTCTCCTGGTCAGTACACACACACACCCTCACCCCCTCCCTAACACACACACACCCTCACCCCACCCTCCCTAACAGTAACACACACACACACACACTACATCTCCTCCATGACTCAGCTGCAGGTGATGCCCACACCTAACACTTTCACCGCAATGTCACATTTTAGCACATCTCCTCCATGACTCAGCTGCAGGTGATGCCCACAGAGTTCGCCTACCTAAAGCACTGGTGCTGTTCTCTCCTGGTCAGTACACACACACACACGCACTCACCCCCTCCCTAACACACACACACACTACATCTCCTCCATGATTCAGCTGCAGGTGACACCTGCAGAGTTCGCCTACCTTAAAGCACTGGTGCTGTTCTCTCCTGGTCAGTACACACTCACACCCCTCCCTAGCACACACACACACACACATCTCTCTCCATGATTCAGCTGCAGGTGACACCTGCAGAGTTCGCCTACCTTAAAGCACTGGTGCTGTTCTCTCCTGGTCAGTACACATGCACACACACTCACCCCCTCCCTAACACACACACACACACACACTACATCTCCTCCATGATTCAGCTGCAGGTGACACCCGCAGAGTTCGCCTACCTTAAAGCACTGGTGCTGTTCTCTCCTGGTCAGTACACACACACACCCCTCCCTAGCACACACACACACACACACACACACTACATCTCCTCCATGACTCAGCTGCAGGTGACGCCCGCAGAGTTCGCCTACCTTAACCTTTAGCACACCATATTTGTTTCTGTGTTGTTTCCCCTGCAGCCATATTAATTTTCATGACTAGTCAGAGCTCCCAGGGACGCCCATTTGGGGGTCTATGAAGTACTACAATTCTAAAGGACCCTCTAAAAGAATGTGCAGGGGGTCCCAGGGATGCACTAGAAAAAATCTTTTTAGATTCGCAATGCCACTGGGACCTTTAGCACGCCTCTAGGACCCTCTATACTGTAAGTGAAGGAGTCCCTGGGACCCCTTGTTTTGCGGGATGATTGGGAGCACTGCTAGTTCTGGGCTTGACACTACCAACATTCAAACACTTGTAACTCCCATTGGAACAACACAGTTGATATGAAAGATTGTATACTGCGTCATGCCATTTTGGAGAGGTGTTGAGAACTGATTTCAGTGTTGTCCCTCCACAGTCTAGGGCCTTGATGGCCCTTTTACCGCGGTTTTCAGAGGATTGGACTTCAGCCTATTCTGATGCTTGTTGACTTTTTCTAGCCTAAGCAGGCGCTGGCGGCTGGTAGCGATCTTGCCACTTGTAGCCGATTAGGTTGCCAGTCACCGTTGTTACAGCTATTGTCAGTTGCCACAGCGGTTGCGGAGAACCGTCAGAACATAAAAATAAGAAATCTGTAGTTTTCCTTACTGTGGAGTAAGGAATAATAGAACACAAACATCTTTGAAAATGTAAGTATTGTAAAGTTCGGGTTCTGCCCTTTTTATTGATATATGGAAACAGTCTGTTGCTTATTAAATAAACACCGTAAAAAATAAAAACATCAAAACTCAACTTCCTGCCAAATTTACGTCATTATTTTTTTATGGACACGCAGTCCGACATCATAATCAAAATTTCGTCATTATTTATTTATTCCACACACACATGCTCAACAAACGGAGGAAAACGAAACAAAAACGTCACAATGTTGTCAAAATGCCGCCGTCGGCAAGGGTTGTAAGGAAAGGAAGGAGCGCCAGCTCACAGCACTCGCCTAGCTAAGCGGGCGCCGTCTAGAAAGAATTAACTCATTCACATCGCAACAATTTTGAATTATTAAAAAAACCTCACAAATCACTCCAGATACAATCCCATATCATTTTTAAACCCAAGAGAAAATACTTACCATACACACAAACAAAATATACATAAACAAAAGGAGAAATGAAAGAAGATTATGTGTTTTTACTTCAGGTTTAGACATAGGGAAGTGGTTGATCAGACTTTTTTTTATATAGACTTTATATAGAAAAACTCTACACCGATTGGCTTTCCCACAACAAACCACTACAAAAGCAAAATTGTGGTCTAAGGGAGTGAAGCGAGTTTAGAAGTGACCAAGGTATGGTGTGCACACATATTTACTTCCCTTGAATCAAATGCATCAAATTGACAGCTATCTATTCATTCCGGACATATATGTCCGGAACGACTTGAATAAGTTAACTTTGTTGTTTCGTCATTATACAAACGTCATTATTTATTTATTCCGCACACACATGCTCAACAAACGGAGGGAAACAAAACAAAAACGTCACAATGTTGTCAAAATCACGTCATCGGCGAGGGTTGTAAGGAAAGGAAGGAGCGCCGGCTCGCCTAGCTAAGCGGGCGCCGTCTAGAAATAATTAACTTTGTTGTGGTGGTGTGTGCAGACAACCCTAACCTGGGCAGCCGGCGCCACATGGACCACCTCCAGGAGCGCATCCAGCGCGAGTTTGTCCAGTCCCTGGTGGGGGCGGACACCTGGCCCTCCTCGGGGGGGAACAACAACGACGGCGGCGGAGGAGGAGGGTCAGGGG
This sequence comes from Phymorhynchus buccinoides, assembly GCA_017654935.2. Lineage (NCBI taxonomy): Eukaryota > Metazoa > Mollusca > Gastropoda > Neogastropoda > Raphitomidae > Phymorhynchus > Phymorhynchus buccinoides. Next base: position 12,039,925 of record CM065696.1, read on the forward strand.
ACGCCACCACTCCTCTGGGCGCAGCCACCAACCGCGTAGCCCGCCTCCTGCTGCGCCTGGTGCCACTCAAGACGTTCGTGGCCTCCACCATGGAGGAGCTGTTCTTCGCCGGGCTGATCGGCAACGTTCAGATCGACAACATCATCCCCTACATTCTGCGCATGGAGACGGCCGAGTACAACCTGCACATGGCCGGGCAGGTCTTCCCCATCAGCACCCCTACCACCCCTCCCGCCTCCTCCTCCGTGCCTGTGGCGGCCTCCTCCGATCAGAACTCGGCCCTCGTGGCGCAGATAGCCGTGGCCAATCTCAACGGGGGCGCCAGTCATCAGCACTAAGGTCACGTCTCCTTGTGTTGACATCCTGGATCGGTGGACGTGAATGAATCTCCTGCGTGGATTTGTCTACATATGGATTTTCCTAAAACTAAAAGTGGTGTGACAGCACAGGGGCGTCCAGGACTCGTGCCTGAGTGTGCAGCAGCTAGGGTTGTTTAGAATGAAAGGAGTTCAAGGCCGAAACGCTTGATTGAGGGGAGTGCTTCTTTTTTCATGATCTGGGTGCAGCTAGGGTTATTTAGAACGAAAGGAGTTCAAGGCTGAAACGCTTGATTGAGGGGGTGCTTCTTTTTTCATGATCTGGGTGCAGGCAGCTAGGGTTGTTTAGAACGGATACTGTGAAAAGGCCTATGGTCAACTTAAAAAGCTGTCAAGACCACCAGACAGTAAAACAAAGACATGAAAAAATGGATTTTATATTTCAATTCTCAGTGCGCTCTTCCAGTTCTGTCGAGTACATAGCCTTCATAGGCTCCTTCGACGTATAGTACCAGAATTAGAACGTAAGGAGTTCAAGGCTGAAACGCTTGATTGAGGGCATGCTTCTTTTTTGATGATCTGGGTACAGGCAGCTAGGGTTGTTTAGAACGGATACTGTGAAAAGGCCTATGGTCAACTCTTAAAAAGCTGTCAACACCACCAGACAGTAAAACAAAGACATGAAAAAATGGATTTTATATTTCAATTCTCAGTGCGCTCTCCCAGTTCTGTCGAGTACATAGCCTTCATAGGCTCCTTCGACGTATAGTACCAGAATTAGAACGTAAGGAGTTCAAGGCTGAAACGCTTGATTGAGGGGGGCTTCTTTTTTGATGATCTGGGTACAGGTAGCTAAGGTTGTTTAGAACGTAAGGACTTCAAGGCTGAAACACTTGATTGAAGGGTCTTCTTTTTTGAAAATCGATTGTCCAGCTCTCCGTAGAGTTATCTCATACTGCGGTGGAAATAGTTTAGGGTCAAAATGTCCAATCAAAGGGGTTTCATCTCCTGTTGTCCAGCTTTCCCTAGAGTTTCTTTTCACTTTATTGTCGTTGTACGCGTTAAACTTGCTCTCGTGATTATCCCTTACTTTACAACCTCACCATAATCATTACCTTTTCAATTGGCGTCAGATTCGCATCTGTGTTGCAGGACTTTGCATACAGAAAGAAAACGTGTACACAAAAAATGGCGAGTTTGTGCTACCTCACGAGATTTTAAAGTTTCTCTCTCTATGCTGGAGACTTGACATCGGACATTATTTTCCCCTCAAACTGAATTTGCTTAGTTGAAAGCCGAATGCGGGCAAAATATTAAATAAAAGATCAGCGCTAGAGATCTACATCCCACGATCTAGGATGTAACCCCTCTCTCACTCCCCCCTCCCCCTTTTATCACCTCATTTCAGATTGTAGGTGGATCTGTATGTCTGTCTGTCGCTGACTGAATACTACTTCTGGACAAAATATTTTAGTTTCTCTGGGACCCAGAGTAAGAGAGTGAAAAAAAGGGAAAAAGAAGAAGAAAATCTCTTATGTGAAATTTATGATGCAGTACGCTTTGATTGAAATTTCTTATGCAGTACGCTTTGCGTCGTGCTGCATATATTTATTTCTCTCATGAACATGCGAACTTGTGAACAGGTTACAGACTTTGCCCCCAAAAAACTCATACTCTGTGTAACGGAACTGCGGCAGTTAATTATTTTGCGGGTTGGTTGACTGGTTGGTTGGTTGGTCGATGACTTTGCTGGTAGGGTCTGATATCGGAAGATCTGCTGAACTCGAAAACGATGTTTAGAATGGCGTGATAAGAATGGAGAGGAAACGTTTGCTGCTTTTGTCGATAATAATGCTGCTTGTTTTTGTGTCTTCTTCTTTTTGTTCTCCTTCCTCTCCTCCTCCTCCTCCTCTTGGTCATCGTCTTCTTCCTCGTTTTCTTTCTTCTCCCGGCCCTTCATCTCCTCCGGTTCTTCATCACAGGACTAGCTTAGGGCTCTGGTCAATGGTAGGGGTGGAGGTGGGCCATGGGGAAAAGTGTGTGTGTGTGTGAGAGAGACTGCATGTGTGTTTATGTGTGTGAGAGAGAGTATGTGTGTGTGAGAGAGAGACTGTGTGAGAGAGAGAGAGACTGCATGTGTGTGAGAGAGAGAGAGAGAGACTGTGTGTGTGTGAGAGAGAGACTGCATGTGTGTTTGTGTGTGTGTGAGAGAGAGAGAGAGAGAGAGACTGTGTCTGGGGGAAAAAGTGTGTGTGTTTGTGAGAGAGAGACTGCATGTGTGTGTGTGTGTGAGAGAGAGACTGCATGTGTGTGTGAGAGAGAGAGACTGCATGTGTGTGTGTGTGTGAGAGAGAGAGAGAGAGAGAGACTGCATGTGTGTGTGATACTCTGTGTGTGTGTGTATGTGACTGTGTGTGTGACTACATGTGTGCGTGCACGTGTGTGTGTGTGTGTGCTAGGACAAGGAGAGAGGGTTTCCGCTGGTTGTTGATCTCATGGAGGAGTCGGTACAACACACCCTGTTGTATATCTATCGTGTGTAGCACCGTTGATGACGCCCAGAGTTGTACAGAACATGAGCAGAGAAGGCGTATTCAGGAGTTGTAGTTAGTGGGGGTGGTTGAAAGAGATTCAAGTCGGAACGATTGTGGCAGGTATCGTGGCCACAGGTCTCTAACTTCAGAAGTTGGGTGATCTTCTTCGTCGATCTCTCAGATGGTTTCCTGTCGTATGAGTGCAGATGCGTCATGCTGCTGTTATGCGCCTAACTGAGAAATACTAAATAGTTAGGTCCAGCATGTCCGACTTCGGCTGGACAAAATCGTTGAAAGAGTTTCTTGAGGAGAAAAAAAGGCAAAAGAATTGTAGATGACAGTATAATTAATAGCAAAGGAAAAGGTGGAGTGAAACTGAAAGAGAGTGACGGATAGGAGGAAGTTACAAGCACAAATCTAGTAGAAGGTGGGGGAACTATTTGTATGAAAGACTCCTCCACCCCCCATCCCACCCCAAGGTCTATGGTTCTAAGATTTTGATGGATTGCCTTGCACAAACATCCCCAATATTGTTTTTTTTACTATAAACATGTTCAGAAACGATGTGTGAGACAGAGCAGGCCCCTGATTGGTTGAAAACAGTGCAGGTGCTATGAGAGAAGTCCTGTCATTGGTTGAGCACAGCCGATCAGTGAACAAGTGACGGTCAACATTGTATGGTCATGTGGAAATGTCCCGTGTGGAATCTCAGCGTTGGTGTGTGAAGATCTTCATTTGATGAGGTTGGGGCTTCATACCTGCTCGTCAAGTCTGTCTGTCTGCCTGCATGTCTGTCTGTCTGCCACATTACAGAGTCATGAATATAACACGTTATAGCCCGTTGTATTTCAGCTTCTTTCATTGGTGATGTTGTGGTTTATTTATTTTCATTTGATTAGTTTTTTGGAAACTTGATTTTTCACTCTGACTCTGATTATTGGACTTGTGCCTGGACCATGGAAAATTAATTGGTCCAAAGTGATGAATACTTTATTAATATCAAAGAAACGAGGAATGTGTTGACCAGATCGCAAATGAGGCTTGGGCAGAGAGTCTATTCTTGGAGCGATCGAAACGTGATTGGTCGAACACTGGACACTGGTTCTCTATGTGTTGGAGACATCAACTGAGCTCGTCTGTTGGAGAAATGCTGATTTGTGTTTGTTTTGTGTGTGTGTGTTGTTGGCAGACCTGTTTACCTTTATGATTTTGCTGTAATTTTTACGAAACAAAAGTGAAATTACGGCGGCGAAAAACCCCATGAAAAAAACCCAACCCAACACCACTACAGTTGCGTCGGCAAGCAATGCTTTTGAAACAATGCGTTGAAAAAGTCATTCCGGTTCCCAGCATACAACGCGCGTCAATTTCTTTTCGTTCTGTTTCAAGATTGCGTCAAAGCGACCGCTTTGTGAGTTCACAAGCAGTTTGAACAGGTTATTAAGCTGAGTTTGAAAGAGAAAAGGCCAATAAGTGGTTTAAAAAATGTTTTTAAAGGTCTCCCAGTGCACTATTGCTTGCATATAATTGTGTAATTACAAATAGTTTTCTTGTTAAAAAAAAAAAATTCTTGTTAATTGGGTTTTGTGAAGAAAAAGAATCGTCCACACGTTGGATGACATTTTTTTTAAATTATAAATTACTATAAAAAAAAATCAGAAATTACAAATTTGCAAAATAGTGGTAAACAGGTCTGTGTTGGTTTTTTTGTTGTTGGTTGTTTTGCTGTCAGCTTTAGGCCCAGTGTGTATAGCCTATAGGCACAGTCACTGTACATAAGTTCACCACGCTTCTAGAACAAACACTTGAGGGAGCGAGAGAAGAAAAAAAAGAGACTTTGGACTGATGGAACCAAGCGCTTCGTTATTGACTTTCACGTGTTGCCTGTTCTCGCAAAATCATCCATACGTCAAAAGAACTCTGGTCAAATTTTGGAATTCAATTCAAATATTGTTTCATTATTGATTGATCTTAAGTTGAGTGTTCTTATTTAAAATTGTTTCTTTTCTTTTTTTTAGTTCATCCTGTTAAGGTGTGTTAAGCTAAAAGAAAAGAACGAAAAACAAATTGTGTGGTAAGTGTATGTACACAAGTGTCTTCTGATTGTTGAACAATATAGAAGGGTGTTTTTGAAGTAATTGGTGGGGTGTGGGTTTTTTTTCAAAACTAGTGTTGTATGGGCTACAATTTTCACAAGTGTGTGCTAGACTTTGTGACTTTTTCAAACACCTTTCATATTGATGTCATAGGTTTGAAATTGTAAAATAAATTAAAAAACCCAAAAAACAATGATAAACGCAAGTCTTTTACTTTCTAATTAGGTAAACACACATCTTGAAAAGCGGCTATTTCAATTCAAGTGATGGGTGATTTTGTGAGAACAGGTAAACTGAGATTTTTAACTTGTATATAATGTGCAGTCACCAGCTGGGGGGGAGGGGAAGGGAGGGGGAGGGAATGCTTGGAAGGGGTGGAGAGAAAGTAGGGAAGGGTGAAGAAGACAAAACAAAAGGGTGGAAGAATGAGAAGGGGGGGGGGGGGGGGGGGGTTGTCACGAAAGTGACTGGATTTCAAAAGTCCAACCATGTGCCATGCTTTGGGTTCAGATGTACAATTTTCCCTACTCCTGGTTAATTTATTGTGGATTTTTATTATATCTGTGTTTGACAACGCTTTTTGCGTGTTGTTTGTGCTATTGGGTGAAATTTGATCGATCATGGGTCTTGTCGTTTTACCATGCCTTGACTGGAAATGTGTGTGTGTGTAATATAAGAGAGAGTATCACTTTTTCAGTGTCTTTTTTTTTCTTTCCAAAAGGAGCCAGAATGGTCAGTTCATTGACCGTGGGCTCTCAAAGAAGATGAGTGTGTGTGTGTGAGAGAGAGAGAAAGTGTGTGTGAGAGAGAGAGTGTGTGTCTGTGATTTTTAATCATAACATCATTGACCTCCCTTTACAGAAGTTTTACCCCTTGTCTTGTTCATTCAACACATTGTCTTCTTTTTTTTTATAAATATTTTTCTAACTGTAATGGAGATCTGAAATAAACATGTGTATGTTTGTTTTAATCAACATACTGGATTGCATGTAAAGTTTTATCCACATTGCATGAAAACTGAAAAGGTTAGTTCGGCTTCACTGTTATTTCAATGTCACAACTGCTCTACCCATACCTCTCGCCCCCCCCCCCCCCCCCTTTCTTCCCCTAAGTTCATTTTCATATCTGGTTTATTTTACAGATCTATGTTCTGTATCTGCTCCCTATCGCCCCCCCCCCCCCACTCCCACCACCCCCCCCCCCTCACCCCCCTTTGCCTCTCCGTTTTCTCTCCCCAGTCGGGCATGAGATTGTTCAGTCTTTTCAATGGCACCAGAGGACACTTTTTTAGATCAAAGAGAAACCAACCGAGTATAGAATTACCTCTTAAAAGTGAATGCAAAGTGAACTAAATATATCGATTCTATTTCTAATGCTTTTTTTTTTTTTACATTTTCGCGACATGTCGCGCATATTGACGCGTCAGTAGAGTTGGAACGTTGCCGACCCGCCGCGAGAGTGATAGCGACGGGCAGCGCTTCCCTGAGGATGCATCGTGATTGTACTCGTGACGGTTCTTGTAAAAGTAACTGTGGCCAGGTTTTGGGTAGAACAAATGGTGTTTGAGCATACAATTGACCCCTCCTACATTGTCTGACACACTAACCAAGTCGGTAACAGTAAGTACGTGTAATTTTTATTGGTTAAATTGTGCACAAAAGCAACTGACCCTCCTACTTTTTCATTCACGAGGTTTGCCTGTAAGGCATGGAATTTCTGTGACGGACAGTGATGTAGCTGTTTTGAATTAATTCAGTTAAGCACAAATAACGAGTTGGTTTTCAAATTTTATATCAATAAAAAGATAAAAGATAAATCTACATCTCTATACAATAAGAAAGTCACATGCGATCTCCATTGTTTTAAAAGAAAATGTATTGGTAAAAGGCCAAAATTGGGTGTCCTGAGGGAATTTTCATGCCTTTACTGCAGTGTGCGACGAGAGGGGTTGTGTTAAAGGGGCACCCTGGCGGATGAGTTTTTGCAAGAAACATGTCGAGATCACCAGGAAAACACCCTTTACAGAGATCGCAACACTCACTTTGCTCTGGTTTCCTATAAATCAAATCGGCGATTCCTGCTTGGCGGAAGTGCTGGAAGTCAAATTATTTCACCCAAAGAGAAGGCATGTGCCTTCTCTTTTCTAATGGCTGCCTGAGTCGCTTAGACCAAATTACGAAATTTCCACAATACAAGCCTTTTTATTTACAGTTTACAATAGTTTCGCTCACAACAAAGGAAATAGCTCCAATTTTTTTTTTTTTTACTGCACTACAAAGAAGAAAAAGCTTCAACCACTCTGAGTGTCCTCCACCCACCCCATCCAAAATGGCTTCTCTCTCCGGCAACTCCGCCAAGAAGGAATCGCCGATTTGACGGTTTGATTTTTCAGGAAACCAGAGCAAAGTGAGTGTTCCGATCCTTGAAAAGGCTGTC
>CM065696.1:12052307-12064807 GCA_017654935.2 Phymorhynchus buccinoides
GATGAATACTGTTGAAAAGTAGGGGGATTATTGTGCACGTTTTGGTGCTGTTTTCAACTGATTCTGTAACGCCTGCTTGCCAGTACACCCCCCCCCCCCCCCCCCCCCCCCCCACCCCAACATCAAAGAAAGATTCTTGCTCCATAAATGGACAGTGCCAGAAAACGAGCAAAGTGAGGGGTAGGAAGGATTCATTTCAACAAACATCTTTGAGCCATGAGAAGAAAAAGAAAAACCCCAATAATTATTGGAGGATTCAGATTGTTCAATTTCTGTGCTTTGTTTGGATTTTGTATGCTTCATGGCCTTTTTTTCTTTCTTTTTTTTAACTTTGAGGTGTTAAAAATAATGTCTTCGGTTTGCAGTTTAATCTTTGATTTGGGTAAGACTTGCAGATGCAGACCAAAAATATTCCATTGTGTGAAGGCGAGAAGGTAGCATTACAGAAATGTGTTGGTGCATGGGAAAAACCTACATAAGTCGCTCAGAATGCTTTTAGTAAAAGCCAAAAGTATCAATTTTTTATTTAGGGAATATTTAAGTCTATGTTTATGTGTTCTACCAGTATCCAAAACATGACAGACAATTTTGAATGATTTCTTTGTTTGTTTCATTGTTTTCTAAATCAAATCAATAATAAAAACTAAGAGGTAAAATTGTATCTTCTGTTCTATGCCCGATTTCTGCAAAAAATTAAGTTATCTATTTCTAATACCAAACTTCAAATAATTATAAAATAAAAACTAGACAAGATAACTCAATTCGGCTTTCTGTGTATTAACAAGGAATCTTTGCTCCATTACGAAAAATCAAAATGTCAACTTATGCCAAAATTCCATTATGTCTGGTTTTCCTATGCACTGTCACATTTGGTCAACTAATGGGACTTTTTTCTTCTTTTTTTAGCTTTGAGGTTTTAAAAAGGTCTTCAGTTTGTAGTTTAATGTTTGCTTTTGGTACAGCTTGCAGATGCATGTCATCAAATATATCATATTGTGAAACACTGAAAGCCAGAAGATGTGGTGGTTGTTGGTTTACCCTGTCTAAAAGACTCCAGGGATCATCCCTACAGCGGAAACACTTGAACAAGTGCATCAGCTACAGATGAGAGCATTACGTGCATGAGCGTTTTTGATTATCCCGCCACGTGGGCAGCCACACTCCGTCTCCGCGGGGATTGTCTTTAGCCATGACAAGCTCCTAGCATAACGTCATCAGTCTCCTAAATCCTCCGAAGTCGGAGCGTGGCGGGGTAATAAAAAAAAACACGTCCACACACGTAATGTTCTCACCCCTAGTTGATGCATTTGTACCACAGTGTTCAAGCGTTTCGGTTGTTGGGATGATCCCTGGAGTCTTTAACCCTTTCACCGCCGGCCATTTTTCAGCCAACAAATTCCACTAAGCTTACCTGGGTAGAGAAACAAATCTGTCTGTAATATTGAGGTTTCCTCTGTGACATATTTAAAGTAAGGCCTATCCTTACCTCCCAAAATTAAGAGAATAAGGTCTTTGGATAACAGACCCTGATTTGATGCCTTTTAGTGACATGGGTGTTAAATCATTGTGGTGCAAAAATGCGACGTTGGCGGTGAAAGGGTTAAGCCAGGGTACGCCGACAACAGATAGAAAAGAACCTCTTTGTACATGTTATATACTCCATGGTACTCGTAGACACATGGTATAGCGCACACATTATTCAGTGTGATTTCTTTCTCTCATATCATTGCAGAGAAAGGAGACCAATGTAAATAGCGCCCCATCTCTCTATTTCTTAGCCCTGTACATACGTGGACCGGAATCTCAATGCTTTCACAACAAAAGTAATCCCCCCCCCCCCCCCCCCCAAAATGCATGTTTTACTACTCTTATTTGCGGTAATCTCAACACTTACCATGCCCTTTTTTTACGTTTTTATTTATCAAGCGTGAGGAAGGCTCATTTACATGACATTTGGGGGCTGATGAAAATTCTCACGCGAACAAGAAATATTCAGAAAGATGTGTGTTTTATCGTGTGCGGATATGTTGTATTAAAACGAGCACTCTATGTATCTTTGAATGAGAGTTCCGGTAAAGGTAAAGATGTGCCACCCCGCCCTGCATTTCTCGGTTAATTGTATTTTTCCGTTTTTGCCTTTCTTACCATACATAAAGCTGTATTTTAGGAACATTTTCAGCTAATTACCTCTTTGGAATACTAACCCTAGCCCTAAACCTAACCCTACCCCCCACTATGTACTGCAGTACACCGCGATTTGTCACAGTTGTGGTTCATTGCGTTTTTCCGTCTTTTAGGGTTAGGCTTAGGGATAGGGTTAGTATTGCAAAAAGGTTATTAGCTACACATGTTCCTAAAATACAGCTTTATGTATGGTAAGAAAGGCAATAACGGAAAAATACAATTAACCGAGAAATGTAGGGGGGGGTGGCACATCTTGACCTTTACCAGAGTTTGAAATGGCAGGTTTCAATGTAATTTGTGAGATGATTGATTTTCCGGAGTACCAAGAATTTTATCTGAACTTTTGCTTTTTTGAAGACAATGGTCAATGTGTTATTATTGCTCGTCTCTTAGTGCCATTTGCCAGATGATGGCATGCACCAGTGCATTAATTTTTATTATTATTATGTCATGACAATATTGATATTCACTGTGGGAGGGTTGTGTATGCTCTGCCGGGCCGGCTTCATATCTAGCATTTTGCTGTGTGTTCATGTCGTGTTTCGTTATATTCGGATCTTGTCACGCTTGTATGTTATCTTTCAATTTGTTTTTTTAGCATGTTAAAGCACCACGAAGCAGCACTGTAAAATTATATCCCAAGTGAATGAATACTCCCCCTTTCTCGCGTCGCTTCAGTTGCGGTTTATTTTGCCTCCTCGGTGTCGTCTACTGTCATTACTTTGGTGTCAGCATTTCAGTTTATTTTGAGGGAAATTGTTTTCACTGTCATCTTCTACCAGCTTGTTGAATGTCTGAACCATACTGAGTCGTGTTGCTACTATTGTAATTCGTTCGAAATAACTCATTGACATACAATTGACGACTCGTTGATATACTACTCATTGACATACAGTACTTTGCCGAACAATTCTGAATCAGATGTACATGTATGTTGTTATGAAATCACGCCACATATCTGTACATGTGACGCTGTTTGGTTTGTGAACGACAGTGCTGTTGTTGGTGTTTGTCACAACTGTCGGCAGTTATCGCATTACTGGGACGGATGTTCCTTAACTCGTGACGTAAAATTGAATTCTGGAATTGATGAAATGGAAATCGGAGATCATTTTCGTGTCATGCTGTCTTTGTGAAGCGTTTTGTCACATTATTATCAATAGTGTGGGGGTTTCGTTTTTTTAAATTTTTTCAGTTCGGTTTGGCTTCAGACTATTGGAGTTTGGACATAAAAAGTTTTATTTATTTGTCGTTGCTTTGTTCTTTCATATCATTGGATGAAAAACATGAAGCAAGCCTCTCTGTGTTTCTGGTATCTTTTTGAAATTGTGTGAGAGAATGTATGAGATTTATTTGTTTGTTTTCTTGGTATTTTCTTCTTCGTCGTCATCAGCAGCATTGTGCTCTTTGTCTTGTTCTTCGTTTGTATGTGTTCACGTTTGTATGTGTGAGAGAGGGTGAGGAGGGAGATAGAGAGAGAAACTCGAGTAAAAGAAGAGAGAGAGAGAGTAGTCAGAGAGAGCGAGATATATAGAGAGATATATGGTTTGTGTGGATGTGTTTGTTATTAGTGTTTGTGTTTTAGGCATATGCAATGTGTGTGTGTGTGTACTGTGACACACACACACACACACATATACAACTTTTTTTACAAGCAGTGTAAGCTTCAGACCCAAGGGTAGGCAGTGGTTGGGCCGGCATCATGGCTGGGTTCCGCTGAACGGTCCCAGTCTGGCTGGTTGTCTGGCTGTCTACCCACCAAAACTCTCTCTCTCTCTCTCTCTCTCTCTCTCTCTCTCTCTCTCTCCTTTCTTTATGTTTTTCATCTTTTCTTTTGTTTCTCTCTCTCTTCGCCCTTTTCAGTTGTAATAACGGTCAGAACTGACCTTGACAACTATATTGGAAGAAGAAGAAGAAGAAGAGAAGAAGAAAATTAGAAGAAGAAGAAGAAGAAGAAGAAGGAGAAGAAGAAGAAGAAGAAGAAGAAGAAGAAGAAGAAGAAGAAGAAGAGAGAGAGAGAGAAGAAGAAGAAGAAGAAGAAGAAGAGAGAGAAGAAGAAGAAGAAGAAGAAGAAGAAGAAGAAGAAGAAGAAGAAGAAGAAGAAGAGGAAGAAGAAGAGGAAGAAGAAGAAGAAGAGGAAGAAGAAGAGGAAGAAGAAGAAGCGTCAAATAAGTCCACCTCTGCCGGGCTAATAATTGTAGAAAACAAAGAAATGTTTTGAGGAAAGTTGGGTCTAACAAAATTGATTATAATTCAATGTTTTGATCAATCACAGTTTAAAAAAAGAAAAGAATGCTCAACAGGTGCATATTAATTTCACTCAATATTTCGTCAGGGGGTTATTGGGACTTTGTCAATGTCTAGAATGAAAAGGCTACCTGGTACATCTTAACTTATGGGCGGATTAATCAATGCAGGCCTATATATTTTTTTAGGGATGTTCGGTTATTGGTTAATTCGTCAATATTAAAGGTACCTCCCCCTCCCCCTTTAAAATAAAATAAAATAAAAGTAAAATATGTGGAAAGCCAATCAGTTAGTCGGTTGTTTTTTCTTCACCTGTTTGTTTTTTCCTCCAAAATTAGAGAAGAGCCCTTATAATAATAATATAAAATGTTATTGAGAGAGAGAGAACAATTGAATTGAACCAAGTTTTAATTCCTTTAGGCCATTAGCCCATAGAAACAGGGTCAAGGTACAAAAATTCAAAATAACACTAGACTAGAAACATGGTTAACCTTCCAAATACTCATCCATACGTTTCCGAATAGAAAATATATAAAGCTAACTTATGAATTTGAAACACAGATCCGTTACACAACATTATCAGTATATGATTGAGAGAGATGACAAATTTTATTGACAGAGAGAGAGATAGAGATGACAAATTTTATTGACAGAGAGAGAGAGAGATGACACATTTTATTGACAGAGAGAGAGAGAGAGAGAGAGAGATGACACATTTTATTGACAGAGAGAGATGACACATTTTATTGACAGAGAGAGATGACACATTTTATTGACAGAGAGAGAGAGAGAGATGACACATTTTATTGACAGAGAGAGAGAGAGAGAGAGAGAGATGACAAATTTTATTGACAGAGAGAGAGAGAGACAGAGAGAGAGAGAGATGACAAATTTTATTGAGAGAGAGAGATGATTGACAGAGAGAGAGAGAGAGACACATTTTATTGACAGAGAGAGAGACATTTTATTGACAGAGAGACACATTTTACAGAGAGAGAGAGATGAGAGAGAGATGACACATTTTATTGACAGAGAGAGAGAGAGAGAGAGAGAGAGAGACACATGACAGAGAGAGATTTTATTGACAGAGAGAGAGAGAGAGATGACAAATTTTATTGACAGAGAGAGAGAGAGAGATGACACATTTTATTGACAGAGAGAGAGAGAGATGACACATTTTATTGACAGAGAGAGAGAGAGAGAGAGACACATTTTTTATTGACAGAGAGAGAGAGAGAGAGATGACAAATGACATTTTAGAGAGAGAGAGAGAGATGACACATTTTATTGACAGAGAGAGAGAGAGAGAGAGAGAGAGAGATTTTATTGACAGAGAGAGAGAGATGACAAATTTTATTGACAGAGAGAGAGAGAGAGACACATTTTATTGACAGAGAGAGAGAGAGATGACACATTTTATTGACAGAGAGAGAGAGAACACATTTTATTGACAGAGAGAGATGACAAATTTTATTGACAGAGAGAGAGAGATGAAGAGAGAGAGAGAGAGATGACATTTTATTGACAGAGAGAGAGAGATGACAAATTTTATTGACAGAGAGAGAGAGAGACAGATGACACATTTTATTGACAGAGAGAGAGAGAGAGAGAGAGATGACACATTTTATTGACAGAGAGAGAGAGATGACACATTTTATTGACAGAGAGAGAGAGATGACACAGAGAGAGAGAGATTTTATTGATGACACATTTTATTGACAGAGAGAGAGAGATGAGATTTTATTGACAGAGAGAGAGAGATGATGACATTTTTTTGACAGACATTTTTATTGACAGAGAGAGAGAGAGATGACAAATTTTATTGACAGAGAGAGAGAGAGAGACAGAGAGAGAGAGAGATGACATTTTATTGAGAGAGAGAGAGATGAAACATGACACAAACATTTTATTGACAGAGAGAGAGAGATGAGACAGAGAGAGAGAGATGACACATTTTATTGACAGAGAGAGAGAGAGATGAGAGAGAGAGATGACACATTTTATTGACAGAGAGAGAGAGAGAGAGAGAGAGATGACAACATTTTATTGACATTTTATTGACAGAGAGAGAGAGACACATTTTATTGACAGAGAGAGAGAGAGACACATTTTATTGACAGAGAGAGAGAGAGACACATTTTTTATTGACAGAGAGAGAGAGAGAGAGACATTTTATTGACAGAGAGAGAGAGAGAGAGATGACATTTTATTGACAGAGAGAGAGAGAGATGACACATTTTATTGACAGAGAGAGAGAGAGAGAGAGAGAGAGAGATGACACATTTTATTGACAGAGAGAGAGAGATGACAAATTTTATTGACAGAGAGAGAGAGACATGACATTTTATTGACAGAGAGAGAGAGAGATGACAAATTTTATTGACAGAGAGAGATGACAAATTTTATTGACAGAGAGAGAGACATTTTATTGACAGAGAGAGAGAGAGATGACACATGACAAATTTTATTGACAGAGAGAGAGAGATGACACATTTTATTGACAGAGAGAGAGAGATGACACATTTTATTGACAGAGAGAGAGAGATGACACATTTTATTGACAGAGAGAGAGAGATGACACATTTTATTGAGAGAGAGAGAGAGATGACAAATGACAGAGAGAGAGATGACACATTTTATTGACAGAGAGAGAGAGAGATGACAGATTTTATTGACAGAGAGAGAGAGATTTTTATTGACAGAGAGAGAGAGAGATGACACATTTTATTTGAGAGAGATGACAGAGAGATGACAGATGATACACATTTTATTGACAGAGAGAGAGAGAGAGATTTTTATTGACAGAGAGAGAGAGAGATGACATTTTATGACAGAGAGAGAGAGATGACATTTTATTGACAGAGAGAGAGAGAGAGAGATGACACATTTTATTGACAGAGAGAGAGATGACACATTTTATTGACAGAGAGAGAGAGATGACAAATTTTATTGACAGAGACAGAGAGAGAGAGAGATGACAAATTTTATTGACAGAGAGAGAGAGATGATGACATTTTATTGACAGAGAGAGAGAGAGAGATGACAGAGAGAGAGAGAGATGACATTTTATTGACAGAGAGAGAGAGAGAGATGACACATTTTTATTGACACATTTTATTGACAGAGAGAGAGAGATGACACATTTTATTGACAGAGAGAGAGAGATGACAAATTTTATTGACAGAGAGAGAGAGAGACATTTTATTGACAGAGAGAGAGAGATGACATTTTATTGACAGAGAGAGAGAGATGACACATTTTATTGACAGAGAGAGAGAGATGACAAATTTTATTGACAGAGAGAGAGAGAGATGACACATTTTATTGACAGAGAGAGAGAGAGATGACAAATTTTATTGACAGAGAGAGAGAGAGATGACACATTTTATTGACAGAGAGAGAGAGATGACAGAGAGAGAGAGAGAGATGACACATTTTATTGACAGAGAGAGAGAGAGAGATGACACATTTTATTGACAGAGAGAGAGAGAGATGACACATTTTATTGACAGAGAGAGAGAGATGACAGAGAGAGAGAGATGAAACATTTTATTGACAGAGAGAGAGAGATGACAGAGAGAGAGAGACATTTTTATTGACAGAGAGAGAGAGATGACACATTTTATTGACAGAGAGAGAGAGAGATGAGATGACAGAGAGAGAGATGACAAATTTTATTGACAGAGAGAGAGAGAGATGACATTTTATTGACAGAGAGAGAGAGATGATGACATTTTATTGACAGAGAGAGAGAGAGATGAGATGACACATTTTATTGACAGAGAGAGAGAGAGATGACACATTTTATTGACAGAGAGAGAGAGAGAGACATTTTATGACAAAGAGAGAGAGATTTTTATTGACAGAGAGAGAGAGAGACATTTTATTGACAGAGAGAGAGAGATGATTTTTTATTGACAGAGATTTTATTGACAGAGAGAGAGAGAGAGACAGAGAGAGAGAGATGACACATTTTATTGACAGAGAGAGAGACACATTTTATTGACAGAGAGAGAGAGATGACACATTTTATTGACAGAGAGAGAGAGATGATTTTATTTTATTGACAGAGAGAGAGAGAGAGACAAATGACACATTTTATTGACAGAGAGAGAGAGAGAGATGACATTTTATTGACAGAGAGAGAGAGAGAGATGACACATTTTATTGACAGAGAGAGAGAGATGACACATTTTATTGACAGAGAGAGAGAGAGAGAGATGACACATTTTATTGACAGAGAGAGAGAGACAGAGAGAGAGAGATGACAAATTTTATTGACAGAGAGAGAGAGATGACAAATTTTATTGACAGAGAGAGAGAGAGATGACACATTTTATTGACAGAGAGAGAGAGATGACAAATTTTATTGACAGAGAGAGAGATGACAAGAGAGAGAGAGATTTTATTGACAGAGAGAGAGAGATGAGAGATGACATTTTTATTGAGAGAGACAGAGAGAGAGACACACACATTTTATTGACAGAGAGAGAGAGATGACACATTTTATTGACAGAGAGAGAGAGAGATATGACAGAGAGAGAGAGATGACACATTTATTGACAGAGAGAGAGAGATGACAAATTTTATTGACAGAGAGAGAGAGAGATGACACATTTTATTGACAGAGAGAGAGAGAGATGACAGAGAGAGAGAGAGAGAGATGACACATTTTATTGACATTTTATTGACAGAGAGAGAGAGAGAGAGATGACAAATTTTATTGACAGAGAGAGATGACACACATTTTATTGACAGAGAGAGAGAGATGACAAATTTTATTGACAGAGAGAGAGAGATGACAAATTTTATTGACAGAGAGAGATGACAAATTTTATTGACAGAGAGAGATGACAAATTTTATTGACAGAGAGAGATGACAAATGTTATTGACAGAGAGAGATGACAAATGACAAATTATTGACAGAGAGAGAGAGAGATCCTCTCCAACACACGACAGCAGCGAAAAAGGCCATCACCATGGTAACACGGTACCATTTTCAGTCATTCCTCTCCTTTATCCATTTCTGTTTTGGTCATATCAAATCCTCGCTAATTCAAAACCAATCATTACAACAACAACAAAATATTATATGTTACGAATAACTTTTTTTTTTAAAGGTCAAAATTTACATATTACCAATACAACACTGAATATTTTTATTTTTTAATCACTCACAAACACAATGTTTACAACCCATGTATGACTTTTTACGCTCTTCAAGCTACACACACGCACGCACGCACACGCACACACACATACACATAACATTCCAAAACGTAGCATACAGTAAGGGATGAATGTCAGAACTGCCCATCTGTGCTCTTTATTCCTTTTGAGATAGACCGTTCTGACAGGCACCCCTCGGTATGACAAATTAACGTTCAAATAATGTAACATCTTATAAATACTACAGTGGTTTTTTTCATTGACAAAAAACATCCTTAAGGTCTCTGTACAAGTGAACATTTTTCACTCTTTCACCATGGCAACACAGTGATATGCAAGTCATATCAAGGAGCGAAAAACGTTCTCGTGTACAGGGACTTTTATCAACCACTCGTCAAGAAGAATTACACCGTTTACGCATTGATGAAAATGTACAGGCAACCAAACAGTGCAGTACTCATTGAAAGCTCTTTAGTGTGAGCAAAGGTAATCCATTTAATATATGTTCAGGGGCGTTCTGTTATTGGATAATACGTTTATTGGTTTACTTTTGAAAGACATTATTTGCTATACACATACAGACCTACTATTTAACCCTTTCACCGCCAAAGTCACATTTTAGCACCACAGTGATTCAACACCTATGTCACTAAAAAGCATCAAATTGGGGTGTATTATCCAAAGACCCTGTTGTCATAGTTTTAGGAAGTAAGGATAGACCTTATTTTATATATGTTACAGAAGAATCTCCAATACTGCAGATGGATTTTGTTTTCTAACCAGGTTAATTTAATGGACATTTTGGCTGAAATATGGCTGGCTGTGAAAGGGTTAAAAGAAAGATGGCTAAGCATAATAATCTGTTGGGGAAGACGGGGTAAAAAGCGCATGGGCGGGTAAGAAGCCCACCCCAATTATCTCATGAAATGAAGCAAATTTCAGTCCCATTTTGCCCATGAGACGAGCGTTAATGTCTAGCATTCGTCTCATGGGCAAATTTGACTGAAATTTTCTTTATTTCATGAGATAATTGGGGTAGGCTTCTTACCCGCCCATGCGCTTTTTACCCCGTCTTCCCCTACGTTTTTTGTATAATCTATACCTCGTAATTGAGGTCCCTGTATTTTCTTTGAATTGTTCAACAGAAAGCGTGTCGTCTGCCAAAAATACCGCTCTTTAAATAGATCATATTAAAAATAAAAATAAACGAAGAAAGCATTTGTATGGATGGTACACTGTCCCACAGCAAAAAAAAACCAATCGCTTGAATTGGGCTTTCATAATAAATGCGAAAAATGCGTATGCACAGAGAAGAAATAAAACAAATAATACTACGAAACTGGAACTGTAAGTTTTAGGGGATTTAAAGGCTTGACTGAAAATCCATTTACACACAAAATATTTAGACGAACAAAGACATTCGATAACAAATAAAATGCTAATACTTTGAAAACAGCGACGGTGTATTTGGGTTCAACATCTTATCTGTACGGTTCTGACCCGGCTGGATTAAGTCCCTTGGTTTTTTCTGGGTCGATGTGGCCCACATACAGACTTTCCTCGTATACGATCGAGGCTGCTCTTTAAAGTGATGTCTCGTTTTCGTGCATGAGGAAATTTGTAAGGGAACCACACTTGGTCAATATAAGATTTCTTACCAGCAATAAGAGGGGAAACACGTGAAAACCGTGATTTTGACACGTGACGTACTGGGTCTTTAATAGTTAGACATATGTACACATCAATAGGCCTATGTTCTTTTATTTACATGTCATATAAAACGTATAAGTTGAGCATAATCATAAGGAAGAGACGATATCAATTTGTCTTTCTCTGGCTCTGACAAACCTGACCAAGACCAACAATTTACAGCATAGCGATTTGATTTGATTTTCGCCAAGGCGGCTACATTTTCACGGTTGTATGGTAATCTTTTCTGTCTGTTTGTCAACGACTTTACTGCTAAACGTTTGACTGAAATTATGTACAGACTATGTAGAATAATCCTAAAAGAACATATAATTTTGTTTTAGAGTAAGGCCGTGTGCACACATAAGCGGATATTCCACGCGGAAACCCGCGCGCAATCCATAAATAAGTGAAACAAAGAAGGGAGAAGATTTGCGCACGTGTCCGAATTTCCCCTATATATGTAGAGTTGTATCCTTCTTTCTTCCACTTACACTTATTAAATACTTGTAGCGGTGCCATAGCCGATGAGGTTTAACCGAGGCGTGGTTACACCTATCTGTATTAATACAAAATCGGGACTTTACTGGTTTCGTACTGCCTCCGGGCATTGCCTCCAGTATTGTTCCCACCATATTTGTATTTACAAATGTCCCATATGTGTCTGATTCAGACCAAGAGGACGTAAAACACCATTTTCGTCGTCTTTCTTCCACTTATTTAGGGTTTTCCGTACGGAACTTACGCGTCTAATGTGAACCCGGCCAAACTTCTGATTATCGTTCTGTTTACATAATCTCATTTATTTTGTTTGTTCATTGTGTCTTGCAACAGAGTAAGAATACTCTGGAGAAGGAAAACCCCACACTCATGTTCATGTAAGCGCTACTAGTTATCTTAGGGACAATAGGGTTTTGAGCTCAAACTAGTGCATGCAAAGTCAGAATTATTTTGAATAGGGCATTTGCCGCGTGCCGGCGACCTTGAATTTTACTGAGTTGAATTAGAAAGGTCGGGCAGAAACGAGCGCGGGCATATTAGCAGTCTAGTATAGAGAACGACCACTCGTGGCAAATGACCTATTCAAATTTCTTCAACGGAAAAATATTCTTGTTAGAATTTCTGACCTCGTGCTGATCTCTGACCTCAGCCGGCAGTATCTGAACTTGCTATACCGCGTGTTATGTTCTTCCAACGTTTTTAGCTACAA
>CM065696.1:12072307-12097307 GCA_017654935.2 Phymorhynchus buccinoides
TTCCTCTAGTCTGTCACGTTGGGGTTCTTGTTCATCAACTTCCTCTAATCTGTCACGTTGGGGTTCTTGTTCATCAACTTCCTCTAATCTGTCACGTTGGGGTTCTTGTTCATCAACTTCCTCTAGTCTGTCACGTTGGGGTTCTTGTTCATCAACTTCCTCTAATCTGTCACGTTGGGGTTCTTGTTCATCAACTTCCTCTAATCTGTCACGTTGGGGTTCTTGTTCATCAACTTCCTCTATTCTGTCACGTTGGGGTTCTTGTTCATCAACTTCCTCTAATCTGTCACGTTGGGGTTCTTGTTCATCAACTTCCTCTAGTCTGTCACGTTGGGGTTCTTGTTCATCAACTTCCTCTAATCTGTCACGTTGGGGTTCTTGTTCATCAACTTCCTCTAGTCTGTCACGTTGGGGTTCTTGTTCATCAACTTCCTCTAATCTGTCACGTTGGGGTTCTTGTTCATCAACTTCCTCTAATCTGTCACGTTGGGGTTCTTGTTCATCAACTTCCTCTAATCTGTCACGTTTGGGTTCTTGTTCATCAACTTCCTCTAGTCTGTCACGTTGGGGTTCTTGTTCATCAACTTCCTCTAATCTGTCACGTTGGGGTTCTTGTTCATCAACTTCCTCTAATCTGTCACGTTTGGGTTCTTGTTCATCAACTTCCTCTAATCTGTCACGTTGGGGTTCTTGTTCATCAACTTCCTCTAGTCTGTCACGTTGGGGTTCTTGTTCATCAACTTCCTCT
Organism: Phymorhynchus buccinoides; assembly: GCA_017654935.2. Lineage (NCBI taxonomy): Eukaryota > Metazoa > Mollusca > Gastropoda > Neogastropoda > Raphitomidae > Phymorhynchus > Phymorhynchus buccinoides. The sequence goes on from CM065696.1 coordinate 12,073,056, forward strand.
AATCTGTCACGTTTGGGTTCTTGTTCATCAACTTCCTCTAGTCTGTCACTCTCTTTAATCTGCCTTTTCGTGTTCTTACTGTCATCTACTATTTTTGTTCTGCCTTATTGCCTCATTCTCCTGGCTTTCTTTTTCTAAAAATAAATATTCCAAGTAATTTTCTTCTTTGAGCTCCTCCGAAATCAGAATGTATCGGCTGAATGCAGCGGGGAGACCAGTGAAAACTGAAAACCGGACTCATACGTATCTCACCCATTATGGCCATATGGCCTGCGAAGAAGAAGAAGAAGAAGAAGAAGAAGAAGAAGCGATGAATAGTAGTGACGTTGCGCAAACTTCAGTCAAGAAAACGCACAGTTTCAATGAGCATAAATCTGAAAGAATCTAATTGACAAAGAAAATTAGAACAAGTCCATGACAGAACTTTGAAAAGAAAGCAAATTTTAACTACGGCATTGACAGCCCAAGAGGATACTAGTCTACAGTATCTAGTGTCCCTTATTTGAAAGACGTATCGTTTACCACAAAAAGAAAAACAACCACCATGAACTAGAAATGCATTGTGACACTGAGAAGCCCGCCAGATGCAGCACAAACCAGCAATAGGGCAGGGTGTAAAAATCTCCAAGCATATTCTTTTAGCCCTCCATAAAAAACAAACACATTCGTATTAGTATTCGTATTCGTATTCCATACTCACCCACACCGGTAGGACCATTCTTCTTGTGTGTAGTAGAGGGACTGGCCGCCGCGGAACCCACCAAGATCCTCGTGATTTCCTGAGGAGTCGTCGTCGTCATCGTCGTCGTCGTCGTCATCGTCGTCTTCGTCGTCGTCGCTGTCGTCACCACCGTCGAGGTCATCGGCGTCGATGACGTCACAGGGTCAGAGGTCAAGGTCGTGGGCAAAGTCGTGGTGGCCGTAGCAGCGGAAGAAGAAGATGGAGGAGTGTAGGGTCTTGCGCTGGTGGAAATCTCTTCCTTCGGGGTCGAGGCATAGAGTGGGCTGGTGGTGGTAGATTTTGGCACATCTGACTTTCTAGGGGTTGGGGTAGGAGTTGTGGCTGGCATTGTAGTGGTTGTAGCAGCAGCAGTAGTAGTAGTAGTAGCAGCAGCAGTTGTAGCGGTAGTGGGCAAAGGCAAGGTTGTTGTGGTCGTGGTGATTTTGTCTCCCGGAGTGGAAGTTTGCGGTGGCATTTCGGTCACCAAGGGGGTCGGGGGGCAAGTAGGGTCCGGGAGTCCGTTGGGAGGGGGGATGGGGGGAGGGTCTTTGGTGGGGGTAGGGGGAGGGAAGGTGGAGGAGGGGGTTGGTGTAGGGGTGGTGGTGGTGGTGGTGGTGGTGGTGGAGGTTGAAGGGAGGAGCGGTGGTGGTGTGGTGGAGGGTTGCGGAGGTCTCATGGCGTTCTGGCGAAGACCTGTCATTCAGAAGAAAACGAAAAAAAAAAGTTGAAACTATCATTTATTCATTTCAAACATTTTGTGTCTATATAAAAACTTTCCTTATCTCTGAGAACAAGAATTGTGGGGGGGGGGGGGGGGGCCGTCCCCCCCCCCCCCCCCCCCCCCCACACAACACATAATTGCCCCTCTTTTTTTATTTAAAGAAATGGAAACTGGAAATATTGTATTGGAAGGTAACAAGAAAAAATACAAAAAAGGACGAAAACTATTGGTAGAAAATCGTATATTCCTAATAATTATTTGCTTCAGTTTGCAAATAAATCCCGGTCATGTGCCACGCGATGCACCAAACTACAATTCAGCATTAATATCAAAGATTTTCTCATTAAAATATATGAATTGAACCTCTCTGATATAACACTATGATGCATTGCATGGCACGTCATTCCAATATAATGTAAAAACAAGCGTGTCGTCGAGTGGCAGACAGAGTCCCCCGTTTCCCTTCGCTGCCAAGAGTTCTTCTTCTTCCATTTAGTCGCCAATACAAAGAAATACAAAGTTATACAAAGAAACGACAGACAGACAGACAGACAAACAGACACGAGAGAAAGCAATGTTCCCCCATTCATCATTCACTGAATCCGGAGGGTACTAACAAAATATATAATGGAACACTACCATTTAAACACAAGAACATAGAACACGAAACAATACTCTCTTACTCACTTCTTCTTCTTCTTCTTCTTCTTCTTCTTCTTCAAGTTCCTCTTCTTCTTCTTCTTCTTCTTCTTCTTCTTCTTCTTCTTCTTCTTCTTCTTCTTCTTCTTCTTCTTTGTTCTTCTTCTTCTTCTTCTTCTTCTTTCTTCTTCTTCGATCGCTCAGTTTCCTGTATATGAGCGCATTCCCCTCCCTCTTTCCTTCCCCCTTTCTTTCCTTCCCGGTGCGTCATGCTGCCGTTACTAAGAAATAGTTAGGCCCAGAATGTCCGTTTTCGGCCGGAGAAAAAGTTTGTAAGAGTTTTTATTTTAAGAGAATTATTAGTAAAGATGCAAAGAGAAAAAGACAAAGTCAAAGCAGAAAGATATTTTCCAGAAGGTGGGAACAAATTCATACGAAAGACACCCCCACCCCCACCCCCATCTTCCCCCCGTATCCCCTTGGGGTGGGGGTGGGGGTGGGTAGGGGAAGGCAACTACTCACACCAATGGTGTCGTCGCCTCTGCTGACCCGTCATGGTTGTGTATCCCCGTGTGTGGGGAGGTAGAAAGGTCCTCAGTCTCCTCAGATCTCTGACCACGCGCACCGCGCACTGCAGGGGAATGCAGCGACGACACCTGCAGTATTTGTTTTTAGGCTTTATGCTACTCCTTGCCGACACGAAAGGGCGATAACTTTAGGCCCGAACTGCCGATGCCCCCTGGTGACGAGTCAGGAGCAGATACTTTTCTGTGGCTATATACTACTAGTTCCTGACAAGAATCAGGGCGATAATCTTAAGTAGGGGGCGTTCGCATCTCAGGTCAAGAGACAGGGGCAGATAATTTTCGTATAAAGCCTCATTGCATTGATCATTGTCATGATGGTGATGATGATGATGATGACACCTGCAGTAGTTGTAGGAACAATTGCACTGATCATTATGATGATGATAATGATGATGATGATGATGATGATGATGATGATGATGATGATGATGATGATGATGATGATGTCGATGACACCTGCAGTAGTAGTTGTAGGGGAAGACGGGGTAAAAAGCGCATGGGCGGGTAAGAAGCCCACCCCAATTATCTCATGAAATAAAGAACATTTCAGTCAAATTTGCCCATGAGACGAATACTAGACATTAACGCTCGTCTCATGGGCAAAATGAGACTGAAATTTGCTTCATTTCATGAAATAATTGGGGTGGGCTTCTTACCCGCCCATGCGCTTTTTACCCCGTCTTCCCCTAGGAACAATTGCACTGATCATTGTGATGATGATGATGATATGATGATGTTGATGATGATGATGCTGATGACACCTGCAGTAGTAGTTGTAGGAACAATTGCACTGATCATTGTGATGATGATGATGATGATGATGATGATGATGATGATGATGATAATGATGATGATGATGATGATGATGATGACACCTGCAGTAGTAGTAGTAGTAGTAGTAGTGGTGGGAACAATTGCACTGATCATTATGATGATGGTAATGATGCTGATGATGATGATGTTGACGACACCTGCAGTAGTAGGTGTCGCTATATTCTTAGTACCTATACGCATGCATAATTTGAGCGTCCTACTCCTAGGTCCCTCTGTTCAATCGTCATTGTGCCAGGTGCTCGGCAGCATTTTCTGCGCCAATGACCTTGACCTTTGACCTATGACCTTCATTTTTTAATTTGGCAGAGATATTCTTAGTACCTATCCGCATTCAAAATTTGAGCGTCCTATATCCCTCCGTTATCGTGCCAGGTGTTCGGCAGCATTTTCGGCTCCAGTGACCTTGACCTTTGACCTATAACCTTAATGTTTGAAATTGCCGAGATATTCTTAGTACCTATACGCATGCACAATTTGAGCGTCCTCGGTCCCTCCGTTCAATCGTTATCGTGCCAGGTGTTCGGCAGCATTTTCGGCTCCAGTGACCTTGACCTTTTATGTATGACCTTCATTTTCGCCTAGATATTCTTAGTACCTATCCGCATGCAAAATGTGAGTGTCCTAGGTCCCTTCGTTCAAACGTTATCGTGTTAATATAGATAGTCAGTCAGTCGACCAGGAAAATAATCCACTGAAAACATTACCAGCTTCGCTCTCTTCGTTCGCGGCTGGTAAAAACAACTAATAACAACAATCAATGCGAGTACTGTAGACGCGCACAGACAGACCTATATAATATAAGAACACAGGCGCACATAGACACCCAGACCCAGACAGACAGAGAGACACATACACGCACAGAGAGAGAGAGAGAGAGAGAGAGAGAGAGAGAGAGAGAGAGAGAGAGAGAGAGAGAGAGAGAGAGAGAGAGAGAGAGAGAGAGAGAGAGAGAGAGAGAGAGAGAGAGAGAGAGAGAGAGAGAGAGAGAGAGAGAGAGAGAGAGAGAGAGAGAGAGAGAGAGAGAGAGAGAGAGAGAGAGAGAGAGAGAGAGAGAGAGAGAGAGAGAGAGAGAGAGAGAGAGAGAGAGAGAGAGAGAGCAACTTGAAAACTTGAACATTACTTTTCTAGGATAAAGATTTTAGGCAACGCCTAGTCTTCCAATCTGTCCTTGATACATATACGAACATAGAATACAAACATGGCAAGGCATACTATTACACATACATATTTGAACATAAAGGTAACAAAGCAGGTGCTATTATGTATAATAAAAGATAGGTTGACATAGGGATAGACGGGGTAAAAAGCGCATGGGCGGGTACATGCGTGTAACCATAAGAAGCCCACCCCAATTATCTCATGAAATAAATGCAAATTTCAGTCAAATGTTGCCCATGAGACGAATGCTAGACATTAAGAGCTCGTTTCATAGGCAAAATGAGACTGAAATTTGCTTCATTTTATGAGATAATTGCCACATGGGCTTCTTACCCCCCATGCGCCCTTTACCCCCCTTCCCCTATGCCAGCTTAAAGCTTGCATAGGCACATGCATACCTGCGTCCACCATTCCTTGCATCGCCTCCTCATGCGTGTAACCATACCCCGCACCCCCCAGCATCTCCAAGGGACCCATAGGACCCGTGGGCATCAGCCACTGCATCAGCCCCGTCCTCACCCCCTGTCGGTACCGGCACACCAGTGCGCGTGTACTGCGGTAGGTGCACGTGTACCCTAAAAGAAAGAAAGTAAACGTGGTTTTGGGTGTTGTTGAAGAGAACAATATTGGGGGGCAAAATGGGAATGTGAAATCAGTTTGTGAGATTAACCAAATTCAAGTTCTTTAACCCTCTTGCATTCGCATTTGTTACGGACAAAGCTTCTTCCAGTGTTCGGATTCTTTCTTACATTTTCAGGAAAATATGTCTTCTGAAGCACATAGAGTGCCATACAGTTACAATCACATCATTGCAAGTGAGAAGCTCCTTCATAGTGTGTGCATAACAAGCCAGAACTTAGTGCGTGATGAAAATGCCATCAGAGGGGGTCTCAGAGTGGGGGCAATTTACGGGCGGTTTTGGGCGGCTTGAATACACAGAGGCAACTTCCGGACGGGCGGTTTTGGGCGGAATAAATGCAAGAGGGTTAAGAAAGCACTGGATCAATCTAACTATACTATACACAAATCATCAACGTAAGTTTGATAAGGGCCACCTGTATACGGTTCGCTATATTTTCTATATTGGGGCATGTTCCAATGGTGTTAGATGGAACAAGAAATGGCAGTTCATTTCTTTTCCTTTTTAAGGGGGTGGGGTGGGGGGGTTACTTGATATAAAAACAGACAATCTCAAAATGTACTTTGAAAACGAAATGTTGTACTGCATGTGTATATTGTTAAAAGAAAAAGTCAAAGAAAAAAAAAGAAAAAAAAGAAATGGCAGTTCAGCTGAACAGCTCTAATCTTACGAGAGGTGGTTGCCATGGTAACGAAGGTGACGTCAAAAGCAATGGCGTCCGCGCCATCTGGCAGGAAGAGGGGAGGGAAGATGAGGAGGCAACTCCGGTGAGAGTGGCAGATGCAGCTGCTGAAACTGAAAAACGAAAGAAACTGACATAATTCTGCTGGCATAGTTTGCAACTAGAGCGTTAAGACGCTATATCATCAGCCGCGTGGCAGCGTTTTCGGCTCCAGTGACCTTGACCTTTGAGCAATGACCTTCATCTTCAAAATTGGCCTAGATTAGTGTTCCTGTGTTCCCAGGCGATACGGCCATAATGATCAAGGTACGTATGTGTCCGGCTTTCAGTTTTCACTCGTCTCCCCGTACAGCCGACACATTCCAATTTTGGAGGAGCTCAAAGCAGAAACAATATTTGGAGGATTTTTCTGGAGAAAAAGGCAGGAGAATGGGCCAATAAGTCAGAAAGATAGTAGATGACAGCAAGCAAAAGGAAAAGGCAGGAGGATGGACCAGTGAGGCAGAAAGATAGTAGATGACAGCAAGCAAAAGGAAAAGGCAGGAGGATGGACCAGTAAGGCAGAAAGATAGTAGATGACAGCAAGCAAAAGGAAAAGGCAGGAGAATGGGCCAGTAAGGCAGAAAAAGTAGATGACAGCAAGCAAAGGGAAAAGGCAGGAGAATGGACCAGTAAAGCAGAAAGATAGTAGATGACAGTAAGCAAAGGGAAAAGGCAGGAGAATGGACCAGTAAGGCAGAAAGATAGCAGATGACAGAAAGCAAAGGGAAAAGGCAGGAGATGGACCAGTAAGTCAGAAAGATAGTAGATGACAGCAAGCAAAGGGAAAAGGCAGGAGAATGGACCAGTAAGGCAGAAAGATAGTAGATGACAGCAAGCAAAAGGAAAAAGGCAGGAGAATGGACCAATAAGTCAGAAAGATAGTAGATGACAGCAAGCAAAAGGAAAAGGCAGGAGAATGGACCAGTAAGGCAGAAAGATAGTAGATGACAGCAAGCAAAAGGAAAAGGCAGGAGAATGGGCCAGTAAGGCAGAAAGATAGTAGATGACAGCAAGCAAAAGGAAAAGGCAGGAGAATGGGCCAGTAAGGTAGAAAGATAGTAGATGACAGAAAGCAAGGGGAAAAGGCAGGAGAATGGACCAGTAAGGCAGAAAGATAGTAGATGACAGCAAGCAAAAGGAAAAGGCAGGAGAATGGGCCAGTAAGGCAGAAAGATAGTAGATGACAGAAAGCAAAGGGAAAAGGCAGGAGAATGGACCAACGGGGAGAAAGATAGTAGATGACAGCAAGCAAAAGGAAAAGGCAGGAGGATGGACCAGTAAGGCAGAAAGATAGTAGATGACAGCAAGCAAAGGGAAAAGGCAGGAGAATGGACCAGTAAGGCAGAAAGATAGTAGATGACAGAAAGCAAAGGGAAAAGGCAGGAGAATGGACCAGTAAGGCAGAAAGATAGTAGATGACAGAAAGCAAAGGGAAAAGGCAGGAGAATGGACCAGTAAGGCAGAAAGATAGTAGATGACAGCAAGCAAAAGGAAAAGGCAGGAGAATGGGCCAGTAAGGCAGAAAGATAGTAGATGACAGAAAGCAAAAGGGAAAAGGCAGGAGGATGGACCAGTAAGGCAGAAAGATAGTAGATGACAGCAAGCAAAAGGAAAAGGCAGGAGAATGGGCCATTAAGTCAGAAAGATAGTAGATGACAGAAAGCAAACAAAGGGAAAAGGCAGGAGAATGGACCAGTAAGGGAGAAAGATAGTAGATGACAGCAAGCAAAAGGAAAAGGCAGGAGAATGGACCAGTAAGGGAGAAAGATAGTAGATGACAGAAAGCAAAAGGAAAAGGCAGGAGGATGGACCAGTAAGGCAGAAAGATAGTAGATGACAGAAAGCAAAAGGAAAAGGCAGAGTCAAAGAGAATGGCAGATTAGAGGAAGTTTCAAGCACACGGAACTTCCAGAAGGTGGGGGAACTATTTTTACGAAAGACCCCCGGTATCCCCAATGGCCAAGGGGAAGCTATCCTAAATACTTATCCGCATGCATAATTTGAGGGTTCAAAGTCCCTCCGTTCAAATGCTATCGTGTTAACGTAGTTAGCCACAGAGTCAGCCAGGAACAAACAATCGGACAGCAGTGAAAACAATAACCAGCTTTCGATTCGCGGCTGCTCTGCATAGACAGCTGAGTTTCTCTGATGACTTCCCCTCTCGGGGATGCCCTTCCAGGGAGAGACTTGCTTGCAGACCTCACTGACGCGACACGGTCATAGGTTAGGGTATCATTATCATTATGTTAGATGTAGGTTTTTACTGCAAATGAATGTATTATGCCTCTTGGCCAAACACTATTCTGCCCTTTATTTTACACATCCTATATTGTCTTCGTCTAATGTTGTGAATGCCTGGGGGGGGGGGGGGGGGGGGGGCTGCTCGGTGGCCCCTGGGGTCACTAGACTGTAACTTGACCAATGTTTATTGCGGCTGTACATCATTATCTGAATAACATTGTCCCCCTTTATCTATTATGGCTGCACACCGCGGAAATATTAGATCAACTATTTTGTACATACTTTTTATTTATGACATTGTTGGGCATCGCTGAAACATGAAATAAGTTTTCCTGTGCATAGTTTTTACAAGCATGTGAGTATTGTTTGGAATCCCCCCCCCCCCTCCCCCCCCCAACCCCCTTTGGATTGAAAATAAATTCATGTCCTAATAGGTTTTAATTGGAATCGAGTAGGTTCGTTTCCCTAGCCAGAGTCATGAAATATATTGGGCGACCTGATAGCGAAGAGCAGCTTACAAACACTGACGAACTGACGAACACAACAAACAACTTTTACACTGACTTTTATTGATTTTTATCCCTATGTGTTTTAACTACCCAAATCCATATCTTAAAACAATCATTTCCCTTATTATGACCCCCTTCCCCATTTTTTCCCGTCCCCCTATCGAATACTAACAAATGTCCCATATGTGTCTGTGTGCAGGTCGGAGGACGTCATAACAAGATTTGATTGAGTTTCTCTGATTTTTAAAATTTATTTTTTCAGTTTTTTAAAAATAATAATTAACTTGTTGATTTATGAAGACGCAAAAGCGTGAAAGAAAATAACCAGGAAAAAAAAGAAAATAAATATTGTTCAGTGCTTGAACAAAACAGTTCCTTTCGTTGAATTCAAGCTGGGGCATTGTCTTTTTCTTTGTTAGTTCCTGAGCGAAGCTTCGGGTAGCATTATTTTTGCTTCGCCGTCCGTCCATCCGGCCATCCGTGCGTCCGGCCGTCCAGCCGCGTTTTCTAGAAAACCGTTCACTCTATTTCAATCACTTTTAGGCCGGTTCACATTGAACGCGTAAGTTCCGTACGGAAAACCCTAAATAAGTGGAAGAAAGAAGGATAACAGTTTACGCATATAGGGGAAATTCGGACACGTGCGCAAATCTTTTCCCTTCTTTGTTTCACTTATTTATGGATTGCGCGCGGGTTTCCGCATGGAATATCCGCTTATGTGTGTACACGGCCTTAGTGTACTAGCTTTAAAGAATATTAGCTATCGATTGATTGCTTTAATTTTATTTCAAGGTCAAGATCATGCTGATTAAGGAGTTCAACCCCCCAAAGCACTTAATTGCTAATATCTCGCGAAGTTTTACACGTATTTCAATGCGGTGTTTTTTTCCACAACGTTTTCTGATGAAAGGGCTATGACATTATAATCATGAATTTGTCTGTGCGCTCGAGCACGCGTGCGCGCGTGCGAATCACAGGGTTCGAACCCCAAGGCTGTATCTCAAGAGCTGTTGCATGGAATCATTTCAAATTTACTGTGGTGGTGCATCACGGTACACAAAAGGTCTCATACAAAAATAATAACCATGCTGACCATGACCTTGAAGTTTGACATTGAAAACTTAAATTTCTTCTTGTGGACAGAAAGCTTAGATACAGAGCGTGGAAACCCGCCATGGTTATCTTTTCCTGAAGGTATGAACCTCTGAGTAAGGAAGGTCACTCCAGTGATCAATGCGAAACAGCCAGAACGAGTTGTCTTTTTATGAATGTACTGAAAACGTGGCAGACTTGAGCAGAAGAGGGGGAAGAGTGCTCAGATTTAGTTGCACGAACGATAAATTCCGAAAAAGTAAGAAAACAGTGTCTTTGCTCCTACTACTAGTCCAAAGGCAGCTAGGGTCAGCTAAGTAAAGTCAATGCACAGTACGTTCTCTTCATAAATTAATATTCCATTCACGCATGCTGTCATTGTAGTTGTGTTCCTATCTCACTGAACAACTCAGCTATTCTTTGATATCCCTCCCCTCTTTAATATGCACTCCCAGATCTTCTAGCAGAACGGGAGTATGTTGGGGTGGGAACGAGGGCTGTGCGTTTGTCTGTCCGTCCGTGTGTGTGTGACCGAAATGTGCTCCAGCTCATAGCGCCTAAATCACAGAACCGATCATAACGAAACTTGGCAAAATGGTTCCTTAGACCTTGAACTTGCTGCACGCGTTGTCATATTCACAGAATGGCAAGCCATACGGACGTAATCGCCGTAAAAGAAAATTTTGAATATTAAAGAAACACTGATTATTTTATAGATAATGGATGGATTTAAACATAACAGTATATTGAAAAGGTGTCGCCTAATAATATTTAAAAAAATGTCTGAGTGTAAAACCCTGAGGGTACGATATACTTCGAGTATGTAAAAATAAAACCAAAAACACAAAGATGGGACTTTGAAAGCCTAAAGGCTATATTATTTTCATCCCTATTCCTAATCCTAATCCTAATCCTAATTTCTAAGTAACGCTATGCCTATCTATATACATGACATTTATATAACAAGAAAAACGATTCTGACATTAGAGTTAAAAAAAAAAATCCCCCGAATTTCACCAGTAGATCTTAGTTGACGAAGTTCATAGGAGATAACTCGATAATTACAACTAAGAGCATACATTCTTTTTTCCCCCATTTTATTTCCATGTTAAATTATCAAACACTTTTGATTTTTGATTTTGTTTTGGTCTTTGCCTTGAATTGGGGGTTCTCTTCTTCTTCTTCTTTGATCGCTCAGACAGTTTCCTGTCAATCATCAGCGCAGATGCGTCATGCTGCCGTGATGCGCCTGACTAAGAAATAGTTACGTCCAGCAAGCCCGACTTCGGGTGGAGGAAATCTTTTCGAAAGTGTTTATTGGAGAAAAAAAAAAGGCAGGAGATTGGACCGGTAAGGCAGAAAGATAGCAGATGACAGTAAGCAAAGGGAAAAGGCAGAGTTAAAGAGAGTGACAGATTAGAGAAGTTACAAGCACAGAACTTCCAGAATAAAATTCTGCTTAACGTCCTCCGGTCTGGAACAGACACATATGGGACAGTAGTAGACATAAAGATGGTGGGAACGATCATAGAGGCAGTGCCCGGAGGCAGTGCAACACCAGCAGGAAAGTCCCGAATTTGTAACAATGCAGATGTGTAGAGAAACATGAACTTCCAGAAGGTGGGGGAACTATTTATAAAAAAGACTCCCGCCGCGGTATCCCCACGGGGGGAGAACAGGGAGTACAGTTTATATGGCTATGCCACCTTGTTTTGTTTTTCTTTTTCTGATCCTTTCCCATTTCTCCATTTCTTCTATAGCGCTACTATACTTCCCCCCAATCCCATCCCATCCTTCATATTTTCCTTGTCACTTATGCTAATTTATGCGGAACATTTCCCAAGTTTCCGTAATTATCTGCACGTGCAGTGACTACTTAGATCTTCCCAACACTGAAATAAAACTGTGGGTTTACTAAGAGCACCAGGGGCGGATCGGGGTGGGTGGCTCTGGACACCCCCCCCCCCCCCCCCCCCCCCCCCCCCCCCCCCCCGCGACAAAAAAGGAGGACACCCTCTGTCGCCCCAAATCTACGTTATAGGAGGGTGAAAATAACAAAAATGACTGATTTTTTGCTTGAAAAGCAATAAAATGCCAATGTAGCGCCCCGCAAATAGTGTGATTGAGTGTTAGAAGGCAAGGTAGGCCGTGAAAGGAGTTTCCAGAACCCCCACCCCACCTGTACCCTAGGATGTCAAATCAAATCAAATCAAATTCACTTTATTATCTCCAAAGGAGAAATTTTGTTCAGGTGCCAGAGTAACAAAGACATCGACATTCAGCATGCATGAATAGGAGCAAAAGTTACACATAATACACACTTAAAGATACACATTATATGTGGATACATACACGTCTAAGGATAAGCATGCATAGTTTCTTTTAACACGATGAACACACATTTAAACCTAAAAGGATCATGAGTTTAGGAGGTGGATGGATCTGGGGATGAAGGATTTCTGTGCCTTGGAGTTGACTTTTAAAAGTTTTGTAGCGACGTCCAGAAGGTAATAGTTCGTAATGTTTGTTCAAAACATGGGAGGTGTCATTTACAATCTTCCTGGCTTTATGCTTGGTTCGTCTTTCGTACATCTCATTCAAACCCATCTCTCTCTTTCCAACAACTTTACTACACACATTCATATGTACGGAAGCACGGACTGGACGCACGAACACATTCACATCAACAAAGGAATTAAATCTACTATGCTATAAGAGCAGCAACACGGCACAGTAAATGACAGTTATAAATGAAATCGTTTGTTAATGTAGTCCATGATTGTGTTTGATAAAGGGAAATAAACTTCCGAAATATTACCAGCAACAACGTGGGAGTTCGGGTGTTTTGCTCATCATTATAAATGAAATCAGACTGTGGAGCCAATTTCAAGAAGGCTGTTTTTATAAGGCAGACAATAATTCGAAAGCAGGGGAGACAATTTTTTTTTATTTTTTTTTAAAGCAACAACACCAAAGCAAAAAAAAAGACTGATGTATGATGTACCTGTAGTGACTATGCCCTACCTAACATACTTTCGCACTCTCTCGACCAACAGGACTTCAGGATATTTTGTACCGACGGTTGGGCAAGAGTGTTCTCTAAAATCCAACTACCACAGTGGGATCTCCCTTATAAGCCTTCCCGGCCCATTATAAGACTCCCTCTCACATAAGACCTACTTCTCTGAGACATTGCCCTTCTTTGTATGAATTAAAATTAACTCTCTTATAAGGACCCCTCCCTTATAAGACCTCATTTTGGGTGGTTTTTGAAGGTCTTATAAGGGAGGTTCCACTGTACTAAGCCACAAGGGGAAAGCACGCAGCCAAGCGATAACGTGAACTTTGAGAGTCTTGATATAGTCTTTCACAAACAAAAAAAGTCTGATGAAAATCCGTTTAACGTCCTCCGGTCTGGAACAGACACATATGGGACATTAGTAGATGTAAAGATGGTGGGAACGATACTGGAGGCAATGCCCGGAGGCAGTGTAACACCAGTAAAGTCCCGATGTTTTAACAATACAGATGTTAAGTAACTAAAGAAAAAAGTCTCACCTTTCTAGTCCACGTATAAGGTCCGAGGTGACGTTTCGATATGACGTCATTTTGCGGGGGGGGCGCGGGCACTGTAGCTGTCTGATGACGCAACATGATGACATCACTGTGTTGAGCTGGTTCCCTGCAGGACAGAAGAGATCAGGATGACGTAGAATGAAAGGAACCAACATGGTCCTCACAGGTCGAATGCTAGATTAACCATTATCAGACCTGTTTATTCTATTCCTTTCGAGTAGTATTCTACTCAATTTGCTCTTTAATTCGTGATTGCTACTCATTTTCAGTTAACATTATTTGATGGTTTAATTAATAAAACTACACATTTTGCACCAAAACTACTCATTTCAGCTATCCAGACTACTCAAGCCCTCAAAACTTGTGTAGAGGGTAAACAGGTCTGCATTATGTATGTCTGTCTCTCTCTCTCTGTCTCTGTCCCTGTCTTTGTCTTTGTCTGTCTGTCTGTCTGTCTGTCCGTCTGTCTCTCTTTCTGCGTCTATCTATCTCTGTCTCTGTTAATGTCTCTGCACCTGTCTCTGTCTGTCTCTGTCTCTGTCTGTCTCTCCACCCGCCTCTTTGTCCCTGTAAGCCCGCGCAAGTACGCGGGTGAGGGGAGGGGGGAGGGGGGAGGAGCGAGGGTGTAAACATTTCTACACAAGTTGGGAAATTTGGATAGGTCAAAATTGCTGATAATCCTGGTAGTATAACCTTACCATCTTGTTAACAGATCCCACATCACGAGTATTGTTCTTTTATATTTTGTAAGTTGTATAATCTAGAATGTGGTAGACAATCTACGTCTTGTAAACTTTAAATGCTTGTACAGGAGGCATAGAAGGGTATATTTGTTTTTGCAAAATTTGTCTATTATAATTAGTCATGTAACTGGTATGTCGATGGCAGTATGATTTTATTTCCAGTATTGTATCTAAGCTTGATTGAGGAGGTGAATGTGTTGTATGCTTCATATTGTAACTCTTTTACTCTTGTATAATTGTGAGTGTGTGTGTGTGTGTGTGTGTGTGTGTGTGTGTGTGTGTGTGTGTGTGTGTGTGTGTGTGTGTGTGTGTGTGTGTGCGTGCGTGTGTGTGTGTGTGTGTGTCCGTGCGTACATGCATGCGCGCGCGCGTGTGTGTGCGTGTATGCGTGTGTGTGTGTGTGTGTGTGTCCCTGCGTACATGCATGCGCGCGCGCGCGCGTGTGTGTGCGTGTATGTGTGTGTGTGTGTGTGTGTGTGTGTGTGTGTATGCGACGACCAACCCTTTGCCTGACTATGTATTTTTAGCTTTAAACTTAGCTTTCCCTTCAAGAGAATGCTTTCTTGTGGGAGAGCATTTTTCTTCAGGCAGAACTCTGCCCGAGCCTGCATCCCACTTTACTGAAGTATTCTTCTTCATTCTGATTCTTTTGACTGTTTAAAATGCTGCTTCTGCTGCTGATAATAAATAAATAAACGAATGAATGAATGAATGAATGAATGAATGATGATGATGATGATGATGATGATGATGATGATGATCGTGATGATGATGATGATGACTACGATGATGATGATGATGATGATGATGATGATGACTATGACTGATGATGATGATGACTACGACTGATGATGATGATGATATGGATGATGATGATGATGATGATGATGATGACAATGATGACGACGATGACAATGATGATGATGATAATGAGGAGGAGGACGAGGAGGAGGAAACAACGAAGAAAAGAAGAATGATATGCAGATATTCATTTTAGAATTCACTTAGTGTCCTTGGCCAACGTACGCTGATCCTCTCGGCGCCCGTATCTCCGGTATTTCTGGACGGATTGCCTTCCAATTTGTAAGATAGATGACCGGGGACAGTGACTATCTGTGTGTCAAACTGGAAGCGAATCGATTTATAAACGCGCGCGATATGCGCCGCTTCACCCTTTCACAAACTGCGGCGAAACGAGACCCGACATTGACTCGAAATTTGGAACGTGCATGACCAGGGATAGTGACTATCTTGGTGCAAAATTTCAACAGCATCCATTCATAAACGCGCGCCATATGAGCCAATTTACATTTGCGCGGACCCGGCATTTCAAGCCGTCCACAACAAACAGTTTACACAGAAAGAACTCAGTACTGCGCGCGCGCGGGCAAGAAAAGGGTTGGAGAGCAGAGATTACATTAGCGAGGTACAATATCCCGCTATTCACCGAGTGAGAGCGGAGATTACTTTAGCGAGGGACGGGGTGGAACGGGATGAGAGAAGAAGATGGAAGGAGGGAGAGAGACAAAAGTAATAATATAATATTTCGCGGACCCGGCGAAACCGGTACTCAGCGTTACCGGGTACTAGGTGTTGCGCTAGTTGTGATTAAACGAAGACCAAAAACAAACCCACAAAAAAAACCTCACGTGATCACCAACTTACCGAAAGATTGATTTTGATTGATTTTATTGAAAGTCTGTTCACACAATGTGATATTAGACTTTAAAAAATAAATAAATAAATGAAACGAGGTTAAACTTACCGAAAGCAAACCTGAGGATGTATCGCATCTCAGCCAACTCTTGGACTGCCACTGGCACCAGCAGAGAACACAGCACGCAGCCCAGCAGCAGTGCCATGCTGGGTGTCAGCATCGTCAGTCACCAACTAGTAGCACACCAACACACACACAGTTCTTCGCAGAGAATGCATTACTTCATATATTTTTTTTAATTTTAAAATGAAAAGTGTTCTTTTTACGAGTATGCACTTCTGCCTTTCAAGTGTCTCGTGTAATTATTGGTTTCTTTTTTGTTCGTCTTATCCGAAGTTTTCCAGTTTTCTTATCGTCTTATCCGAAGTTTTCCAATTTTCTTGTTCGTCTTATCCGAAGTTTTCCAGTTTTATTGTTCGTCTTATTCGAAGTTTTCCTGTTGTTGTTTTTATTCGTCTTATCCGAAGTTTTCTTCCCGTTTTCTCGTTCGTCTTATCCGAAGTTTTTCATTTTTCAATCAAGTCCAAAATACTTTTCGTTGTTTTTCCCCCGACACTTTTGATCCAACTCACACTGGTCACAAACAATTGTAATACATCTTCTGTCTTTTACTACATTTCTGTCTCCTTTTTTTCTTCTTTTTTCCCTTTCTTTCTTCTTTATTTCCTTTCTTCTTTTTCTTCTTGCCTTACTTTCCAGCCTTTGTTTGTCACAAAAGTACTATTTCACAAACAGTCAGTTCCTTAATTAATACACACTTTCCAACGCTAGAATCCCAAACAATATTAGTGGTTTTTTCTCTGTTAGTTCGAGTTGGTTGATATTCAAGTCACACACAAAGGAATTAAAACACTTGGTGGTGTGTTTTTTCCCCAAGCTAGTGTAAAAGAAAATATGTACATACTATTGTTTGGTAGTTAGGGGAAGACGGGGTAAAAAGCGCATGGGCGGGTAAGAAGCCCACCCCAATTATCTCATGAAATAAAGAACATTTCAGTCAAATTTGCCCATGAGACGAATGCTAGACATTAACGCTCGTCTCATGGGCAAAATGAGACTGAAATTTGCTTCATTTCATGAAATAATTGGGGTGGGCTTCTTACCCGCCCATGCGCTTTTTACCCCGTCTTCCCCTATTCAAGTCACACACAAAGGAATTAAAACACTTGGTGGTGTGTTTTTTCCCAAGCTAAAAAAAAGAAAATATGTACATACTATTGTTTGGTAGTTACCTTAATCTCATTCTGTAATAATTTCTTAACATCCTGTTTATTGTTATTCAAGTCACACGGAAGTTAGGTCGACTTCTTTCTTGTTTTCCTTCAAATTTTGTTTTGTCAGACAGACACACCTCCAGTTATTATGCAGAAGAACGTGTATGTCATTTCGTTGTGTGTGTGTGTGTGTGTGTGTGTGTGTGTGTGTGTGTGTGTGTGTGTGTGTGTGTGTGTGTGTGTGTGTGTGTGTGTGTGTGTGTGTGTGTGTGTGTGTGTGTGTGTGTGTGTGTGTGTGTGTGTGAGAGAGAGAGAGAGAGAGAGAGAGAGAGAGAGAGAGAGAGAGAGAGAGAGAGAGAGAGAGAGAGAGAGAGAGAGAGAGAGAGAGAGAGAGAGAGAGAGAGAGAGAGAGAGAGAGAGAGAGAGAGAGAGACTCAATTTAATGTCCTTCCACTAAAAGTGATTCAGACAAAATTATATTGTGTTGTGATGTTGGTGTGGTGAGTGTGTGTGCATGTGCCTGTGATTGTGTGTATGCATTAAAGTAAGTAACAGGATATCTATGCAGGCTTAATCATAACTCTCTCCACCCCCCACCTCATTAAAATGTTAAACGTACACTTAGAGAATATAACCGAACAATGAACAATGTTAAAGATAAATACTAAGTGAACTACTTAATAAACATTTACAAACAGAATCAAGAATAGAATAATTGTTTAGAATACTGGGTAGAGACAATGGTGTCGATCCATCAGTAAAACCGTCAATACCCGAATTCTGGAAAAGTTCTCTTGCTTTAGGACAATGAATCAGTAAATGACTGACACTCAAGGATTCACCACACATACATTTAACATTATTGCAATATTTGGTTTTGAATGAATTCAACCGAAGTCTATGGATTAGACTTTCAATCTCCCTGGACGAGAAAGTAACGCGTTTTTGTAATGTTTTCCCGTTGCATCTATCATTACATACAGTTATTATAATACTGAACGTCTGAGTTCATCAATAAAGTTTTGACATTTTCTTGAGATGTTTTGTTTATAATTGAGAAACATTCTGTCAGATCTAAAAGAACATTGATTGATACAGCGTCATTAATATTTTGAGCTGCCTTTTTTGGTCTACCCGTTCATTTGCTGATATTCCACAATGAGAAGGCACCCAACAAAAAGTAACAGTAATGCCTTTCAAAGAAAGAAGGTGTATTATATGATTAATTTCGATTACCATGTCAAGTCGTATACATGAATTGGGAGACTTAATAGCATACATTGCTGCTTTAGAATCAGCACATATTAAGATTTGACTGTTATTTATAGGAAAGCTTAGAATGAAATCCAAAGATTGAAGTATAGCAAGTAATTCAGCGCTAATTCAGTGTGTGTGTGTGTGTGTGTGTGTGCGCGTGTGCGTGTGCGTGTGCGTGCGTGCGTGTGCGTGTGCGTGTGTGCGTGCGTGCGTGTGTGCGTGCGTGCGTGCGTGCATGCGTGCGTGCATGTGTGTGTGTGCGTGCGTGCGTGCGTGCGTGTGTGTGTGTGTGTTACTTTTTTCCACCGGGTAACGAAACACAAAAGCGGGAACATTATTCCTTTTATTCCCATTGATGTTGAGCCCCTCTTTTCAGAAATAACACTGTTGACATTTGAATAACAACAAGACTCAAAGTACGGTTCTCTTGTTCAATAAACTTTTTTCTTGATTGTTAAATCTCTCTCTCTCTCTCTCTCTCTCTCTCTCTCTCTCTCTCTCTCTCTCTCTCTCTCTCTCTCTCTCTCTCTCTCTCTCTCTCTCTCTCTCTCTCTCTCTCTCTCTCACACACACACACACACACACACACAAAACACGTACGCACACACGCACGCGCGCACGCACACGCACACGCATACACACACACACACCACACACACACACACTCACACACACACACACACACACACACACACACACACTCACACACACACACACACACACACACACACACACACACACACACACACACACACACACACACACTCACACACACACACACACACACACACACACACACACAAGGCAGGATGAAAACAAGCTTTGTCAGCTTATTCCTTAGCCTTCAATAAAGATTATTTTGACTTGAAATTTCTATTTCTGGACTCTCTCTCTCTCTCTCTCTCTCTCTCTCTCTCTCTCTCTCTCTCTCTCTCTCTCTCTCTCTCTCTCTCTCTCTCTCTCTCTCTCTCTCTCTCTCTCTCTCAAGCGGGAGACAGACTATGCGACTGCCTCATATGACTCGATCAGGTCGTGACGTTGACCAAATTTTGTTTCCCGCACAGAAGAGGTCACAAGCCATCTGACTCGATCAGACTCGATCAGTGAAATCTAGAACCCGCCCTATTCGGCCCTGTCACCGGACTGGGCCCGACTGAGTCAGACTGATCGAGCAGCATGGTATGCAAATGAGGTGAAACGTCACGACCTGATCGAGTCACATGAGGCAGTCACATAGTCTGTCGCCGGCTTCATGCATGGACGCACCCACCCACATATATCAAATTCTATTTCTGGAAGTAAGTAAGCAACAAAAGTTTTAAAGAAACTGTCTGCCTTAGATTACCACTTTCTTATCACGAAACCCACAAACTGTTACCAAGTGTATCTTCAATTCCCCACCCCCACCCCTGTGGGGAAATAGTTCCCCCACCTTCTGAAGTTCGTTGCCTTGTAACTTCCTCTAATCTGTCACTCTCTTTGACTCTGCCTTTTCCCTATAGCTTACTGTCATCTGCTGTCCTTCCACCTTACCGGTCCATTCCTCTGCCTTTGGTCTAGAAATTCTTACAAAAATGGTCTTGCAGCAGAAGACGGGCATGCTGGGGCTAACTATTACATTTGTGTTGGTTAGAGGCATGATGGCAGCATGACGCATAGATATGCGTGTTATGATGTTATATATATATAATGTTATATGATGTTATATATAATATATATAACAACAGGAAGCTGTGAGATAGATCGACGACGGAGAAGAAGAAATATCTACAACTTTTGCCATAATCTGAGACACACACACACACACACACACACACACACACACACACACACACACACACACACACACACACACACACACACACACACACACACACACACACACACACACACACACACACACACACACACACACACGCACGCACGCACGCACGCACGCGCACGCACACGCACGCACGCACACACACACACACACACACACACACACACACACACACACACACACACACACACACACACACTCATGGGTCTACTTTCTTTTCGCTTTGTTTCCAGTCACGTAAGCTTAGTTACGCAGTTTGAGTCACAAAATTAATGTATACAGTCTTAGTCACATGCAAACAGGACCCAAGCTGAAGTGACTGCTTCGTGACATATACAAACAACAAAGAAACGTGACTGCCTGTTTCACATCAAGCCCACGCCACACATCACATTACTTTGCTCTAAAGTAAACTTGTGTGTGCAAGCGCGCGCGCGTGTGTGTGCGCACGCGAGAGGGTGAGAGAGAGGAGAGAGAGAGAGAGAGAGAGAGAGAGAGAGAGAGAGAGAGAGAGAGAGAGAGAGAGAGAGAGAGAGAGAGAGAGAGAGAGAGAGAGAGAGACAGAGACAGAGACAGAGAGAGAGAGAGAGAGAGAGAGAGAGAGAGAGAGAGAGAGAGAGAGAGAGAGAGAGAGAGAGAGAGACAGAGAGAGGGAGAGAGAGAGAGAGAGAGGAGACAGAGACAGAGAGAGAGAGAGAGAGAGAGAGAGAGAGAGAGAGAGAGAGAGAGAGAGAGAGAGAGAGAGAGAGAGAGAGAGAGAGAGAGAGAGAGAGAGAGAGAGAGAGAGAGAGAGAGAGAGAGAGAGAGAGAGAGAGAGAGAGAGAGACAGAGAGGGACGAGAGAGAGAGAGAGGGAGAGAGAGAGGAGAGAGAGAGAGAGAGAGAGAGAGAGAGAGAGAGAGAGAGAGAGAGAGAGAGAAAACAGAGATAAAGACAAGAGAGAGATGCCCAATGACCCAGAAGTAGTCTGTCAGGTCAATTTTCTAAGCAATTTGACAGACGAGGCCTCCACACAGACTGCCCGCTCAGTTCAGACAGTTACAAATGTCCCCCATTGAAAACAACACCATGTTTGTGTCAGTAGCAACACGCCTCCAGGGACACACTGATGTTAAAACCCCCCACCAAAAAACCCCAACCCCTGTAAAAACGATGTCAACTTCAGCGAAAACGTTTGACGATTTAGCAAAGAGCACACATACACACACAGAGGCACACAGACAGACAGGGCTCCACACATATATTGTGTTTTTCTTCTTCAATTCTTGATCGTTTATATATTTAGATGACTTATTTGCGCACGATGGGATGGACAAATGTTAAGAGAGATCGAATCCTTTGATTTAGAAATAGTGTCGGGCCACAATTGGAGCGACAATAAACA
This sequence comes from Phymorhynchus buccinoides, assembly GCA_017654935.2. Taxonomy (NCBI): domain Eukaryota; kingdom Metazoa; phylum Mollusca; class Gastropoda; order Neogastropoda; family Raphitomidae; genus Phymorhynchus; species Phymorhynchus buccinoides. Next base: position 12,094,634 of record CM065696.1, read on the forward strand.
AGTGACAATAAAACAAAATGACCTATCATCCCTTTAGTGCTTGTATCTTGCTTTCATAAGTCATCATTTTTATGATCTCATTAACCCTTTCACCGCCAAAGTCACATTTCAGCACTATAGTGATTTAACACCTATGTCACTAAAAGGCATCAAATTGGGGTCTATTATCCAAAGACCCTATTGTCTTAGTTTGGGGAAGTAAGGATAGACCTTGTTTTATATATGTCACAGATGAATCCACAATACTGCAGATGGATTTTTTTTTCTCTACCCAGATAAATTTAATGGAATGTTTGGCTGAAATATGGCTGGCAGTGAAAGGGTTAAAAATCATATAAACCTCTCTGTTCCAGACATACCCATGAATGCTGGTAATTCTGAATCAGTTCACAGAGAAAAAACAACCCACCCAATGTTCTTGTCAATTATTTTCCTCTTCTTCTTCTTCTTCTGCGTTCCCAGGCCATATGGCCATAATGGGCAAGGTACATATATGTGTCCGGTTTTCAGTTTCACTGATCTCCCCGCTGCATGTAGCCAACACATTCCGATTTCGGAGAAGCTCAAAGGAGAAAATTGGGAAGATTTGTTTTATTAAAAAAAAGGCGGGAGAATGGGCCAAAAAAGGCAGAAAGATAGTAGATGATAGAAAGCAAAGGGAAAAGGCAGAGTCAACGAGAGTGAAAGATTTGTGAAAGTTACAAGCACAGAAGTTCCAGTCTGCTGGGGGAACTATTTGTACGAAAGACACCCCCCCCCCCCCCCCCCCCCCCCCCCCCCCCCCAGTATCTCCACGGGGAATAAATTATTTTAACATATCACACCTTTTCTCAGAAAGAACGTTCTTTTGAACTTTCACTTGCTTGCTAATTTGAACATATCATTAGACACTCGATTTCGCCAATGTTGTTCACGTTTATAACACAACTGGTGTTGACTTCTTCGCAACGTAGAATGTCTCTAAAAAATACTTTGACATCGTTTTTGGGATTGGCAGTTCAGTTTTCGCTTGTTTTTTCACAATACAGTTTTCACTTGTTTTTTTACAATACAGTTTTCACTTGTTTTTTCACCATACAGTTTTCACTTGGCTTTTCACCATACCGTTTTCACTTGTTTTTTCACCATACAGTTTTCACTTGGCTTTTCACCATACCGTTTTCACCTGTTTTTTCACCATACCGTTTTCACTTGGTTTTTCACCATACAGTTTTCACTTGTTTTTTTACAATACAGTTTTGACTTGTTTTTTCACCATACAGTTTTCACTTGGATTTTCACAATACAGTTTTCACTTGGTTCATCATTGTCACTCCGTCACACTTTACTCTCCACGCGAACACGTGTCTTGTTCTCTCAAGCTCTCTGTTCTTCTTTCTTTCACAGTTGCTTTTTCTCTTTTGAACTACCTACCTCTTTTCTTTTGTTCCTCCGGTGTCACGAGAAATAAGTACCCCCCGTGAAATAAGCACCCTTCGCGTGCACACTACAACCATTATTATTTCATGTGAAAAATAAATCAACTGTTATTTAAACTAAGTGCTCAATTCTACACATACAAAAACCTTAGAAATAGAGCGGGAGGGGTGTAAATCTACTTCTTTTTTTCTTTTTTTTACCGATAAATCGATGTACAAAGCCATACCACTTAGTTTCGTATTTTTCAAAATGGCGGACGATATAAACAACAACCACCCATGCAAACAAAAAATAAATAATAATAAATATTAGAAACAAATATATCAGACTTCTCAATATTTAATGATGAATCCTCTGTTCTTCTTGCGGCATGCCACAAGACGCCTCTGAATGTAGTTAGGGATGAATCTGTCCTAAAACAGCAAACAATTTGAATGAGGAAAAGAGTATTTATTTCATGGGTTTATGTATTTTATGCAACACCGGTCTGTCGTGAGTTGAGGATCAGCCGCACAGAAACAAGGTAGTCTACCTTTCCCAAAAGGCCTAGCAACACTGCATACGATTCGATTCACTACGATCTGATTTTGACATTCTTCTTCCTTCTTTCTTTTAAGCACCCTCCTTCAGCTTGCTGAAGATTCTGATGTGTAGGGTAAGACGGGGTAAAAAGCCCATGGGCGGGTAAGAAGCCCATGCCAATTATTTCATGAAATAAAGCAAATTTCAGTCCAATTTGCCCATGAGACATAATTGGCATGCTTTTTTTTTTTTACCCCGTCTTACCCTATAAAAACTGGGGGACTTTCCAGTCTGGCAGCTTACGTCATTCGTGAAGCAGGATTGACGTAATATTCTACTGTCTAAGTAAATCTGAAGAAATCCTACTACTAGTTATATTCACTATATTATTTGTAGTCTTCCCGTACACGAATCTGATAAAATATCTTAGTTTTTGTATATGATATTTTATTTGATTCGTGTATTGCGGTCTACGTGAGTGAGTAATGAACGAAAATAGGGGAAGACGGGGTAACAAGCGCATGGGCGGGTAAGAAGCCCACCCCAATTATCTCATGAAATGAAGCAAATTTCAGTCTCATTTTGCCCATGAGACGAGCGTTAATGTCTAGCATTCGTCTCATGGGCAAATTTGACTGAAATGTTCTTTATTTCATGAGATAATTGGGGTGGGCTTCTTACCCGCCCATGCGCTTTTTACCCCGTCTTCCTCTAGTAAGTTGTTTTCAGACGG
>CM065696.1:12099807-12104807 GCA_017654935.2 Phymorhynchus buccinoides
AACTCGCATGCAAAAAAAGAAAGAAAAATAGTTGGGTGTCGCGCCTCTGGCTGCGACGCGCTCTCCAGGTGGGAGCAACCTGAATTTCACAGAGACGCCTCTGTAACTATAGATAGAGTACCTAAATGCGCTTTTTACCTAATACTTTTAACTTTCCAGTTATCTAATGTAATTTTTTGTTTTTGTTTTGTCATTACTTTGAAACGGCTATCTGGTATCGTTACGTGGTAAGATTGAACTTGATGTCAGCCCTGGCATGGCCTTAGTTGTCGACGAGGCTGTAATTTAAATCTTTAGTTTATCTTAATTAATCAAGGTGATCATCTTCATCTCATCACAACAAGCACTGGACAATAAAGTAAAAACAAGTTAAAAAAAAACCCACCAGGAATTGTATCGACCGTTCCATAGTTGCTTAGAAACCCGATTTGTATAGGTTTAGTTCATACATTATGCCTTGAACTTAAAACAGATGTTAGAACGTTTGGTTGTTTTTTCCCCAAACCCAATTATGAAGCAGAGCAACGTTGAAATTCTGCTGAATTTTAAATTAAAGGGAAACGATACGAAACAATGCATCAAGTTTATTTCAACACAAATTAGTTTGCATTATTTGTTCCTGATGAAAATCTGTTCAACGTCATCCCACCTGGAACATGTACATATGGGACATTTGTGTATATATATACTTTGCAGGCCGATATGCAGACTGAAGAGTCTTTCTCAAAGACGAAACAGCTGTCTTTGCATAGGCATTGTCTATCTCCCCCATTGGGAGAAAAAGTAAATCAGCACATTATTTTCTTTTCTTTTATTCTTTTCAGAACATAGAATAAATTGTAAAGTTAAAATTAAAGTTATTCAGTTTCTTTCGTAGGCTCACAAACTTAAATATTGGACACAAAACAAGTTTTTTTCAAGCAAACTATATATATAAGAGGAAAGTTTAATGGTGTGGTTGTTTTTTTCTTCTTCAATTCTTGTACGTTTATATATAAGACTCCAAGACCAGTATTCCCTTCCTTGACATTCTCATTAAGATCGAAGACGGCTACTTAACATCAAGCCTCTTTGTCAAGTCCACAGACACCAAAGCCTACCTTCCATACAACTCAAGTCATCCAAGGCACTGCGTAAACGGCATACCATCAAGCCAGTTTTTACGACCTCGACGCCTTTGCAGCAACGATGAGGACTTTGAACGCCAGTGCAACACAATGGCCAACAACTTCAAAAAGAAGTGCTATCCAGAGTGGGCTATCAAAAAGGGAAGGGAGAAGGCCAAAGCAACACAACGAGGGAGTACACTCGAGTACCAGCCACAAAAGAAAGCCGGGAGAGTTCCCATGGTGGTGACCCACAATCCCCGCAACCCTCCACTCAGCAAATATCTCAGGGACAGTCTGCCTACCCTCCACCAGAGCGCCAGGATGAGGAAAGTGGCTCTTGAACCCCCCATCCTGGGAGAACGGAACAGCAGATCCCTGAGAGATTTGCTGATGCCTTCAGCTCCTCCTGTCCTGCCCTGTGATGTGGATCCTGGCTGCCACAGATGTTCCAAGACGTGCGCTGCCTGCCGTCTTCATCTGATGGAAGCCACGGGGTTCTCCAGTGACAGGACGGGGGAGAGGTTCACCATCAGGCAGAACCTATGCTGTGGATCTACTAACGTCATCTACCTGCTGTTCTGCCAACTATGTAGAAACGCCCAGTATGTTGGAGAGACAAAGAACTCAGTTAGCGTAAGGTTCACTCTACACCGGTCCCATATCAGGCACAACACTGGGACTCTGGTGGCAGAGCACTTCAACTTGGCCGGACATTCCTGTGAGAATGTCAGATGCATCATCCTCGAACAGGTCTTTGTTCAGAGCAAGGAGTCCAGACTCCGTCGTGAAAAGTTCTGGATGGACAAGCTGAAGACCATGGCTCCGCTGGGTCTGAACTCTCTCTAATGAATTGTCTGAGAGGGCAGTTATTTCTCCATCGAGCTGTGTTATTTGTTTATAGTGGAGATGCTTTACCCAGGATCCACTCTCTTGACCTGTTCCTAGGGGAGATGCTTTATTTGTTTATAGTGGAGGCGCTTGGCCCAGGTTACACACCCACTCTCTTGGCATTATCATAGTGGAGATGCTGAATTTGTTTATAATGAAGATGCTTTACCCATGATACATGCCCACTCTCTTAACTAAAGGGTCTTAAGACATCTGGCGTTAGTTCTACATAGTTTGGAAGTGATAACTACAAAGATGGACAGAGCGGACATGGATATGAGAGAGAGAGAGTGAGAGAGAGAGAGAGAGAGAGAGAGAGAGAGAGAGAGAGAGAGAGAGAGAGAGAGAGAGAGAGAGAGAGAGAGAGAGAGAGAGAGAGAGAGAGAGAGAGAGAGAGAGAGAGAGAGAGAGAGAGAGAGAGAGAGGGGGAGACTGTACTGGGGGATTCCTTTTTTTTTATTTCATTTTTTTTATTATGTGGACTCAATAGTCCAAACGAATTAAACACACACACACACACACACACACACACACACTGCAACACAATCTAATTATACACACAGAATGTGGGTCACAACAATGACGTCAAGAAAAGTTACGTGTTGTATTTGTTACGTCAAGTTTGTTCTACTGTCTGTCCCGCGTCCAAGGCCAAAAGCCGAAATATTGGGAATAGTCTACATTCTTTCTTGTTAGTTTTCATTCTTTTTTTGTTCTGCTATATATATATATATATATATAATATATATATATATATAGATATATAGATATATATATAGAGAGAGAGAGAGGAGCTCTAACAGGTCGGTCCTGGAGGTACTGCAATACCAGGAAAGACCCATGTTAGAGTAGAAATAATGATGATTATCTAAGGCTAAAGCATTTGTTCGAAACACTCAAACTCACACATATTCCAGATAAGAGGATGTTAGAGACCCACCAGATCACGTGTCAAAATCACGGGTTTCACGTGTTTTCCCGCTGATAAGAAATCTTGTTGTGACCAGGTTTGACTCCCATACAAATGCCCCCAAATTGAAAACAAAACATAATTTTAAAGAGCAGCCTCAATTTGAAGTTGAGTGGATTTGTATGCGGGTCACAGCTACCCAGAAAAAACCCAAGGGACTTAATCGTGGTGGGTCTGTGTGTCTCTAAAGGGAAACCAAATCTTTGCTACACCAAGTTTAAAAGAAAACGAACTTTTCACCTTGATTCATGTGTAGAAGGAATAGAAAAAAGAAAAAAAAAGCCATCAAACTATAGTCCTTGCTTCGCACAGATGGCCCATTTTCAGCATCCAGTGTTTTTTAAAAAAATGGTCGGGAGAGAGAGGGAGAGGGAGGGAGGGAGAGAGAGATAACACTGAACACTGTATTTAACAAGGAGAGAGAGAGGGAGAGGGAGGGAGGGAGAGAGAGAGATAACACTGAACACTGTATTTAACAAGGAGAGAGGGAGAGGGAGGGAGAGAGAGAGAGAGAGGGAGAGAGAGAGAGAGAGAGAGATGAACACTGAACACTGGAAAACTGTATTTAACAAGGAGAGAGAGAGAGAGAGAGAGAGAGGGGGGGGGGAGGGAGAGAGAGAGGGAGAGAGAGAGAGAGAGAGAGAGAGATATAGAGAGAGAGAGAGAGAGAGAGATGGAGGGAGAGATAGAGAGAGAGAGGGGAGGGAGAGAGAGAGAGAGAGAGAGACAGAGAGAGAGAGAGTGTGTTCTTTTGTTTCAGCCTCACAGTTTATGGGTGGGTATTTGTCACCGGCGGGAGGGCGACAGGAACTCTCTGATGTCCCCTTGTCCCTGCAATGTTGGCCCCTGTCACGCGCCAACTGTCTGCATAACTAATGAGAACGTTACAACGCAAGGCGTCGCAGGGTGTGGATATCATTAATTAGAACAGATTTTTTTTTAAAAATGAAAAATGAAACAGACTGCAACGTCACTGGAACATACAACAAACAAACAACTACACGACAAGTGTCAAGTAACCTTATTTTATTCACAAGAGACAACACAAAACTACTGGATATTTTCGGCGAATGTGATTTTAACAATATGTAGACAAACAAGAAAACAGCAAATATGACAGCAAAAGGAACAAGAAGCCGGCAACAAAAGGAGCAAAAACTCAACAAGATACATAGTCCAATGCGTAAATGATCCAACCAAGTTGAAACTTCTTCTTCTTCTTCTTCTCCTTAGGCAGCCAACTTCATCACGTTGAAGATTCTGCTGCACTTTAGGGGGTAGTACGAAAAAGAAAGAAATAGCAAAAGATAGATTACAAGGCGAAATGATAACATTATGGAGAAAAAGAAAGAAAGGATTGCAAGATAGTCAGGAAATAACTGAAGTATTTACAAATACACAGTTTACTATGTAGAAAGATATTCATGAGATTCAAAACCGAAGGAAGTTAGGGGAAGACGGGGTAAAAAGCGCATGGGCGGGTAAGAAGCCCACCCCAATTATCTCATGAAATGAAGCAAATTTCAGTCTCATTTTGCCCATGAGACGAGCGTTAATGTTTAGCATTCGTCTCATGGGCAAATTTGACTGAAATTTTCTTTTTATTTCATGAGATAATTGGGGTGGGCTTCTTACCCGCCCATGCGCTTTTTACCCCGTCTTCCCCTATGAATGAGATTCATAACCGAAGGAAGGTAGTTAGATATTTGAAGATTTGATTTGGAAAAAGAAAAGGGTGGGTGGGATGGAGGGGGTTGGGGTGGGTGGGTGAGTGTGATAGAGGGAAAGACGAGTTAAAAGTCATGCCCGACCGTTAAATGCCCCCAGACTGTTACAATGCTATCGGTCGTGAATACGAGTAGGGGAAGACGGGGTAAAAAGCCCATGGGCGGGTAAGAAGCCCATGCCAATTATCTCATGAAATAAAGAAACTTTCAGTCAAATTTGCCCATGAGACGAATGCTAAACATTAACACTCGTCTCATGGGCAAAATGTGACTGAAATTTGCTTCATTTCATGCGATAATTAGGAT
>CM065696.1:12107307-12129807 GCA_017654935.2 Phymorhynchus buccinoides
ATTAACTCGCTCACTGTTATTTACATGGAAGTTCCAGTCTTGCCATCTACATGCTATTAATCTTTCTTTAAACACATACAAAAACCGTTTCATGTCTTGCACTCCTTGATTTTCCCAAACATACCCAAACCCAAATTGATAAAGTTTGCATCGAATATTTGATACCCAGTTTCTTTTGTCTCCACTATCTAAATCTAACAATACAGAGAGAGAGAGAGAGAGAGAGAGAGAGATAGAGAGAGAGAGAGAGAAAGAACAACAGAGAGAGAGAGAGAGAGAGAGAGAGAGAGAGAGAGAGAGAGAGAGAGAGAGAGAGAGAGAGAGAGAGAGAGAGAGAGAGAGAGAGAGAGAGAGAGAGAGAGAGAGAGAGAGAGAGAGAGAGAGAGAGAGAGAGTTCCTTGTTTGTTTATTTGCATGAATTGTCATTAGTATTTTATTTATTTTATTATTTTTCCTTGTTGCGTTTTATTTTCATTATTTAAATGGGCGGATTAGTGGAAAGGCTTTCAATGTGCCTAGATGTTTACCCATTAAAAAGTTCAATCAATCAATCAATCAATCTTCTTCTTCTTCTTCTTCTTCTTGTCGAACGCCGTCTAGACGACCATCCAGTTCTTGTTACTACGAACAGAGTCGTTTCCTCCAACCCCCTTTGTCCATATATAATGGTCTACGACGTAAAACTCACCTTCTACCATCTACTAACTCCTGTTAGCTGCCATAGAGATTAGGCCATAGCCTGTATTATACAGTAGACCTGCTTAGTGTAGAGTGGCACAGTGGTAACGCGTTCGCTTCGTGTCAAGTAAACCCGAGTTCGAACCTGGGTACCGGGGGGTTTTCCCTCTCACTTTGCTTTAGGCCTTACGGTCTGAACGTGGAGTCTTTCGGATGAGACGATAAACCGAGGTCCCGTGTGCCCATGCACTTAGCACACGTTAAACCCAGTGGCAAAGAAAAAGTAGTCATTTGGTCAAATTTTACCACACCCGCCCCCCCCCCCCCCCCCCCTTTCCTTCCTCATCGGTCACACAAAAATCGCATGCAAAAAAAAAAAAAGTTGGGTGGTGCGCCTCTGGCTACGACGCGCTCTCCAGGTGGGAGCAACCCGAATTTCACAGAGACGCCTCTGTGACTATAAAGTACCTAATACCATGGACACTACACTAAATCATATACTTGTGGCGGTGCCATAGCCGATGAGGTTTAACCGAGGCGTGGTCATCGCTACACCTATCTGTATTAATCTTAAAAAATCGGGACTTTACTGGTTTCGTACTGCCTCCGGGCATTGCCTCCATTATTGTTCCCACCATATTTGTATTTACAAATGTCCCATATGTGTCTGATTCAGACCAAGAAGACGTAAAACTCCATTTTCGTCGACACTACACTAAATATAGCATCCGTGCTAATACCTAATAGACGACACGCTTCTCTTCTGGTGGTGTCGTGGATTAGGGCAATGAGTTACTTACCTTGTTCTTTTCACCGCGTCGTGGCGGCGCTGCGGTTAAGTAGGTCCAAAGTATGGAAGAGAGTTGAGTCTCTCTCCCTCTCTCTTCTCTCCCCCCTTCTCCCTCTCCCCAACAAAGGCTACCACTATGTTTGGACCCACTCAACCGCAGCGACCATTCTGTAGAAGATGCTTTGTGGTCTGTTCTTTTTGTCCGCAGGGATGGCAGCAGCCAAGTGTATCCTTTGTTCATTGAAGAAACGGTCGTAGCAGTTATAGAGCTCTGACATTTGAGGAAACAAAGAAATATACGGCTGTCTCGACTGTGTGAGTTAATTTTTAAAAAAAACAGTTGCCATGCATGTACATTATGTACTCCCCTCCGTGTTTTTTGCATGATTGTTGACTGATACTCCCCCACCTTCTGGAAGTTCTGTGCTTGTAGCTTCCTCTAATCTGCCACTCTCTTTGACTCTGCCTTTTCCCTTTGCTTTCTGACATCTACTATCTTTCTGACTTATTGGCCCATTCTCCTGCCTATAAAAAACAACAATCTTCCAAATATTGCGCCCACTTCTTTTCACCGCGTGGCGGCGCTGCGGTTAAGTGGGTCCATATTCAAAGTATGGAAGAGAGTTGAGTCTCTCTCCCTCTCTCTCCTCTCCCTCTCCCCAACAATGGCTACCACTAGGTTTGGACCCACTCAACCGCAGCGACCATTCTGTAGAAGATGCTTTGTGGTCTGTTCTTCTTGTCCGCAGGAACAAGCAGGAGAGGGCACCAGCTTCAGCTTTGGGAACATGTGACTGCTCAGTCTGATGTGTCCACAGCGGAGCCTCACCAGGACACTTTGCTGCTCTCTAGTCAACAGGTGATACGAATACGAATACGAATACGAATGTTTTTAATGAGGGTAGAACAGAAGCTGGGTAGCTTTCTTCTTTTTTTTTTACACCATTGCCCTCAAATCAAAATAAACAATCAATAAAGAAAACGATCAACAGAAAAAGAAAGGAAATTCAACTGGCAACAATCGTGACAAAAATATATAAAAATAGGGGAAGACGGGGTAAAAAGCGCATGGGCGGGTAAGAAGCCCACCCCAATTATCTCATGAAATAAAGAAAATTTCAGTCAAATTTGCCCATGAGACGAATGCTAGACATTAACGCTCGTCTCATGGCAAAATGAGACTGAAATTTGCTTCATTTCATGAGATAATTGGGGTGGGCTTCTTACCCGCCCATGCGCTTTTTACCCCGTCTTCCCCTAGCATAACACAATAAGGCAAAATGCACATAGGCCTACAACAGCAATTCAAAGAATAATAATAATTTAAAAAAACTATAGATAAATAAATAAACACCCAGCCCCGTACCCTCCCAGTTTCCTTTACGCCGCGTGCACACATACACACGCGCACGCACGCGCACACGCACACACACGCACGCACACACGCACACGCACGCACGCATACGCATACGCACACGCACGCACGCACGCACGCACACACACGCACACACACACACACACACACACACACACACACACACACACAAGGCTACATCAAAATGTTGTTATACTATACATAGTTATGCGGGGATTGTCTTTAGCCATGACAAGCTCTAGCCTAACATCATCAGTCTCCAAAATCCCCTGAAGACGGAGTGTGGCTGTCCACGTGGCGGGGTAATAAAAAAAACGGTCACACATGCAATGTTTTCATCCGTTGCTAATGCATTTGTACCAGTGGTCAAGTGCTTCGGCTGTTGGGATGATCCCTGGAGTTTCTTTTTAGCCAGGGTACATCAACAACAACAACAACAACAACAACAACTAAATATTGAATTGCAGGAAGCTCTCATAGTCAAGAGAATGAGTCTATCTTGAAAAAAAACTACATGTCAAATGCATCATCATTCTGAAATACGATGTCTATAAGCTTAACCTTTTTTCATTGGAAAACGTACATATCAAATGCATCATCATTCTGAAAGACGATGTCTATAAGTTTGTTTGTTTTTTCATTGGAAAACGTGCATGCCAGATGCATCATCATTCTGAAGTATAATGCCTATAAGTGTAACCTTTGTTCATTGAACAAACGGTCGTAGCAGTTATATAGAGCTCTGAAATTTGTGGAAACAAATAAATATATTGCTGTATCAACTGTATAAGTTAATAAACCAAATCAGTTGTCATGCATGTATATACTCCCTTGTGTTTTTCGTATGATTTTTGACTGATATTATAATCCACTCTTTTAGTGTAGTTAGTTTTACTTTTACAACTACACTACTCACAAAAAGTTAAGGATCACTATGAGAAAACAGGTGCGCAAGAAACTCCGTTCGCTCCTGTTCTTTTTTTCTCAGTCAAGCCAAATTGTTATGAATTCTTGTTCAGCTGTAAGTGGGCGATGTTGTGTTAGTGGAAACATTGCACGTGATTCTCTATTACTGAGCTTGGCAGCAAAAGAAAAAGCGGAAACTTGCGAAAAAGGACCTTGTTTTGGATCGTTCTGCATGAACACATTGCACAAGCCAGATGGAAAAACCATTATGCACGTGCAAGCACTGCTGTTTATGTGTGAGATGCTGTCTCTTGCTTGGCTTTATAAGAAGACATACCACCAGTATTAGGCCTGATTTGACAATGCCTCCACGACGAAAATTGAGCGAGTTGGATAGGGGACGAGCTGTTGCATGGTTCCAAGATGGTGTTCCCAAGCGAGAAGTGGCCAGGCGACTTCAGGTGTCCATCTCGGTCATTGTCAGACTGATTCAACGCTTCACAGCCACTGGGAGGGTCCATGAAAGACGCAGATCTGGTCGACCGAAGAAGACAACTCCACGTGAAGATCGTCTCATTGAACGACAAGCCCTGCAGACAAGAACAGCCTCTTCCAGCATCATTCGAAGGCAGCTGAGGGTGGCTACTAACATCAACATCAGCCAGCAGACCATACGGAACCGCCTTCATGGGTTTAACCTCCGTTCTCGTCGCCCAGCTTCGGCCACGCTTAACTCCAGCCCATAGGGCAACGCCGCGCCTTCTGCAGACGTCACGTGAGGTGGACACGTCAGCAATGGTCCCAGGTCCTGTTCAGTGATGAATCACGCTTCACCCTGAACCACAACGACGGCCGACTGAGGGTCTGGAGGCGCCCAGGGGAACGCTTTATTGACGCCACTGTCCAAGAAAAGGTGGCCTTTGGTGGAGGTTCTGTAATGGTCTGGGGGGCCTTCAGCCTTCACCACAGAACACCCTTGTATCATGTACAGGGTAACCTGACTGGCCTCCGATACCGGGATGAGATCCTTCGACCGCTGGCTGTGCCTACACTGCAGCAGATGGGACCGCCGGCTGTCTACCAGGATGACAACGCTCGCCCCCACAGGGCAAGGGTGGTCAACCTTCCTGCAGCATTCAACAGAATGGAGTGGCCAGCATGCAGTCATCTCAACCCGATTGAGAACCTCTGGGATGAGCTGGATCGCAAAGTGAGGAGCAACCACCCCCCTCCCAGGGATGCCCAGCACCTCTACCAGATGCTGCAGGCTGAGTGGCAGGCGCTTCCACAGAGGATCTTCACCACCCTGGTCAACTCCATGAGGACTTGCTGCGTCGAGTGCCAGAACAGCCATGGCGGATACACGCATTACTGAACTTTTGGGAGCATCAGAATGCCCTGTCTTGTGATTTCAATGACTTTGGGAAATCAAATTTCGATACGTACCCACTTTGATCAAATGTACAGACCAAACGATTGCTCGAAATTGAAGGCAATTGTGTATCGTTATCACTAAAGCATTGAATTAAATGTTGGCCAAAATTCAACGCATTGGCTTTCTTATTTGGAAAGTTATGAATTAGTTTGCAAGTGATCCTTAACTTTTTCTGGATAGCTTATATTAATTTATTTATTTATTTATTTGTTTAATTATTTATCTAAGTTATTTCATAATTATAGAGTCGAACCATCACCAGTGTAACAGATTATTCTGTTTTGTTCACACGTAAGCAAAAAGCAAACTTTACACCATTTTTCAGATTTTGTTATTAGGGAGGAAATAAGAAACATTAACCCCTTGACTGCCAGAGACAATTAAAGAAACAATCATTGTACAAATGATGACATGACAAAGACAACTGATAGAGTCAATCTGTCAAAATGGTCTGGGGATATAACTCTCTTGACTGTGTTAAAGCAAAAACCAGCATATCAGAGTTGTTCCTCTTCATCTGATAACGACATCAGTGATGTCATCAAGTCAGTACGTGATACGTTATACGGCAGTCAGGGGGTCAAGGCATACGAACCTCAAGGAAGCTTGTGAGGTTTGTAGCAGATAAACAAATCTGATTTATGTCAGAAAAATAACAAGGAAATATGTCTGACTAGTGATGATCACGAAAACTATAAAGTAGGACCGTTGACGCGAGGAATTTACTGTAGTTTAGTAGTGTCCATCACCTGTAGAGAGACTTGTGTGAAGCGTGTGAGTCATGTGGTCAGCTTTAATGCGACGGTCGGTCTGTATTGTCCGCGGTATCATAGTGCTAATGCTGATTTAATAATGTGGAAACAGACTGACAGACAAACAGACGGACAGCGGGAAGAACGGAAAGAGGGAGAGAGGAAGAGTCAGACTCTGAGAGACAGCCAGGCCTATGGAGAGAGAGAGAGAGAGAGAGAGAGAGAGAGAGAGAGAGAGAGAGAGAGAGAGAGAGAGAGAGAGAGAGAGAGAGAGAGAGAGAGAGAGAGAGAGAGAGAGAGAGAGAGAGAGAGAGAGAGAGAGAGAGAGAGAGACACACACAGAGACAGAAACTCTATTTTGATGATGTTTCAAATGCTTATGATTATAATTCCTTATATAAAAAATTTCATGTTTCAATTCACCAGCGTGGCCTTTTTACAAATGCTGGTTAATAATTGGGAGTCTAGGAGTTCGCATTAATTTAATTTATTTTAATTTTAAACCAAGAACCGTTATTAAAGTATGCATAGGCTTCTTCTAGAGCTACTCTGTTACAAAAACTGCTCATGAATGTCACAAAAACAGTTTGGCTACGCACGCCTTTACGTTGTATAGTTGGAACACGCCAGCTACGAAGTTGGCCTAGATATCCTAAGTACCTATGCGCATGTACAATGTGAGCCCCACCCCACCCCCCCCCCGTCACTCAATTCAAAACGTTATCGTGTTAACATAGTCAGTCATACAATACTGTACAAGTGACAGCTAGTTCAGCGTCAACAGATTCAGATTCAGCCAGCCAGGAACAAACAGATACCGCTGAAAATATTACCAGCTTCGCCTCGCGGCTGCTAATCAGTGGTATTATCTCAGAGACAAACCCTGACTCACGAAGGCTGAGTTTCGGTCCTAGCAGCACCCGGATTTATGGTCAGGTTGTCACAATATTTCACGTATACCTTGTCTGAATAACGGTAGTCACTGTCGTGTAGTTCATGGGAAAGTCTAAACTACTTTAGGTTGTCGCAATATTTCATAGGTGACTCAATTTGCATTGTCATCATTTTGTTTTCATCAGCGGCTGTCGTTTGAAGAAGTAATTGAAATGATTCATTCAGACTTGTCCCTTAGGTTGTGAAGCTGCTGATTCCATTCCTAATTCCGAAATGCTGCTTGTCCTTGTGGATTAGTCACTAGGTGTTAACCCCTTCAGGGCCTCACTGCCTTAGACAAACATCATTACTGGCATGGGGGTGCCTAAAAAACAATATATAACAAATAAGAAACGCGACCAAACTCAGCGCTGTGATTGATTCAATTTTTACAAAATTACTGGTTGATCCAAGTTTAATTTTCGCTTTGAAATCATGGTTACTTGCATTAAAATCGGAATCATTAGTCTCCTTATGGCTCCAACCCACCTGCGTGCGCATCTCGATCATTCCAACGGAAGTGTCGCCATCTTAGTCCTTATTTGTGTGTAAGCAAAGTCAAAAAGTTATCTAAATGTGTAAAGAAAACATCCAGATGTTATAAATACAGTTTAGATAAGTTTCGAATTGGAACAGCCAAATACGCAGCATCGATCTGGCATTTTTCAAAAAAAGGTAAGGACTAAGATGGCGGTCTCCCATAATATGGCGCTCCTTGTGGCCGGATATGACGACACGTGGGTACCAGCCATAACTATCACTGGTAATGAAAACACATTGGAGTATTTTGTGAAGCTCGTGTAGGGCTGATTTGTTGGACCTTTTCAACATTAAAGATTGAAACAGAAGTGCCACACATAAATGAAACGAAAGCTGGAAGAGCGATGAAGAGAAGTAATTCGAAAAACATGGTTTGGATTGAAAAAACATGGATTTAGATAAGTTTTAGACTCAGAAATCGCTGTTCTGAGAATACACGGTATTAGGCCCTGACTGGCGTTCTCAGTCCTGTTCCGAGTATACTGGGAATTCGTCCGCAATGAGTTAATTAATAAGAAACTCTGAATCACTCACGTACTTGGTTTGCTGTAACACTAAAGTGTGATGGCTTCTTCGCGGCGTTGCCGCTCTTCTTCTTCAGCGTTCCCAGACCATATGGCCATAACGGGTGACTGACGTACGTATGTGTCCGGTTTTCACTTTTCACTGGCCTCCCCGCTGCATTCAGCCGACACATTCCGATTTCGGAGGAAAATCAGCGTATGTATTAATGGTCACTGAGTCAAGAGCAGGCGTGTGCCCGTGCGTGCTTTGTGGAATGATGTCCCGTCGTGTGGGGCTACACCTACACAGGCTTCCAGGGCTGGTGTATGGCTGCTCTCGTGTTGGTAGGGCAGGTGGGACCAGCGCGTCTCTAGGTCCTATCAGCACCTTCGGGTGTTTCTGTTCGTGCGATGGCTGTCTGTCTTCCTCTTTCTGTCTAGTCATGTCTCTCTCGCTCTGCTTGTCCTCCTCTTTCTGTCTAGTCATGTCTCTCTCGCTCTGCTTGTCCTCCTCTTTCTGTCTAGTCATGTCTCTCTCGCTCTGCTTGTCCTCCTCTTTCTGTCTAGTCATGTCTCTCTCGCTCTGCTTGTCCTCCTCTTTCTGTCTAGTCATGTCTCTCTCGCTCTGCTTGTCCTCCTCTTTCTGTCTAGTCATGTCTCTCTCGCTCTGCTTGTCCTCCTCTTTCTGTCTAGTCATGTCTCTCTCGCTCTGCTTGTCCTCCTCTTTCTGTCTAGTCATGTCTCTCTCGCTCTGCTTGTCCTCCTCTTTCTGTCTAGTCATGTCTCTCTCGCTCTGCTTGTCCTCCTCTTTCTGTCTAGTCATGTCTCTCTCGCTCTGCTTGTCCTCCTCTTTCTGTCTAGTCATGTCTCTCTCGCTCTGCTTATCCTCCTCTTTCTGTTTTGTTTGAACGGAGGGACCTAGGACGCTCAAATTTTGCGTGCGCATAAGTTGTTAGATATCTAGGCCGAGTTCGAAAATGAAGGTCATTGGTTAAGGTCAATGTCACTGGAGCAGAAAGTGTGCAAATGTATGTGCCGCATGATGGAAATGTGCCGCGCGGCTGGTGGTCTAGAGTCTTCACCCTGTTTAGCTTTGGATATTGTCATTGTTTGTTTGGCTTGAACTAAACGATTATTTGTTAGCTTGAACTAATCCGAGGACGGGGGGAGGCGTTACTTTTTTGTGATAAAGATGCAGATCAACACCCCTGTCACAGTCTTGGTTCATTGCGTTCTTTCCGTCTTGCCTTTATCTTCTACTATTATTAATTGCTGCTTTTTTTAAATTGTATAAATGGATGAAAATTAAAGTTAAATCTAGAAAACGATCTAGAGGTTGAAGCAAAGATTCTCAAAGGGTCAGATGGACTACTTAATAGTTACAGCGAACCGAGCTGATAAGAGTTATCGTTAGTGGGGTAGTTATACACCATTCACAGCGGCGGCTATCCAAAAACTCAGACTGGAATTTGAACGGAGAATTCAACTGGCCTATCGACGTGTAAATGTGTCACGCTTAAAAGAGACATAACCAGTGTTTCTGTCCTCACTACTCATAATTATAGGGAAAAGAGACCGGATGCTTGTCTTCCCCTATACAGTCTTTGGTTGAAGTGCTCAATCTGCAGTAAGAAAGACAAGACTGAACAATACCGAAAATTTAATAATTTTTTTAAAATAACGTGTTCCTGTTTTGACGCGGCATCATGTTGGGGATCCACAGGGAGAACCAGCTGGTTGGGTCATCAGTTGTAGATTAGGGTTTTCTCTTTTTCCTTTGCTCTCTCTCTTTTTTTTCCTTTTTTTTTATGTTACTATTTTATTTTATTCTTTTGTTTCTCCGACTTCGGACCTCAACCGAAATAGTGTCATACAAATCAAATTGGTGATTGTGGGCACTTAACCGGAAGAAGAAGAAGAACCGAGAAATGGAGGAGGCGGGGGGTGTTCATCTGCATGTTTGCCCTTTTTTTCATCACCGGTTCCACATTGTCTGCTTAGATATCATGACGAAGAGAACAGGGACAGAAGCAGACGAAACAATGAGAGAGACAGACAGACAGACAGATAGACGTAGGTGAAGACGGGGTAAAATGCCCATAGGCGGGTAAGAAGCCTATGCCAATTATCTCATGAAATAAACAAAATCCTGTCAAATTTGCCCATGAGACGAATGCTAAACATTAACACTCGTCTCATGGGCAAAATGTGACTGAAATTTGCTTTGTTTCATGAGATAAATGGCATGGGCTTCTTACCCGCCCATGGGCTTTTTACCCCGTCTTCACCTACAGACAGACATTGACAAACGAGGTGTCCTCGTCCTTGTGGTGACAAGTTTCTGTCATGTCTTCCTGCTCCACACCACCTGTCTTCACGCCTCTTCATACACGCGTGTTAGCGCGCGCACGCACACACACACACACACACACACACACACACATACACACACACACACATACACACACACACACACTACTTTCATATCCCTCCCCCCTCCTTCCCTTTTTCCGTGTCTAATATCACTTAAGGGTGAACAGACGTAAAACTAAAGAACGAATATACACTCTCTCTCTCTATCTCGCCCAGGTTTGATTACATTTCAATTATTCTAAATATTAATGCATGCTTTACGTTACTTTCTTTTGTTTGTTTATGTAATCCTATAGTTACATGTTACTATTCTCGTGTGATTCTTTATGATGTTTGTATTTTGTTTTTCGAGGGCAGGATAAAAAAAAAGGCTTTGTCAGCTTACTCTTTAACCCTCAATAGATAATTTTGACTTGACTTGACACATGCACGCGCACTCACACACACACACTTATTTCTGTCTCTCAGCCAACAATATATTTAACTTTCTCCAGTTGAAAAGACTTCAACGCCGCACCAAATAATTATCGTTCGAACGCATTCCTCCCAAAGACCATCAGGGAGTGGACTGATCTGCGGCAGGACGACCTCTGCTCCTTCACTGCTGTTACCCCCAGTGTGTCAGCGGTGCAGGGGAATCATCAATAACCCACCATCCTCCCTCTCTCTCTACCCCTACAAATCCTTTCCTTCCTTTCCATAAGGCGACCACAGTCACTGTTGACTATTCTGTCGCTAGCTGTTACTTTAGGGAGATCTACGGAAATGCGCACTGAGGTAGGCCTACTACTGAAAAGAAGAAAGTTGACAGTAGAAGAAGAGAACAGAAAGCCTGGCCCAGCCAGCCAGGTTCCGCTGATCGGCCCCTGACGTGATGCCGCGCCAAGCGAGAGAATGACCCAGCCAGCCAGGTCCCGCTAATCGGGCCCCAACGTGATGCCGCGCCATTGGGGGAAAAAAAGAAAAGAAAAAAAAGAGAGGTGGGGTGGGGTGTTATTGTGATTTGGAGAACCAGGACACGAAAGTGCCCAAGGTCCCCGCCTCAACAGCCTGTTCCGGGAGGTTGTTCTATGCCTTGATGGTGCGTGTCAGGAAACTGGCCTGTCTGTATTGTGTGCGGCAGTAGATCTGGGCCAGCTGCTTGGTGTGGGCTCGACGCTGGCGTTGTGGTGCCGGGGTCAGTTTGTCTTTCATGGTCTTCATGGTAACGAGTTCGTGATGGAGTTTATACATCATGACGACTCTGGCTGTGTCTCTTCTTTGTTGCAGTGAGGGCCACTTCAGTTGCTCGAGCATAGATGACACGCTTGATGTGTTTCTGAAGCGACGTAGTACGAATCTTGCTGCTCGCCGTTGTACTGCTTCGAGCCTGTCGATATCCTGCTCCAGGACGCGGCATCACGCTCAAACCCGATCAGCGGGTGCGAGCTGGCTGGGTCACAATCCCTCTACGCCCGTGCAGCATTTGGCCAAATGTCCTTGTTTCAAATAGAACCGACCCCCCTTTTTTCCCACTCTATTTTTGTTCTGAGGGAGCCAGAATAATCAACTGAGTGGCCCCAAAGAGAAGAACTTCTTCGTGTAGGGGAAGACGGGGTAAAAAGCGCATGGGCGGGTAAGAAGCCCACCCCAATTATCTTACGAAATAAAGAAATTTCAGTCAAATTTGCCCATGAGACGAATGCTAGACATTAACGCTCGTCTCATGGGCAAAATGAGACTGAAATTTGCTTCATTTCATGAGATAATTGGGGTGGGCTTCTTACCCGCCCATGCGCTTTTTACCCCGTCTTCCCCTACCTCTCCACAGGATTCAACTAGACATTAACGGCACTGATGTCTGCATATCATTTTGAATTTGATTAAACTATACATAAACAGGAAGAACATGAACATGTCACATATGATGTTTTATGTCCACATGTAGCCTTTACATGATATTTTAAGTTCCTTATGTAGCTATTAAAATAAGTTGTTTTTAATAAATGACCTTCTGGTATTAACTAGGCCTACCATCCCGTATTTCTCACCTTGATACATTATCTTGTTGCTAGAATTTAATTTTAAAACATTAGTCCATCCTTTTCAGTATGTATTGTAAATGTGTGTCTTTTGCCTTTGTTTTTATACTCGGGTCAAATCAGGACACAATTCCATACAAGGGAGATAAGGACAAACCCTAGTCACTGGGAACTTCAACGGGAAGAAGACGATACAATAGGAAAGCGCGGATGAACGAGTAACTGCAGTATACTTCACTTCAAATGAAAAAAACAACAACACAAAAGCAGTTTCAGGGCTGTGTGTGTGTGTGTGTGCGTGTGCGTGTGCGTGTGTTCCTACCAAAAAATGTCAGGGCTCCCTCTGTGTGTGTATGTGTGCGTGTGTGTGTGTGTGGCAGACAAACAGTAAGAGGGAGACGATTTGAAAGGCAATGTTCCTAAATAAGGTCCTTTCTTTCAATGCTGATAGCATTTCAGCCTCTCCATTTTAAGAAGAAAGTACTGCTCTTTCGTCCTTAAACTTAAAGGCATATCAGCCGATCCAAAGAATCGGGTCTCGCTAGTCAGACGCTTGCCGCCTCACGCAACTGGGGAAAAGGTAGGGATAAACAGTAGCGAACGCGAGCAGGAAGGCAAAATGAAGCCACGCGGTGCTGAGTCCCTCCTTATAATATATACTCCGGCTGTGCCTTTAAAAAACATGCTTGTGTACCGACGCGCACACGCGTGTGTTTGTATATGTACATGGGTGCAACTCCCCCAAATGGAAAAAACTGAAAGGCAGGGGTCCAGGGTCCGCCCAGGGCCCCGGTGGGGTACAGGGGTGGAGCCCTGTTGGACGATTCTGGGGGACAATGTAAGAGAGAATGATAACAAGACAAGACACAGTTAAAATGATGGACAGACAGTTTTGAATCCGATAAGCCTTGTAAAATGATTACATTGTCTTTGAAAACAATTTGGCATCAGTGCCATGCTGTTTTCAAGATTCCCTGAGAGAGACTTCCAGGATAGAACAACAAATGCCGCAAATTGCTTGTGGTTGATTTTTTGGGGAGGATGAATGTGTTTAAAAAAACACACCTGAAGTTCAGTTTCTGGTAAAATTTAAAAAACTGAATTGTGTGAAACTGAAAGAGTAGCACCCATGTATGTATGTGTGTGTGTGTGCGTGTGGATGTACCAGTTTGTGTGTGTGTTCTTTCAAGCATGCTTGTGTGTTTGCATGTGTGTGTGCGCGACAGAGAGACTCACAGACTGAGAGATGTGAGAGAGAGATGCAGGACAGATATTCTTACCCTCCCCCCACTATCGCCAATCTCATGTTGCACCCCTTCATTTTTTCAAGGATCTTTTCTTCTTTTTAGAAACCACAAACCATAAACTTGATCTTTATTCAAAATGTTTATTCGTTTGCCAAACTGCATACCAATTTTCTTGTTTCATCATTTTCACAAGAACGTAAAGACCATTACATTATTATACATGCGTTATGCAAGCAAGCCAGTAAGGAAACACACACACACAAACACACACTGATACACATAAATAATAACACACACACACACCAATATGAAACAATTTTTAGCTCATGAAGTTGAGCTTATAAAATCATACACATCTGTTAAAAATTCGGGACTTTCCTGGTGTTGCACTGCCTCTGGGCATTGCATCCAGGATCGTTCCCACCATCTTTATATCTACTAATGTCCGATATGTGCCTGTTCCAGACCAGAGGACGTTAAGCAGAATTTCATCTTATAAAATCATGATTGGTGTGCGTGTGTGTATGTGGTCATCATCTAGTTAAAAACTTTAACATAGCAATTTTCTCAGAAACTACAAATAATAACACAACCAATCTTTGCACTATGATAAATATCATCATTATGTTTGCACCGACTCCTTTTATGAAAAGGTCACCAGAACAAGTTGGTTGAAAAATCGGTAAAGGTTAAGATGTGCCACCCCCCCCTGCATTTCTCGGTTAATTCCATTTTCCCGTTTTTGCCTTTCTTACCAAACATAAAGCTGTATTTTATTAACCTTTTTAGCTAATAACCTTTTTGGAATACTAACCCTATCCCTAACCCTAGGCTATTATCTAATAGGATCTCCCCCTCCCCCTCCCTATGTATTGCAGTACACAGCGCCATTTGTCACAGTCGTGGTTCATTGCGTTTTCCCGTCTTATGGGGGGGGGTTGGGTTAGGTTTAGTATTCAAAAAAGGTTATTAGCTAAAAAGGTTAATAAAATACAGCTTTATGTTTGGTAAGAAAGGCAAAAACGGAAAATTGCAATTAACCGAGAAATGCAGGGGGAGGTGGCACATCTTTACCTTTACCGATTTCATTACTTCATAAAACACTTAATATAGCGATAAAACACATGTGGGAACACACTAATTAATACAAAAAGGTTTTGATATTTTACTAATGATCTATACACACAAAAAAGAAACAATATTTTCCTTAAATTGATATTAAGTGGATTAGTTTTGCCTGCATGGAGATTAGGTGACCGAAACCTTTTTCGTAAATTGTTATAAATGTTGAAGTTGTTGGCATACCCTGGCTAAAAGACTCCAGGGATCATCCCGACAGTGGAAGCGCTCGAACACTATGGTACAAGTGCATCAGCTACGGATGAGAACATTACGTGTGTGACTGCATGTGGGCAGCCACACTCCATCTTCGGGTGATTTTGGAGGCTGATGATGTTATGCTTAGAAATGCTAGGAGCTTGTCATGGCTAACGACAATCCCCACATAACTATGAATAGTATAACAACTGTTTGATGTAGCCTTGGTGTTCTAGCCTACGTCAGTTGGTCTGACACAGCCTTAAGCCAGGGCGAATTGCTATAAATAATTAGTGAAATTCTAAAATGTACAAGAATCAGTGAGCATAAATAGAGCAAAGTCCCCCAAATAATGGTGGATTTCAGGAGATCCCAGCCTGCAACTTTTCGAGTGAATGCAATACAGACAAATCTCTATTTTAAGACTTCCAAAATGTCCGGAAAAATCGGTCGTAAATTGGAGGGGTCGTATGATGGAGGTTTTCACTGGCAGCCGTAGAAAGAAAAAGTTCAGCACAGTTCATACTCTCTTCTTCATGCACACATACAATAACATATTAAAACTGGATTTGGGTCTTTCCAACTCCATAGGATTGTGCAATCGATGTATTACAGTTTCACTTCGCCGACTTCTATTAATCACCTCCACTCTCGTCCAAAGTCAGTGGTTTTCTTTTTCAAAGTCAGTGGTTTTCGTGCTTTTCCTACGCTTTCCGCCATCTTTTCTACAACAAGGGAAGCGACTCCGCTTTCAGGCCCTTGACCGTGGTTGTTTCCCTTTGCTCAAAGTCTATGCAGACGACAACAACGGTCGTAAAAACCAACAAAATGGTGGTCGTAAGTCGCGTTTTAGAGGAAGTCGTTTAAGAGAGGTCGTTTACATAGTAAAATGCATCCGTGCCAACAAATCCGGTCTCAAATGAGAGGTGGTTGCTTAACAGAGGGTCGTAAAATAGGGGTTTGTCTGTATTACACAAGAATTGACTGTATGATATGAAAACTACTGATAAGAGTTAGCAGTGCAGAGCAGCTGTCAACATCTTTCATGTTATGGCATCTTTTATGATTATCAGGCCACACACACAGCATGGCTCCAAGAATTTAACCCTCTTGCATTCGCATATTGTCGGTGAAATTTAAAAACCTTGTATCTCGATTTGGGGGGGGTTTGAGTTAGAGACATAGTCAGCTCTCTAGTTTTTCACGCCACCTTCCACAAAAAGCTTGTATCTCAAACGACTTTCTATCTGGGGTAAATGAGCTTGTGTAAATAGAAGGAAAGTCTCAAATTCAGATCTACTTAAGGACAAAAACCGTGTATCTTCATTCTTTTCAAGTCTAAATATTTTTTCTAAAAGTTATTTTAACGAAATGCAGGACTAACCTCGCAATGTCTTGAACAACACACTTAATTTTTAAAAGTTTTTTTCATTTTTCTCAAAACTACCAAAATTGAGATAGGTTTTTGAATTTCACCGACGATATGCAAACTACTGATAAGAGCAAGACAGCAGAGCATAGCAGCTGTCAACACACTCTTTCATGTCATGGCATCTTTTATGATTATCAGGCCACACACACGGCATGGATCCAAGGATTTAACCTTCTTGCATTGACATATG
Source organism: Phymorhynchus buccinoides (assembly GCA_017654935.2). NCBI lineage: Eukaryota > Metazoa > Mollusca > Gastropoda > Neogastropoda > Raphitomidae > Phymorhynchus > Phymorhynchus buccinoides. The sequence goes on from CM065696.1 coordinate 12,123,800, forward strand.
TTACAGAAAACCCCCCATCTCCTAGAATTCAAATACTTTCACACATTTTTGATAATTCTGAAACCTGTTTTTTGAAGTACACAGTTTCTTCGTTGTGTGTATAACAAGCTAGAAGTTTGTGCGTGATGGAAATGCCATCAGAGGGGGACTCCAGACCTAGAGTGGGGGAAAAGCTACGGCCGGCTTGAAAATACATGGAGGCCACTTCCGGACAACTTGAATGCAAGAGTGTTTAAATCAATTCTGATACAGTGGAACCTCCCTTATAAGACCTCCCATTATAAGACCTACTTCTCTGAGACATTGCCCTTCTTTGTAAGTACTAAAATGACCTCCCTTATAAGACCCCTCCCTATTAAGACCTCATTTTGGATGATTTTTGAAGGTCTTATAAGGGAGGTTCCACTGTATTCAGTAGAAGAAAAAACAACTTAAAATAAAATAAGCACACACACACACAACTACTAAACCCCAAACCATTAACCCCTTTGCTGCCCACGACGTATATATACATCCTCTATAGCGCTTCAGTACTTGCCACCGACGTATATATACATCCTCTATAGCGCTTCAGTACTTGCCACCGACGTATATATACGTCCTCTATAGCGCTTCAGTACTTGCCACCGACGTATATATACGTCCTCTATAGTGCTTCAGTACTTGCCACCGACGTATATATATACATCCTCTATAGCGCTTCAGTACTTGCCACCGACGTATATATACGTCCTCTAGAGCGCTTCAGTACTTGCCACCGACGTATATATACATCCTCTATAGTGCTTCAGTACTTGCCACCGACGTATATATACATCCTCTATAGCGCTTCAGTACTTGCCACCGACGTATATATATACGTCGCCGCTAAGTAGCGATATTGCCGCGTTCAAAAATCGCGCGGCAAACCGGCGGCGCATGTGCAAGTAGTAGGCGGCAGTGAAGGGGTTAATAGAGAGAACTACATTATTTTCTTTAGCCGTATACTTTTGCGCTTCATGAAATGGTCTGTTGTTGCTCTTCCTCTTAATTTCATACAGTGTCATGCTGAGTGCCCACGTAATGAATAATGCGACGCTTGTCAAGAGTCAACAGGGCTCCCAGGGACCCCCATTCGGGGATCTATGAAGTATTATAAGCGAAAAGGACCCTCTATGAGAATGTGTATGGGGGTCCCAGGGATGCACTGTAATAATAACCCAAATGACAAACCATAGCCTTGCCCTTGGCATTCCAAGCTATGGGTTTACAAGAGGACATGATTTTAAACTCAGGAAAAAATATTGCAACACAAGCCTGCGACAGAGCTTCTTCACAATGAGAGTAGTGGACATATGGAACAATCTTGATGGTGCTATTGTGAATGCCGGGTCACTAAACAGTTTCAAGAACAGAATAGACAAGGTCCTCGAGGACTGCATGTATTGTAGCAACGTGAGTCACCCGCTGCGTGCCACAGCCAGTGTGCCTGCTGCAGACCGCCCGTGTGAACAGTCATAGAAATAAAAGTGATCAAAAGATTGCTAGGTCATAGCCCAAAGTTAGGCTAGACAGTTTCCTGATCAAGCGGCCTATATACACTGCACAACTATACTATATTATACTATACAGTCGACTTTTTTCGCCATTCATCATTTTCTCCCACATTTTTCAACATCTATTCTCTCTCCCCTAGACTGTCATTAACCTATAGATCTACGCAAGCACACACTGACATCCTGAAAACTTCTATCAAGTTACTCATCACAGGCACTTGAAATGGTGTTTTTCCACTATTTGCGACATATCGGGGAACCCTCTATCCCTCCTCTAGGACCCTCTATATCCGTGATAAAGTGGTCGCTGGGACTTCCTGACTTGTAGGACAACTGGGAGCCCTGAGTCAATATGAAACCTTATCAAGGACATGCTCAAATCCAGGAAAATGGTTTACATTTTGACATACAGTACTTAACTCTCATACTGCCTTGGGCTCAGATGTGCGCCATGACATTGTGCAATGTATGTATTATACGTCACTGGGCACTGGTAAACATCTTCCATGTGGTCGTCTATTTCTAGAGCTTAGTTAGTTAGTTAGTCTATTATAGTCCCGTCAACAGCTATGGTTATCTCAGGACTGTCACCACGTAAAGTTCAACCACGTATAGCAAAACAAATCCATGAATCTTAACAACGTACAAAACCTGAAAACAAAAAATGTAGTACAATTCATAACATGACACTTCCATCATTATACCCTATAGCACATAAGTCCACACAGTGCTGGAAACGTGGAGCCACGTTACTCTATTTATCGGATCCAGGTTAAAAAACAGTAAAAAAGGATAACAAATACATACTAGTAAGCTAAAATACATACAAAATGCTATATAAGCTAATATGCACTGCAGAATGGACAACAGGTGCCCACTCAAGTGCGCAAGTATCACGCGTGGATGCCAGTGTACAATAAAAAACAACCTGGCATGTCATAAATTGTAAAAAGGAAAAACGTGGAAGGGTTTTATAGAAAAAATGCAGGTGAATGGACCAATAAGGCAGAAAAAAGTAGACGCCAGAAAGCAAAAAGAAGAGAAAAGGCAGAGTCAAAGAGAGTGATAGAGTAGGGGAAGTTACTAGCATAGAACTTCCAGAAGTAGGGGGAACTATTTCTGCTGAAAGACCCTCCGGTATCCCCACAGTAGGGCCCTAACCACATAAGCCAGCCTAAGCCGTTGCCCGCCTCCTACGACGAGGACGTGTGGTTGGACTTTAGGAGGCTGTTAGGCTACTCTCCGTAAGCCCCCCCCCCCCCCCCCCACCTCCCCACCATGATAGGTGGAAGCCCGCCAGGGGAATTTTAGAGCTTATATCAGTTACTTTAACCCATTTAGTAAAGTAGGTGATCGTTTTTAGTTCTCTTGAAATATTACTTGGCAGAGAAGGTCACAAAGAACAGAAAATACTTGGCGCTAGAGGAGTTACGAATCGTTTCAACTTTTTTGTTCAATTGTTTTTCAAACAAATAAGAATAAACAAACATTCTGGGTAGTAATGTTTTGGAGCTGTTCAAGAACATCTTATTCCAAAACCAACAAAGTAAAACACAAAAATTTCCATTTTAAAAATTGAAATTTGTTTTTTTGGTTTTAATAGTGTTAAAGATGAACAGGCATCACAGACACATGTATACATAATACACACACACACAAATGCATGAGCACGCATTTGTGTGCACGTGAGCCCACACACACTCTCTGTCTTACCTACACACACATACAATCTCTCTTACCTACATACACACACAGAAAATGTGATTCACTTGCATAGTCCTTCTCAGCCCTCTACATCCATCCCTCACTCTCCTAACTATTCATCACGCACACTCTCTCTCTCTCTTTTTCATCTAATAGGTACAGTGGAACCTCCCTTATAAGACCTCCCATTATAAGACTCCCTCCCACATAAGACCTGCTTCTCTGAGACATTGCCCTTATTTGTAAGTATTAAAAGTACCTCCCTTATAAGACCCCTCCCTTATAAGACCTCATTTTGGATGATTTTTGAAGGTCTTATAAGGGAGGTTCCACTGTATCATTTTTGGTTGACAGACGTAAAACTAAAGAGCACACACACACTCACTCTCTCTCTTACCCCCACACACAAATCCTACACACACACACTCATTTCTTCCCACCCCTAAGCCCAATCACATAAGAAAACCGCACCGACACAAACACACACACACACACACTCGCTCTCTCTCTTACCTACACACACACACACAACTTTTATACACACACTCATTTCTTCCCACCCCTAAGCCCAATCACATAAGAAAACCGCACCGACACAAACACACACAGACAGAAAATCATGGACAAAGCCGCTGCGCAAAATGCCTGGGCACTCCCATTTCCAACAGTCCTACAGGGAGGGACTCCTCGGGATAGCGCACTGCTGCAGAGGAGAGGGAGGAGCGCAAACAGTGACTGAGGTAGTCCCAAACCATTTCCTGTAGCGGCGGCACGCCAAGCTGAAAGCGGTGAACGTCCCGCGTTCGTCTCTCGATGGCCGCGTCTTCATCGTCTTCGCCTTCTTCGTCCCACGTGACTCCCCCGAAAATGTACATGGCTCCACTCTGTAGATGCACAACAATCAGCAATTAACTCATTCAAGTCGTTCCGGACATATATGTTCGGAATCAATAGATAGCTGTCAATTTGATGCATTTGCTTCAAGGGAAGTAAATCTGTGTGCACTCCATACCTTGGTCAATTCTAAACTCGCTTCGCTCCCTTAGACCACAATTTTACCCCTGACTTTGCTTTTGTAGTGGTTTGTTGTGGGGAAACCAATCAGTGTAGAGTTTTTCCATATAAAGTCTATATATAAAAGTCTGATCTACCACTTCCCTGTGTCTAAACCTGAAGTAAAAACCTGTAATCTTCTTTCATTTCTCCTTTTGTTTATGTATGTTTGGTTTGTGTGTATGGCTGGAGTCATTTGTGAGTTTTTTTAATAATTCAAAATCGTTGCGATGCGAATGAGTTAATGAAATAAGCGTGGAAATCTGGTTGCTCTTCTTTCAGCTGTACCATCATTGACTGACTTTCCAAATCACCGTCTGGCAAGTCAACGGGCTTGCTGTCAGTAGACTGTGTGTTCAAGGAAACAGGTCACAGAGGAATTCTCAATATTGCAGATAAATTTCTTTCTCTACCCAGTTAAGTTTAACCCTTTCACCGCCAATGTCGCATTTTTGCACCACAATGATTTAACAACCATGTCATAAAAGCTCTTGAAATCAGGGTCTGTTATTCAATAATATTGTGTTCCTAAATTTGGGCAGCAAGGATTGACCCTATTCTAAATGTGTCACAGAGAAATCCAACAAAATTGCCGACAAAATCTTTTCTGTAGCTTTAATGGAAATGTTTGGCTCAAAGATGGCTGGCAGTGAAAGGGTTAATGGTATTTTTAGGCTGAAAAATGGTTGGCGGCGAAAGGGTTAAGATCTGCCACCCCTGTACATACCCCTGTCCTCAAACAAAAGACTTCTAAAAGTTCTTAAAACGAATCTTAAGTCATTTGGTGACCGTAGTTTCAGTGCTCCTGCTGTTTGGAATTCTCTCCCAGTTGATCTCGGTCATGAACCAACCTCTCTCCCTGGTGTCAAGGCTAAAGTACAGACCCACTTCTTTCAAAACTCATTCGGTTTCTAAGTTTTTAATCCTTGTTCTTGTACCTGGCTGAATGAAGAGGTGGGAATGTTTTTTGTGTGACTGCGTGTGTGTATCAGTTAATGGAAGCGCCTTGAGTGAAAAATTATAGAAAGGCGCCATAGAAATGACATCCATTCTCTTTATCCAACATCTAAGGTGTTTTTTGGGGGGAAGTATTGTTTTTTGCTTTAAAAAAAAATCCTTTTGCTATCTTTACTGTTTTCTTGTATGTCTATGTTGATAAAGGCGCATTCGCTAAAATATCCAGTAGTTTTGTTGTGTCTCTTGTGAATACAATAATGTCATGTCAACTAGTTGTGTGCCTGTTTGTTGTATGTTCCAGCGACGTTGCTGTCTGTTTCATATTTTTTTTGTATCCATTATTATTACAGACAAACCTCTATTTTAAGACTTCCAAAATGTCCGGAAAAATCGGTCATAAATTGGAGGGGTCGTATGACGGAGGTTTTCACTGGCAGCCGTAGAAAGAAAAAGTTCAGCACAGTTCATACTCTCTTCTTCATGCACACATACAATGACATATTAAAACTGGATTTGGGTCTTTCCAACTCCATAGGATTGTGCAATCGATGTATTACAGTTTCACTTCGCCGACTTCTGTTAATCACCTCCACTCTCGTCCAAAGTCAGTGGTTTTCTTTTTCAAAGTCAGTGGTTTTCGTGCTTTTCCTACGCTTTCCGCCATCTTTTCTACAACAAGGGAAGTGACTACGCTTTCAGTCCCTTGACCGTGGTTGTTTCCCTTTGCTCGAAGTCTATGCAGACGACAACAACGGTCGT
>CM065696.1:12134807-12159807 GCA_017654935.2 Phymorhynchus buccinoides
CTCATGCACTGCCCAATTTGGGACATTCTGTTTAACATTAAAAAAATGAAATAAATGTGCCCAAAATAAATTAAAAAGCCGGAAGAGTGATGAAGAGAAGTAACTTGAAAAACATGGTTTGAATTGCTGAAAAACATGGGATTCAGACAACTTTTAGACTCAGAAATTGCTGCTACGAGCATAATCAAAATTAGGCACTGACTGGTATTCTTCAGTTATTAGTCTACTCAGAATTCGTCTGAAACGAGTTAAAGAAAAGGAAAAACCCACAGACCTTGTCTAAGGGAAAGGCGCATCTTGCCTGACCCCCTCCCAGCATCAGCAACTGTTGGTTGTGGAGAACCATCTCATGTCTGTACCTGTAACATCATCGTCGTCATCATCATCATCACTGTCATCAACACCCCCTCCCAGCATCAGCAACTGTTGGTTGTGGAGAACCATCTCATGTCTGTACCTGTAACATCATCATCATCATCATCATCATCACTGTCATCAACACCCCCTCCCAGCATCAGCAACTGTTGGTTGTGGAGAACCATCTCATGTCTGTACCTGTAACATCATCATCATCATCACTGTCATCAACACCTCCTCACAGCATCAGCAACTGTTGGTTGTGGAGAACCATCTCATGTCTGTACCTGTAACATCATCATCATCACTGTCATCAACACCCCCTCCCAGCATCAGCAACTGTTGGTTGTGGAGAACCATCTCATGTCTGTACCTGTAACATCATCATCGTCATCATCATCATCACTGTTATCAACACCCCCTCACAGCATCAGCAACTGTTGGTTGTGGAGAACCATCTCATGTCTGTACCTTAACATCATCATCATCGTCGTCATCATTATCATCACTGTCATCAACACCCCCTCACAGCATCAACAACTGTTGGTTGTGGAGAACCATCTCATGTCTGTACCTGTAACATCATCATCATCACTGTCATCAACACCCCCTCACAGCATCAGCAACTGTTGGTTGTGGAGAACCATCTCATGTCTGTACCTGTAACATCATCATCGTCATCATCATCATCACTGTCATCAACACCCCCTCCCAGCATCAGCAACTGTTGGTTGTGGAGAACCATCTCATGTCTGTACCTGTAAAATCATCATCGTCATCATCATCATCACTGTCATCAACACCCCCTCACAGCATCAGCAACTGTTGGTTGTGGAGAACCATCTCATGTCTGTACTTGTAACATCATCATCATCACTGTCATCAACACCCCCTCCCAGCATCAGCAACTGTTGGTTGTGGAGAAATATCTCATGTCTGTACCTGTAAAATCATCATCATCATCATCGTCATCATCATTATCATCACTGTCATCAACACCCCCTCACAGCATCAACAACTGTTGGTTGTGGAGAACCATCTCATGTCTGTACCTGTAACATCATCATTGTCATCATCGTCATCATCATAACATCATCATCACCATCACTGTCATCAACACCCTCTCCCAGCATCAACAACTGTTGGTTGTGGAGAACCATCTCACGTGTCTGTATCATTACACCAAATCAAATACATGGCATACCATAGTGATATTATCATTACCTTCATCATCAATTCCTGTAGATAACTTACACACAAAAACAGAACATTTTTCTATCCTAGCAATATTTTACAAAACAATACACAGAATCACTTCAAATTTTATATGGTGAAATATTACAATTGAACTAAAAAACAACAAAACGCAACACACTTAACGCAAAGAGATGAAGATAACAAAATAAACGAAGTAAAAAACAACAACTAAATTTTCGTCTTAAAAAAGACTTTTTCGAAGGATGAAAATGAGGCGATCTGTTTGCAAACAAAATGGTTCAGTGAATGAATCATCAGAATGACATAATATTAGGTGAAGCTGATATGTCCTGTTCAGCAATATGATAAATGGTTAACCCCTTCAAGACATCACTGCCTAAGGCAAACATCATTACTGGCCTGGAGCTGCCTAGAAAAAAATTATAATAATAATAATAATTTAATTCATTTAAAAAAGTGACGCCTGTCCCTCGCAAGGCTCCAGGCGCCATTACAAAGATAAAAACCAACAGGTTTAAGAAAGAAGAGAAAGGAGACATACAAGATTAAAACATAAAAAAGAACTTTGACATCGTAAGAGCAAGATATCATTAGAAAACATTCAAATTAATACATGCGGGGAACATATACCCCCAGCCCCTCCACTCTCTCTCCATCCCCTTCCCCTCTCCCTCACCCTGCGCTGTCTCCCCCCCTAAAAAACAACAACAAAACACACCCTCCACTCTCTCTCGCGCCTTCTCACTCACACACACACTCACTTATAGCAAATATAAAGTCCAACTAAACTCACCACTGTCTATGACTGAGTTGACAAAACTACTGGTTGATCCAAGTTTATTTTTCACTTTGAAGTTGCAGTTACTTGCATTAAAATTGGAATTACTAGTCTCCTTTTTTTATATTGTTAATAAAAAAATGATCGGAGCATTTTCTGAGGCTTGCATACGGACTTCTTTTGGGGACATTTTTAACATTAAAAACTGAAAAAGAAGTGCCAAACTTTAGTGAAACGAAGGCTGGAAGAGTGACGAAGAGACATAACCTAAAAACCCACCCATGGCTTGGATTGAGAAAACATGGATTCAGACAAGTTTTAGACTCAGAAATTGCTGTTCCGAGAATATTTGGAATTAGGCATTCACTAACTGGCGTAGTTAGACTCCAGTTCCGAGTATTCTCGGAATTCGTCCGGAATGAGGTTAAGGTGCTACCCAAATCACATTCTGTCTTAAAATTACAACCAAATGCAGATATAGGGAGGCTTGCTGTTGTACTTACCAAGCCCCATATCTTATTTTATGACTGGAAATTAGTTGAAGGGCTCCCAGGGACCCCCTCTATGAAGTACTAAAATTCTAAAGGACCCTCTGAAAGAATGTGCAGGGGTCCCAGGGATGCACTAGAAAAAATATTTTCAGCATTCGCAATGCCACTGGGACCCTCTATCTTGCCTCTAGGACCCTCTATACTGAAAGTGAAGGAGTCCCTGGGACCCCTTGTTTTGCGGGACGATTGGGAGCCCTGAGTTGTCACCATTTTTGGACAAAGACGGGGTAGCACCCAACCAGTTTACTTCAATTAGATCGATCCCAAGATGGCGGCCACGACAGACAGCCAATACCCAGCCATTGTGGACAAGCGGAATCCCTGCAGTTTTTACCTGCCTTCGGGGCAGTTGTGGTGAGCCTCCTCAATGTCCAGAAGAGAGTCCCACAGACACGTCCACTCTCCCGTCTGCAGGTTGTAGCGATGGACGTCGGTGTTGTAGATGAAGCCTGTCGTCCCTCCCACGATGTATAGGTAGGGCCACTGGTAGAGTTGACACTGTGACACATCACCATCATCATTGTCATCATCATTATCGTCATCATTGTCGTCATCATCATCATCATTGTAGCGATGCACGTCGGTGTTGTAGACGAAGCCTGTCATCCCTCCCACGATGCATAGGTAGGGTCACTGGTAGAGTTGACACTGTGACACATCACCATCATCATTGTCATCATCATCATTGTCAGCATCATCATCATCTGTATCACCATCATCATCATCATTCATGGGCGCTACTTCCCAAAATGAAAAATACTGAAAGGCCGGGGTCCAGGGTCCGCCCAGGCCCCTGGCGGGGTACAGGGGCAGCGCCCGTTGGAGGGTTCAGGGGGGGTGTTGCCCCCCTGAAGCTGAAGCAAAAATGCAATTGCAGAGATCGTTTCCATAGCTCTCCTGCAATCTGGGAATGGGTGAGGAACAGATTACGATTTGACATCATAGTTCTGTTGGCAGACGACAGTTGACACTTTGTAAAGTGACTGTCTAAGTTGCTGAGACATGACAAGTCACATTACCTTTTTACAAGAAATACAAAAGATCTATGGTTAAAATCATATTTTCATGACTAAGATTTTTACTGACATTTCAGAAACACAACTATAAAGTTATAAAGCCGTTCAAATAGAAGATAATAATTAGATCATAAGTGAAATACGATGTCAGTGGATCCAAACATGATTCTCAATTGAGTTTTTCTAACCAACATTTTTAACATATTCATACGTTTAACATCATAAATATCATTTGGTGAATTGAAATATAGTTGTAACTTACCTTTCTGTGAAGTTTGTAGCTTTCATTACACAAAATTCATGCTGATAATGTTGAATTTATTTCAAATAAGTATGTGTGAATATGACTCGGACGCCATTTTTGTTGTTGTATTTTCACTTCTGGTGGTTGGAAGACCCAGATTCAAAATGCCCCCAACCACAGTTAACAGATCAACTTTTTGTTTTTTGGACAAAATTTTAAAAATACGGAATTTCCGTCTCAGCAGAAAACTTTATTTACAGATTTCCGTTTATACGGAAGGTAGTAGTACCCATGATCATTGTACCGATTCACGTCAGTGTTGTAGACGAAGCCTGTCGTCCCTCCCACGATGTACAGGCAGGGCCACTGGTAGAGTTGACACTGTGACACATCACCATCATCATTGTCATCATCGTCATCATCATCGTCATCATCATCATCATCATCATTATCAACATCATCATCATAATTGTACCGATTCACATCGGTGTTGTTGACGAAGCCTGTCCCACGATGTACAGGCAGGGCCACTGGTAGAGTTGACACTGTGAAACATCACCATCATCATCATCGTCATCATCATCACTGTCATCATCATATTCATCATCATTATTATCATCATCACCATCATTCCACTGTAGTTCCAAATTTAGAGACTTCAGAAATTTCACTTCCCCACTACTATTATCATGCAAAAACTCTCTTTTAACTGACTCTGCAAATGCTACTTACATTTATAACAAATATCATTATAAATGTAACTTACAAGCAATCATGGAGACACTAGCAGAGAATTTCAAGGCATTAGCTCTCACCTGGCCATATTTTCGTGGTGGTATATCTCCCGTGGCGGGCAGGACTGACCAGTGGAGAGTGTCCACTGTGCCGTCCAGCTGACACATGTGCAACGACTGAGAGCTGCGGGTGCCAAACGGAATGCCACTGCCACCAAATGTCAGCAGCGTTTTGCCGTGGAGAGAGGCTGAAATCGCACAGAACTAGATAGCAAATAATATATACAGTGGAGTCCGGGTAAAACGAATTTTAAGGGAACACAGACTCAGTTCGTTGTATCAGGATTTCGTTATACATGTACAAGTACAATGTATGTTGAAAACAAAAACAGTTCAAACACTCACCAATGATAACCGAAAACATAAACTTGACCAGTTTGGATCGTCTGTCTTAATCACGGGATGTACAAGGCTTGAAGAAGTTCAGCAGTGTTGTCTGACGCTGATCTGTTTTGGCACACTTTTCAACAAGTTTGTCCATTAAGTGACAACACAAATTAAGTGACAACACATCACACAAATTTAGTTTGTTATAGGCTTTCACAAACTTTTCGATCTTTATTTTGAGCGCGAATTGTAAAGCGACCTTGAGAAACCGAATGATCTGTAGGAAGCCTAGGCCTAGCAGACGACCCAGTGTGAATCTAAATGAGTTCACGCATGCGCAGTTCATATTTTCCAACTTCCTTCCTCTTGACAACACGTTCTAGCTTGGAGTTTGAAGGCCTAGGTTTTTGCAGCGCATCGCACAGGCTGAGTTCATTATAGGCTATTTTTCCAAGTAAATAAAATTAGCCTGGGGCGTAGAACATGTGTTCGTAAAAAGCCGGTGTTCGTTATTTCAAAAGGATTTTTTGTTCGTTATACCCATGGCTTTGCAAGTGACAAATAGAAGGGCATTTGCCGGGAAATTGAAGTCAGTTCGTTAATCTCGAAATTTCGTTAAAAGCGAGTTCGTTATAGTTGGACTCCACTGTATTATGTAGGTTAGTGTCACAGTGTCATACATGTCTGTCAGTTAATGACATATGATGGTGACTGGAAGGTGTGAGTGCCAAACGGAATGCCACTGCTGCCAAAGGTCAGCAGCATTTTGCCGTGGAGGGAGGCTGTGAAATCACACAGCAAGCACTAGATATGTACTAGATAGGTTGAGATGTGTGGAATAATCATGTCACAGAATTCAGTTCTCATCTAAGTATTCAGACAACAAATCAAATCTTTAAATTAAAGAATGAGTGAGAGAGAGAGAGAGAGGGGGGGGAAACAGAGAGAGAGTGAGGGGGGGGGGGGGGGAAACAGAGAGAGATTGAGGGGGGGGGGGAAACAGAGAGCGCATGCGTGTGTTGCTCTCTGCGAGAGATAAAGACAAAAAACACTGAGACAGAGAGAGATAAGAGACAGAGAACACGCAGAAAATGAGTGTGTGATTGTATGTTGGTGTGTGTGTGTGCGTGCATGCATGTGTGTGTGTGTATGTGCAGGGCTCCCAATCGTCCCGCAAAACAAGGGGTCCCAGGGACTCCATCACATACATTTTAGAGGGTCGTAGAGGCGGGATAGAGGGTCCCAGTGGCATTATGAATGCTAAAAAGAATGTTTCTAGTGCATCCCTGGGACCCCCTGCATATTCTTTTAGAGGGTCCTTTAGAATTTTAGTACTTAATAGACCCCCAAATGGGGGTCCCTGGGAGCCCTGATGCGTGTGAGCATGCATGCATGTGTGGGTGTGCGCATGTGTGTGCGTGCGTGCGCATGTGTGAGCCTATGTCAGTATGTGCATCTGTATGCATGCATTCTGTATGTGTGTGCGTGCGCACTAAAGCACAGACCTGAATGGGAGGCCAGGTACTGAGGGCACTGTCCTGCCATCTTCAACTGACGCCACCGACGATAAAAAAAATTGAACCGCCACATCTAAAAATCACCACAGCAGTTCATTCTAAAAGTTTGACCATTATCACCATTTTTAACAGGCAAAAACACATCTGAAAACAGGCAGAACTACTTTAAACCACAAAATATGAAAATCATCACAGCAGTTCATTCTAAAAGTTGACCATTATCACCATTTTTAACAGGCAAAAATGAAACAACACATCTGAAAACAGGCGGATATACTTTAAACCGCTCAAATGACAGGAAATTGTCTGCACACAGAAGACCTAACAATAACATTCTACCACAATCTGCTCTATTAAATGCTGGTTGTGTATTTTCAATTTTGCCATTTGAAATTTTAGACTAGAGTTAACCCTTTCACTGCCAATGTCGCATTTATGCACCACAATGGTTTGACACCCATATCACTAAAAGGCATCAAATCAGGGTCTGTTATGCAAAGACCCTGTTTTCTTAACTTTGTGAGGTAAGGATAGGCCTAATTATATACACGTCACAGAGAAATTCCAAATATTGCAGATACAAAATTTCTCTACCCAGTTAAGTTTAATAGTATTTTTTGGCTGAAAAATGGCTGGCGGCGAAAGGGTTAAATGAATTATGAGAGGTCGGACTTTTCCCCTACAGACTTCAAAATGTGAGCCACACAGTCATGCTACTTTGAAGCATAGATCATACATAGATCTCCCAATGAGTAGAAAATGAAATGGTGAATGAGAACTGAAAAGGAACCAACTGATGCATCTACAGTAGAACCTCCCTTATAAGACCTCCTATTATAAGACTCCCTCCCACATAAGACCTACTTCTCTGAGACATTGCTCTTCTTTGTAAGTATTAAAATTACCTCTCTATAAGACCCCTCCCTTATATAAGACCTCGTTTTGGATGATTTTTGAAGGTCTTATAAGGGAGGTATCATTGTATTAGCAATGGTGTCAAAAGATGAAGACAACAGCCATGATGATGAAGAAGACAGTGAAAATAAAGATTAAAATAACTTAATTAAGTTAATAAGCAAACAGAGACACTAAGGCCGTGTACATACATAAGTGGATACTCCATGCGGAAACCCGTGCGCAATCCATAAATAAGTGAAACAAAGAAGAAGAAAGATTTGCGCACGTGTCCAAATTTCCCCTACATGCGTAAACTTTTATCCTTCTTTCTTCCACTTATTTAGAGTTTTCCGTATGGAACATACGCGTCTAATGTGAACCCGGCCTAATGCTAAAGACGATGAGGGTATAAAACAAAACGACAGCAATACATTAGTCATAACGCCCTTCTTACCTGGATGAAGATTCTCTTGCACAGTTCCTCCTCATCTTCCACGTCGGAGTCGACCACGTCAGGGTTGTACCCCCCCAGCACGTACATGTTGGACTCATCCACCAGTACTCTGTGTCCACTGCGCTCAACAGGAAGCTCTCCATTGTCTGAAAGTGAAAGGTAAATTATTAGAGTCCCACCCCCAAGCACATACATGTATGTTGGACTCATCCACCAGTGTAGACTGAGCCCTACATAAGAAGTTTTCCTAAAGGAGATTGAGTCTGTGACATCACAATATGGCACAACATGTTGTTGGCAAATAGTAAATGCAGGGGTGGTGGAGGGAAAAAACAAACAAAAAACAGTTGCTGGCCTCCTCAAACCTTCAATCAGGCACTTTACAATGGCATTTTTGCATTTTTTCTCTTGGATACAGGCCTATTCATTTATAACCTTGCAATAGAGATCAACTTGCATTTTGACTTTATGTCCTCCTTAACTCAACTGGCCAGTGCTACATGTATGTATCTTCATTTCTAGAATTCTATTCGCTTTGTTGACCTGAGCCTCAACATGCCTTGAAAACTGAAGATTGCTATCCACTGACACTCCAACTAGATCTTTTTCCATTTCAGACGAACTTAACTTTACAAAATGACACGTTCTTGACTCCCATGTAGTCTCATGCTTTTTATTCTATTACCTAAACTTAAACAGTTACTAACTTAGGGAACCTATCTGCGCAAACACACACAGTAGTAACAAACACACACACACAAAGAACAGACCGGCCCCCCATTTTCAGTATTTTTCCCCCCAAAGGAGCCAGAATGGTCAACATACTGACTGTGGGCCCTTCTTCTTCTTCTAGTAATGTCCACCTGCCGTTTATCGGCAATTATTGAAATATATACAGGGGTTGAAAGACGAAGATGCGCAGCACGGGATATGATGATACTGAGATAGGATTTGAGAAAGATAAATTATTAGATAATATTAATAGGAAACTCCATCACGAACTCGTTACCGTGAAGACCATGAAAGACAAACTGACCCCGGCACCACAACGCCAGCGTCAGCCCACACCAAGCAACTGGCCCAGATCTAATACTGCACGCAATACAGACAGGCCAGTTTCCAACCTCCCGGAGCAGGCTGTTGAGGCAGGGACCTTGGGCACCTTCATGTCCTGGGTCTCCAAATCACAATAACTTACCCCACCCCTCCATTTTTTTTTCTTTCCCCCAGTGGCACGGCATCACGTTGGGGCCTGATTAGCGGGACCTGGCTGGCTGGGTCATTCTCTCGCTTGGCACGGCATCACGTTAGGGGCCAATCAGCGGAACCTAGCTGGCTGGGCCAGGCTTTCTGTCTTCTTCTTCTACTGTCAACTTTTGAATTTGCATCTTGATGGGGGACTAGAACATGCCAGCTGAAGAAGCAGACACAGCCTCCTCAGGTAACGAGTTCCAGTCTTTGATGGTGCGCGGGAAAAAAGAACTTCTCCTGTATTCAGTCCGGCACTGGATGGTGGATAGTTGCCGGCTGTGTCCTCTTCTGAGGCGAGTTGGAGCTGACTTCAGTCTGGTGTTGTCGACTTTGACGATGCCGTTCAGGATCTTATAGAGCATTGTAAGCCTGGTAGACTTTCTGCGGTGCTCAAGTGTGGGCCATCCTAACTGAGAAAGCATGTCAGTTACACTGGAGGTGTTGTGGTAGCGGTTTAACATGAAGCGAGCCGCCCTTCTCTGTACAGCTTAGATTTTGTCCACGTTCCTCCGAGTGTGGGGGTCACACACAGAACTGGCATATTCAAGCAGGGGTCTGACAAGGGTCAGGTATGCTTTCTCCCTCAGTTCTGATGAGCAGATCTTCAGATTCCGTCGTAGAAAGCCTAACATTCTGTTTGCCTTTGATGTCATGGCCTCAACATGCAAGTCCCAGCTGATGTCCTTCTGGATGGTGATACCCAAATACTTCACTGAAGTCACTGTGTCCAGGGTGTGGCCATGCAGGTCATAGCTATGGTGGAGTGGTGTTCTACTCCTTGACACAGGTAGGACAATACACTTTTTGGGATGGAATTTCATATCCCAATTTCCTTCCCAGTCTGCCAGGTAGGTGTTGGAGGTCCTGTTGCAGCTGTCTTTGGTCCTGTTCGGAAGTGATTGTTTTATAGAGTGCTGTGTCGTATTAAATATTAGATTAATTGTTTGTTCTTTTGTTGCTTAAGATGATAAATTTAAAAGATCTATGTGAAAAGATTAACTTGGCTGAGTATTTTGTAGGCTTCTCTGAAGAGAAAAACTCAAGATGAAGAAACTGCTCAGTCTTCAATCTTCAAATATATTAGTCACGCAGTCTAAAGAGACTATAAGTGACTTGAGGTTGCGCAATGCTTCCTTAAAATAAAAAAATAAAAAAGTCTATTTATGCCTATCAACAGTTGTGTGTGTATACATTTTATGTGTACATGTGCGTGTGTGTGTGTGAAGATGCATATTTATGGACCATAGACCCTTGTTTCACAGTATCCAGGCAAGACCAATCCGGCTACCGTAGCGGTCCCCGGGGGCAAGCCCCGACTGGCACAGCTCCTGCCCTTCAATTACCACTACTTTGGTCTATGGCTCCCCCTATCCCTATCTTGAATTTTAAATTGACATTTTTGTTGAGCTCCCTCTTGAATGATACCAGAGAGAGGGCCTCACCTGCTGCAGCCGGGAGAGAATTCCACACAGGAATGGTCCTGGGGAAGAAACTGTACTTGAGTGTGTTTGTCCTTGTTGATATTTGTTGGAATTTAAGGGAGTGGTTTGATCTTGTGCGGGTGTTTCCTGGAAGGAGGTATTTCTCGGCCGGGATGTCTACAAGGGCGTTCGCGATCTTATAGGCCTACATCATGATGGTCTGATGTTTGGTGCGCCTTGATTCTACTATCTACTAATCTAGGGATTCCCACTGGCACTGGAGGTTGGTTATAGTTTAAGTTATAGCTCATAGTCATATTCCATCGTCAATAGAAGCCTGTTTAAAACTAATGAGTAAATAATATTCTTACCTATTGGTTGTATCAGTTCCAGATGACAAAGTGACATTTTGCAGAAATTCCAAAAAGAAAGGCGCAGACACTGGGACAGTACCTATCAGCTCTTGAGAACACAACAAACAACCATTTCACATTTCCGTTTCCCGCATACGTCTTTTTGCCACAAACTTATGTAAACTCTCAGAACCGAAAGTGAGCGACAGAGAGAGAGAGAGAGAGAGAGAGAGAGAGAAATGCGTGCTCACTAGTTTGCACAACAAGGTAAACGAGCGGAAGGGTGTGAAAAAAGGGTGGTAGAGGCACACAGACTTTGGCAAAACCCACAAACACTGAAACAGCCCACCTAACCTGACGGCTCGCCCCCTTTGAACTTTGAAGTTTTCCGTTGTGTCGTCTGCCTCTGCCTCTGGCTGACTGACTGCACACGACAACGGCTCCCCATCACACCACTGACTGAACTGGAAATCGACATTTGAACTTTTCTCAATTTCTGTTGAATTCTGTATCTTGTTTCAGAGGAACTGGGCCTATTTCATTCAAATACCAAGGTAAGTCAGACTAGCAAAAGCTGCGTAAATAAAGCGAATAAAATGATAGGGTTAATTAAAAGAACATTTATTAATATTGATTATGACATATTTACCAAACTATATAAAGCACTAGTAAGGTCACATTTAGAGTATTGCAACAATATATGGTATCCTAAATATAAATATCAATCGGTAGCTATTGAAAAAGTTCAACGAAGGGCTTCAAAGCTTGTTAAAAAATGCAGAAATATGACTTATGAAAACAGACTTCTTTATCTTAATCTCTATTCCCTTAAAGGTAGAAGAGTCAGGGGAGACCTGATTCAAGCATATAAAATATTTAATGGTCATGTTGATTTGTCATGGGATGATTTCTTTAAATCTGTACAATATGATATAACAAGGAATTCATATGGTAAGGTTTTCATTAAGCGATATAACACTAACATTAAAAAATATTGTTTTACTAACAGAATTGCTAACCTATGGAATGATTTACCAGTGGACCTAAAATGTGCACCCAATACTAATACATTCAAAAATCGTCTAGATAATCATCCAAAATGTATAAATATATTTAGAAGCATTGATTAAAATTGTATGATAGGAAAATTCAACCGATTACACCTTGATCAAAGATACAAAATAAAAATTGATGATTCGATGGGACTGCCAAAAAGCTTGACGGCTTATTTAGTCCCTACCCCTACTACTACTACTACTACTACTACTACTACTACTACTACTACTACTACTACTACTACTACTACTACTACTACTACTACTACTACTACTAGCAAAGATGTTTTCGATGTTTTGTTCGATCTGATCTGGTTCAATCAATATGGATGCTAAAAACCGCCACAGCAATTGCCAAACTCTAACCAAAAGGAAGGACGCATTGAGAGGCTGCAAGGCCTGGTCGTCCAAATACCTGACCTGACCTGACCTGGTTTGATTTTTACTCACACCCTCTCAGACTCTGAGACTGTCTGTCTTTCTTTCTGTCTTTTTTTGTGTGTTGTCTATCTGTATCTGTCTCATGATCCCTCTCTTTGTGTGTGTCTCTCTGACTGTCTGTCTGTGTGTCCCTGTCAGTGTGTGTGTTGCTCTCTGCCATTATTTGTTTCTATCTATGTGTCTGTCTCTCTCTCTCTGTCTCTCTCTCTCTCTCTCTCTCTCTCTCTCTCTCTCTCTCTCTCTCTCTCTCTCTCTCTCTCTCTCTCTCTCTCTCTCTCTCTCTCTCTCTCTCTCGTCATTACGATCATCATCATCGTCATCATCATCAGTACAAGTATCAAACTCATCGCCATCAACATGATCCTCAATTATATCACCAGTTTTGAATGCGGGGCTGGGTGTTGGAGTGGAAGGGGAGAGGGAGAGGGAGGAAGAGAG
This sequence comes from Phymorhynchus buccinoides, assembly GCA_017654935.2. NCBI lineage: Eukaryota > Metazoa > Mollusca > Gastropoda > Neogastropoda > Raphitomidae > Phymorhynchus > Phymorhynchus buccinoides. Next base: position 12,147,920 of record CM065696.1, read on the forward strand.
CCAGAGAGAGAGAGAGAGAGAGAGAGAGGGAGAGAGAGAGAGAGGGGTGGCAGGTAGAGAGCCTCAAGCAGGGCCGGACCAAGTGATTCTTAAGGGGGGGGGGGGGGGGGGGGGGGGGTACCGTCGGGAGTCCAGGGAGCTGCATAGGTTCCGGTGTAACACCCCGCTTCGTCCCCCCCTTGGAAACGTCGTCCGGTGGACTTTCCGGGACACTAAAACGTCCCCCGGGGGACGAATCAGTGTCCCAAAACGTCCCCCGGGGGACTTTCTGGGGCGTCCCCCCCCCCACCCTGGTCAAGTCCCCCCTCCCTCCGCAAATCATCCCCCATCGTGTGTGTGTGTGTGTGTGTGTGTGTGTGTGTGTGTGTGTGTGTGTGTGTGTGTGTGTGTGTGTGTGTGTGTGTGTGTGTGTGTGTGTGTGTGTGTGTGTGTGTATGATATGTGTGACGATAAAGTAAGCGCGCATGCGTGTGTCATATGTGTGCATGGTCATGATGCATGTGTGTGTGTAAAAACTGTATGTGTGTGCATGTGTGTACAATGAAATGTGTGTGTGTGTGTGTGTGTGTTCCGCAAGAACAATCCTCCCCCATCAAAATGTGTGTTAACAGTAATCGTAGTGTGGGAGAGGAGCGCACGCGCGCACGCGTGTGTGTGTGTGTGTGCGCGTGCGTGCGTGCACGTGTCTGCATATGCACGTGCATGTGTATTACAGAGAAGGGATTAGAAAAAGAGGGTAGAGATAGGAAGGACATGAGAAACAGTTACCACATTTGTTTTCACAGATATCAGATATTTCGCGAGTTAGAGAGAGAGAGAGAGAGAGAGAGAGAGAGAGAGAGAGAGAGAGAGAGAGACAGAGAGACAGAGAGAGAGACAGAGAGACAGACAGACAGACAGACAGACTCAGACAGAGAGACAGACAGAGAGAGAGGGGTATATAAAAAAGCATACATCTTTTTAAGCTCAGTACAGAAAATTGATAAAGATATTTTACCACAACGCTCTCTCTCTCTCTCTCTCTCTCTCTCTCTCTCTCTCTCTTCTCTCTCTCTCTCTCTCTCTCTCTCTCTCTCTCTCTCTCTCTCTCTCTCTCTCTCTCTCTCTCTCTCTCTCTCTCTCTCTCTCTCTCTCTCGCTCTCTGTCTCTGTCTGTGTGTGTGTGTGTGTGTGTGTGTGTGTGTGTGTGTGTGTGTGTGTGTGTGTGTGTGTGTGTGTGTGTGTGTTGTGTGTGTGTGTGTGTGTGTGTTGTTGACGCTGTTACAGTTGTTGTTGCTGTTGCTGTTGTTGTTGTGTGTTGTTGCTGTTGTTGTTGTTACTGCTGTTGTTGCTGTTGCTGTTGTTGGTGGTGTTGTTGTTGCTGGTGTGTGTGTGTGTGTATGCGTGTGTGCGCATGCGTGTGTGTATGTGTGCATGTGTGTGTGTGAAATTCTCCCCCATTGTGTGTGTGTATGTGTGTGCATGTGTGCGAGCGCGCGCGCGCTCGTGTGTGTGTGTGTGTGTGTGTGCGAGCGCGCGCTTGCTTGTGTGTGTGTGTGTGTGCGTGCGTGCGTGACGTGTGCATATGCATGACATATATGGGATTAGAAAGAGAAGGGTAGAGATAGGAAAGAAATGAGAAACAGTTATCACATTTGTTTTTACAGATATGGATGTGTTTGGGTATGGGCGTGCGCGTGTGTGCGCGTACACACGCGCGCATCGGCATGTGCATGTGCATCAAAGAGGTGGGGTGAGAAAGAGTGTGTGTGCGCGCACGCGTGCAAGCTCATCTGAATATAAGTGAAATGTGGACGTGTGTAAGCTTACTTGTAAGTGCATGAAACACACAAGCAGAAAGCTTACCAGTCCTGTGCACTGTAGACAAAATTAATGTTAAAACGTTGTTTTGAGTGAGATAGTGCGCGAGTTTTAGAGAGGGAGAGAGAGAGAGAGGGGGGGGGGGGAGACTAGACAGAGAGAGAGAGAGACAGACACAAAGAGGGGTAGATAAGAAAGCATATTTTTTTAAACACAGTACAGAAAAATTATAAGATATAGGCCTACCACAACGCTGTGTGTGTGTGTGTGTGTGTGTGTGTGTGTGTGTGTGTGTGTGTGTGTGTGTTTGTGTGTGTGTGTGGTGTGTGCGTGCGTGTATGTGTGTGTGTGTGTGTGTGTGAAAGCGTCAAGTCGTATGTGTGTGTGTATCCACACACACACACAAATTTATATCACACACACCCCCCACACACACACACACGATGGGGGATGATTTGCGGAGGGAGGGAGGGGGGGGGACTTGACCAGGGTGGGGGGGACGCCCCAGAAAGTCCCCCGGGGGACGTTTCAGGACACCAAAAGGTCCCCCGGGGGACGTTTTGGGACACTGATTCGTCCCCCGGGGGACGTTTTGGTGTCCCGGAAAGTCCCCCGGGGGACGTTTCCAAGGGGGGGGACGAAGCGGGGTGTTACACCTGGTTAAGGGGCAATGCCCTTCTGGGGGCCCAGGGGGCGAAGGCCACGGAAAATATTGCAATTTTGTGATTATTAAGGCAAAAATCGAGCCATTCGCTTACTTTTCACCCTTGCATAAGGTACATGCTTAGGGCTGAAGGGAGGGGGGGGGGGGGGGGGGGGGGGGGTCCGGAAACCAGGACCCCCCCCCCCCCCCCTTAGATCCGGCCCTGTCAAGGAGGGAGACCGTATCATTGATCATTGCTGGTGATGGGAGACAGAACGTAAAGGAAAATAAAGGAGGGTGTGTTTGGAAATCTTCCCCTTGACGATCGTCTGCTCTGCCATTTTTATTCACAATTCTTACCATATATAAGAGAGATAATACAGCCTCTAAGCAGGTCGGAGGACGTAAAACAAATTTGTGATCTTAGACAAGCAGATTAGTGCACTAGTTGAGAGCTTCTTATGTCAACAAAATTGGTGACGCAATTGAGGGGTCAATAAACTTCATGGGTCATATGACCCCTGGCTGCACAAAATGAGGGGTCATATTTTGTTTTAAAAATAAGGGTAATGGGCAACTTAGGACGATAATTTGACCGCCAGGGGGCAGTCAAACCGTTATTCTTAGTTAGGCGTAGTGAGAGAGGGAGAGGGAGATGAGCCCCTCCCTCTCTCTCTCTGCTCTCTCTCTCTCTCTCTCTCTCTCTCCCTCTCTCTCTCTCTCTCTCTCTCTCTCTCTCTCTCTCTCTCTCAACTCACTAGAAACTAAGCCAATATCACGCGGTAAGCCCCTAACGGCTTGAATGCCCCCTGGCGGTCAGATTATCGTCCTAAATTGCCCATTGACCCGGGCCCCCTGACGATCTAAAGCTCTGCACCTAACGCCCTGCTATGTCAGTGTTGGCTACCATGACAGGGGCAGAATCTAGGTCAAGGTCAGACGCTGACGATGATGGACCCTGGAACGACCTTCAATCTCCCTGGTTACCCAGCGACGGCTCATGGGGGTCAAGGGTCGCGCGCCTTCAGAGGTCATCACGAAATGTCATCCTGGGGTCAGGGGTCAAACTGGTTACCGCCACGGACACGAGGAACGAGCTCGCGTGGGAGACGACACCGGCCTCGCCAGACGTGGAATTGTTCAACAGCAGTGTTGGGGTCAACATCAATGAGAGCGTCAACAGCATCAACACCAGCAGCATCAGCATCAACGGTACTTCCCTGTGGGCATCGTCGGAGGATGAGTCTCTTCTCTCTGGTCTTCCACTGTTCGGGTCAGTGTGCATCGATGTCACATTGTGAACAGCCTCCCTATGTGTCTCTGTAATGTTCTGTTTACTTATCGTTCTGTCTCTGTCTGTCGTCTTTTTATTTATCGTTCTGTCTCTGGGGTTCTTCTCCGTGTCTCTGTCTGTCGTCTTTTTATCAGTCTATTGCTGGCTATCGTCTCTGTCTCAATTACCCCCCCCCCCACCCTCTCTCTCTCTCTCTCTCTCTCTCTCTCTCTCTCTCTCTCTCTCTCTCTCTCTCTCTCTCTCTCTCTCTCTCTCTCTCTCTCTCTCTCTCTCTCTCTCTCTCCCTCTCTCTCTCTCTCTCTCTCTCTCTCTCTCTGGCTCTCTCTCTCTCTCTCTCTCTCTCTCTCTCTCTCTCTCTCTCTCTCTCTCTCTCTCTCTCTCTCTCTCTCTCTCTCTCTCTCTCTCTCTCTCTCTCTCTCTCTCTCTCTCTCTCTCTCTCTCTCTCTCTCTCTCTCTCTCTCAAGTGTGACTGTGTGTGTGTGCGCACGCGCGCGCGCGTGTGTGTGCGTGTACTTGCGACTGCAACTTTGTAAGTGCATGTATGTTAGTGTGTGTCTTTCATTTATTAACGTTTATCCACTAATCGTGATAAAATGGATAGAACACATAATATAACAATGTGCGTGTGCGCGCGCGCGTGCATGAGTGTGTGTATGTGCGTGCGTGCGTGAGTGTGCGTGTATGTGTGTGCGTGTGTGTGCCTGCATGCTCTTGTAAGTAGGCTATAATACAAGATCAGGGGAACCTGCCATGCTTACCTACATGTCTGTGTGGTTTTCAGCCTGATTCTAGGCTCCACTCTGACCCTATTCATTTCCTACTTACTGTACCACGTGTGGAGCGCGCGCTACCGCTGTGCCATCGACTGCCAACAACACGGCACCCAGGAGCCAAGGTCACGCGACGACGACCCGGGGGTCACGTGCCGAAAGGAAGGTCAAAAGGGTCAAGGTCGCAGTCTGGGTCACGTCTGTTGGTGGTGGTTTGCGTGCCGGTGGTGTAGAGTGGAGAGGTGGAAACGTGAATGGGGTGAGTGGGTGATGAAGGGGGTGATGACGATGAAGATTGTGATGAGGGTGGGGATGATGATGGTGATGGTGATGAAGGTGGTGGTGTCAATAAGGATGATGATGATGATGATGATAATACTGTTGATGCTGCTGCTGAATGTGGTGGCGGTGATGATGATGATGATGATGATTGTGATGAGGGTGGGGATGATGATGGTGATGAAGGTGGTGGTGTTAATAAGGATGATGATGATGATAATAATACTGTTGATGCCGCTGCTGATTGTTGTGGTGATGATGATGATGATGCTTTTGATGCTGGTGGTGGCGATGATGATGTGATGGTGAATGTGATGATGGTGATTGTGATGATGATCAGTGATGATGATGATGATGATGATTGTGGTAACTTGGATGATGATAATGAAGGTGACGATGAGGAGGAGGAAAATAAATATATTATATTTGTTGCGTGTTTGTTTGTTTTTAGCCGATTCTCGAATTGTTTTTCAGGCTGAATCTTTTTGTTTAACCATTTTATTTCTTTAGTAACTAGGATACAAGATAAGAGGACACAAATCATTGAAGCTCTCTCTCTCTCTCTCTCTCTCTCTCTCTCTCTCTCTCTCTCTCTCTCTCTCTCTCTCTCTCTCTCTCTCTCTCTCTCTCTCTCTCTCTCTCTCTCTCTCTCTCTCTCTCTCTCTCTCTCTCTCTCTCTCTCTCTCTGTGGATAATATTTATGTATTGTGTATGGTTCGGTGGCCTTCACAATTAAAATATTTCAGACTTCTCTCTCTCATACTCTCTCTCTCTCTCTCTCTCTCTCTCTCTCTCTCTCTCTCTCTCTCTCTCTCTCTCTCTCTCTCTCTCTCTCTCTCTCTCTCTCTCTCTCTCTCTCTCTCTTCTCTCTCTCCTCTCTCTCTCTCTCTCTCTCTCTCTCTCTCTCTCTCTCTCTCTCTCTCTCTCTCTCTCTCTCTCTCTCTCTCTCTCTCTCTCTCTCTCTCTCTCTCTCTCTCTCACGTAATGAAGCAATGTGATATTTTCTGTTACTATCTTGATACTGTTTGTTATGTTTATCTGTTTGAATTGTGAAGATTTCCCATTGTTACCCCTTCCCTCATGACATGGGCAGATGGCCTGGTCATTAAGCAGTTGTTCATTGTTCATTGTTGTTCTTTCTCTCTCTTTCTCTCTCTCACTCCCCCCCCCCTCTCTCTCTCTCTCTGTTCTTATGGGTTAGGATGTCCCTGTACGCATGCATACAAGTATGTATTTTTGTGTGTGTTTGAATGAATGTTAGTGTTGATGCAGGGAAGACTGTACCTATGAACAATGCCATCCTACGCTTCTGTTAGCAAGATCATCCAATGTTTCTCTGGTTTCCTTACAGACTCCACCACGCCAAAGGAAGTCCGCCAGACACAGTCCACTTTGGGGGACCGGTCCATGTTGGACCGGCTGGCAGACCGGCTGGACGCATCCCTCTCCTCCCCCCTTCCATCTCTCCACTGCTCCCAGCCGCCTCTGGACACCTCCCCCAGCCAGCAGAGGTCAGAGGTTAGCTGCATGGAGTATTCAAATGACTCCAGGGTCAACAATCGGCAAAGGTCTGAGGTCAGCCACACCAATTATTCTGATGATTCAGACGCTGCCTACAGTCAACAAAGTTTTGAGGTCAGCCGCACGAATTATTCAAATGACTCCAGGGGGATAGATCATCAAAGGTTGGAGGTCAGCCGCATTAATTATTCCGCCGACTCCCGCCGACTCACCACTCGTGCTCGCCATGAATCGCGCTACGTCAGAAGTTTGCTTGCCAACAAGCGGCGCCTGAGGAGAGCCAGGCCGTTCCGTCGACCAGCGCCGGCACACTCCACACCACAAGACGTCAACTCCAGCGGATCGTTCCTGGAGAGGGTCATCAACTATCTGAACAGGAACCAGCCAACTCGTGACGGAGCAACAACCCCAAGAAGGGCGTCATCTGCAGAAAGGGCATCATCTGATCACGGAGCGTCATCCCCGCTGAGGGCACCCTCACTTCCCAAACAGGTACTGAAGCAAAAGAAGGACCTCAGCAGTTTCCTGGACTCTGGTCAGTACTCTGAGGACAGTTCCCTGATGCCCGCTGCTTCTCCTGCTGCTGCTCCTCCACCAGGGTCTGGGTCTAGGGAGGGTGTCCCCAAGGGCAGGGTGGGCAAGGATGACCCTCGTTCTGTCGTGGAGGCTGGGTCTGATAGGGTGTCCAGTGTGGGGGTGAACCCTGGCTTGCCTCAGCAGTGTGGGCCAAGCTGTAAGGACAGTGACAGGTTCTCTGGGAGTCATGGTTCGCATGCTGATCATAGCGGAAGCAAGTCAGCGGTTGATGGTAGGAGTCGTACCACCACTTCTAACAGAGAGAGCAGTGAAGTGTACCCATCACGTGAAAGGGTTAAAACTAGCCCACGTGTTAAAACAAGTATCAAAACTAGGCATCATCATCATCGTAAAAGAAATAAAGATATCCCACACGTTGATAGTGGTAGAGTTACACATAAAGACCATCCTAATACCACCAGAACTCAAAAGACTCCAGGTTATCACAAAGAAACAAACTGCCAATATGTTGACGGTACAAATAGAGATTCGTGTATTAATGGACGCAAAGCTATCCCAGGTTTAACGAGGGGCAAAACTAGTTCTTCTGCAGTGAGCAGAGCAGAGGAACACAGGGTAGACAGAGGGACTCATCAAAAACGGCCAGTGGACAGGGAGAGTGTTGTCCGGCACCTTGACCTGTCCTTGGAGTATGAGAGAAATGTGGACAGTGAGGTCACCATCAACAATAGAACCTACGATGTTTGTGAGTCAAATTCGCATGCCTCCATAGCACACACTGACTCGGGCTATGAGCAGTATAATGCAATTTCTGACTCGCACACCAAACCTTGTTCAGCTAACAACAAAAGGTGTCTTGGACAAGGAAGTGACAACGTTTTTGGACAGACTTTTAGCATCAATAAATCTTCTGCAAATAAATTTCTTTCACTCAGTGATAAAATGGAAAATTGTCTGCACCATTCGTTAAAGAAGGCGACACGAATTCATCAAGACAACGGTGAAACAGCTGCAGCCGCGACTCAAAATAATGTCCTCAATAATCATGAACCTGGAAGGATCGAAAACCCTCTTTCTCTTAACAATAAAGACAACCCCGCTGTCAGAAATGTTGACAGCTCTTACAGACCCGAAAAGCTGGAAGGTGACACCACACAGAGAGGCCTTGGCAGGAACGCATCAATCCCTACAGACGTGTGTGAAGACTCCGCTGCTGCCTACAGCTACATGAGCAGCCTGGACAGGATCCGGGAGTACGACTCATGCCACAGCTCCGACTTCTACTCTTCCCTGGAGAACAGCCGCCTCTCAGACCACTTCTCCTCCTCCTTCTCCAGCAGACCATCCTTCGTGCTGGATGAAGGCAGATCTCACAGCGTGTGGTCACCATCTGAAAGAACAAAACGTTCCCTGGAGCGAGATGAAGAACAGGACATGTCTTCTCTCCACTGCTCTCTAGCGTACAGTTCTCCTCTTCAACCCGAGGTGTGTGAAACGGCATGGACATCAGGCACGGAGGAGAACATTGCAACACGAGGCACAGACGTAACAGGCATGGGGAACAGATCGGGACCGGAGGGAGAATCCCCAACAAACAAGCACTTCAAGCCTGTCATGACTTGTACAGCCTCTTCCATTCAGCAACCAGTGATGACAGTACAGTCTGCCCCGTTGAATGCGACCTACACTCTGGGTGTGCCAGAACCGCAACCTGAAACACAAAGTGAACAAGAAATTAAAGATAGCTACAGACTCAACAACTCTGAAACCACCAATGTATCCACGGTAGAACCCTTTCCCACCAATGAAATGGACAGCTCTGAAGAACCACAAGCTATCAAATCAATACCAGAATCTACCGAAAGTGCGTTTGATGAGCCTAAGGATTCTTTCCGAGGCTACAGATCTTTCAGCTCCACTAAAAACTCAGGACAACAGAGGGTGAAGAATACACGGTTGTGTTCGACATCCGAAACTATGAGAACATCCTCAGGCCTTGAAGATAAAGAAATTCCAGAAAGTGTTTCAAGACAAGGTGTAACAACACACAGAAGGTCGTTTCCTCAGACGGGGGCTGCTCCAACCTTGAAGGGACAGCAGAGAAATGAAGAATCTTCCATAATCAGCACTCAGCAATGTGGACGATCCTCAACCTCCTGTGAGAAAGGGGCATCCTCTGCCAGTGTGAATACAGGAGAGGAGTGGTCAGCAGCCTCTAGTACTACAGCTACAAGCGTTGTTAAATCGGGCAATGATGCTCCTAAAGTGACCATTGTCCAGGTCCGTCGTGACACCTTCCGTGTGGGTGATTCTCTCCGCAGACCTCTCTCAGACTCCACGTTCAGTGACGTCAGTGTCAACTCCTTTCTGGATGACGTCACTTACAGGCCGCTCCCTGATCCCCGTGACGTCATGGGTAGAGAACTTCCTGTTTCCCCGCCGCCGCCACCTCCTTCACCGTCCAGACAACGACAGCCTCTCCTTGACGATGTCGATGACGACGATGATGATGACTATGTAAACGCTGACGAGTCTTCCTGCTGTGACGACACTCTCACCAATCTAAATTTAACCAGCCAGTCAGAGGAAGGACCGGACGTCATGTGACTGAATCACGTGGGCTTTAGGATTTATACCACCCCATTTTCACCTCTTGCTGTTTATGATGCTTGCAATGGAGGGTGTATTCTTCAAGTTCTAATGCTGTTTCCCATTGTGGGCCTCTGACCCCAGAGAAGAGCTATTCTCAATATGGACCTGTAGTCTGCATTTTCCACTGGAAGCCATCAAGTTATTTATTACAAATGCTGTTACTTGATTTGCCAATGCTAAAACAATCTTAGTACCAGAGAACTGCTATAAAACCTTTGTAACACTAGCAGCAAGCTAAGATTTATCATGTGAAAGGTGTAGATCTTGGTCGTGATGACGCCTGCTGTTTGGTTGATGGCTGGTTTTCCGTGGGCTGTTGAAAGTCTGTGTGTCTGTTGGTTTGTCCGTTGTTCACGTGCCTTTCAGTGTTGCACAGGCTATTTTGGTCATCATTTTGAGAGCATAGAATGCAGGACTAAGGTTTGACAAGAAAATACCAGAAAACATGAAGAACAAACCTCACAATTACGTTAGAGAAAAGGATTATATCGATTTTTTGGCAATCACAATTACTGAAATAAGTGTGATTTTTGTTATAAAACCTGACGTTTTATTAACTTTAATTTTAGTTTTTTTAATATTTATTATTATTTATTTTAGAAACCTGAAACGTTTTAATTTTGAAGTTAGTATATCAATTATTTTAGACTAATGATAAGTGTTTTAGAATATGGTAGGGCCTACCTTCCTAATTTATTGTGTTTTTTCTTAGTCGTGTTTTATTTGTTTTAATGCATTCATGCGTGCATGCATATGTATATATAAAAACTGCACATAAACAAATCAAGCAAGCTCGCACATGTTCACTCATACACACATGCACACACATATTTATTCAAGTGCATCATGTTCACGCATATACCCATGCACACACATATTTATTCAAGTGCATCATGTTCACTCATATACCCATACACACACATATTTATTCAAGTGCATCATGTTCACTCATATACCCATGCACACACATATTTATTCAAGTGCATCATGTTCACGCATATACCCATGCACACACATATTTATTCAAGTGCATCATGTTCACGCATATACCCATGCACACACATATTTATTGAAGTGCATCGGGTAAAATATATACAAAAACAACATCAATAACACAGACATACAAGCGCACACATGTACGCCTAATGGAAATGAACGCACAACTATATAAAACCATTCACACATTTCAAACGCTGGTTCAAGGCAAAAATATGTAAGCTATTGCAAATGAACGTGTGTGTGTGTGTGTGTGTGTGTTTCTGCGCGCGCTTATGGTCAAATTCTTTTTTTTTTTAAGACAGTGTTATACATGTTTATCCCATGAATCTTATTTAACTGATTTTGAAAATCTAGTTTAAGTTTCTTTTCGGTTAAAATCGAGAGTGAACAGTTTTGTTTTGTGGTATATTTTATTGCTGAAAATGTTTTTTTATTGCAACTGGAATAGCTATAAAAATCATGCAGAAAATGATTTACCAAATACATATACTTAAGAATTCGAGTTTTTTGTTCCATGTTTATCTATGTGCAACCAAGCGTGCACATGTGTGCGCGCGTGTGTTTGTGTGTGTGTGTGTGTGTGCGTGTGCGCGCGCGCGCGCGCGCGTGTGTGTGTGTGTGTGTGATTTGTGTGTGTATGTCCGTCTGTGTAAACTTGATGTGCGTGCCACACTAACTAAGCCTTTGATAAGTCCACATTCCCAAATTCTACGCATGCTTGCTCTGACACATTCACAAAATATGGACACACACACACACAAATATATATGCACATATACACATGCACGTACGCACGCACGCACACACGCACACGCACACACACACAGACACACGCTCAAACACGCACACACACTACACATACACTGACTCGCACGCACTATAGAAACACACACGCGCACACGCACACACACACACACACACACACACACACACACACACACACACAGGACACACACACACATACGCTCAGACAAACACGCACACACACGCTCTTTCTGTAAGCCTCTCTCTCTCTCTCTCTCTCTCTCTCTCTCTCTCTCTCTCTCTCTCTCTCTCTCTCTCTCTCTCTCTCTCTCTCTCTCCCCCAGGGCTGGGTGGAAAAAAGCATGTAACTTGCTTATCTCATGTTCCCTGGTTAAATAAAATTTCGTTCGTTCGTTTTCTCTCTCTCTCTCTCTCTCTCTCTCTCTCTCTCTCTCTCTCTCTCTCTCTCTCTCTCTCTCTCTCTCTCTCTCTCTCTCTCTCTCTCTCTCTCTCTCTCTCTCTCTCTCTCTCTCTCTCTCTTCTCTCTCTCACCCATGCAGAAATGACTGTTGACCTAGCCTATATATATTATGATGCCATCTTAACATGCACGTATGTATCGGTGCATGACATCATAGATGACTCCAAGC